>CM073123.1:22503294-23703294 GCA_037039145.1 Fundulus diaphanus | reverse complement strand
CCGAAATAATTGTTGTTGATCGCAGCTGTGTACAACAGCTCCTACAGCTGCTAATGCGCGGCTAACTGCCGTCGGCTCTCCGTTTATCCACGTCACAGGATGTGATGTCAGGCGGCCATTACTGCCCATATTCGGCACCATACACAGTGATCCAGACGACAATTTATGTTTTTTTTTTCTTATTGATTAATGCTAAATTCATTAAATAACCACAAATGTATTAGTTTTAGGTATAGCTAACGATCTCCTGATTTTCCTTGTTGACCGGACTTCCCCTTTAAAGTTACTAATATTGATTTTAGAGTAAAATGGTTTTGACATAACAAATTTGCAATTATTGATAATAAAAATAATATAACTTACTACGCTGGGAATCGGTGGGTTCTTGTAAAAATTCAGGTTATCCAATGTCTTGGTTTAAATATTGTCTTCTTTGTCTTAATGGTTTTAAAGGAAGTGACTATAGCGCATGGGTCAAGAGGTCATTAAGTGGACAGACTCATAAAAGTTGGATACAGAGAAGATGCCCACACATGTTACTTATTAACTAGGTCCCAGTAAACAGTGCATAGTCATACAAGATGTAATCAGTTTACTAGGGCTGGGCAACGGTTAAAATCTTTAATCGCGATTAATCGCATAATTTGCCTGATTAATCATGATTAATCACATTGTATGCGCAAACTTCAAGAATGAATTCAAAAGTAGTGTAAAGAGCACTTTTATTTTAATGTTCTGCTGCCATATGAACAAAGGTGTTGAAACATTTGTAGCATTTATCAGTAACACATATTTAGTGTAAAGCTCAACTTAAACATGTAAAACAAAAAATAGCAATAATAATAAATTAAAGCTTATTGCCACTGACAGGAAATTCTCTTTATGGGGAAAAAATCTACCAAAAACAGGCAATTTCTGAGGTAACAGCAGGGAGCAGCATTACCATTTTATGTTCAATACCAAAGTGTGAAGCACAAAAAAGGTCTACAGTAGCTATCCACTTCGCCATTACATTGGTTAGCTTCTCTGAGTCATTGAATTGTTTGGTGATGTCTACAGTATGTTTGGCATTTAAGTGATATGTTAAGCTCAAGGTGCTCCGGTGATAAGAAAGTTTAACTTGGCAGTGGTTACAACCAGGCCAGCTGACAGCTTTGCTAGGGCCCGGGACAACGCAGTCTTTTTGGGCCCCCCTCTATACCTGCCGCCACCACACACACACACACACACACACACACACACACACACACACACACACACACACACACACACACACACACACACACACACACACACACACACACACACACACACACCAAAAAAAGTCAACTTAACTGTATACTTCATGCCCTGGAAATCTCTGTATTTTATACTGGATATTTTCAACCCATCTATTGAATTTAGTGCACTAGTTGATCTTTTCTTCATAAGAGAACAGCAAGCACTGCAGCCAAAATATGGCCTTTTTTGACCTGCTGTATATTAGCCAGTCCCTAAGCTTGATGTATCATGAAACTGTTGACCTTTTGGGTTTTGTGGTTTTTATTTTATTATTACAATTAAATAATAATAATAATAATAATGTTATGTTCAGTGTTTTTTCGCTAATCCACCTCTTATATCTTTCAATCCTTATGTAATTTTGTCTGTGTTGTGTGCACCTGCCTGTTGCTTTAATCCTATAAATTTCCCCGTCGTGGGATAAATAAAGGATTAGCTAATGTTATCTTATCTTAAATAACACTTTTTAATATATGTATTGGGTTCTTTCAAGGTCTTAATTACATTTTATGTATGGGCTCCAGTAACATATGATACATAATATCTACTTTGAATTCAATAACAGTAACACTATCAATTAATTAGGTAGCCAAATAGCTTTCTTATTGTTGTATTTATCAAAATAATGGTAAAAGTTAAAATGAAATTTTATCTCAAAAGTGGGGGGGCAAAACATACCTTTTGCCCCCCCTGTCCAAAAAGTGAGGGGGCACTTGCCCCCCTATTCCTACCCCACTGACATTCAGTGTCAACATAAATGTTAAAATCCCCCTGACAACGTTATAATCTTGTCAGTTTGTAACACCAAATCAGAGAAGTCTGCGAATTGATCCAATTACTGAGTGTAAAGGCCTGGTGAACGATACAAAACAGAGGCTTTATTGCTTTGCAGTGTGGATGAGGAAAACTGAGGGTTAAATAGTCAAAACAATTGTAGTCATTAATTGGCCTGGGACTAATTATTAAAGCAGACTGAAAGATGGTTGCTACTCCTATTTAAATAGTTGGAGGGAGTTGACTCATTTATACTAAACGTAGTCCTCTTGTAGGCAGGTTTCTGTGAGACAAAAAGCAAGCAATTTGATTTTTAGAAATCATTTCATTAACTAACAGTCGTTGTAGGGAGAGACCATATTTAATAAACCACATTTTTTGGTTCAAATTGAGTCATATTGATTTGCTCCTTTTAGATCAGTTTTAAATCTGTTTAGTTTTGGCCGTGGGACAGACACTGTCTCAGTTTCCTGACCCACATGCAGAATCAGACGAGACACAGGTTAAGTGAAGAAGGTTTGTTTACAGTGAAATTAACTAAAGAAGTCAAATCCACCAAGGTCAGCTCTGTATTAGAGTCCACTTCAGGTATTTCTGCAGAGGGAAGAGATGAGTTAATGGTCCGTAAGGTGGGCAGGTGCAGAAATGACAGGAGGGAAGACTTGCTTTACTTATTAAGAGTGGGGAAGGCAGTAAGGATTCAGTGTTGGAAATGGTCCAGGGTCCAAGAGTGAGTTCTGGTTAGGTTGCTTTCTTGGAGGAAGGCCACACGCTGGAGAGCCAGTAGGCAGGTAAGGAGACTGAGGACATCCAAAGCTGTAGTGGGTACACACAAGTCTTCCTACAACCAAACTGAAAGCAGCGAATGATCATCAAAAAGTGTCTGAAACACAGGAACAAACAGTCTTGAAGCAATGGTCAAAAATGCAGCAATTCAACCACTACTAGCACTCAAGAACTGGCTGGGAATACCAACATGGGTAATCATCCAGCGAGGGGCGATGATCCTGTCATCCTGTCAGTCAGCCTGATCAGGGGATTTGCTTCAAGTGTGCAAGATCCAGAGCTGACGGGACTCTCCAGCAGAGATCTTCTCTAAAAACAGGAACTCTCACTCACCCAAAGAACCACACACACACACACACACACGCGCGCACATTTATGATCATAATATTTGGACTAAGGTTTTGCTTTCTTTCTTACAACTGGAAAAACAACTCATGGTAAACCAAGGATAGTTGTCTTACCAGCTTTAATTAGTAACACATCAATGCATAGAATAAATTAACATTCTGTCTTTTTATCCTTTTCTCCACACCAGAATCTGGCCCTTCTGTTTGATCCCCTTCTGTGTGCCGTCTTGCAGCATTCCTGCCCGACATGCAACACGTTCTTTACATCTACAAACGCAGCTAAAGCACAATATTGAATCCTGCAGTGAAGTGAAATGTCTGCTGAACCTCTATTAAATTGGACTGTAAATACATTTAGCAAGTTTCCCCAATGTGTTTTAGCAAATCATTAAAATGCAACAGAACTTTTGCTGTACTTTGATTGAGGTTTCATGTTTCCCTTACACTAAGGGAAACTGAAATATCTTGATCAAGATGACTTAATAAATTACAGACCTATATCTAATCTTCTTTTCCTGTCTAAAATTCTTGAGAAAGTAGTTGCTAATCAACTATGTGAACATTTACAAGTGTTTGTGAGCATGATAAAGAGTATGTATGTATGTATGTATGTATGTATGTATGTATGTATGTATGTATGTATGTAGGTATTGGTTATCCAAGACATTCCAAAGAGATCACATTAAGGCTGGTTCACACGGCAGGATTTTTAGCCCGATTTTCGCCCCGATCTCCCACTTCCGATTATCGGCGTGTCTCTTAAAATAATCTTAAGAGAATATCTTGCCGTGTTAAGAGTGATCGGATCTGCTCGGTGGAAACATCGGGACCGCTCCGACCTCAAATCGGGGATATTCAACATGTTGTATTGTCTTGCCCTGACATCGTGTGTGGTATCTCCCGAGACAAACGAGCATGGAGCTTGTTGAATGTGGCATGTAGCCAATCTAGCATTTGGCACAGTGGGTTGGCATCAGGGATACTCCGATGGATATGTTAAGATTATATGTAGAAAACCAAACCTTCTGTGTTTCCCTTGGCAATCATACGTCATCCTCTGCTCCTTTGTTGTGTGGTGTGCCACTGGGCTCAGTTTTAGGGCCTCTTGTTCTTTGGCATTTATCTGCTTCCGCTTGGCTTCATAATGAGGAAGCCTTGTGTTTGTTTCCATTGTTATGTTGATGACAGCGAACTTTAAAGTTAGGTTTAGTTTTATATATTTTACTTCACAAAAAAAAATTTGTTTCCTCTGGAGGATTGTGCGCGAGCTTGAGGCGGCTGTTTAGTCTTGTGTATGTCGACTGGTAAGAGAGACCCGTGTAAATAATTTGACGGGGCTTTTAAATAAAATGTTAAAAAACCCTAAAGTGATTTAACATTGTTGTATGATCTTTTAAGAAATGCCTTGCTCATTTATTTTCAGAAAAAAAATTATTTTTGGCTGAATGATAATTATTTCAAATCTAAATCCGCTAGAGGAATTAATACCTTTGGGATTAACGTTAGGCACGTGTGTGTGTGTGTGTGTGTGTGTGTGTGTGTGTGTGTGTGTGTGTGTGTGTGTGTGTGTGTGTGTGTGTGTGTGTGTGTGTGTGTGTGTGCATGGCTGGCTGGTTTGTGTGTGTCTGTGTTGCCCTATTATAGATTAGCAACCTGTCAAGGGTGTCCTTCGCCTCTGACTCAATGACTGGAGCTAGTCACCACCTTTCTCATCTCTCACCCACCCTACAGCCTTGCAAGAATTCAGCGGGTACTGAAAATAGAAAAATAGATTTTGGGCATCTGGTTCCTTTGCCACCACAAAAAGTCTCACAAACCAATATCTTGTGCATGGGTTGCACCTTGTCCTAACTTTCCCTGAGCTGTGTCCTTCTCTTACACACAGGGGCTGGAGATTATTCCTCTGTAAACAGACTTAACTGACTCATGTCTCCCAGGTTGTTATGCAACACTCTCTAACAGGATGGTCACATGGCCGCTCACCTGTGTAGAGTGACCATCTGCTCGTCCTCGATCACAATACCCGTTTTCTACAGCACACATCCCATCTCCGTTTCCATGTCATTGCTGTTGTTAAGAACACGGCTTTGTGTCATCAATCCGTTGTTTATCAGCAGGAACCCCCCACAGCTTAAAAGGCACTGAGCAAGAAGAAGATGTGGGAGTGTGATGGCGGGAAGCAACACCAAGATGTGCAAAAAACAAAAAAGAAAGTGATTAATGCCGGACAGTCGGTGAACCACCAGGCTGATATACTGATTTTATTTCCTCTCATCCTCCTGGTTAGACAGGTGCAACGGCTAATCATGCTGCCTGTGTGTGGGCGAGCAGAAGTAAGCTGGGACTGCATCTCTCTCTGTTGACACCTCCGCAGATTCAGCGTGAAGCTGGGAGAGAGAGAGAGAGAGAGAGAGAGGGAGAGAGAGAGCGACTCAGACATGCAGACTGCACGAACAGAAAGATGAGGACAGAGGGAGTGAGAGAGAAAGGAGCGAACGAGGCTGGAGATATATTTGACCGTGTGGGTGTGTGAAGTCTCGAGGCATGCATCATAATTGTGGCTTCTTCTTCTCGAAGCAGCTGGACAAGCCACTACATCAGACAGACATTGGTGGTCTTTAAAAGTCTGCCATCTCCTACTTTTAAACAATCGGAGCTGAGAGGAAAGGCAGCAACAAAATGGAAACCGCTTTGTTTCTGCTGCCTCAAGGACTTCATTAAGTGGCTTCATTAAAAAGAATCAGAGTGACTTAAGTCATGTCAGAAAATGATGTATGGGTAATTATGACACCCCTGCGCTGTGAGTAACCAAGAATTCAAGCCAAGAATTCATCTGAGGTGAGTTTTACTGCTTTGTGCGAAATTTTGACTTCATTTTATGTTAAAATTTACATTTGAAGACGTGATAGAGCACCAATGTACAGTTTTATTTCTGGTACAAGATCTCTTTGTCAAGGCAAAGGGTAATTTAAAGGCACATGTAGATACTTTGGTATGGCCATGAAAATTCATTATAGTCATTAAATCCTCCTAAATGTGTATAATCATTGTGTATGTATGTGTACGTGCAGAGTGTTGTGTTGTTCTGTGCTTTTAGATACTGAACTCGACTCCTGAAAAGCTCAGTATGCAATGTAACCAGCCCACGCTGCTTCCCATTTCCATGGAAACTATTGCCCAGTGCTAAAAGCGTGTGTGTGTGTGCGCGTGTGTGTGTGTGAAATTGGCTTTTTCTAACCTTTTTTTCTTAAATATCAGGATGCATGCGCAGCTGATGCTCATGTACACTAACATATTGTGATTTAGACCTGAATGGATTAGTTGACTTGTTGCGTATCTAACTGTAACTGTGCCTCTTTTTGCCTGTTTTTCCTGTTTGTCACCAAGATGGCCGTCAGCCTTGTTGTCATCTGCCTCCTGACTTTGATCAGTTGCACCTCGTCCCAGCCCACTCCTCCTCCTCCTCGAGGATGCAGCGTGAGCGTGGAACCCCCTTACAGGGTGCTGTGTGACCTGGAGGCGGTCTGGGGCGTCGTCCTGGAAGCCGTGGCCTGCAGTGGTGGCCTCACCTCATTGGTTCTTGCAGTGCTGCTGATTGTCAAGCTGCGTGTGGTTTCTGATCCAGCCAGGCGCTCCGGCCTCGGTCCTCTGCTCCTGCTCCTGGGGACTCTTCTTGGGATATTCACCATCTCTCTGGCTTTCCTGGTGGGGAAGACCCAGGTGCTCTGTGTGGTGCGTAGAGCATTTTGGGGACCCCTCTTTGCCCTCTGTTTCTCCTGCTTGCTAGTGCAAGGTGTGAGGCTCAGGAGGCTGGTGGCTGGGAAGTCAAGCCCGACAGGGAGCACACTGGCAGCACTTGGACTGGCATTGGCTTTGGTTCAGGGGATAATCTCTGCTGAATGGGTTCTGTTGACTGTAGTCAGAGAGGGTCACCCAGCATGTGAGTATCCTCCTTTAGACTTTGCTCTGATGTGCAGCTATACTCTGGGCCTGCTCCTCATAGCCATGGGTCTCTCCCTTGGAGTGGTGCTGTGTGGAGGAGAGTTTGGAGAAGATGGAGGAGACGGCAGAGAAGAAGACAGAGAAGGAGAGAATGAAAAGCGCAGATGGAAGTGTAATGCCGTCTGGGTCTTTCTGTCCAGTCTGGCATCTGCATTGCTTTGGGTGGCCTGGCTGGGGTTTTATCTTTACGGCAGCCAGACACTGAGAGGAAAAGGGAGCAGGGAAAGAGGAGGAAACAAGGATCCAAAGGTATTGGATGAGCCAGCACTGGCAGTGGCCTTGGTGATTCAGGGCTGGATCCTGCTGCTGTTCCACGCTATTCCAGAGTCCCACTTGTGTCTCCAGAATCCAACACAATCTGACGCACAAGATTTCTTTGACACCGCTCGCGCATCCCCTGCTCCTCATTTTGGTGATGAGCACCCTGCACATTCTCACCAGTCTTTTCAAGAAAACCAGGCCTTCTCAATGGAGGAGCACAACACAAGTAAGCCCAGTGTGTGCTTATGGTTTTATGCATGCTTTTTTACAAGTACAAATTTCTTTTCAAAGATGAGTTACTTCCATTGACAAAAAATCAATCAAAGGGATCGAATTATCAGTATGTTTCGGATGGTCAAATGCTTCATATCTAAATGAATTAATCATTAACAGCTTTCTGCAGAGCTTGGTGGCATGCTGTGGATGCAGTGCAATTATTTGAATGAATGTTTTAATATATATATATAAAAACGTAGGACATTCAAGACGTTATACAATACGCTTTGGAACCAATGAGTCTAGGCAACTTAAATCAAAAGTGAACACTCTGGACCAGTCTCAGTTTTTTCTATAAAACACGACAGATAGCGAGAGCAAGTAACTTTGTAAAGGCTTGACAATTCACATTATCACGTGTACAACCCTGCAGCATGGGTAGTGACAATTGGAGGGGGGTAATTCTTGCAGAATGTGAAAACTATACATAACAGATATGTATTTCAGTAAACTAAAGTCTTTAATAAATAATTGGACATGAATTATATCCAGTAGGACTGGGCCTTTATCATATCATTTTAAAGTTATCATGAAAAAAATTCTTATCATGATAAGAATTTGGGTTTATCTTCACAAGGATAAATTTCAATTAGAAATGTTTGAAAACCCAAAAAGCTTATTTCCTGATGAAAAGTATTTTGAATTTAGTTTTAATATGTTACATTATTAAATGTGTATTTTAAGTACAGTATGTGTATGTGTGTGGCTATTACTGACATGAAGTCACAGCCACAATGTTACCTAAAAAACTTCAAGAAGCTGGTAATAGTCATTTATCATAACTTTTATCATTATCAGTACCACAGTATATCATAATAAAAGTCAATATCAACCACCCATAATATCCAGTACCTGCCATTATTATGGATCAGAACTGCCTAAAAACAGACATTTAACAAACAAGAAGAGCAGACAACACAATGTACTTTTAAAGATAATTCTCACCCTTATCTGTGTAGGAAAAATCTAGACAAACACAAATAAGCTGTACGATGCAAGCAAAATTTCTTCCTGGTTCTGGCATTTTTTTCAGGCTGAAATGCCTCTGGAGCCGGCAGCTCTTATGTTAGGAGATGTCACGAGATGCAGCTCATCTAATCGGGGTGAACTTTGGCAAATTAGAGTGATGCTGAATGTCATGTTACACAACCAACTATTAATTATGAAGTAATGACAGATTATTTCATGTGTATTCACAATATATCTTTATTGGAAATATACAAATACAGCAAATACATAAACACATTTGACAGTATTTTTAGCAAGAGCCTGCAGTTAATTGTTAGCCCTTTGAACCAATTCAGTCTTGTCTGAAAATAGAAAAAGATATTGCCAAACATAACACCATTCCTTGGATTTTTTTGCTTGTTTCGTCCATGATTGATTATGCTTTCTAAAATAAATACATATAAATATGTACAAATTGTATCGAGTTTGCATTTTTTAATTTTGTGAAAACAGGTCCCAAACTCGGGAGTTGCTTCTCACATGCCACTGAAAACACTTTTCTTTTGTTGCAATAATGACATGAAATATCAATGTTGCCTAGGAGACGGCTGTGACTGTAGGCTTTGCCAGTGAGCAGCGAGCAGCCGTTCCAGACAGACAGTGAATTAATAACAGAAAAACATACAAGACTTTAGCAGGGCTCCAAATTACCTACTGCAAAAACAGATTCAGCAGTAACCATCTGTTTGTGCCGCTCCACGATCCCTTTTCTCTTGTGGAGCATTTTAATACTGCTGAATTTCTGATTAGGCCATTCGTATGCACAGTTATTCTTAAGGCGGCACAGTGAGTCAGAAACAGGGGCTGAAGTAATGGCCATTAAGGCTGCGCGCCTTCCAGCAAGCAGTCATTTTCAAAAGTCCTGCTTTGTTTCTGTTGTGCCTGCATGTAAAATGTCTTGAAGAGAGTCCGTTTGCAGATACAGCTCAGAGTCAAGCTGCTGCAAATATAGAAAGGCAAAGGTCATGGAAGACTGATATATCTTTATATTCACTTTACTATAATTTTAGCAGTTCTCAAATAAATTTTGCAAAGCTTGTGGCCAATATGTCTGATTTTCTAGCTGTTTTTGTGTGTAGGTTTTCGTTTATGTATTTATTTAAAAAACAGACACGAGTCTGTTAGCTATAGCTACTTTAATGGATAACCAGGAACAGGGCACTTTTGTTTGGTTAGGCCTCACTGTTGGTACTGCCAATATATGTTAAGGAAAGTAAGTCAGTCAGTTAAAATGGTGACATTCCAGATGTAGGCGCAAAGGTGCAAGGAGGAAAAGGTTGTTAGCAGAGTCAAATGAGAAAATAAAAATCTGATCCAGGGAAACCCTCAGGGAAAGCTTAATCTGAAAACCAATTGATCCTTTTTGTGGTCCATCTAGGGGAAGGGTAGAAATTGAATTAGTAAACTAACGAACACATTTGAAAATACTTCTTACTAGTTTTCTGCAAAGGGACATGCTATTGGAGAGGCACAATTTATTTCAAATAATATAAATGAATATATTCATATAAAATGAATAATTGATTACAAAGTGACACTGTTAAATATACACAAACCACGCTATTTTCCAGAAATATGTTTGACCTAATTGCCACAGATCCTCTTGGTATTTTAATATGCAGCATAGACTACAACTACTCTCTCCCTTAGATTCCACAAACCCAGCAAAATAATTAATTCAGAGTCATTTCATGTACAAAAACTGCTAAAAGAAGCTGGCTTAAAATATGTTTAAGGGGAATTCAACCCCTCTGGAGGAGTTGCCTCCATTATAATCTATCAATCAAATCATCAATCCTCTATTCAAGGATTTGATTTTTTTCTGTGTTTAAAATTGAAAAGAAGAAGAATATCAGACAAGAGATTTTTCTGACCACCCAGATGTTTGGCTTGAAGATTAAAAACAGTATCTGGAGATTTTACAACAAATTTAGAGAATTTATGAGTAAAGGCATAGAGGCATGTTTGTAATTGCATAACAAGGTAGAAGTATCGGCAAATGCAGTACTGCAAAAGCATAGAAGAATTTTGCTAATCTGAATTAAAATCCCCCAGAAATCTCAAAATAGATTACAGCCAAAAGACTAAATGGTACGTGTTTGATTCCAGCATCCCCCTTTCTCTTGGATGGGCATCAACCCCCAGAGATACTGTACCGACTTATCTGTGTATGAATTTGTGCATGAATTAGCTTAAAGTGCTTTGAGTGGTTGGGATGACTAGAAAACGTATACATTTAAATTAATTAATTTACTTGAAAAACTGCACAAGCAACAAATCAGTAGGGTAATTATTAAAATAACAAATCTCTATTGTGACAAAATCTGTTTTAAACCTGAAGACATACAAGAAGACTTTGAGGAATATTATCAGCAGCTTACTTAACCTCCAAAAAACCCAATCCAATAGTAATGGAGGATTTTCTAGAAACTTTAGACCTATCATCAACAAATGACACCATAAATAAAGCATTAACACAAGAAGTCAAGGGAGCAGAAGTTGACTATATTACTTTTAGAAAACAAAATAGATGCTAAAAGGCGGCAGAATGCTATAAGCTGTGTAGGGATACATTAACTCTTAGCTCCTAAAATGTTTTAATCATATCTTGAAGGAGGGGAAATCTCACCATTTTGGAAACAAGTCATAATGTCTGATTCTGAAGAAAGAACAGGATAGACCCGTAATACAGTTCACACAAGCCAATCTGAGGGATTGCAGCAAAACCATGTACAATGCAGACGACTCTCCCTGTGGCTCTACGGTTCCCCAGGAGTGAATGCTGCTTGTCAAGACTTTGATGCAATCAACTGGTTTCCTTATATAGGACATTTTGACCAATCTGTATAATCTGACCCAATCTGTATAATATGATTGAACTTGATTTTGTAAAGTGCCTTGAGATGACATGTTTCATGATTTGGCGCTATATAAATAAAATTGAATTGAATTGAATTGAATCAATCTCTGTTTAAATAAAGATTACAAAAGATTTATTTTAAATATCTAATTCATGGCACAAAGACTAGAAAATGATACGAGATTTAACAGATCACCAGCAAGAAGGATATATTAAAATAGACAGATGTTAAGGTGAGATGCGCTCTGCATTACATTGATACTGCTTTACTTTAGTTTTTACCACAAAACATATTTTTCCAAACATTTCCTAATCCTCTCTTAGATTACTTTTGCTATAAAGATGATCAAACTCAAAGCTCCTAGAATATTGTTAGGGAGAGACATGAATATCAGTGTCATTCCTTGCTGCAGGGCTTGCCTGAAGCTGTTCCTTCTGCCTTAGGAGATCCTTATTTATGGCAACTTACCAAGCAAGACACAATCAGAGAAAGACGTAATAAAATGATGTCTAATTGGACTCAGTTTTAAATCAGCTATGGGTAAGAACAGTCCTCAAGAGACTGTGCCCTGCGACTTTGCCCACAGAGCTCATTCAAAGAGGTGAATTGCCTCGTTAGCCTGTCAACACTATTTACCCACTTATTCAAATCAAGTGTGTTCCAGCAGAGTCATATCTTAAACATGCGAGTCCCCAGCTGTTCCGGTCTATTTGAGGGGATTTAAAAATAATGATGTGGACTCTGCCACGCTGGGTAATTGCTTTGTATGTTTTGCATTGACCGTTCTGCAGCCGTCCGGAGTGGAACATACCCCAGCAGCCATGGCAGCATCCGCCCGGGCATCGCCTTCAGGGGCCACGTTTACCAACCTACTGAGATGGCTTTGGTCATGAATGGCGGGACGGTAAGTACTGACTAGATGCTTTATATTGTAAAATCAGCAAAGATATCTACACTTCCTGAGTGTGTTATCTCTCTTGCAGATGCCCACAGCTCCCATTAACTACACTGGACGACGCTTATGGTAACACAGGGCAGGACTTGCACTTTGTCAAGTCTCTTTTGTGATGCCGTGATCCCGTTACCTACAAACAAGAAGATGTGTTTTACTTTATTTGTGTTTCTGCACACTCGTTTCAAAATTAGTTTAAAACAACAACAGATAGAATTTCTGATTAACTTTTTTTTGCCGAATTTTATTGTACAATTTGACAGTCATAAGAGCACGAACAGAGAAGGATGGAGTAAAGTGATGATATTTATACTGAAGAGTGCTTACTTATGAAAAACAACGATGCGGATTACTGGACATGTTGCCATTAAATGCCTGAAAGTTAACCTTAAAGAAACATTTCAATGTGGTGAAGTAAGCATCCTATCTACACAGCGCAACACCAGTGCCATAAAGGTGGTTTCTGTTAACAAGTGATGCTTACTTCAATAAACTGTCCGTTCAAGTCAGCCTTTAGGACTTTCATGTAAATTACCAGCAGACGCGTACAAAGCTTGCTTAGTCTCTGTGTTGTATTCCAGGGATCTCATAGTGACTTTCTGACTGCGCTGAAACACGTTTTGGTTCATTTCTATTCAAAAACGTTGGATCATCAGGTGCTTTTAAAGGGTAAAGAAATTTCCCATCTCAGTAATGGTATTTTAAGTGTTATGCTTTTAAGAAGCATAGAATAAAAGCCATTTGATACTGCAATACTTAACGTGCACAGACAATGATCAGTACTGACATCATGGTGAAATTGTGGGATTGAAGATTGTTTCAATTGCATGTAGAAGCACAATTCGGGGGAACAGTATTTTACTGAAATGTCTGCATTTTATGGATGTTTTTTTTGTATTTTTTGTTTATAAAACCATTTTTTGTTTATATATATATATATATATATATATATATATATATATATATATATATATATATATATATATATATATATATATATATACAAAGGAAATTACTAGTTAGTGTTTTTTGTTTTATAGTCTATTCACCATCACAGACAAAGAAAGTCAGTCTTATCTATTGCTAATCAACACAAGCTGAAGGCTGCCTTACAACTGAAAACTGGCATAGTACAACCTTTCTTGACACTCCTATGACTTTCTTATGAGTATCTAAATAATTCCAGTTTGTGGACTCTGCTGTCAACAAGCAAAACAATTTTCTTATCTTGTCATCAAAACCTAAAGAACATGCTGGACTTTTTAAATAATTAGTCTGGAGGATTTGAATAACATTGTGGTGGTTATCTTTTCTCTTATGTTAAAGCCAAGCTGTCAAAACTTAGAACCCCAAATACTGATGCTCCCTCCACTCTGCTCTCCTGTTTCCTGATATTGTGCCCTGCATATATTCATGGTTCTTAACTTACCAAGTTACACCAGTCAAATGTTGGGAGTCGTACACAATAATCTTATAAATAGACGCATCTCAATAAAATTTTATCAAACACTTATTTGTTTCAACAAATCCAATCCAGAAGTGAAACGTGTAAATCATATAGGTTTACTGCTCATAGTGTTATATTTAAGTGTACATTTTCCTCATTTAAAAGATTATGGCTTACAGCTAATAAAACTCCAACCCAGTTTCTCACAAAATTTTGAATATTGCAATAAAACCAAAAACAGAAGAAATGTAATACAGAAATGTCGGCACATTGACAGGTGTGTCCATGTACTGGACCGTGTGTCCTTTCAGTTCTTGGCTGGGCCTCCTTTTGCATTAATCGCTGCATCAGAACAGGGTGGCATGGAGGAGATCCGCCTGAAGCTCTGCTAAGAGGTGAAGGAAGCCCATGTTGCCTTAATAGCAGCATTCAGCTCATTTGCACTGGGAAGGATAAAGTGCTTTCAATCTCCAGCTAGATGGCTGCTTTGATTGTGGACTTCAGACTACCTTTCACATCACATCATCAAGTTTCTGACATTTCAGGCTCACACGTGGCTTAACAGGAGAACAGTTTTTTACTATGTCTTGGATATGCCTGTGCTTGATGGCTCTCAAGACTGCAAACCTTGCAGGTTTGAGAGCCATTTTTTGGGTTTTCATTAGTTGTAAGGCATAATCATTGAAATTAAGCAACAAAAAGTGTGCGTAAAGAAATGTAAAGAAGTTATATAACATAAAGTCTTCATTTCTTTTTCAATTAAACTTTTGCACAAACAAAAAAAAATATGATAGTCCATTTTCTTGAGATGCAACTGTTGGTCATCAAAGGAAGGGTCATCTTGGTTGTTTTTGTTTTTTAACCGATTTCTACAAGTCATCAGGCTGTATGTTTATTCTTTATTTTAATTGCTGGGAAACACAAAGAAAATGTTTATTAATCCAAAACATTAAATTTACTAAAAATATTTTATGTATGTTGTTTCTATTACAGTCGTATTGCTTTGATATCTCTAGTTGGAAACAGCAGTTCAAACCAGTACTTCAGAACACCACATTGTGTGCGTATGAATAAACATTTGCAGTTTCATCTCCTGAGCAACAGTGAATTCGAGCTGAGACAGTATATTCAGTTAATGCATTTTGTGTATAGGACTCTGACCAGTCGTTTTTGCTGTTACTCAAATCTAAATAAGTACATTTGTTATTAATGGCTTTGTTTTTGTGTACAGGTGAGTGCTCTTACATTGTACAATGAAAATATTTGATTAATATGTAAAACTCTGTCTTACCTGCTTTTTAACCTGTACTGTAAAGAAAGAGCGCCTTTTAAGATGGATTTATAAGAACAATACTTCACTGTTTCCTGGCAGCGTGGAAATGAATGTTTGTAATGTGATTTGCACTAAATGGCTATTACATTCTTTGCACAGTTTACTGTTTGGTTTGACTTACTTCTTCTTAAGGAGCTGTTACCTTTGATATCGGGTGTGAACACATAATTGATGGGTCAATATGGCTCAAAACGGTTTCAATCCAGCACCTGGTTCCAGAAATACAGAGCAACTGTTTCAAGAAGATGGTTCAGAAAAGAGGCTCACATCAGAAGCATGGAAATTATTTATGGACAGTTTCTTTCCAGAAATGGCATTTTTATGTGTAAACAACCAATGTATCTAAGAAATTAAAATATTTTGTGTAACTATGTACATGGCTGTTGCCCATATTTTTAACCTTCTTACAACATCAACGGTCACATAATAACTGTCGGCTAACCGAATACTGTTTTGTCAACTTCAAGATCAAATGAAAACAATGATGCGTTCTATGGGTTTTGAGTCACATGACGTCACACTTGAAATCTCACAAAATAGTCAAACAATGTCTGACTGCTTGTGGGAGTGTTATAAAATTAACCCTCTAAGACTGAGTGAGTCACTGCTGCTTAACTGCAGGGGTTGCGAATGGAAAATGGGACTGCAGCTGGTTCCTGCAAGGGTCCCAATTCAACGTTATCATTTGGAAATGTGTATTCAACAATAAGGGGATCATTATTTATTTACCATCCATGAGCCATAATCATCACAACTACAAAGAAAATAAAGACTTGAAGTAATTCACTGTGTTTGTAAAAAAAACTTTTTCACGATATTCAGAGTAACTGTATCTGGGAGTGTCTCGTACGAGAATAGAGCATGGGGGGAGAATTGTGTCAGGACCAAATCTCAACACAACAGTTCGGTTCATTTTTTCCTTAGAATCAGAATTGGCTAAGTAAGGGCTGGACCTGGACTTTTGGGGGCCCTAATCAGAATATGTTTTGGGGGCCCTACTGTACCATAAGTAGACAGTTAAAGATGCTCAAAA
This sequence comes from Fundulus diaphanus, assembly GCA_037039145.1. Taxonomy (NCBI): domain Eukaryota; kingdom Metazoa; phylum Chordata; class Actinopteri; order Cyprinodontiformes; family Fundulidae; genus Fundulus; species Fundulus diaphanus. The sequence continues at coordinate 23,686,933 of CM073123.1, read as the reverse complement.
CTAAATGCTATATGCAATGATGTACCTTATGCATAACATAATCCAGGTTAAGAAAAAGGATTGGCTAGGTCTACTTTGTTCTTTGTTCAAATGTGTCATCTCTTCTAAGTCTCGACAGACTTCTGCAGTCTGTAGAGTTGTGGGTAGTTTACCTTCAACTCTACATAGTGGCCATCTGACAGAATAAAAAGCAATTAAATAATTATAGTAGTTATGTTTATATATATATATATATATATATATATATATATATATATATATATATATATTCTCTAAATTATAACGGGTAACAAGCCTTGTGAGGCAAAACACACAAATCCTTAAAAACAAAACTTCGAAATCTAAACTATTCTAACAAGTAATAAAACGGACACTCATTGAAAATTCATCAAGGTAACAACTGCACAAATAAATTTTCTCTAAATAAAACTAAACATGACATCCTTGTTCCAATCTTAACAAAATTAACAACTATATCCAAAACCTAAAAGGCAATGAGCAATAAATAAAATCCCTTCGGAAAAATGAGGAGTCTGTAACTACTCTGGTCACTTATTAGCTTTGAAAAGTTGACCGCATGTATGACTGTCTGCTGATCGATCCAAATTTCACATGATCAACTCAATGTTTTTGTTGCAGGCCCTGGAGCAACAGGGAGTCAGTTTACAGTGCGTCAATCTCGTGGCCCCCTAGTGTTCGGGGGGGCCCTAAACAGCTGGTAATCCGTTTAATGACAGGACCGGTTTGAGCTGAATTTGAGCACACAAACGAGAACATTTGACGAAAAAGTGAAAACTATAAACACAACATCGTTAATTTGCACTCTGGCGTTTCAGCAGAACTGCATTCCGAATAAAACCTGGTCGAAACGCTAACTCACAGACAACGATAGAAGCGCGCGCACGTTGCTAGGAACGCCTGCGTCGTCGTTAACAGGAAGGAGAAAGAGCCACTTCCGCTTGGAGCATAAATGTGTCTCCACGTGAATTATCAGATTTTACAAAGTAAGTAAGGAGCCTACTAACTATGTTTTTACTAAACTTGCTTCAACCATAGTTAAATAGGATATGTTCCTTACCAGCCGATTTTTTCATACTCATATTTATTACGGTTAATTTTAATACTGCTGCAGCTAGCTAACAAACAATGCTAGCCATACTTATAAATGAAAGAGCAATCTAGCGTGTTCTTTTTTTACTGTTATTGCCCTTTCATGTCCTTGTGTTTTGGTTTAGAGTTAACGCACTCCAGTAGTTTAACACATTGTGTGTAGTTGAATGTCAGCATAAAGCTACGAGGTCAAACGTTTGTTCACCTTTCAGACGGATTCCGATGAGGACGTAGTCTTTGTTTCTGAAAGGTTTGCGCCTAAACCTATAAAGATTACAATCGACCAGGTAATGATCTATTTTATCACCTGACAGTTTTTACAGTCTGTATTAATCCCATTTCAAAACGCGTTTATGTCGTAGCGTGGATTTTGTCTTCCAACGATTTAAAATGTGAAAGGGGAAAAAGAGAATCACAGCATCTGTAACGCAAAAATCCAAAAAATAGACAGACCTCCCAAGTTTATATATATATATATATATGAATGAATGAAATACCTCTATTTTTGTCTCTTATGATTTATGGAATAACTTCTTTGCCAGGCTGGTAAGAGAAGGTGAATGTCTAATTCAACTAATTGGTAAATTACTACTTCAACCTCCATCACCCATCTCCTGCTATCCTATCATTAACACACTGATAGGATAGGCTTTTTACAATTTCCTATATTTTAGGAAACGTTCCACAGTTTATTCATACTATTATCAGATTAATCCATTTACACCAAGTGGGGATTTGTCTTTTTCTATCACCTAGTTAATTTAAGCATTAGATTATGTGCCTACTGCTGTGACAGCCCCATGTTGGATCCAGCTTTTTCTAAATAAATAAATATCGGCAAACAAATTTGCCCCATCATGCTCGCATGCCACCAGGTCTCAAGGTATCACGTGTGGTCTTTTCAGCAACAATTTAGGGTCATGTTGAGAAATTACTGGTTTCAATGGTGGCTAACTCCATTCATATACAAGAATATTTTCTTTCTGAGAAAGTAGACCAGCCAACACTTAAACCCCTTGTCCATAGTTTTTCTGGGGCTGTTTGGTCAGCATATATTTACATTCTCGGTATTACTGCAAAAGCAGTACATAGTATAAAATAATTCAACTTGGTTAATTTGTAATTGTATGTTTCCACTGCCGTGCAAAAGTATTTTCTAGTCTTGAACCTTTACAAAAATCAATTTTATATAATCAGTCAACTCAGAGTTCCACACAGTTGTGAAAGGGGAAATTATTTAAGGCTCTTACAAATAAATAAAACCCATAAATAACATTTAGTACTATCAGTCTCCTTCAGATGTCCAATTACCAGGGTTCCTGTTCAGTCTTGAAAAGTCTAGAAGCTTTTATCATTTTCCAGGTCTGGATAAGTCGAAAAAGAAAACAGATGTGCGGAATAACGGGTTAACAGTTTATTTGAACTGTCAAGACATGTTGATCAGTTTGGTTTCACACAACTGCGTGAAAGCCAATATTTCTTTCTTTCTGTTTAGATTGCATTTATCCCCTTGAATTTTGTTTATGTTGTTTTTTTCTAATTCTTTCTTGATACGTAATCATATTTATTAAAAATAAATAAATACTATTTAAATACTGAGTCAATTAATCTATATATGAAAAAACTGACTCAGAAAAGAATACAAAGTTATGGAACACAAGAACCGGCTTATAAACTAATTTATTTTTATTTTTTTTTTCAAAAGACTAGTTTGCTTTTGCCAAATAGACCTTCAGATCTTTATAGTTGATATGTGTGTGCTTTAAACCCTAGGTCTGGTTTAAGCATGGAGGACTAGTAAGAAGTAAGTGCTTGTTGGGGAAAAATAAGATACTAAAAGTCCAGTTTACAGTTTGCCGAAAGCCTCGTATCAGACACAGGAAACACGTGGAGGAAGACGCTTTGCTCAGACGAGACCAGTGTTGAACCTTTTGTTCTATGTGCAGGAAAGCTGCTCAAACGTGATGGGAACATAGATGAAGCTAAATAAAGGACAGACCAGGAAGAAAACCTGTCAAAGGCTACAAAACGCACAGACTGGGGAAGTTCACCCTCCAGCAGAATGATGATCATAAACATGCAGCCTGAGGTGCAGTGGCATTAGATTCAGATCAGAAAATATTCATGTTTTGGAATGACCCAGTCAAAGTCCAGCCATAAATTAACCTAAGTTTCTGGGCAATACTTTCAAAAGATACGCATAGATGCTTTCCATGCACTCTCTTAGAGTACACTCCGCACTTTTCAGATCTTTATTTGTGGAAAAAAACCTTTTTTTTTTCAATCAGTGATGCATACAGTCAAAACCCTCTTAGAAGATCAAAAGCTTAGTTGAAATTAGATAATTCAGGTATTCTAATTTTCAGTGTTTCTGTAACGCCTCCACAGTCTTAGCCGTGATCTAATGCAGACAGCAAACTGGGATATATAGCTACAGGCTCAGCGTTGCATAAGCTATATGCAACATTTATGTAAATGATGCGTGTTATAGTAAAGCAGTGCTTGTTTTTAATGTTTGTTTCTGCATTTATAGTTAACATTTAGGCTGATTTGTTGCTTGGTTTGTTGCAGGCGAAGCTACTGGCTCTGCAGAGAGACATCGATGAGCAGTCCCAGCCCACACAGCCAGCCAAACCTTTGGTCAGTGTTAATTCCTCCCGCCTGTACAAAAAGTGCCTGTGAGCCTTGTTTTTTTTAACCCCCCCCCCCCCCCAAAAGTAACAGTATTTCTTTATGATCGTCTTGTTTAAAGCAGATAAGACAGGGGATCTGTGATACCAGGCCGGCTGAAACAAAGATGGAGGAGGAGAACAGTGAGGAGCGTGTAATAAAGAAGGAGAAGAAACGCAAGAAAGGAAAAATATTTTCACCTGAAGTCCAAAACTGTAGTGCTGAGAACGGTACCCAAGTCAAGCTCAAAAAAGAAAAGAAATGGAAAATAGATAAAACTGTGGCAAAAGAAGGGGAAGACGAAGTTCATCAGAAAGAAGAAAAGAAAATGAAGAAAAACAATAGTATTTTTATAACTGATGTAGAAGATAACAAGAGGAAAAAGAAGAAGGTGTTAGAATATGTGAACCAAGCAGAAAATTCTACTTTACAGGATGAGAAATTGGAAAAGACGAAAAGGAAAAAGAAGAAGTTAAACGATAAGTCTGTACAAATCCAACCAGAAAATGTGAAGAAAGAAGAAGACGAGGAAATGCCAATTGGAAATAATAATCCTCCAAAGAAACCCAAGAAGCAAAAAGGCACAGTTTTAGTTTCAAGCCCAGCAGAGATTGAAGAGATAGTTGTAGAAAAGACAAAGAAGAAAAAGAAAACTCTTGTAATTACTGATGTAGTTGGGGAAATAAAAACAGAAAAGAAAGCAAAAGTGGTGGAAAACCTGATGGATGTAGAAAAGGAAGAGACTGAAGTTAAGGAGGTAAAATTAAAAAAGAAAAAGGAGAGTAAAAGTGAGAGATTGGGAAAAGACCTTGAAGAAACTGAAACTCAAAGAAAGAAGAAAAGGACGACAGAGGATGAGGAAATTCTCCATAAGAAAAAAGAAAAGTTTATAAAAGAAGAGACTGGGATAGAGGAAGGGAAGAGCAAAAAGAAAAAGAATACAAAAGCCAAAGAGGAAAATGGGATAGTAGACATAGAGGAGGTGGTGTCAAAGAAAAAGAAAAAAGTCAAAGTAGAGGAGGATGAGGAGGAGGTGTGGAGCCCAGAGCGTAGTATCCCCCTGGCTGCTGACTCTCAGAACAAGAAGAGCAAAACGAACAGAAAGTTAGAAAAAGGAGATCTGGACAACAACACTGAGGCCCAGGCTGGGAGGAAAAAGAAGAGAAAGGTCAGAGAAGAGCAGGGTGACGCACAGGTGAGCCAAAAACAACATTTATAAAGCGACCGTTGTTTTAAAATTAGTGGAATGGTCTGAGTCAGTCTGGGTCTCTGTTTCAGGAGGTTCCCCAAGAGGATGTACTTTTCCTCTCAGCAAAGAATGGAAACACAGACGAGGCCTCCATTAATCAGGTAAAAATAGCCGTTTCAATCCCCTGTGGGATAATGTTCAATTCAGTTTTATTTATATAGCGCCAATTCACAACAATCATCTCAAGGCACTTTACAAAGTCAAATTCAATCAAATCATCCAGACAGATTGGTCAAAAAGTTTCCTATCTAAGGAAACCCAGCAGATTGTCTTGACAAGCAGCATTCACTCCTCCTGAATGAGTGTAGAGCCACAGTGGACAGTCGTCTGCATTGTCCATGGCTTTGCAGCAATCCCTCATACCGAGCATGGTTGAAATGACAGTGGAGAGGAAAACTCCCCTTCAACAGGGAGGAAAACCTCCAGCAGAACCAGCCTCAGTGTGAACGGTCATCTGCCTCGACCGACTGGGGGTTACAGAAGACAGAGCAGAGAGAAAGAAGCACACATTGATCCAGGTCTCTTTTTTATGTTAAAGAGGGTAATTGCAGATGATCTGCCTCCCTTGGATGATGTCACAGCTAACAGAACGCCAGACTAGGTGTACCTATTATAAAGAGAAAAAAGGCAGAGAACAAAAAGGTAAAAGTTGAAAAAACAGCAAACAATGCAAACTGGAGAACAGTAGGAGAACTCAGCCGGGTGAGATAAATAGATCTTCCTCCAGCAGCCTAAGCCTATAGCAGCATAACTACAGAGATATCTCAGGATAACCTAAGCCACTCTAAGCTTAGTCAAAAAAGAAAGTTTTAAGATTAGTCTTAAAAGTAGACGGGGTGTCTGCCTCACAGACCAAAGCTGGGAGTTGGTTCCACAGGAGAGGAGCCTGATAGCTAAAGGATCTGCCTCCCATTCTACTTTTAGAGACTCTAGGAACCACCAGCAGACCTGCAGTCTGAGAGCGAAGTGCTCTGTTAGGAACGTATGGGGTAATCAGAGCTCTCTTGTTACTTTTTATTGGAACTCTTGCTGCAGCGTTTCAGATCAGCTGAAGGCTTCGAACTGCATTTTGCGGACTTCCTGATAGTAAAGAATTATCAACCCTTTCATGACTGCAACTCTAATTTTAATTTATACATAGACACAGATTCACTGCTGAAGACTAAACGAGTTCCCTCCTTTCTAATTATGAAAGCTTTATTATAAAAGACAGAACAAAGAGCGTATAAAAATGTGTCCTGGGAATCAGGACCAACTTCGATTAAAGCTCTATTCACAAGGAATAAGCATTATCTAGGGACCTCATGTAATAAATACCCTAAGTCTGCTTTATATGTTGCACAATCACATGGGATAACTGAAGCCTGAGAATTTGCTGAAATTTAGGGACATCTCGTATTGTGTATAATTATCCTCTCTAATTTAACTTCTGGTTGGTTTACATGCTTTATTGACTCAAGGAATGACATGAACTGGTGTCAGTGTTGCCAAGCCAGCTTATTATAAGCGACTTTGGGCTGTTTTTTTTTTATAATATAGTTGCTTGTAAATTTTGTGAATGGCGGATTGTGGGGGGTTTTTCCACCGTGCAACAAGAGCTATCAAGAGACCTGCTTGCGTTTCTTCGTTACAGACAGCGTAAGCCGGTTAAAATCTCTGTCCGCATACACGCACACAGAAAAGTAAATGCAAACATTTATACAGTATAGAAACAGGCTCTGTATCCATAGTTTCTGGGCTTCTTTTAGGCTCGTTTCTCTCACAATATCTGGCAACACTGACCGGTGTGTGAATTGATGGTAAAACTACTGTGCAGGCTACGCCCACAGCTCGGTGCTGCGTTACTGCCAGCGCTAGCCACCTGTATAACAGAAGGCTACAAACAAGAAAATCACCACACAGTGCAATGCATGATGGAAGGTGGAAGGTTCCCTACATTAGACCACGTATTTTCTCACAGAGCTAACGTGGGATCATTCATCCGGTCGAAATCCATTTGCATACGGCAAAATATGTGTCATTTTAAGAATGTTTAGTTTAGAAATGATCATTTCATTATAGCTTTTAATAAGATGTTTCTGTCACAGGAGAGAAGAAAAGCTCTACAGATGGAGATCGACAAGGCTTCCCAACCTCATAAGCCAGATAAACCTACAGTCAGTAGCGGTTTTCTTGGCTTCCCTTGATCATTCTTTTAAAAGCTTTAAATGCTGCCATTTTGTGAAGCTGTTGAATCATCGGGTGGTGATGGTAAAACGCCACAATGTGATCTGAGAGATACTGTTTCTTTCTCTTTTGGTTTTTATTCAGATAAATCAGATGTTTAATTTTTAAATTCCTTTAGAACATCTAACTAGAAGATGTCAGATTATGGCATCGCTATACATTGCCAGCCTGATATAAATGCTATTATCTTTAAAACTGGGACTTGCATTGATGACGGATGTAATGGCAGGTTAACATGAGAAGCAAGCTTCTGAATCTCACTTTTTTTCTTCCTAATCCTCTTTCACAGACTCTGGGCCAGTGGAGTACGGCTCAGTTCGACAACTCCCAACAGCAGCAGAAGTTCTTGCGGCTGATGGGTGGCTTCAAAAAGAGCTTCCAGGTCGCTGAGAAGACAGCTGGAGGAGCCAACATGGCACTGGGGAAGGATGCGCAGCAACAGCTGCAGCAAGGGCTTCTGGGAGAGTTTGAGCGAGCCCAAATGCGGAAAATGGACTTCAGTAACAGGGGGGCAGGTCTCGGGTTTACAGCACCGTCCAATAAGAAGTTCACCATCGATGTCAATGCATCTCGGTCCGTCCGCTTTGATGACTGATTAGGGAGGTTGTTTTTTGTTTTGTTTTTTTTACTTATAGTTTCTTTAACTGGGAATTAACTCACCCCAGCTCCTGGAGGATGTTGATTAAAACTCTTCTAAATGTATATCTTGTATTTTTATGAATGAGAAACATACAAGCTCTATATTGTGCCCTGTTACCTACCACTCTGAAGAAACCAGACTTTTATTCTGACTGGTAAATAAGAAGCAGGTTTGACTGGTGACGTGGGAAAAGCTTTGGAGGTTTCTCTGGAGACATTGTGCTGATTTTAATACATTCCTAAAAACAATCTTTATTTTGCTTTATTCAGTTTGTTTCATATAACTAAATAAGGTTTTGAAAAGTCTAAAAATACAATGTGGAGAACTGGAAGGCTTTGAAAGCCGTACGACAGATCTAGACACAGTGGGTGACGAATAGTTGGTAACAAAACAGACAGAAGCAACTGCTCTGATGGTCCTTTAATTTCATTCCTGCACATTTACATTCTGGGAAAGAAAAGCAAGAACAGCAGCACGGTACCGATGGCTCAGCCACTCATCTGGAAACTAACAGCTTCATGAATCCAAGCATAGTGGGTTTTGTGCTAAAGTTTGACTTTGCCTTGGGCTTTCTTATTGTACCTTAAGTACAAAAGTTGTTGCATGTGGAAAAAAAAACAGTCCATACAACAGATCCACTGCATACAAGGCAATTCAAACAGTTGATTTTCCTTTGTTGCTGATGTTTATGGACAGATCAGTCAGAATACCTTTGTAATCTCTACATGAAAGATGCATACTGCTGATTTTTTTAATTTATATAAGAGTGTCATGATAAATATCCACAACATTTAGTTAGTGGCAATTCCACCGTCCACATCAAGGTTTTTGAGACTCATTTGTTTATATTTAATTTTGTGAAAGTATCAATAGAAGATAACTTGATGAAGATGCACTAAATACTAAAGTGTCATTTTCAGTGGGATTAAATGGAGTATCTGAAAGTATCTTAGCAAGAAACGGCAGTCTCTGGAAAATCACTGCAATCTCATCGAAAAGCCAACATACTCAGAAAAGGGCTCATTTAGGGGAAACTTCAACTAAGTCTACTCAAGCAGAAAGCTTTCAATTAGCTTCTAATGAGAGCATTACTGTAAATGTACATGTTGCATCAATTTCACAGTAGAGGGGTCATCTTCCAGTTGGGGTACAGAGTGCCAAAGTCCATGAGTAGGACTATTCACCTGATGCCCCGTTTCAAATACTTACATAAAAACATACATGCATAAAAAGCATTATAAAATGAGAGCGTGTGTAAATGAGAAACACAAAGCGCTCCACAGAACCTCATGCAGGTTAAAAAGGCGTACCACACAAAAGCGGACCATTTCTCTTCTCTGTTTAGTACCGTCCATGTTGACACCATTAAAGTGTATGGGTGGTACACAGAGCATGGTCCATTCCAACACGTTCTGTGTTATGAACAAGGTTATCGGTACCCGGGTTTAGCTTTCTACCAGTCGAATGATGCAGCGTTGAAATACAGAACATAGCCTTCACACTGGAAGCTTGACTTATTTTAGATGGCTGGAATTAAACTCTAAATGGACCCGTGGATTCCTTCTACGCCGAGATTAGCCTGGAGTTACTCCATTTGACCCCACTTAACTAAAGTCTGAGCTGTCCCTTTAAAACTGCACAGATGATAAAGCTACAGTGGGCTTTCCTCATCTGGTCACCTTACAACCACAAACATAAGCGCATTTCATTGGGATCTAATGTGATAGACCAACACAAAGTAGCGCTTAATCCTGAAGCAAAACAAGAATTATGCACTGGTTTCAAAATGTTTTCAAATAAAGATCTGAAAAGTGTGGTGTGCATTTGTATTTACCTTCCTCCATGGGAATGCTTTGTAATAAAAAGTTTTGCTGGAATTGATGATAAAAGTCTTAAGGTGCATCTACCAGCTCTGCATACCCAGGAAATGTTTTATTTTTAATATATTTTCGCCAACCTTCTTTGAAAATTGGCTAAATCTCAGAGTGGAAAGCACCTGTTAACACATTTTCATGACTGCCTCAGGTTTTTAAATGCATGCAGGTCTTGACTTTGACTAGGCCATTCTACCACATGAATAGGCTTTGAACCATTTCACTGTTTCCAACAGATTTTCTACCTGTATTGTCCTGTTTTTAGCTTCCTCCATCTATTCTGACTAGCTTTCCTGTCTCTGCTGAACGAAGCATCCCCACAGCATGATGCCGCCACCACCACCATGTTTTAGCATGGGTTTGGTACATTCAGGGCGCATGTCTGTTTCTCTTATTACAGTTCTTTGCTGAGTTTAGGTAGACGGCCATGTCTTGGTAGGTTTGCAGCAGTGCCATGCTCTTTCCATTTTCAGATGATGGATTGAAGAGTGTCTGTGGGATGTCCAGAACTTGGGTTATTGTTTTATGACCTAACTGCTTTAAACTCCTCCCCAACTTTCTGTTGCGTCCTTGGTCATGATGCCATTTGTTCTCTAATAAATCTCTGATGCCTTCCAACCGCTGGATTTAGATTGATAAATGGACTCTGTTTACAAATTCGGTGGCCTTTGAAGAAACTTGGTTGCAAAAAAAAAAAAAAAAAAAAAAAAAAAAAAAAAAAAAAAAAAAAAAAAAAAAAAAAAAGGTGCTGAATCCAAGTTTACACAACACAGTTCAGGTTTATTTATTTTTGAAAACCTTGTATAATTTTTGGTCTATTTCAAATTCATGGAATACTTTGGTGTTGTATCACATAAAATTCTAATTAAACGCATTATATATTGTGATTGTTAAGTGACAAGTGGTATGAATACTACTGCAAGTCCCTGTATGCTTGGAGCTTTTTTAATAAAGCTTCTCTACAAAATATAAACTTAGGCAGCGGGTAAAACCCATATGAATCTGATTTAAATCTAGCTCCTACAGTAGTTGTATCTGGTGTAGTATGCGTAACAAGCCTTAGATTCAATTAATTGATTTTTTTTTTCATGAGAATCAAAAAAACATCCCAAGATGACAAAAGCCTGAAGATCAAAATATAAATCAGACGCCCTCAGTTAAAGAGACTGGGCACAGTTTAGGCCTGGATTCTAAAGAAGTGGCAGTAAAATTTGGATGTTATCAAAGACAATTTCATCTTTCAGCAGAAGAGCAGCAAATATATTTCTGGCTGACATCTTTTCCATAATACTTTTATTAATAAAACACTGAATCCCACATTTGAGACAGAACCTTCTCTCTCGGTGCAAAACTACACTTTTCTGATTCTGTGAAATCTTGGCAACCTCAGCTGTAAAATCCTGACTGGAGGCAAATCTAGTCCAGTTTCCTTAATAGCATTCAACCTCAGAATACGTCTGCTGCTGGCCTGCGGACCTTTAATAAAAATAAACTCCATTCATCAGGAATAAAGACATATCTTGTCTGTTTTGTCTCACTGGGTGCAATCCATTACAATGAACACGTGCAGAAGTAAAGCAATTAGCAAAAAAAAAAAAAAAAAAAAAAAAAGACCATATCAGAATCTCATGTCACCCAGAGATAAAGAGCTGAGGAGGCCACTTGATGGAAGGTGTTTGTTTCAGAGGGGAGAGGCTCTCATGCTTCCAGGTACTCGGGCTGCACTCGGGCCACTTTACGAAACTCTTTGGCGTTGGTCTGCGGGCACTGCATCTCACGCCAGCTGATGGGAATCATCTGGGCACCTGGTGTGTGGAATTTTTTTTTTTTTTTTTTTTTAAAGTAAAAATAAATAAATTTTTAAAAAAACATATGTTGAACAAACAATATTAAAATTAATCTTAGAATTAGTGAGATGGCTGCCATTTTGACAGGTGTGCATTAATTGTAAACGGAAAACACCAAAATTCTTCCAAATAGTTTGTCAAAATCAAAACTACATATTTTTAAGTGTTTCTAAACAAGCAAAAACACGTTCATCCTTGTTATTTGAGCAAGTGCTCTGCAGATTTGTGCCACCATTCAGACCATAATTCAGAACATTTGTCAAACGGTGCATTTGAGGTGATCTAGTAGGAAGATCTGTAAATGAACTGAGAGATTTACCTGCTTCACTGTGCGCCACCACCACACCCAGCTCATTCTCTGCCGTTGTCAACAAGTATGTAGACTGAACATCCCCGAGGGAAATCTGACATCATGGGTAAGGAATTGAACTCCACCGAGGACAGGCATCTTTTTTTAGGCTAGAGATCAGTGTTGTATAAACTGAGATATATATATATGTATATCATGCAGCTGAGATAGATAGAGCTACATTTAAAAACCAGCTTCTTTCACAATTACCTTTTTGCCTTACATGGAGACTGTTGAGGATTTTCTGAGACACTTCATTTATATTGAAATTCATCTGAAAAAAAACCAAAAACTATTGACAAAAGTATTCGCTCCCCTGCCTTGACTCGCATATGTACTTAAACTACATCCCATTCTTAATCTATAGGGCTCATGATGACGCTGATCCACCCAATGTAGCTATAACTTTCTGACAAAGTTGTCCAAGAGGTTCTGGAGTCCGTTTATGGGACTTTCTTGATCATTATTCCAGAAGCTTATTTGTGAGGTCAATTCAATTTTATTTATATAGCGCCAATTCATGAAACATGTCATCTCCAGGCACTTTCCAAACGTCATGTTGGACAAGAAGGCCAGGTTCCCATCTAATCCATCATAAAGGTGCTCTGTTGGGTTGAGGTCAGGACTCTGTGCAGGCTAGTCAAGTTCATCCACACCTTTATGGACCTTGCTGTGTGCACTGGTGCACAGTCGTGCTGCAAGATGAAGGTCCATCTCCAAACTGTTCCCACAAGGTTTGCAGCATGGAGTTGTCCAAAAATCTCTTGGTCTGCTGAAGCATTCATCGTTCCTTTCACTGGAACTAAGGGGCCAAGCCCAGATCCGGAAAAACAACCCTCCCATGTGATCCGCGCAACCCGCTACACCTGTCACCTGCTCTCAAGAAAAAGATAATAAAAATGAATCACCTGTTTCAGAACCGGCTTTTAACTGCAGTCGCATGTAGCTGAGAAATCTTAAAACATCTGAAGTATGAGCTGCAAAGTTTCCGCATTCAGAAAGTAGTCATAGAAATAAAAAAATAAAAATAACAGGATTAATCACTGACTTAAAATAAGTACAGGATACAACTTTTGCCAGGACAATGTCTCCAGGTCTGAAGCTTTTGTAGATGTCCACCTGGAACAAAAAGGGAAGAATTAGCTACACTGACCACTGACACTGAAGAGGAAGTGTAAAGGAAAGTAGTGAAAGCAATTATCCTCCCACACCTTGTCTTTCTCTGATTCCCGCACGTCTTCTTTTCTGTTGACACATAGAGAGTGAAATAGTTACTCTGATACATCGACGCAGAATTCACACATAAAACACAGACACAAATTTGAATGTAATGTTCAAGTTGAATGCACTGACAACATCTGAGAAGCTAAAGAGCGCGCAAATAGTCATCTGATATAAGATTTAAATGTTAAAGTCAAATGTTCAAGTCAAAAAAGACAGATAACAGTCAGTTTACAGACAATGTAGATGAGACAAAACACTCTCTGAGAGGCTGAAAGGTATGCAAGATTTTGAATCTTCAAGTTAAAGAAGTGTGCAAATGCATGGATGTCCAAACAAATAGTGCCTGAGAAGTTCAAAAGTGTGCAAACAGACATACGCATGTGAGAGACAGTGGAAATCTTGGTGTTATTTTTGACCAAGACATGTTATTTAAATCCCATATTAAACAGGTTTCCAGAGTTTCCTTTTTTCACCTCAGGAATATCGCCAAAATTAGAAACATTCTGTCCAGGGGTGATGCTGAAAAACTAGTCCATGCATTTGTTACTTCAAGGCTGGACTATTGTAATTCTTTATTATCAGGAAGTCCACAAAATGCAGTTCAAAGTCTTCAGCTGATCCAAAATGCTGCAGCAAGAGTTCTGATGAAAATAAACAAGAGGGATCATATTTCGCCAATTTTAGCTTCCCTTCATTGGCTTCCTGTTAAATCAAGAATCCAATTTAAAATTCTTCTTCTAACGTATAAAGCCCTTAATAACCAAGCTCCATCATATATCAGAGCTCTGATTACCCCGTATGTTCCTAACAGAGCTCGTCGCTCTCAGACTGCAGGTCTGCTGGTGGTTCCTAGAGTCTCTAAAAGTAGAATGGGAGGCAGATCATTTAGCTATCAGGCTCCTCTCCTGTGGAACCAACTCCCAGTCTTGGTCAGCGACGCAGACACCCTATCTACTTTTAAGAGTAATCTTGAAACTTTCCTTTTTGACAAAGCTTATAACTAGAGCGGCTTATGTTGCCCTGACCTACCTATGGGGATGTGCTTTTATGGGCTTAGGCTACTGGAGGACATCAGGATCTAATTTTCTCACTCTATCGAGTTCTACTGTTCTTCAATTATGCATTGCTTGTCATAATTTCTGCTTGTAACTTTTGTTCTCTATCTTTTTTTTCTTCATAGTAGGTACATCTGGTCTGGCGTTCTGTTAACTGTGACATCATCCAGGGAAGACAGATCACCTGCTATTACCATCTAATGTAGAACAGATTACTAGATCAATGTGTGCTTCTGTGCTTGTTTGTCTGTCTTGTTGTGTCTCTGCTCTGTCTTCTGTAACCCCCAGTCGGTCGAGGCAGATGACCGTTCATACTGAACCCGGTTCTGCTGGAGGTTTTCCTTCCCGCTAATGGGTGGTTTTTCTTTCCACTGTCGCTTCATGCTTGCTCAGTATGAGGGATTGCTGCAAAGCCATGGACAATGCAGACTCCCTGTAGCTCTACGCTTCTCCAGGAGTGAATGCTGCTTGTCAGGACTTTGAAGCAATCAACTGGTTCCCTTATATAGGAAATTTTTGACCAATCTGTATAATATGATTGATTTTGACTTTGTAAACTGCCTCGAGATGACATGTTTCATGAATTGGCGCTATATAAATAAAATTGAATTGAATTGAATTATTCTCAACTGGATTGAGAACCAGTGGAACCAATAGCGTGTTTGTCAACATGTTACGTGTTTGTAACTAGGAAGTGGGCTGGTAGTTTTATTTGACTTTCAGCAGGGGGTGATAGCCCTCGCAGCTTCGGGGGAAAAAAGCTGCTTTTAAGTCTTAGTTTTTGATTTAATGCCTGAACCTGCTTTAGTCTGGAAATACTTTCTGGTTTACCTGATGGTCCCTCTGAAGCGATCTTTCAGCGGAGTGGACCCGACGTAAAGAATATGGACCTTTGCAAACCTTGAGTTGATCCCAGTCACCTTTTAGATTAAAACAAAACAAATGTAAGCTTGTAGAACAATTATTTCTTAAGTCATGAGCTCAAGTGTTTGTTTTTGTGTTTTTTTTTACCTGGACAAAAGAAAAACCTTTCCTACACGACTATGTTCATCATGCAATCCAAAAGTAAACATGTTAATTGGATTTCTGTGCTCTACATTATCTAAAACGTGGATAAGTTGATTATCAATTTAATTCTGTAATTCTATTCCAATAGTGAACCTCAAGAATGGTATAGATTTATTACACATATAACATTACATTGTAAGTCTTTATATCTGTACATTTGATTATTACAAGTTAATATCACATTAAACCACTAAAATGATTTTTAATAGAGAAATGTTATAACCTACAAAATCATGGGGAAACCTGCAGACAGTACAGTTATCCTGATGCAAAAGCTGGCTATTCACAGGGTGCACTATCCAAGCCCATTGATGGAAAGTTAAGTGGAAGGAAAAAGTGATATTGAAAATGGTGCATAAATATCAGGGATAATCACGTCCTTCCAGAACAACCAAATACTTTTACATTTCAATGATATTTTAATTTATGTAGATGGACTCATAATTCAGTCGTGTGTCCATTAGTGTGTTTCAAACATTTCTGGAAGTAGTAAGGGTAAATAAATTACAAAATATTCACACCAAAATCTGGGCGTAGTGATGGACTCAGACCTGAACCTTCAAGGTAGATACAAAGTCAGTCACCTGAAGAATATTTCCAGGATTAAAGGACTGATGTTGCAACGAGATCTAGAGAAACTTACACATCTTTACGCATTTATCTTAAGTCGCATTGGTTACTGCAATGGTGTCTTCACAGGTCTACCCAAAAAAAAAAAAAATCAATCAGACAACTGCAGCTGATCCAGAACGCTGCTGCTGGTGTTCTCACTAAAACCAGGAAGATGGAGCACATCACCCCAGTTCTAAAGTCCTCACACTGGCTCCCTGTAGCTCAGAGAATAGACTTTAAAATACTTCTGTTAGTTTATAAATCCCTGAACAGCTTAGCACCAAAATACATTAAAGACCTGCTGTTGCTGTATCAACCCTCCAGACCACTCAGACCAAACATGGAGAAGCAGCATTCAGCTTCTATGCTCCACAAACAAACCTCCAGAAAACAGCAAATCAGCAGAAACACTGAGTTCCTTTAAATCAACACTGAAGACCCTCCTGTTTAGAATTGCAAAACAACAGGAACACTGACCAATATTTGATGTGTGTTGATGTTTTCACCTGATGCAATTTAATGTTTAACGGTCTCACAACCAGTGACTGTTTCATGATGTAAAGCACTTTGAACCGCCTTGCTGCAAAAATGTGCTATATATGCGTTTCATTAGGTGTTTTTTTTTCTGTAAGCAAAATATCTATAAATATATAAATTAACTTCTCTGTGCCATTTGAATTCATTGAGATGTAACTGGACATTAATTGCATTTTTTTCTTTTTTTTGTCCAGGTTGTTCAAGTGCCAAAACTGCTGTTGTGGGCTAAAAAGAATGTCCTTTATGTGTGTCGTCTTTAAGGTGTAATATGTGTGACTTTTACTGTATGGCACCAGATTAGTCACAACCCCACTACAGAAAACGGTTTCCTTTACATACCTTGCAGGTGACAATGGCTCCAACGTCCGGCAACAGCTGTGCTTCTGTCTCTCTCACCACTGAGATCACCGGTAGCTACAAAAGTACACACAAACATCCCATACAACTGTTTTATGAAAGATTAGTATTGCTCAGATTTCAACATAGACTGAACATATCTAACATATGTAGCAGAGGTCAGAACATTCCTGTGCAATATGACTTCAGTGCTAAATGATTATACACTGACTGAGATTTTCAATATTTTTGACATCAAATATTAAAAACATGCAAACAAGGTCCCCAATGCAAAACAAATATATACAAATCAAAATAATGAGGAAGAATGGTAACTCTGAGACTTTGATACAACAAATACAGCTTTAATTGGGACTATTGGTGTTTCTATAGAAAAAGAAGACAAAGACATTATATCATAATGAAACATTATAAAAGGAAAAACTACGTAATTAATAATGAATAACAGTAAATAAAATCAGTTGAATGAAACAATGCAGAATGAGAACCACTACTCTGACCACTTTAGTTGTGTTGCCAGTTCCAAAATGAGCTATCAACTTTAGACAGAGAGCTTTTAAATTGAAATACATTTCTTCCACAGATTAAGCCACATTCCAACCAATGTACAGGTAGTTCTTCTATTATCCATCTATAATTACAATTTTAAGACTGAGGTGGTGGAAAGAAACACATCCCTGTGGCAGTGTGGCACGCCTCAATATGACCACAGCAGATGTTTAATTAGCAGAATTTAAACAATGAGTTTTTCAGACATTGTTAACAGATCCTCACCCTAACTTAAAAGACATTTCAGCAATCTACTTTTGACACAGGCCATGTAATAATATAACTAAATCCAGATAATTCACCTGAACGCCAACAAATGTGTGATGTTCCAGCTCCCAATATGTACCAACAAGCTTAAACGCCCAATTCAAGAGAATGAATGATTTAAGAAGCAAAACTTCTACCTCTGTGCCAGCAGTTAGTTAGTGATTTTCCCTTCAGTCATAATGTAGTGCAGGACACACAAAAAAGCTAATAAGCAGTTTCCAAAAGCAAAAAAAAAAATGTCTGACTAAACTATATTTTAGGGAAAAAAGCACATTTTAATTTTCTAAGAACAGTGGCAAACCCACAGTAGATTATTACTTAAATAGTTTAGCAAGGAGGTGGAAGTGTGATGGTATGCAGATGGAGCATTTGTAAAGATCACCCTGAATTATTTGTGAACACACCAAGATACTGGTTGAAAAAGGGAGTCCTGCTGGATTTCCACACAACTAAGGAATGGGTAATATGTTAGGGACAAAATGATGTCACATCATTTCACGATAAGAAAAATGATCAACCCCCTCAGGCTTAATCAGACGTCACAGAGAAAGTTAAACTGAAAAACTGATGCGGCAGGCTGGTCCAGTTAGTTTAAATGTCCAGGTCTGTGCGCGCCTCCAGGTATATGCCCCCCCCAGATCAACACTGAACCACCGCCGAACCGATGAACCTGGACAAATGTTGCAAGCAGCATAAGGTTCACAGCAAGCTTCTTCAGACTCGTTCACGTCTGTCACATGAGCTCAGAGTGAACCGGCTCTCATCTGTGAAAAGAACAGGGCCCCGGTGCTAACCTGCTAATTCTGGTGTTCTCTGCCAAATGCCAGCCGAGCTCCACGGTGCCGGGCAGTGAGCACCGGGCCTTCTAGAAGATCTCGGGCCCCCAGGCAACCCTCATGAAGTCTGTTTCTAACTGTTCGGTCAGAGATATTCATACCAGCAGCCCACTGGAGGTTGCTCTGTAGGGCTGTGGCAGTACTCATCCTGTTCCTCCTTGGACAAAGGAGCGGATACTGGTCTTCTGATGGGTTATATCTGACGGCCCTGTCCAGCTCTCCTAGAGTAACTGCCTGTCTCCTGGAATCTCCTCCATGCTCTTGAGACACCGCTGGGAGACACAGCAATGGCACATATTGATGTGCCATCCATGTGGCGCTGGACTGCCTGCCAGCCTCTGTAGGGTACAGGCATCATCTCGTGCTACCAGTAGGGACACCGACCCTGATCAAATGCAAAACTACTGAAAAGACCAAAAAAAATGAACAGGGGAAAAAATATGTGTTGCCTCCACCTGGAAAACCATTCTTGTTTTTGTTGCCCCTGTTGTTCATTTCATTAACATGAAAACAGCTGACACTGACTGATAACCGCCTCTAGTACTGAACTGGCCTGATCCCTATTCCAGATGTTTAACAGATTTTTAAGATAATCCATAATTCTAAAATAAATCACTGCTGTGACGCAACAGACCGAAGCAATTTTGTTGTGCATATTCATCCAAAAAAGTGACTTCTTTGAAACACTAAAGTGACACTGCACACTGAGGTGCTCACTTTCAAAGCTTAGCTTAGCACGCCCACAATCATTGCACAATACTCTTAATCAGGGCCTTGTGTGAACCCTGCTGCTCTGGCAGCTTTCCAAACGTCTGTCACCCACACCAGCTACAAGAATAAACTTGCTTTGGCTTGTAATCCTCACCTTTTCGCCCTCGTTCTTCCTCAGCACGTAGCCAACGAGGGAGGAGTATATGTAGCCATGTCGCTCATACACTCCAGTGCCGGCATTACAGTCTTCTACACTGCACAGTTTCTCACCTGAATACAAAGATGAGGGTCAGTAGAAGAAACATAACATACAGATAAGTCCAAAATAGCACAAACCCCTGGTAAATTTAGGTTTAAAGTAATCTTTTAAATTTACCAAATGTTTGGTCTGGCTGGAGGTAACGTTAACGTTTAGTGTGGCCCAGCCAAAGTCACATCTAGATTCTGACAGAGAATCTGTGGCCAGAGCTAAAGATTAGGGTGATGGCAAGGAGGCTTTTCAACTTTATAGACTTGAAGCTCAACACCAAAGACAAGTGGAAACATACAAAGAGCTGGTATACAATTATAAGAAGGGTGTAGTTTCCATAATAAAGAATTGTCTATTGATTATAAAGAAATGCTACAAACTGTTTTTGTCATTTTTTAAATACAATGTAAACGTAAAATATTATGTTCCAAACTGATACTACTTTGCATGGTTTTATTTTCATATGAGAGACTTCTGTCTCATTTCATATATAAAAAAAACATCAAGGTTGAATTAAAACAGTTTAATATCAATATCTGCCAGCCTTATAAGCAATTTTGACATCATATACACAATATTGACAAAATGATTCCCTCATCCATCCAAATTATCAAAATCAGGAGTTCAATCACTTCCACAGGTGGATAAAATCAAGCACCTGGGCATGCACGCTGCTTCTAGAAACATTTGTGGAAAAAATGGGTCGCTCTCAGGCGCTGAATGAGTTACAGCGTGGTTCTGTGATAGGATGCCGACTGTGCAACAAGTCTAGTCATGAAATTTCCGCGTGCCTATATATATCCCAGGCAACTGTCAGTGGTACCATAACAAGGTGGAAGCGACTGGGAACGACAGCAACTTAGCCATTAAGTGGCAGTCAAATTAAACTGACGGAGCGGGGGCAGCGGATGCTGAGGTGCATGGTGCACAGAGGTCGGCAACTTTCTGCAGAGTCAACCGTTACAGACCTCCAAATTTCATGTGGTCTTCAGATTAGCTCAGGAACAGTGTGCAGGGAGCGTTGTGGGATGGGTTTCTATGGCCGAGCCGCCACACCCAGGCAATGTTAAGCGTTGAATGCAGTGGTGGAAAGTACGTCAGTGCTGGATTCTAGAGCAGTGGAGGCGCGTTCTCTGGAGTGACAAATCGCACGTCTCCATCTGGCAATCTGGTGGATGAGTCTGGGTTTGGTGTTTGCCAGGAGAATGTCTGACTGTTTTGTGCCAAGTGTAAAGTTTGGTGGAGGGGTTTCTGATGTGTAGCTCTTCTTCAGGAGCCGGACTTGTCCCCTTAGTTCCAGTGAAATTAACTCTTAATGCTTTAGCAGACCAAGAGATTTTGGACAATCAAATGCCCCCAACTTTGTGGGAACAGTTTGGAGATCACTTCCTCTTTCAACATGACTATACAGATGTCCACACAGCAAGGTCCATAAAGATATGGATGACAAGAGTTTGGTGTGGATGACCTTGACTGGCCTGCACAGAGTCCTAACCTCAACCTGACAGAACACCTTTGGGATGAATTAGAGCGGAAACTGAGAGCCAGCATCAGTGTCTGACCCCAGAAATATCATTGTTTAGTCTCATTGCCTTTTTAAGCCTCCAGTCTTTACTGCTTTCTATTTTGTCAAAGACCAATTTCAGCGGATATTAATGGTTTAATACGTTTTTTTTAAATAAATAAGAGGTTCGGGTTTATTGTTTAGAATATGAATGCAGAATATAAACTGGATTATAATGGAATAAATAGAACTGAAATCAATCTGAACCAATGATGATAGAGAATCTCTTTAAATATCAGAATCTGATTATCTATGGTTATGATTGTAGGCATAGCAGATAAAAAAAAGAATATGTGGAAAGAAATACCCAAAAGCTACAAAACAGATACAACAGAATAATAACAATAAACTTAAGACATTTGTATTTTTTTTAATGCTTGTCGTGATTCCTAGTTTTAAATTATTTTGTCACTTTAAGCTCTTAATCACGGATATGAAGTAATGTTTACATATCAAACATCTGCTTCTGACAGGCGCAAACAGAAGTTGCGCACTGATTTTGGGTGAGGCAAGGAATGTGCGCCCCCATTCCCCATTCCGATGGGCAGGGCAGCTGATGAAACCTGCGGCCGAGAGAAAAACAGCCAAGCGAACTCGATTTAAAAAAGCAAAAGGATAAACCAAAACACACCTTTTGCGCAGTACCTTAGCCATAAATAAAATGTAAAGCACTGTAAATCTGCCAAGCACTTTAAACCCGGTCCACGTGTGGCCGATGCGAATAATAAGACTGTTTCTGCCTTTAGGACTGAAGCTAGGTTTTAATTTTTTAGCTACACAGAAACCTCTACGTCACCCGAAACAGCAGCACCGCTAAAAACACGGTTTGACTTCAGAGTAAAACACATTTGAAGCGGTTTAAACCGAGGACTCACCTGGCACACACAGCCTCATAGGCGACATGTTTACAGAAAGAGCAGAGTCACCTCATTGGCCATGACGAAGGCTGGTCTAGATTCTGATTGGACGGTGTTCTTCCTTCTTCCTTTGACTTCTTCTGGCGAATAGCTCATTAACTGTGGGGTGCAGTAGAGCCACCTGCTGCACAAAAGGTGGAACAGACGATAACTAGCAGGGGTAAAAAAAAAGGTTCTCCAAAAACTGAAATGAGTTTTCTCCGTAGTGTGTCTGGGCTCTCCCTTAGAGATAGGGTGAGGAGCTCAGTCATCCGGGGAGGACTCAGAGTAGAGCCGCTGCTCCTCCACGTCGAGAGGAGCCAGTTGAGGTGGCTCGGGCATCTGGTTAGGATGCCTCCTGGACGCCTCCCTGGTGAGGTGTTCCGGGCACGTCCCACCGGGAGGAGGCCCAGAGGGAGATCCAGGACATGCTGGAGGGACTATGTTTCTCGGCTGGCCTGGGAACGCCTTGGGATTCCCCCGGAGGAGCTGGCCCAAGTGGCTGGGAAGAGGGGCGTCTGGGCCTCCCTACTGAAGCTGCTACCCCCGCGACCCGACCCCGGATAAGCGGAAGAAGATGGATGGATGGCTGGATATAATTTTCAGGTTGTTTTTTCTGAAAGGTGTGTGGAGGATTTGTATCCAGTGCCTATGAGTCAAATCTGTAGAACCTTTCTCTGGAGCTGTAATACTTTTGGGCTAAATCTCCAACGGTTTTGCACATCTAGAGACTGGTTTTCTAGCACATACTTTGTAAAATAAACTTAGAAACTCAGTCGGATTTAATGGCAAACACATGTGAACAGTAGTTTTCAAGGTTTGCCTTAAACTCCCAATGGGATCCTGGTCTGGACCTTTGGCATTTAGAGCAAATTAATATGTTTTGATCTGAACTCTTCTGCTGCATCTCGGGCTTCATGTTAGAATCACTGCCTTGTTAGGTGAACCCCCAGCCCTTTAACGGGTTCTCTTCCAGGTTGGCCCTGTGTTTACCTCTGTTCATCTTGACATAACTCTGCCCAGCTTCTCTGTCCCTGCCGAAGAAGATAATCCCCACAGCATGATGCTGCCATCACCATGTGTGTTCAGGGTCATCTGCAATGGCTTTGTTCTATACTCTTTCCCCTTTTCAAATGATAGGTTGAACAGTGGCCTTATAATAAAATGACCTTTCTGCTGTGTTCAATGGTCTTCACAATGCCCTTTGCTCTCCAACAAACTTCTGATGCCGTCACAAAACAGCTGGATTTATGCAGATTAAACTACACACAATGGGACTCTTTACAAATGAGTTGACCTCTGAAGGCAATTGGCTGCAGCAGACAGGAGTATTGAAGTAAAGGGGTAGGGGATAAAACAAATGTAGGCTCCACGTTTTAAATTTCTGTTTGTAAAAAAGTTTGATAACATGTATCCCTTTCCTTCCACTTGACAATCATGCACCACTTTGTGCTGGTTCCTCATATTTCAATAGATTACAGTGCGGTTCTAAAATGACTATTGTTTACAACAGACATTTTGCTGTTGATCACCTCAAATAAGGTGATATGTAACATAATCTGTTACAAAATTGACTAATTTTATATATATATATATATATATATATATATATATCCTGTCTGAAAGATGCTTCAGGAAAAGAGATGACAGAATTGGAAAAAGGCACAGGTCTCTGCTATACACCATTAATACAGATTCCTACTATTTTTATGTTTACTGAATTTTGTTTGTCTTTTTCTTCATCATACAAAAGATGACCTAACTAAAGTTAAATAATTGTCAGAAACCATCAGGGCTATTATTTCTTATGCACTTCTCTCACAAGGACACCAGAGGACACCACTGCATCTTGTGTACAAGTTTCTTACAGAAGAGGGGGGGGGGGGGTAGTACTCGATACATCTGCACCGAATGAACTGGAATCTGCACAGATGTGCAATCAAGTTTAAAGTTACTGAAATGTGAGACTTTTACAGGCTCCCAGGGGACAGCCTCTCACAGCAGTGGGGGCTCACTGTATAAAGACTTACTGCCCAGGCTTATTACGCCAACTATTGTCCTAATATCAGCCGTTTGGGCTGATATTCACCAGACAATACCTGACAGACCGAGAGTTATTTACTAAACATTAAATAGCTTAAAACAGTGCACAACACAGAACTTCCAAGGGCAAAAGCGAGGCAGCTTATTCAAAGAGGCAAGTCATTCAGAGGCAGTAACTCCAATCAAGTCAATAATACCTTAAACGTGCATGATCCTGCCCAACATTTCCCAGTGGTGTCTAAATTAAAATCTTTGAGGGTTATAATCAATTTATATTCTTAAATTCACTCTGTGATGCTGCATCCTAAGTAGAAGTATGGGGAAAAAAAAAAACATAGACCAAAGAGTGGTAACAACTAATCATTGAATGATGTCTCGCAACATTTATTATTTTTGCCACAGCAAACAAAGTTCAGCAGTGTACAACAAAACAATCGGCCCCTTTAACAACAGCCAGTGGTGATCCAGTTCCCACTGCTATTTACTTACAGCCACTGTTCATAAAGGACAGAGCTGCATCCATTCTTCTTCCGCACTATGGTCCCTAATTTCCATTTAATTCAGTGCTTTAACTGTATTTGATAGTCTAATAATGAAATGCATGTTTCAGCGTACAACAGAATAAAGACCAATAAACACAAACAATAGCCTGATTGTGTTTTAAGCAGGGTATTATTTCTAAAGTGCACATTTTGGGTCTACTCGTGTGCAAGTCAGTGACGACACACATTAAATAAGGATGTGTTTTTAACCGAATGTGAAAAGAGGACTTGATTGGTCTGTATGCTGGGCTTCAGCAGGTAGGAAAAGTCTATTTCTTGGCTTTGCCCTGAGCAGCCACGGCTTCCATGGCCTTCTTGACGGTCTCCTCATCTCCCAGGAACTGCATGGGTCCCAGGGGCTTCAGGTTCTTGTCCAGCTCGTACACAATGGGAATGCCTGTGGGCAGGTTCAGCTCCATGATGGCTTCCTCCGACATACCTGGGAAACAGCAACACTCATTTTAGGTCATTGCATTTCAGGTTTCCTGAAAAGCTTTTCTATTCTCTTCTTTTCCAGACTAGTATGTTTTAAATGTAACACCTACATAAATTACAAAAAAAAGAAAAAGAAAAAAAAAGGTTAATCAAATGAGATGAAATGCATTTAATAACTTAAAATAGCTAAGTACAACCATTAGTTTCAGTAATTAGACTTCAGACAGCAGACCTTGTTGGGTAAATTACCCAAGATGGTTACTCACGTTGGGTTTTAGACCGACTGTTAAAATCCCACATTAAAATACAAACTTTCCATTGAAACAAAAGTTGTGGATGATATGGGAAACCTAATTTTTTATCTTAATTGACTAAACATGCTATAAGCTAGTTTCATGGGGAGAAACTGGATTAAGCCTAAAAATAGACAAAAGCAATACATGTATACAATTTTAGATGTAATGTCATGTATTCAAAGACCCTGAATCGAGATTCTGGACATTTTAAGACATGAGAAGCATCCCCATACAAAGCTTTTCAATCATAAACCGAAGTTGAGGAAGGTTTTTCCATTGTTTTAGGAAAATTGTCAGTGCTTTAAACAGCTTGAAAAAAAGAGTTGATTTGAATCTTCAAAAAAGGGCACAAAGTGAAATAGTTTTGCTTAGAATGGTGCATGACACAATTAATGAGGCGCAGAAAAAGAGATGTGATTCAAAACATTCACTTACCGCAGGTAAGACACTGACTAGTCACTGACTAGTCGCAACTTCCTCAGACTGCCACACTTATAAATTAAGAACTAAAAAAAAATCCTAAAATTTTACAAAAGCACAAATACTATGAATGCTCTGAATCACAGCAATAAAGACTATTCCTCTGCATGAGGCATTCTAAACTCTGGATAAATAAAGTTAGTTTTTTCATTCATGCTAAATCTGTAGAATTTAACTAAAGAACTAAATTCAAACGTTAAGCAGGGGATTAAAAACCCATCATATCTGGGATGTACCTCTATATTTTCTTTCCCCCTCCCTTACCCTCAAGATGCTTGACGATGCCCCGCAGGCTGTTGCCATGTGCAGCGATCAGCACCCTCTTCCCTTCCTTGATCTGGGGAACAATTTCCTCATTCCAGAAAGGAAGTGCCCTGGCAATGGTGTCCTTGAGACTTTCACAGCTGGGAAGCTGATCCTCCGTCAGATCAGCATAACGCCGGTCCTACCACAAAAAGGACAACGTTACTGCTGTCAGCAGTCTTTCAGCCATATTGGTTAAACAGACAACACAGACGTTTGTAGTTGTAGGGAGAAAGAAATAAAGTGTCACAGGTTTCCCTCACCTTGCTAATAGCCTGGTAGAAGTCATGCCCTTCGTCCATGGATGGGGGAGGAATATCAAAGGAACGCCTCCAGATCTTGACCTGAGCCTCTCCGTGTTTGGCAGCCGTCTCTGCCTTATTCAGCCCCGTCAGGCCGCCGTAGTGGCGCTCATTGAGCCGCCAGGTCCGGTGGACAGGAAGCCACATCTGATCGATGCTTTCCAGGACAAACCACAGGGTACGGATGGCCCTCTTAAGCACAGAAGTGTAGCAGATATCAAATTCATAGCCGGCATCTGAGGTTAATCAAAAAGATGAGAAAATAGAGCACTTCATGAGCCTCGAAATGTTCACCAAAATACAATGTTGTGCAAAATTATTCCTATCTTTTGAATCTTTTCTTATTTTGACACACTTAGTTTTATTGTCAGTCTCAGTCCGACTACAGCTGTTCTTTGGAGACCTCAGGTGTTTGTTAGAAAGAAAAAGTGAACAAAGCCTCACAAAGACTAAAGAGCAAAGCACAGGTCAGGGATAACATTGTAGAACGGCAGGTTTAGGTCATATATTGCCGAATAGTCAAGTAGACCGTTCATCATCCAAGTGGATCTAAATATAGGGCAATCTGTTTGAGGCTACAAGAGAAAGGAGACTGAAAGAGATGTTCAAATTTGAGCATGATGACCCTAAACCAACAGCTAGTGCTTAAAGTAGAATAGTTGAGATCAAATAATTTTTCTATATTTGAGTGGCCCAGTCAAAGCCCAGACCTAAATCCAGTTCAGAGTCTGTTCAGTCCTGAACATTGATATTTTTGAACATACTTAACTTTCTGGATGTGGAAAGCTAGTAGAGGCGTTCCAAAAAGATGACTTTTTCAATTCAATTCAATTCAATTTTATTTATATAGCGCCAAATCATGAAACATGTCATCTCAAGGCACTTTACAAAATCAAGTTCAATCATATTATACAGATTGGGTCAGATTATACAGATTGGTCAAAATGTCCTATATAAGGAATCCAGTTGATTGCATCAAAGTCCCGACAAGCAGCATTCACTCCTGGGGGACCGTAGAGCCACAGGGAGAGTCGTCTGCATTGTACATGGCTTTGCTGCAATCCCTCATACTGAGCAAGCATGAAGCGACAGTGGGAAGAAAAACCACCCATTAACGGGAAAAAAAAACCTCCGGCAGAACCAGGCTCAGTATGAACGGTCATCTGCCTCGACCGACTGGGGTTACAGAAGACAGAGCAGAGACACAACAAGAGAGACAAAAAAGCACAGAAGCACACATTGATCTAGTAATCTGTTCTACATTAGATGGTAATAGTCGGTGATCTGTCCTCCCTGGATGATTTCACAGTCAACAGAACGTCAGACCAGGTGTGCCTACTATGAAGAAAAAAAGAGAGAGAACAAAAAGTTAAAAGCTGAAATGACAACAGTCATTTCAATGTAATGCAATGCAAATCTGGAGAACAGTAGACTGGAGAACAGTAAAACAGCGGCTATAATTTCAGAAAAACAAGCTTCTACAAAGCGTGGCCTCAGGTCGGCTTAAAACACGTGCACTCCACACTTCTCAAATTTGTATTAGTATAAAATTTGAATACCACTCATTCTCCGTTTAATTCATAATCAAGCACTGCTTGGTAATAAAGGGTTATGACATTTATGCAAGGAACCGTAAACAAATGTTAATTAATATTAGTCTGAAGGACAACGTTTCGAACTTGACCCAAAGCTGATCTGCATGCTAAGCTTTCACCTTTAAATGAATCCTGCGGCCACATGGCCCTGCCTGGCTATGAGCTCCGGATGATGTGCCTGCAGGGGGATTTCAGGTCAGACTAGCAGGGGTGTATGCATGAACACGTTTCCCAAACTCAGAGTGACTCATAGGAAATTTCCACTTTGCACAGCGCTGCATGAATCTAAACTGAATTCGTTCAGAGAAATCGAATTTTTTTTTCAATTGCACAAATGACAGCGTATTTCCTCGCTGGTGGCAGCTGCTAGATTGTTTAATCGAGTCTCTGCACTGCCTGGTTCTTCATCCTCCAGAGTTACATAAGCACCATCTTTTCAGGGGCTTATCCCCGTGGCCGAGTGAGAGACTCCAATGAGACCTGCTGACTAGACCCCTCATAGCCTACCTTTAAGGGCCTGCCCTCCCCTCCTCGCTTCCTTCTCCCCGGTGTCGCTCAGGTCGGCGTCGAACCAGCCGCAGAAGCGGTTCTCCTGGTTCCAGACGCTCTCTCCGTGGCGGATCAGAACCAGCTTGTAGGCAGCCATCCTCACCCCGATGCCCTCTGCGCGGTACTTCCGGTAACTTTGGTTCCTCCAAAAGGGCTGCAGCGACGCTGGCGGATTATTCCCGACTCCACAGCAGCTCTTAAAGACGATGCGCAGAGAAGGGGTCGGTATTCTTTTTTTTGACAACCCGAAGAGAGGAAGAGCACGTTAGTGGAGATGGGTTTAAGGAGTTGCCTGAGTGACGAAAGGCCTTCCCTTCGTCTCTTCCGGGTGGTTTCCACCAATCAGAAGGCGAGCTGAGTGAGGCGAAGGAGAGAGAGGAGTCAAGAGGATGCGCTCTGCGGCACGTCCACAAACCCAGCACTGCCTGATTAATGTGACCCAAATGATCTGTAATTTTAACAAAAAAGTTATTTATTTTTTAGAAATATAATTATCAACCTATATACTAAGTCTATAACAATACTACAAAGGACCCAGTACAGCAGGGGTCACCAACATGGTGCCCACGGGCACCAGGTAGACCCTAAGGCCATATGTGGTGCCCTCAAACCTGTAAAAAAAAAGCACAACCCTCCGGTGAGCTGCATTTAAAATGCTGTTTTATTCAGTTGCTCTTCTTTTTTAATCACACTTGTATTTACATAGATTTAAAAACATATTTCTATTATGGAAAGTTAAGGTGAGCTTGGACTCTTGTAGTTCAAAGGCCAGTAGGTGGGTCTTTGTACGATAGTACTGATGAAGTAGCTCTCAGTTTCAAAAAGCTTGGTGAGCCCTGCTCTACAGTATAAGCCTTACAATATTTAAAAACAGCAAAAAATATCACTTAAAGTTTTAAAACAACACAACCTGTAATTTAAGTACACTTTTTAAAAAAGGAACTTAACCCAATGTTAACAAATAAGATAGTTTTTTGCTTGTTACAATGCCTGGTAATAAATTTCATAGTTTTGGTCTTTTTATATTCTTCTCCTTAAACGATACCACATTTGTTAAGAACAGGCCTTTGTGGATTGAGCAGCAAATTTGGGTTGTACTTGTGCCTATAAAAATCCAAACAAAAAAAACACTACCTCTGCCAAAAGCCAAACAGCTTTAGGTAAAAGGTGTGTGATGGTGTTCAGTGACATCCATTCTACTCGAAAAACAAGGCGTGCTATCACTCAATGTATTCTTGTTGCAAATCAATATTAAGTTATACTTGAATCACCAAACCAAATTCAGTAAAACAGTAAATTCTGTATTTCATTTGGAAATCAAGGTCACAGAGTCTGGAGGAAGAGTGAAGAGGCACAGAATCCATGTTGCTTGAGGTCCAGGGTGAAGTTTCCACAGTCAGTGATGGTTTGGGGAGCCATGTCATCTGTTGGTGTTGGTCCTCTGGGTTTTCTGAAGTCCAAAGTCAGTGTAGCCATCTACCAGGAAATTCTAGAGCACTTCATGCTTCCCTCTGCAGAAAAGCTTTATAGAGATGCTGATTTTATTTTACAGGACTTGGCACCTGCCCACACTGCCAAAGGTACCAAACCTTTGGCAGTTCCTGGTTCCATGAACATAGTGTCCTTGTTCTTGAATGGCCAGCAAACTCCCCCCTGACCTGAACCCCTTAGAACCGCTGAGAATCTATGGGCTGTTGTTGAGGAAGATGAGAGACACCAGAACCAACAAGGCAGATGACCTGAAGGCAGCTATCGAAGCAATCTAGGCTTCTATTACACCTACACAGAACCACAGGCTGATTGCCTCTATGCCACGGCACATTGATGCAGTAATTCATGCAAGACGAGGCCCAACCAAGTATTCAGTGCAAATAAATGGACATCTTTTTCAGATGCCTGACATTTGTACTTGAAACATCCCTTTTCACTGGTCTAATGTGATTTTCAAATTTGCTGAGACACTGTTTTGGTTTTTCTTTACCTGTAAGCCACAATCATCAAAATTACAATAAATAAAAGCTTGAAATAGTTTATTGAATCACTATCAAATAATCATTCCACTTTCTGCAAAGACTGTCAAGAAAAATTGCACTCTTATACAAAATTATTTTTTTCCAGATGTATTTGTATAGGCTAAACCACATCAAACAAGAGGCTGTTGCAGAATGAGCCGTTTGGCCCATGGCAGAGAGGATGTTACAGATAGCCAGAATAGCAGGGTGCCTTGAATAAATCTTGCCTGTTTTTCCATAGTATGATACTTTTACAGGTGAAAATTATTGGTAACAACAATTTACAGCTAAGAACTCGTTGAATTTTGTTTTGTTGATTCAAAAGCATCTTTTGACACAACTGATCATAGGCTAGGCCTACTGCTTCAGACACCGAAACGTCAAGGCATTAGAAGGGTGGCTCTGAAGTGGGCCAGACGGTATTTGATCAGCAGGCAGCAATTTGTGAAAAAAAAGGTGACCATGGTTGAAAGTGTTTCAATATGTCTGGGTTGGCCCACAGGGGTCAGTATTTACACCCAAATGCAGAAAGCAACTCATAATATCTTTCAGATGGAATTACTGAATGAGAAATTAAAATTTATAGCTGTTTAAAGATAAATAAATAATCACTAAACTTCAGCAGAACTCAATATATGCTATTTAGTAATAATACAACTGACACCAATATGATAATTTATCTGTCTTTATGGTAAAAAAAGTAATAGAAATTACATTTATATAATTTTTATTCAAAGATTCAAAAGATTCTTTATTGTCACCGCGTTTACCGTGGTGAAATTAATTTTTGGAAACTCCGGCTAAGAGTACACATAACAGACAAACAGGCAATGAATAAGGGTTACATCCATCCATTAATTTTTTAACACGTCTATCCCTTGTGGGGTCGCGAAGGGTGCTGGTGCCTATCTCCAGCTGTCACAAGGGTTACAGTTTTCTTTCCCGTTTTTTTTTTTATATATATTATAGCGTGCAAAAGATTAAAAAGATGAAAATCCGAAGTTTGTATCAGAGTACGAGGGCTTTGATAGTCCCTTCGCGAGTGGTATGAGCCATGTTACATGAACTAGTTGTCCTTCATGAGTCACAGATAACAAATAATGAGGTAATAAGGTTCTTTTTTGCAAAGATTTGAGGCTTCATTTACAGAAATGTGCATTTAGATATTCCTGAGATAATACTGTGCAAATAAACAACAACAGTAAAGTGATTGTAACACATGATGGACTTAAACATATTTAACATTAGATGGATTGTAACATATGGTTGTAACATGTGATGAACATTTGATGGACAGACTTTCAGCAGGGGTCTGTCGTCCTCTGCTGAGAAACCGCAGTAATAACAGTGGGGTGATTTTTTAACATTTTTAACGGACCACAGTCTCCCATCAGGGGGCGATAGCCCTCACAGCTCTAGGAAAGAGGCTGTTTCTAAGTTTATTTGTTTTATTGCATACATGAATAACATTTTTCATCATAAACCGCAGAAAACAGTACATCAAATCAAATTTCCTTGACTGACAATTGATGAGAAAATCTCCTGGAAGTGTCATATAAGAAATATTCTTAGGGAATGATCAAGAAGCACATTGATTTTAATTAATGGTGACCCGTTCATTCAGAATCATTTCACAACAGGATTGTTCACTGATGTCCTGGTCTTATGGTGTCGTGTGGAGGTTCGGGGTAACAAGTTCAATCAATATGTAAAACACCAGAAAGAGCAATAAATACAATAGGGTTTTATGAGCACATTAACTGAGAAAATTGAGGACGCTTGGATTCTGAAGATGTTGTTAGTTAAGATGTTGAGGAAGGAGTTCAAATAATAAACAAGTATTTTTGTTTTGTGCTTCTTATTTATACTGACAGAAATCTGTTTTGTTAACATAGAATTTGTTGTAGAGTTTTTTTCTTTTTAGTTTATTGCTATAAACAATATCTTTGATCATTTTTGTAAAAGTGTTCATTTTTAAAGTTACATAGTTTAGTGGGGGATGTTGGTGGGTGCTGAGAGAGACCCAAAACAGCTATAAATGAAACAAAAGCACAAATGGAGTAGTCAGATGAAGATTTTTTTTGTTACACTTGTTCTAATAATAGAAAATTGTCTAATATGTGCTACATTACATCTTGAATAAATCTTTAATAAATTTAATGAGATTATTGTAGATTTCAGGAGAAACCTTTGTTCAATATTTACTCTAGTATTTACTCTTATGTTCTATTCTTGGGTTTTTTTAAGGCTAATTTTAGATTAGACTGGTTTGCTCTTTTTGTTTCTTTTTTTTCTTATTGCTAATGGCAATTGCTTATTGCTGTAAAAATATATTTACAGGGCGATTTTAAGGCTGATTATTAAAAAAACATGATTATATGTAAACTCTTACGGAACCTCACAAAAATCCCAAAACTTCAGAACCGATTGGATTAAAACCAAAACAAGAAATGTTCATCAAAAGCCTTTTTGTGGAGATAATTGATTGGATTAGCTATGCTCTCACGTGTGTTTTGTGTGCAGGTTGACTTTATCCAATCAGCATTTGTGATTAGGTCACTGGCGGAAGGGTCTCAACGCTGATTGGTTGAAGACCTAAACACTCAAGAGGTCCCGCCTCTTCCCGGAAGCTGACAGTCATCTGATTTTGTTAGCCAGCATCAGAGCTAACCAACAAAACAACTGTGCTGCCGTTTGTTTGGTTCCTTCCTTTTCGTCCTGGTTCTCCGCTTTGTCGTCTCTTAGCAGGGGATCAAACAACTGCTCAGGTACCCTCGGACCATGGACGAGACGAGTCCACTTGTCTCTCCGCTCCGGGACTCTGGGGATTTCACCTACAACAGCGCGGATCCCACCAGCTCCCGGGGCGCTATCGGGAGCACGCCGGGCTCCGGGGTACGCATCCCGCCCGAGAGTCCCGGACGGAACCGGGAGAGACAGCCGCTCCTGGACCGGGACCGAGGACAGGCTTCCAGGGAGCCGCACAGGAACGAGTTCCCGGAAGATCCTGAGTTCAGACAGATCATCCGCAAGGCCGAGCGGGCCATCGAGGAGGGGATATACCCAGAGAGGATCTGCCAGGGCTCCAGTGGAAGCTATTTTGTCAAAGACTCTCAGGGGGTAAGAGGAGCCGCTTCAAACCTGCATCCTCAGGTTACCTAAAGGTTTACAGAGCTGCCCCCTCACAGATCTGGCAGAGTTACTGCTTAGCTTCAGATCAGTACAGTCCTAAAGAACATCTACATGTGGGTTGGGAAATGGTTGTGGTCGATTGTTGACAAAGGCCTTCTCTAACAAACCTGTGATGACTTGGCAGATAGAATACAGCAAACATAAACCCACTTTTACCCAGTTAACACTGCGAGGACTAAGTCTAACACGTCAAAACAATGACTTGACAGCATTCTTCTGTGGTTTACTTGTTATATAGAGAGGGCTTCGTTTTTTTTTCTTCGTATGTTTGTGTTCTGTTGACAGAGAGCTAAATTACTCTTCCCCTTATTCTTAGTTTGCTGCCCTCAGTCACCTCTTCTTCCAAATTTCTTGTTTATTCAAAAACTGAAAGCTCTCAGTGATTGTGTAGACAAAACACACCAACTTGACCCATATTCCAAACAAAACAGCACACACTCTTTAGTGCATCTATCTGTTTAAGTAACTGTAGCTAAATCACTAAGGGTAAAATAAAATGTATGAAATGATTTGATTCCTCATAAAAGGGGAAAAAAGTGTATTTTATTGAGCAGATTCTTGGTAAAGTGGTTTCCACATTATTATGGGAACTAAATCCACTTTTCTTGGGGGATTGCAAGATAAAGCTTATAGATACACTTGAAAATAAGAGCCCTGGTATTACTAAAACCACATTACTGCAAATGTAGCTTCTAGATGAGCCCACTTGGGGTCACAAATGAATAAATTTGGGCTCTGAGCACTGTACAAGCTGATGATGTAATTAGACCACGTGATTCAGGTGTGTTGGACCAGGGACACAACGAAAAGTTGCACCGGCCCTTTAAGGACTGCACGTTAAGAACATCTAACTGTAACAACATATCTGTAACGTAAATCTTACAAGGAATGAAAAACAAAAAAACAAATTTTAAATGGATAAAAATAATATGCTGGTTGCTTTTGTCATTACACCCCTTCCTACTAAAGGTTTCTATATTATCAGATAGATGGGGTCACAAATCTCTTCACATAATATTTTGGAGCTCGGAAGCTGAAGAGTTTAGGAACCACTAGATTACTATGGTCTACATTACTAAGTGAACTAAATCAGTGCTGAAAAAGAGATAGTTAGCCTTTCTAGGTAAAGAACGTGCCTGCTTGATAAAGGTTGAATTCTTTCCAAAATTCAAGTCTCAATTTTTCATAGGATAAATGTCCAAATCTAGGTTCTACTTTACTGCTTGACCTAAACCAAGCAGGAGAATGTTGATTCTGGTGGCTTTTCAAAGCAAAGCTCACTGATCGTTTTCCAAATAAGTCTTGCTTCTTGATGGTTCGACTATTCTAACGGTACGTTCCCTACCAGATTCCTACTGGGCTTTAAAGCCCGATGCTAATGTATGTTGGGCCTAAACAGCAATGACAACAAATTATAGTACCAAGTGTCAGGCAGCGTCAACATAACCTGAGGACTTTTTTTTTTTTTGATCAAGTCGCAGGTCTGCTGTTTCTTGCTTAACAGACAAGCTACTCATAGTCGGCAATCTGTAGTTTATTTGTGACTCTAGTGGCTTCTTTTTGGCATTCGCCAGACAGGAATGGGTGAAGAGAGAAGGCGAATGTGACGGAAGGGCCTCCGGGTCGGGGCTCAAACTCCGTTGAGGAAGGACGCAACCCTCCATCCATGGGTTTCGTTTTTGGCCCGTGCGCCACCGTCGCGCCTTGCGATCTGTAGTTTTAAACTAGTGTCACTAAATGGAGAGCAATGGGTAGCGCAACTTTTGCTGATTTCCAATCAGGCACATTTGTCTTTCGTATAAGCCATGAGAAGGCATCGTAGTAAGACTGGTGATGTGCAGCACCAGGTGGGGGAGGGGCTTATTTAGCCTCCTCCATGACTTCCTCTGAGATATTAAAAGGACTCTAAACCTTAGGAACAGTATGATTACATTTTTGATGTAGTTTTGATACTGAAACTTTTTAAAACTTTGGTAAATCTCGATACCGGTAGGTGACCCATGCGTAGCTTAGCTCCTTCTAAAATGCTCCAATCTTTTGAGAGTACAACCTTACAGGCAGTTTCTAATCTTTTCAGATTCATCTGCCGGAGAAGGTAGCATTTCAGGGCTTGTCTCTGTCCGGCGATCACATTGATCAAACACACTGAGATGGCAGATTATTTCTTTTAGTTCTTATTTAATGATGCCATTTAGATTTTGTTTCCCCTCTGAAAATAGC
Source organism: Fundulus diaphanus (assembly GCA_037039145.1). Lineage (NCBI taxonomy): Eukaryota > Metazoa > Chordata > Actinopteri > Cyprinodontiformes > Fundulidae > Fundulus > Fundulus diaphanus. Next base: position 23,651,073 of record CM073123.1, on the reverse strand, counting down.
CTCTCCCGTTGGACCAAAAATGTTGAGCTCAAATACAGCGGGAGTTGATGAAATTGATGCTCAGTGACTCTGATAAAACCATGCCACCATGGAGAAATCAGAGAGCGTTCCTCCCAGAGTAATTGCCCTAAACCTTAATGGTGTCCGCTAGATTTAACGAAGAGCCTTGAGCAACTCGCACGCCTTCCTGATGTGTCCCCATCGACGTGTCCAATGTTGCGTAACACGGGAAGGGGGGGGGGAAGGAAGACTCTGAACTTTTAAGTTTAGATCCTCAAAGTTTCGGTTTCAATCTGTTCAACATAAAAAATGACTTTGATTTGCCTCTCTTCTTTCCACTTGAGGCAATTTAAAACAGAAAAGGCTATTCTAGGTTGATCACAGGAGGTTTTTCCTCTTCACAGCAACCCGCTGCCATTGACCCCCACTGCTGTGGTTTAGTAAGTTATTCACCACTGTGCTAAGTAGTCATGTGCTACCTCTCAGAGGATTTTTTGTTGTTGTTGTAATTGGTGGGAGTGTGTGTGTAATACGACAGACATGTGATTTCTTATATTGAACTGTGAAATCACACCACACCCCAAAAACTGTCCTCTTGTCCAACTCCTTTGCTTAAATCTTTTTGGTTTAAGCAACGTTAACAGCTCATTTAGCACATCAAATCACACGTAGCTTCAATTTTTTGTGTGTAAATTATATTGGTTTAACCTAGATTTTAGCTGTATTGAAAGTGTAACTGATGCAGCGTTAAGCTTCATGTCTTTTCACACTGCTTTCTGTTACCTTGGTTTGCAAAAATATTCAGACCCATTGATTTTTCTTTTTTTGTGACTTTACAGCCACAAACTTAACAGATTTACATGACAGCCTATAGTGGTACAGTAGAAGGATGAGGATACATTCAAACCCCTTTACATATAAAATTCAGTGATGTGGTTTTATTTGTCCCCTTTTACTTTGTTACCCCTAAATTTAATCTCACGTGTCTTTTCAGCAGCTTCTCTTCTAGGCCTTTCAAGGTATATCTCCACCAGAGTTTTACTTTCTAAATATCTCTTCACAGTTATGTGCTGCTTTGTGTCTGACAAATAAAATCCCAGTTAGAGGTGGTTGTAATGTGACAAAATATGATGACGTTCAAGGGGGAAGGCAAGGTTCTGCCAGACACAGAACGTGCCTTTTTAGTGGGGAGTTCAGACTATTAATAAATTTGTTTGTTTTGAGATTAAACTTTTCATCGGGTACAAAATACACGCGTTCATGACTGCCTTTTTATTCAAAGATTATTTATGGTCACCGTGTGTTACCGTGGTGAAATTTCTTTTTGGCCACTCTGGCTAAGAGTACACATAAAAGACAAACAGGCAGTGAACAAGGGTTACAGTGTTTTTTCCTTCTTCTCATTATAGTGTTCAAAACATTAAAACATTTAAAAGATGAAGATTCAAAAGTATGAACTAGTTGTCCTTCATGAGTCACAGATAACAACTAGTAAGGTAACAAGGTGCTTTGGTGCAATGATGATTTGAGGCTTCATTTACAGAAATGTGCATTTAAATATTCTGAGATAATAGTGTGCAAGTGGGCAATAACATTAAAGTGATTGTAAGGTATGATGGGCTAGTACCAGTGGGGTGGTTATTAACGTGTTGGACTGCAGTCTCCCATCAGGTGGCCATAGCCCTTATAGCTCTTGGAAAGAAGCTGTTTCTAAGTTTATTTGTTTTGGATTTTATTGCTATTATTTTCCATTTTCTCTGTCTTTGCAGAAAATTATTGGAGTCTTCAAGCCAAAAAATGAAGAACCATACGGCCAGCTTAATCCCAAATGGACGAAGTGGCTCCAGAAACTGTGCTGTCCCTGCTGCTTTGGTCGTGACTGTTTGGTTCTAAACCAAGGCTACCTCTCAGAAGCCGGGGCCAGCCTGGTTGATCAGAAGCTGGAGCTCAATATTGTCCCAAGGACCAAGGTAAAATCCCTCACACCGCTGCCTATAAGTTTTCTAAAAGAGCTCATCCATGTCAGCAAAGTGTCAACAGAAGTTTTTCAGGTTGCTTTTTCAAATACTTTTTTAATTACTTTTTGAGATGAAGGCATATGATATATTAGAGCCATAAGTAACACATTAATGTATTATTATTATTATTATTATTATTATTATTATTATTATAGTGAATGCTGCTTGTCGGGACTTTGATGCAATCAACTGGTTTCCTTATATAGGACATTTTGACCAATCTGTATAATCTGACCCAATCTGTATAATATGATTGAACTTGATTTTGTAAAGTGCCTTGAGATGACATGTTTCATGAATTGGCGCTATATAAATAAAATTGAATTGAAATTGAATTGAATTATTATTAATAATATTTACTGTAAGATTGAAATTTTTACCTGTGGATAAATTTCAATCAAAGCAACTGAGAAATTGTGTAAATAGTCCACAAGACAGTTCTTTGTCCAGCAGATCTAATTAACGCGATGCAGACAGCCAAAAAGAAGGTTTGAAACAATCAGTTAAGTGTTACCTTTCTATTTATATCTGGCTTCAAACCCAAGCAAGCTTTGGACTCACTTTGCATTGATATTTAATTTAATTCTTAAACAGAGCCATTATTGTTGCTGTTTTTGTTTCAAGACTTCCCAGTATGTGTGACTGTCAGTGCTGTGCCTTTACTTTTCCTTTTTCCTCAACTATTCCTCAGAATTAACTTTTTATTGTCTGTGATTTGATAATTTTGTTCAAAGACAGTGAGTTAAAATTTCTCCTGTCGGACTATTATAAGCGACCTTTCCAAACTAAACAAGCTCAGCGCCTGATTTTTGATTGGCTAACATCAAGGCATGTGATGTTTTTGTCTTTCATACATAGCGCATTGTTTCAGTTTCTTCCAAAAATTGTTTCTGAAAACCATATAAGGGGTTTAGGAAAAATTGCGCCGCAATTCTTTAAGCTGTAATAGTTTGATCTCAATACAGGTAAGTATTGGAAGAGGGACCATCCACAATTCATTAATGACTTTCCATGAATATTTTTACAAAATGAGGTAGTGCTGGGCGATATGGCTTAAAAATAAAATCTCATATTTATTATTCTAAATCCGATTAATCATTTTTTTTTGTCCTCCTTTTTGGTTCACAAAAAGAAATTAAAGAAATTAAAAATTAAAATCTTGCTTTTATGTCAAGCATTTAGTCTGGGAGTTGCCCTGAATTCAAAGTGAAACTAAATACAAACTGTGAAACGTGTTCGTAAAACAAGATGGCGGCCCTGCCACTGTAAACAATGAAAACATAACAAAATGTTTGCTGCTAGTGGTTTTACAGGATGAGCTAAGAACAGACTTCACTTCACTTGTGTAACTTCAAACTAACTTAAAAAAAAAAATAAATGACTAAATTAAAGTGACAGCAAACAGGCTTAAATCGGAGGCAACCAGACTTTCGTTCAGTTCTTTCTGAAAACTTTTTGACACCCATCCAGGAGTCTTTGTCAATTCTGGTGGTTGGTGATCCACTCGCACCAAGCAATAGCTTCTAACGACTCAGGACAGTGGGGGATGGGTCATTCATTTGCATCTGACTTAGAACGCGCCTAGGAAGATGGGCCTCCATGTCCTTAAAAACAGCAGTGCACCAGCTACAGGTTGGTGCACCTTTCTTGCCTGTAACTTGCTTTAATTGGATAATTTACACACAACTTCATTATTTTTCATCTTTTACTAGGAAAAAAATGCAACTTGAGTCCAAAACTGTCAGAGGGGTTGGCAAGAAACCTTTTGTAAGCATGAAACGGTTTTTCCAGCTGTCATTTCTGAGTCATTAAATGTCTTTTTTTAGGTTGTGTATTTGGCAAGTGAAACATTCAACTACAGTGCCATAGACCGGGTGAAGTCTCGAGGCAAAAAGCTGGCCCTGGAGAAGGTGCCCAAAGTTGGACAGCGCTTCCACCGAATCGGACTGCCACCTAAGGTACATTTAACAGTTGTTACTATACAAAGCAAATTTTAACTTTTTTGTTTAGTTTTTAGCCAAAAGAACAAAGCAAATACGTGGTTCACATTTTTAAACGTCTTAAAGACATTCTGACTAATTTATTTCTCCTTAAAAAGTCTAAATAACTTCATTTATTTTGTCCCAATTTTTTGATAAACTGAGATTTTAAATCTAGTGGAGATGCCTGAGCTCAGAGAAACAAGCTCAGAGCTTTTATTTCCTTCATACTATAAATATAAAAATAAAATTCAACTCAATTTAAATTTCTGGTTTATGATCAAAAAATCCATTTACCAAAATAGACCTGGACTATCTGATGTGCATAATTAAGAAAATTACCCAACCCACAACTGTTAGGATTTTTCTCTGAACTTCACCAGGTTGGGTCCTTCCAAATGTTTGTTGACGGGTACAAGGACGCAGATTTCTGGCTGCGCAGGTTTGAAGCAGAGCCGCTGCCTGAAAACACAAACCGTCAGCTACAGCTGCAGTTCGAACGGCTCGTAGTCCTCGATTACATCATCAGGAACACAGGTACTTGTCCTCAAAAGATAGATTTTCAAGTTTGTTTTTATTGCAATGGATCTTATTAAGATGTTACTATACATTTAACCTTGTTGGTTCTTTTGAGATGTCACTGCTGATTACGACCTTTGTGTCTTTTATATCTAGATAGAGGAAATGACAACTGGCTGCTGAAATACGACTGTCCCATGGATTCTGGTGGTAATAAGGTGAGGAGGCACACTAACAACTAAACCTGATAACTATTTCTGTTTTTGTTTTTTTCTCTCTCAGCTATATTGTGTTGTCTGCTACATGTGCATTGTGCAATTAGAAAATAAATCCATCTGCACTAAATACTGATGGTTTACACGTGAGAAACTCAGATTTGTCATCTCCTGTTGTTGCTGGGTCCCGACTCCTTTAGGGGTTGCTGAAGACACCAGTTGGTCGTCTTTTAATAGGGCCTTCTATGAATAGGTTAAAAGTTTTTCAATTATAATTTCATTATCACAGTTTAGGAGTAGTATTAATTCCTTCTACTAACTCACCATCGCTATCTCTATGGTCTGGAAAAGAATGATGTTGACCTAAATACCAGATCTGAACCCCTGGTTAAGGCCCTCCATCAGAGATTTTCCAACAATTCTTTCACAATTAAAGATTTTGTCTGTATGGCCTAAAATATTGCCGAGCCAACCAGGAGCTACATTTCTGCTGTTCCTTTTATAATTTTAACCTAAAATATATAATGTTAGTTTTTAAAAACAACAACACCTGTTGTTTTAAAAACTAAAACAGCTTTCTATCAATTGTTCATCAAATGCATAATCACAAGCTTTGACCTGTCACAGGCATTTAACATTTAAAAGTAAACAGATGAGTGATATTGCACATAATTTTAGGATTGTCTAGCAATGCTAGACCGTGTCGATATATGACTGAGAAACCTAATTTTAGTCATTTTTCTTTTGCTTCCTGCTGTAACAGATCAAAGTGTATACTTTGCACTGTGTGCCTGTTAAATGTTTGCATTTCCTCCTTCAGGACACAGACTGGGTTGTAGTCAAGGAACCTATCATCAAGTTAGCAGCTATAGACAACGGCCTTGCCTTTCCACTCAAACACCCTGACTCCTGGAGAGCTTGTAAGAATCTCCACCTGCATATATTTAGCATTTAGACGGCGGTTTCCCATTAATGTGCTCTAAAAAGGCTGTTTGGTGTATTGGTCTTTTTTCTGCTGAAATACACATGTTGTTTTGGTGACAAAAGCAACAGTTTCAGTGTTACTGATTGGTTGTGCTTGAAGGCATAATCGTTATGCCTAATCAATTGTTAAGAAAATGTTTCACTTTCATAATTTCAGACCCGTTCTACTGGGCATGGCTGCCCCAAGCTAAAGTTGCTTTCTCCCAGGAAATCAGAGAGTTGGTGCTACCCAAACTGTCGGACCCAAACTTCATCAAAGACCTGGAAGAGGACCTCTATGAACTATTTAAGGCAAGGTTTTATCTTCAGCATTAACATCAGTTGTAGCTGTAAGAAGAACTAGGAATCAATGGTTGAAACAGCTGATGATTAGTTTCTGTGGAGGTCAAAACATGGTGAAGTTCTTTGCTTTTTGTTACAGAAAGATCCGGGTTTCGACAGGGGACAGTTTCACAAACAAGTATCTGTTATGAGGGGGCAGGTAAGTCCTCTCCTGTCTTTTCTATGACTGCCCTAAAATCAAAAAAGTGAAGCCACACTCAAAAAGTTTATCTGCATTTTTACCGAGGGGTTTGACATTTAACTTGAAATTAAAATAAACGTTTTTGTTTTATTCTAATTCCATCTTCAGATATTAAACCTGTGCCAAGCGGTGAAGGACGGTAAATCCCCGCTCCAGCTGGTCCAGATGCCCCCAGTTATTGTTGAAACAGCTAGGGCGCCTCAGAGAGCAAACAGTGAATCCTACACGCAGAGTTTCCAGAGCAGAAGACCCTTCTTCACCTGGTGGTAGGACACAAGAAACGCAGCAGCAGATTGCTGTGGTGAGGAACCTCTCTGCATGGTTGGAGAAGGAGACATGTTTTTATCTTGGGGAAAATAAAATTCCCACCACCTCTCCTCTTTTTTTTTTTAGTGTTTTTTTTTGTCTTTCTTTTTTTTGCTGCAGAAGGAAAGTCATTGGATGTAGAAATGAGGCCAAAAGAAGAGGGATTTCTCCGAATACCTTCCCTGTTTGGATCTGTGCCTTGTGTGAATATGACCGAAGAAGGTTCTGTGCAATGATGTTTCTCAGCACTCATTGGTGCATGTCGTGGTTGCTCACACGTCCACTTGCACACCAATCAGAACCTTCTTGTGCTTTTGTTTATTTTGGACGAGAGGTATTTTGCATTCCATTTATTTTTTCTTTAGTTTTCCTCAAACCTCTCAACACTCGTGCATATTTCCTCTCCCCCGCTGGCAACAGCAGTGCCAATACATTTGTGTTTCATCAAATAAGAGAAGTGTGTCATGAGGTTAATGCTCACAAATTTAGGATATGTGTCGTTTCTACGGAAACTAAAATCTACAAGTCATCTGAGGTGACTTTGCAAAGCCGAGATAGGTACCATTAAAGAGATTAAATTAAATAGGAGCCATGTGACTTGTTTGCCTAATTTTCCCGTTCCTGTAATTTAATTAAAAAGGACAAAAAGTTCTGCATCCCTAACTAAACAGGCAGGTGTGGCGATTTCTACCAGCTCCTGTTTTTTCTCCGCCGTGGTTTGTGGCTCTTGGGTGGACTGAAGTAAACGAGAAGTAACATTCTGCTGAACTGACATGAAATGTATTGTGACAATGCACTGTATAATTTGTATGTAATATTTAATGATAGAGTATAATTAAAACATATTCAATTAATACCAATTTGTGCTCTTTTGCATTCTTTTTCTACAAAATGGTACTAGGAGGTACAGTTCTTGGCAGAAAACAATATCCTCAATGAAAACAATTTTTCCAAGGTGGCCATAATATTTTTCTGACATTAAAAAGAAATTTATAGATTTTTAAAATGATGTTCTGCTTAAGCAAATATTCCACTCTCTTGACCTCTGCATTTAGCATAAATGCAGTTTAGTGACAACCATGCAGAGGTATCTGGACTAACGTGGACAACTAAGGCCTTAAAACAATTTGCCCTCAAATAACTTAACCTGATTTCTAAAGCACTTTAATTGACAACCCGACTGGCCAAAGTGCTTTACACAGACTAAAAAGTTAATGATTCATTTAAAAAAAGTTAAATTTAGAGCAGAGACATAAAAAGAAATCACCAAAGCCAACATCTCAAACTGGATTAAAAGACAGAGAGGAAAACCTGTTTCAACAGAAGATTTAAAAACGGTCAGCCAGATATTTAAAGGTAAAATGCTTCATAGTTTAGGTGCGATGACAGAGAACGGGCGTTCCCCTCCACACCTATTTTTTCTTCCGAACAAGTAACAAGAACTGATCTGCCGACATGAGCGAGTGAGATAGAGGAGGCAGATGAAGCGGGTGTGACTTATACTTGGGGACAAGTCCATAAGGACATTTAATCGAGCCCTAAGGACCAACTCATCTGGATTTATACTAAAGGAATAAGCCAAGAGTGTAATCAACTGCAGGATAGACATTGATTACTTGCTGGCTTTTAACAGAACCACACTTCACAAATCCTAAAGTATCCTTCTAAATGGATGAAATGACTTGATTAAACTTAAAAGCGATCTAGCCTTTTGACAGTCTCATCAAGTAATCTATTGATTTATTTTGCTTAGATTTTAACGGCATTTCGTTTACTCTCTCGGATCTGAACAGGGTCTCATCTGATCTGAGCTGTTTCCAATAAAATACCAAATGTACAATATGCTACCAGGACATAATAGGCCACACAAACCTGGCAGTTTTTAAACATGGCAGCTTAAACGTCAGTCATCACACAACTATGGCTGTCCCTCTGGTTGTCCAAAAAAAATCTTTGGTTGCCTAGTTCATGCCGAAACACTGGAAAATGTTTCACATTTGTTTTCCTGTGATGCGTCAACAAAGTTAACAATGCAAGGTTTTGATTTTTGAATGCATTGTCCTTTCCATGTTGTAAAACCGGAAAATGTGTGTCCCAATAGTGTTGCTGTAAGGCGGATGGTTTGTGCATCCAGTAAAATATTGGAAGCTACAGAGAATGTTTCCTTTAATTAATTACTTTGGTCTTTAGCTACATTTCTTTTGTGTGTGTTTCGATAATTGCACACTAACACACATGTCCACAAAATGCATGTCCAGCGATATATTACATTTACCACATGAGAAAATTTACTATTGCATAGTAATGCTGCCACTGCACAGCTGTAGTGTGTGTACAAGAGGCAACAATAGCAAACTGGAAAAATGTGTTTGCATTCACTGGCTGGCTGAAAATGAAGGTGAAAGTTCCTCTACTAAAGAGTTTTAATTCAACTTTCTTCTGCAGTCTTTTTCCCCTTATAGAAAGTATGCTTTTGTTTTAGAATATTTTATCAGCCTGAAACTATCTGCTCATTTGCCAAAAGATTTATGATCAAAGGTGAAACATCTTTAAAAAAAAGACCATTCTGTTGAAGTAATAGAAATTATTTAATGAAATCTTAACTAATTTAAATCAGTCTCGGTTAAAGTGATTTCAACATTTTACATCTTTAGAAGCTCATAGTTTGAAAGAATAAGCATTATTAGTAAATAACGCATTTAACTAAAAGAAATTCCGTATTCAGCTTTATACAGTTATGTGTTACTGTTGTCACTTCACACAACTAGCTCTGTTAAACACACAGGTTGACCTGATGGTGCATCTATAACCTGTTTTTGTTAGCAGATACATCAACACTGAAGAGGATTTATATTTACTCTTTTTCCAGGTAGAAATGATCCCAAAACACTTGAATGTGCTGGCTTCTACCGCACAGAGTGATGAAAACAACGTAAAGCACGCCCTTCAATGCAAAAGCAGTGTTTTAATTTATCACTGTCCTTCCTTCTTGCACAATTGGGCATAGTTTTCAGTGGAGGATGCGGTGAAGGTAGCGCTCAGAGTCTCTGGCACCCTCCATCCTAATGCCCAACCTCCACGATGATGGCTTGAAGGGGTTTGGATTCCCTGTAAGGTCTTCCTCAGCTGGCAATTTTAATTTCTCCAGACTTTCTGTCTGATCATCGTTATCTTCTACATTGTAGACAGCTACTGGCTCCTGAACTCTGGAGACAGAAAGGTAACACCGAGTTAATCTGACCACCATCACATTTCCAAGCAATTATTCAACAGTCTTAAACATAAAATCATAAATGCAATAGTTAATTTTTATTTATGAACCTTTTTAAATCAGGGTTTATTCTAGGAAAGAAGAGCTAACCATACAGCATGTTGATTTAAAATGGTACTTTGGGTGTGATGAAGGCTAAGACATCTATATTCAAACAGAGCTCCAAATGGCAGTAATTTGTCAAAAGGAAACAGTTTTTCAACTTATTCGGTTTCTGAATGCCAGTATTGTTCAGATTTGGCCCCACAGTGACTTTTTTACCAAGATAATGATACTATTGTTAAATATATGTATTTCTAATGAAATCTCCTGACCTAGTATGAGAGAATGGTTTTTTTTCTTGTCTGAATCAATGTCCATCTGCTCACCATATTTGCTTAGAAAATGAACCTGCTTGCTTGAATAGAACCGTTCTGTAATCTCACACATGCTTTTAATCATCTACGGTGCTTCATTTCTAAATACCAGTCTAGCTTCACCGCAGTGGGGAATTTGAAATCTGATGTGTGTTTATGAAAAAGTTTGTTGGAAGAGCAGCACACAGAATTGTTTGATCAGCATTGGTTGGTCGGACTCGGGCCCTCGACATTAAACATGCATTTCAATACGAATGCTCAGATTCCTATCAGACGTCTTTACATACCTGAGATACCCTGATGTTCTGACCCACTTATGCTCGCTGTGTCCATCCACTCTTATTCCAGCCTTATTCCTGGCTCGAACTCTCAGCCCCACCAAGGCCTGGGCCAGGCCCACTTCATCTTCTCTCTGCTCCTCTTCATTCAGCTTTTCTTCCTCTGCGCCTTCCAGATTGGCTTCAATGTCCTGCCACACCAGCTTCGCCCGATGCTCCGCATTTCTGTCCCCCGCTGTTCTGAACAGCTTGTGCAGCTGATGTAGGTTCACCCCTGAGAAGATGTTGGAATACCCAGATTTCCTACTGCGTCGACTGGAGAGTTTCCACTCTGCAGGCAGACAGCCCTCAGTGGAGCCGAGTTCCAGAGCCTCTGCCATGTTATTTGGTCGGGGAGCTTTTTTTTTCTATAGAAGAGTATAGAAAACAGGTAACCTTAGCAATACGGCTGAAAGCAAAAATAATCAAGAAGGGGGGAAATCTAAGAAAGAAAATCAAACCGTTCAACTTAAAGAGAAGAGTCGCTATCTGGCATTTTAAAATAAAAGTACCTTTATTCTATTATTCATAGAGTTCAGCCCAAAATGATACATGAATTTAGGTTTTATGTAATTTATCACCAAACTTGAATCTAGTTTTAATTTTTAATACATCGGGAAGAGATCTAGATAAATGACTTTCTTCTAAATGAATATGTCACAGGGTTTTTGACAGACTCCTGTCCCGTATTTAATCAGAAATAAGCTTTTTGGTTAAATGAATTGAACAATTTTGAATCTAAATCTGCCAGTGGTGTGAATAATTTTTGACCAAAATGTAGATGTTGAATCTCAAGAAAAATTTCACATCTCAGCAGCTAAAACCTGCCAATAAGTTAGCATTTGGTCTCAAATGTGACAAATCCACCAACAAATGAATCGGTTTGGCTAATTTTGCTGCTCTGCAGCATTAAGTGGCCTGACAAGTCTTCTTTATCGGACAAAGTTGTTTCAAGATTACATTTTTTGGTTCAATAAATTCTCAAAAATATATTGTTTAAAAAGTCAGTCATCAATGTTTACAACTTTAGGTCATCTTGGTATTTTAGAGAAAATTCTGGACTTAAAAAGGGTTCAATGATCAGTTTTGCTTTAGAGGTTACATACCCATAATATCAATTAAGCACAATCTTTCTTCACAGTGTATGAAAGAGCAAACTCAATCCTCCTTGTACTTTTGTTGCACAGTTTTTTGAATAGTAGTACCCCTAGCATTCTCTCATTTACCTACTTAAATAACATATAACAAGAACATTTTCTAAACTGCTAATCAAGCTGCTCACTCAGAGAATTTCTTTTGAAAAAGAATGTGGTCTTATAATAGTGCTTACCTTAAGCTCTGTGGACTGAATGAGACGGTCTGACTCCACACTACAGGCAGACCTGGACAACCTAATTACTGATCCAGCATCTAGACTGCAGCTTTCATCGCCACCTAATGCTGAGCTGACCCAGTTCTAACTGCAGCGTCAGACGCACACAGAGTTGTGGGGGAAGGAATAATCAAAGAGTAATCCAGTAATGACGTCAAACCCAAGTTGCTCACCTCGGAGGCGGTCTATAAACAAAGGGGTAGAACAAATTTAGCCAACAAGAAAGGAATGTGTGGAAAAATAAAGGCTGCGTCTGACAAGGTGGAGCAGGAACCTCAGAAAGATGAGGAGAAAGTAGAAGTACAGAACGGTTGTGTTAGAATTTAAATATTGAATCCGATCCACTTTATTTATATAGCACAATTTTAACAAACACAAGGTTTCCAAAGTGCTGTACAACAAAATAAAGCACACTAAATATTTAACACAGTAAAACACAATAAGAGATGAAGTAGACAATAGAAAGATAAAAGCAGTAAAATTAAAAATTAATTCAAAAAACACATTGAACCACACATACATAACCCATTTCCTACAGCACTACTGTAAAGATATGCTGTCATTCAGGAAAGTAGGAAATGTTGATATAAAGGATTGGTTTAAACCTAAATCCTCCAGGGATATGGATCATTTTGGGCTTAACTTTATGTTGCACTTTGTTTCTTTTTGTTTCTGTTTGCTGTAATATAAAATAAGTATGTGTGCGGGAGATTTTCCTAACTTGGGCACGCGTGCTTTGAAATTAAAAGCTATCGGTTTCTGATTTTTGATTGCTTTCTGTTTTTCACATAAAACACCTCTTTCAAAAAAACAAACAGGGGCTAAGAAAACAACAGAATATTTAAATTAAAAGAAAAAGAAAGGAAAATGCATTCTTTTTAAGAGTTTAACTAGACTGCATACAGAAGAAGATCTCCAAGGTTTTCCTGATTTCAGGGCTGGCCGTACTCGATTCAGCGCCACAGGTGAGATTTTATTCGGGGCCTCCTTTGTTGAGCGAATGCGCTTACAAAAGAAATCCAATAGCATTGTTTTTACCAATGTGTTTCATTTATCAGATACTATATCACCCAGTCTATAGGTACCCTAAAGACTGCTTATAATGTCTTAAATAATGCCTTGCTTTTGTAAGATTAAATCTCAGAGAGGATGCCTTTAAACAGTTCTTTCAATATCAGATCTTAAGTCATTTTATCTGTTCTTTTAGTCTAATTTTTAAATCCAAAACTCTAGTTCTTTACCTCAATACCCAACATGTTAATTTATAGGTCAATGGCATATTGTGTCTAAATCTTAAACAATATGTATTATTAAGAATGTCCATTGGCAAATCATCAGACTGGACTGGACCTAATTGTGGATGGGAAAGATCTGAAACACGAGAGTGGACTCATATATGAATTTTACTCAAGGTGAACGATTATCAAGTCATTTGCAGATTTCTGTCTGTTTAGTAGAGGGATACGTTGATGGACATGAGATTGGTAAGTAATGCTTCTAATCTGTCTTTGGTTTGAGGTGTCCTAAACGGATTAGCTAAAGTGAACAAGCAGGAAACGACTTTGGGGTTAAGTTGTGCAAGTCGTCTGGTGGCTCAATTACAGAGGCGGGAACAACAAGCAGAGCGTCACTGAGAGGCAAACAGGATCAACCAAAGAGCGATTAAACTGAGAATGAAAAAGACAGGGAGAGAGATCAAATACTGCCACAACAGGCAGGCAAATCAGATCAGGACTAGCTGGGGTTAAGGTCATGAAGTTATGGTGCAGCTCAAATTGGTTCCGAAGGAGCTGCAGTAACCAGTTCTTCTTCTTCTTCTTTTTGTTTGTGTGTTTTGCAGTGGACTGACCTCAACTTTTACTGCCTCCTTGAAACTAAACTCTATGCCTATATTTTAAATTCTACAATACAATGACGCTTCACCCACCCAACTTGTCTCTACACCTTAGGATCTCTGTTGTTAATGGATTTCCCTGCTTGTTCCATCTTCTGAACATATTTTCCTTCTCATACTTCCCACACTTAGTTAATTTGTGCTCCGCAGTTTCACCCTTGCGACACAATCTACAATATCCTGTTTGATGATTCCCAATCAAATGCAGACATTTTTTTGAGCTGTGTGTGGCCACTTTTCAACCTGCTAGTCAACACCTGTCCTCTCCTACCCGCAGCCCTGTGTTTACCCACGGCCACCTTTTCGTGAACTCTGAATAAATGCGTGTCCTAATCTGATGAGCTCCAGGGACATCGCTTGATCTGAGTTACCTCCTTCTTAATAAGACTCTTCCCTTTCTCTCCTGCAGAACAGATAATGAAGTTCACCTCACTCTTATGTGCTGCCTCTTTTGCCACCCTGTCTCCTCTTTCATTGCCCTCTATACTCATGTTAGCAGGTACCCATATAAACACAAATTCTTTCCCAATTTCCACCACCCTACAGTTAATTAGGCAGATGTTATGTAACAGGTCTTTATGACTCAATAGAAGCCACAGCTGAGTTAGACTCACTGAACGTTGAAGATGTGTATAACTCTATAAAGCCCATTCTATTGCCATTAACAGTGCTACAAAGTACAATTCCAAGGGCCCCTGATTGACTGGGGTCCGAAAAGAAGAATATATATATATATATATATATATATATATATATATATATATATATATATATATATATATATATATATATATATATATATATATATATATATGTGTGAGTCTACTATATATGTTTTGTCTAACTCTGAAAACATCACTTTTGTCTTCTGTACTGCAAATTTAAAACACCATTCCTTACTCTACCTTTCTTCTTCTTCTTCTGTTGGGTTTTATGACAGCTGGCATACTGTAGCGATCATTGCTGTGATCTTCTAGATCAGATGTTCATCAAACTTCTATCAAATGTTTCCTAAAATCTCTTTGGAAGACTTGTATACTTAAAAAACCCAGTGCTAACCAGAAGGTAACATTATGATTGACTTGATTTGATAAACCCAAACATCTGCTTCAGTGTTTGTATGACCCGTCCCACCTGGTGGGTAAACTCGCACAGTATCTCAGCACCCTGCTGTCTATCAGCTCTAGTAACCGCCATTTGTTTGTCACAGTGGTTCACGGACTTCGACAGTGTTCAGTGAAACAGCTTTCTCCTATCATGGGATAATCTTCTAAAATCTCCAAAATTAAAAACAACCATTTTCACAACAGATTTTAAGGATATCATAAAGATGCAGTTACACGTCTCTGTTTTTATTGAGAGTTCACTTATATTTTAATTTCAATATCAATGTTTTATTCCGTCTTTGTTGTGTGATTTTTACTGTTCAGGATTGTATGCCCCATGTTTTACATTGTTAATTTCATGGCTGCTACCTTGGCCAGATCTCCTTATAAAATAGATTATAATTCCAATGGAACTTCCTGATTAGATAGATTAAGGTAAATGTATAAATAAATAAAAACAAGTAAGTAAAAAGCTTTTGATGCGGCTCACCAAAGCTATGGAGTCATAAAAATCTCAATGACTTTATAGTATCTTGTTTTCCTTGGGACACTTGAAGGCAACGCCAATCAGCCAGCAGGTGTGTGAGCAATAAAAGCCTGGCAGGCTCCTCTTCAGGAATTTTCCACATTTCATTTTTGGGAACCATTTAGCTTTGGTGCAAGTTGAACATGAATGGACTTTTTGTTGGACTGCTGAAGGCTCGACGGGCTCAGCTTTCCAGAATGTGTGTTCAGCAGAGAGCCACTTACATCCATGATAAACCGCCCAAAGATAAAATAGGCGGTTTGGTAAGTTCAAAGCACTAGCTTAGACTTTCTTTGATTATATTTAGTCTTACTTTCACTTCTGGTCTGACTCGTTTGTTTTTGTCTAAAGGAATCTGTGTATGTCCTGACTGTGTTGTTCGTGGCCATCCTCGGACCTTCTGGTTGGATTCTATCAAACCTGGACCATTACAAAAGCCGAAAGTGATGGAGGACACGGTGTGCTGAATGTAGAATGGAATGGTTCTCTAATAAAGTCTAGTATCACCGTCCATATCACGCCTGGGGGTATTTTATGTATAAACCAGTTGCAGTTTAACATGCACACCGCTAGATGTCGCAATTGGTAGGAGTAAGCCTCTTACCAGGTCTTGTCAACTTTTTCTTTCTTTCTGCTTTGTACAAGAACACTTGTATCTCTGTCTGCCAGAAAAAAACGTATCATAGCATGATGCTACCACCACCATGCTTGACGGCTTGTGCAGTGTTGGGTTTGAAAGCTTTTCCAAACATGCGTCATCATGAACGGCTTTATCCCCGTCTAGGCTGGAAAAACTCAGATCTCAAGCATTTGAAAGGCGGTGATTTCGAGCAGGGGGGGGGGGGGTGCTCTGGACTGTTGCAGAATGTATGTTTTTAGATGTTGCAATAAATCTGTACTGCCACTTTAAAAAAAATCAACTATTGCAGTTCCACTTGCGCAGCACTAGATGTCACGTTGCGCGGAAGTGACGTTTAGGCTTATAAACCTGCAGCAAACGGTTGTCGTCTAGGACAAAAAAAGAGATTCCGAAAACCAAAGCTGGGGACTTGAATGCACCATGAAGCCACGCCAGTCTGGGACGCAATGGGGAGCATTTGCGCCTTCGTTGCGCGGATCTGAGGCTGTGCAGTCCATCCAAGAGGAGCTTGTCGCTGCCATACACGGAGCCCTGGAGGTGGCTGTGGAGCTCGCTGTGCGGGAGGTGAGGACGCTCGTAGGTCAGGCGACAAGCGACATGTATGAAGAGCTACGGAAGGAGAATGAGTCGCTGAAGGAGAAGCTCCAGCAAGCAGAGCAGCTGCTGCACTGTGTGCGCTTGGAGGGAAGTGATAGTGGCGTGGGGCAAGAAGACGGAGCGCCCCACGCCACCCCGTGCGCTCCAAACACAAACTCTACACTGGATAGCGCTGAGCTCAGAGGTGAGCCTGCAGGTCACAGCGGCCTTGGCCCGGACCTCCGAGATAAATCTGTGAGCGGACATGAGGAGCTGCGATCTGATCGTGTTATGGCGAAGAATGACCCCGGTCCAGCCTCAGAGCCCCAAAAGAGACATAATAAAGGTGCGTAAAATATCAGACTACAGCGCATCTGGGACTGACCACAGCTGATGTCGCACAAAAGTCTAAAACGGGTTGCATAAGCCTGGGACCAGGGTTCTCAGATATTTACAGTACCACTTCTATGATTTGAGTACCCAACGGGTTTTGTCACAGCTATGAGATAAATTTAAAACAATTGTTAAATTAAGGAGACACTCAACCGAGATGATGCGTCTTTGGTTAGAGACTTTCCCAAAAAGAAGTGGAGATGATTTCATGAGCTCTGGGTAGGAATTAAAGTAGATAGTAAACACTTAAAAGATGTGTCAAAAATGACACAAGATGTGTCAAATTTTAACATGTGCCAAATCACCTCAGGTACAAGACACATTGTGTCTTAAAGTTAACACAAATTAATAACACATTTTTGGGTTATTATTTAACACTTGGAGTGAAGTGCTGCGTGCTGTGCTGTTTCTCTTATATTGCCAAAAGTGCTGGCTTGCTTGCCTTCACTCACTGAATACCATTTCTTAGGGTAAAATATGTCACCCCATGCACCAATAGCAGCTTCAGCAGTTCTGGCAAAGCTTTACATAAAGTTTACATGTGTGTTTATGGGAAACTTTGACTATTCTCAGAAAAGAACATTTGTGAGGTCAGGTACTGTTGGACTAGAAGGCCTGGCTTGCAGTCTTCTCTTTGAATCGCAAAGTATTCTGTTGAGTGTTGGGGTGGACAATTAATCATGTTTGCAATATAATCACAACAAAAAAAAACACAATTTCCAGATTGCAGAGGTAAACATGTTTTGGCTACGTAACAATTAATGGATAAGAGACGTCCTTTAGGTTTGCCTCCACATGGAAGGGAAGAGAGTTCCAACAGGTCATGTAATTTAATTTTTAAAGTTTACATAATCAATACTTTTTTTTACCAGAAACCTTCTGGAATCTCACCATAGCATTAAGTACTGCTCAAACTGTTTAATACATAGACTTGTTTGTTGGTTGGACTTCATGTTCAACAAGGAATGACGTCTAACTCAACAAGCTATTCTTTTGAATAAGAATATTCTGAGTAATAAAAAGTAGTTCAATTTCTTGTTTGAAATGGTCCTTCTTTGCAAAGATCTTTATCTACAGTGCATTTTTGTTGCTTGTGGTTAATGCAGAGAAAGCCAAAATTAAGTCATAATTGCAATTATGGTTGACGTAAATCACAATTTAGATTTTTATCAAAAGTGCATAGCCCTGGGTGTGCTTCGGTGTCGCAGTGGTTAGCGCGCACGACCCCTGTACAGAGGCCTTAGTCCTCGACGCAGCCACTATACGAAAAATGAGCCACTGTGCTTTAAAAACCTGAAAAAAAAAAGAACAGAAAAAAAATTGCATAGCCCTAACTGTGTACAGAGGGCAGACCATCATCAAAGCTTTCCCACAGAGCTGGAAGCATGAAATTTTCCAAAATGTCTTGGTACACTCGAAGTGAACCAGGGCAGTTGTCCACTTACTTGACCTCTCATTTCCAACTAACACACACACATTTTATGAATGTTAGGTTTGTTTTTAATATTTATTTGTTTTGTTTGAACAAAATAAACGATAAAAATATGCTTGTTGGGTTAAACAAATAAGGATGTAATGTTTATTATATATATATGTGTATATATATATATATATATATATATATATATACACTCACCGGCCACTTTATTAGGTACACCTGTCCAACTGCTCGTTAACACTTAATTTCTAAGCAGCCAATCACATGGCGGCAACTCAGTGCATTTAGGCATGTAGACATGGTCAAGAGAATCTCCTGCAGTTCAAACCGAGCATCAGTATGGGGAAGAAAGGTGATTTGAGTGACTTTGAACGTGGCATGATTGTTGGTGCCAGAAGGGCTGGTCTGAGTATTTCAGAAACTGCTAATCTACTGGGATTTTCACGCACAACCATCTCTAGGGTTTACAGAGAATGGTCCGAAAAAGAAAAAACATCCAGTGAGCGGCAGTTCTGTGGGCGGAAATGCCTTGTTGATGCCAGAGGTCAGAGGAGAATGGCCAGACTGGTTCGAGCTGATAGAAGGGCAACAGTGACTCAAATAACCACCCGTTACAACCAAGGTGGGCAGAAGAGCATCTCTGAACGCACAGTACGTCGAACTTTGAGGCAGATGGTCTACAGCAGCAGAAGACCACATCGGGTGCCACTCCTTTCAGCTAAGAACAGGAAACTGAGGCTACAATTTGCACAAGCTCATCGAAATTGGACAATAGAAGATTGGAAAAACGTTGCCTGGTCTGATGAGTCTCGATTTCTGCTGCTACAGTCGGATGGTAGGGTCAGAATTTGGTGTCTACAACATGAAAGCATGGATCCATCCTGCCTTGTATCAACGGTTCAGGCTGGTGGTGGTGGTGTCATGGTGTGGGGAATATTTTCTTGGCACTCTTTGGGCCCCTTGGTACCAATTGAGCATCGTTGCAACGCCACAGCCTACCTGAGTATTGTTGCTGACCATGTCCATCCCTTTATGACCACAATGTACCCAACCCATGATGGCTACTTTCAGCAGGATAATGCGCCATGTCATAAAGCTGGAATCATCTCAGACTGGTTTCTTGAACATGACAATGAGTTCGCTGTACTCAAATGGCCTCCACAGTCACCAGATCTCAATCCAATAGAGCATCTTTGGGATGTGGTGGAACGGGAGATTCGCATCATGGATGTGCAGCCGACAAATCTGCGGCAACTGTGTGATGCCATCATGTCAATATGGACCAAACTCCCTGAGGAATGCTTCCAGCACCTTGTTGAATCTATGCCACGAAGAATTGAGGCAGTTCTGAAGGCAAAAGGGGGTCCAACCCGTTACTAGCATGGGGTACCTAATAAAGTGGCCGGTGAGTGTATATATATATATATATATATATATATATATATATATATATATATTATATAAAAAAAAAAAACAACAACCAACAAACACTTTTATCAGAAAATGAAATGTAATATAAACTGGTCAACTGCCCTGGTTCATTTTTGACGTTTCTGACTTTATTCTGAAGAGATAAGTGCTCCTTACTTCAGAGCGACGGGGAAGGAGCCAAACTCCTGAAAACAAGCCCACACCATAATTCTCTTTCTGCCAAACTGTCTTTCACAAAAATAGATATGAAACCCATCTTCACTGTGTTGCAGTTGCATTTTCCACATGCCTGTACAAACTTATGACAATTATTTTGCCATGTAGATAAAACTCCAATACAACATTTCAGAAATATTTCTTTAAAAAATAAAATGCATAACTCTACATAAAACCCAGAACGTCAGTCAGAGACAAATGCTGTCATCATGGACTATAATGTATTCTGAAATATCAGAAATATCAGATCACCTTTACTGAATAAAGTTGTACCACAATATATATTGATATTGAATCGTTGTCCACCCCTACACACAGCCATATTGGATTTTGAAGTTGGGTTGGTGAGAAAACCCCCACGTTTGCTATTTGTAATTCAGAACTTGTGGTACCGTTGCCACAAATAATTCTAGGTTGAAATTAGAAAGTTTCAGCGCAGTGAAAATACTTGACATTGCATCCTTCAAGCAAAGCTGAGGTACGACTTGACCTTTTTTTTCTTTGTCTTTATAGAATAAACTGAAGAAAAAGAGCCCCACTGTGCTACTGCTTTAAAGTACTCTTCATTGTGATGGCACTTTGATAACTTTCACTTCATTTCATTCGTAGATGTCACTGGAATCACATCTCAGATGATTGCATTGAAAGCAGAAGGCATGATCACACCGTGTCAAAGCCCACAAGCTCCGAAGTCGATGTCACCCCTCAGCACTGTCAGCAAATCCACATTGGAGCAAGTTACCGTAAAGCAGGAAGAGCTGGAAGAGGAAAGAAGTGAAGCGTCTTGCTGTTTGAACTTAATTAAAGAGGAACATTTAAGCCTAGAGGGAATCAAGTGGCCACCAGAGGTGACAGATATTCGGAGCCAAGACCCCAAGGCTCATCTTCTCAGTGGAAGGGAGGATCGAGGTAAGAGGCAAACCAGATGAGCTCAGTGTTAAATAAGAGTACAGGAGCCTTTCCATGTAAGCCTTTGAATGTTTGGGCCCGGGTTCAACGGCCTCTACAAAAAAACATTTTTGCCCTCTGTCTAGCTAAATAAACTTTGTTTAAGCTGCAAAAGCTACACACCTCTTCAAAAATAAACGTGCATTTTTACAAAAGCTCTACTACAGGGAATTTTTATTTTTAAACATAATTTTATTACATTTTATTTCAACGTTCAAATGTGTCCTATATTTATAGAAAATAAGATTTAAATAAGCATGTAGTTTACAACTTATTGACGCACAAAAAAACCCAACTGACTCTAAAAAAATTATTTCTTCCACAATTGGTGACATTATGTAAAGCTGAAAGGCTGTGCAAAGATTACATAAACACATGCAGAAAATCTGCAAAAACTAGCAATTTAATTAGGTTTACATTTAAAAACATTGCCCATTTCTTTATCACCTTTGGCCAGAGTGATTAAGAGCCACAGGTTGCAGACCCCCGGTTTGGGCTGGAAGATTTTTTTATATCGTTACAACAACCAACAGGAGGATTTTGCATCAGTTTTTGTGATATTTAAGGTGGGGCTAGCTTTTTTTTTTTCTAATTGATACTATAAGTTCATGACTTTACAGGAGTTGTTTTGCAGTTTAGGACAGGATGTTTGAATTTCAGGTAATATAAATAAACAATTAGCTTAGTAAATAACTCTTTCACTACCAAAGTTGTAGACATTTTGAACTATTGAAATAAAATTCATTGTACAGATGTAAACTTTGTCACTGAAAGTCCACTCTGAAATTCAGGATGATTTACAGCTGCAGACAGTTTGCATGATCTAATGTCAACTCGTAATTTGAAAACTGATTTTTGTATTTACTCTGGTCATCTTTATCTGATATTCAAAATTAGCTTGATGATCTGAAAACATTTTTAATGTGACAAAGACGCAATCTGTGACGGTGCAAATTCCTCTCAGGTTGAAACAAAAAAGAAATTATCTAATTTATTGTTCTTTCCTAACAGCTTGCCCTCCAAACATGAGTACCAGTCCCCCACTACCCACACATCTTCAGTCCATCTCCCCAGAATTTCCAAACGTCTTCCATCTGGCAGAACAAGCTTCTGTATCACAAGCACCTCCGCAATTCCACGGCGCCCGCCCCAGGAGGGCCCGCAACGTCTCCACCATCCCCATGTGTAAATTCTGCGGTCAGACCTTCCCAGTGCCCAGCTCGCTGCGGCGACACTACAATCAGTGCCTCCAGAGGCTCCAGCAGCGTCGGCAGCCGTCTGAAGCGGGAGGCACAAGGACCAGGCTGCAGCTCTACCCCCCAGGCTGCAGCCCCTTCCACTGCACCGTTTGCAACCGCGAGTTCAACCGCTTGGAGAACCTGAAGACCCACCTGCGCATCCACACCGGAGAGATGCCATACACCTGCTCTGTGTGCCTCAAGTGTTTCCGCCACTCAGGAGCGCTGACCCGGCATTTCCGCATCCACACCGGAGAGAAGCCGTACACCTGCGGGCAGTGCGGGAAGTCCTTCAGGAACTGTGGCGGGCTCAGGCTCCACCAGCGCTCTCACAGCGAGCGCCTAAAGTAGTCTCAAAGACTGTGGACTTCTGCGGTGTGTTTAAATTTTAGATATCTTCCTCTAAAGTAGATGATTAAAGATATCAGGTTGTCAGGGTTGTATGGACTGTCTGCGTTTATGCTGAGATATACGCGTCTGAATGCCTGGTTGAGGACAGGACATCTGCGTAAAAGGTATTAGCGATCATCCCAGCATAAAATCAGCATACAGGTGCTGATCAGTGACATGGACATGGACTGACATGGTGTGAAAATGTTTTTGCCATGAGGGCCAAAATCATCAAGTTGAAAGCACTTGATTTGAAAGAAAAAAATAAACAGAAAAATACATTTTTAGCATTTTTTTATTTGCTGAGTAATAAACTAAAACTGCAACATTTTCATGATATGAACACAGTAGTCTAATTTTTGTTGAAGATCCTTGTTGGTTCAAAGCAAAGAAAGCGTTTTACATTATCTTAAATGTCAGGCATATAATTTCCATACTGTATGGGTCTTTTGCTTTTGGGCTGGACATTTTATTTAATTTTCTTGGAGTCAGTGCTTGCTGTATTTAGTCAAGTAATCGGTTGTGGTGGGGAATGTTTGTGGTTGTATTTACTGCAAAGTTCAAATGAAAGAAAAAAAAACAGGTTCATAAAATAAATGTATCTTGATGCTTCATGTTTTAGATTTTTGTCTGTGAAAATCTCACCCTATGATGAAAAGTGTTCATCTGCATCAACTGCCCGCATTTGCTGACTGCATTCTTAAAATCGAGCAACGTTATTCAGAGGGCCACCAATGGCACCCAGGTAGTACTTTGAAAACCAATGGTCTAGGTTCATTACATGCAGAGAGAGACATTTCCAGTATTTCTGTTAATTTAGATGATTATGGTTTACGCTAATGAAAACGCATATTTCAGTTTCTCAGACAATTAGAAGATATATATATATATATATATATATATATATATATATATATATATATATATATATATATATATATATATATATATTCAACTCCTCTCTGACTTAACCTTAACCTGGACCTTAACCAACTCGGTTTTTTTATCTCTGTGGTCTTTATCTCTGTATCCTGTACTCTCTGTGGACTTGTACACTTATGTATACCATTGTAATTACACTGGTGGGTGGAATTAAGAGTGGATTTCTTTTAAATATAAAGAGATTCTTCAGATTCCTTGCTTGCCAAGGAATTCAATCTCATCTAGATGAAAAAGAACAGCCCAGTGTGAAATGTACGGGGATTGTGTGAATACTCAATCTAAGCTTCCTTAATAAAGATTACAGGTGGTTGGGGCTTATTGAAAATACCAGCAGAAGGCGACAAAGATCCCGTCACCGTGTCAACTCTTGACAGAGAAAATAATTACGGTAAATTAAAAATGTTTTTACTATTCAGCTAGGTGATCATAATGAGTGAAATCTGTAAGACAAAATAAATGTTTAACTTCAAAACTTAAATATTTTCAAAAGCTTCCCATTTGGTGAAGCAAAGCAAATATTGTCAGTCAAAAATTGGCAATTTAACTTTATCTTCCAATAAGCAGTAAGATAGTTTTACAAATATGCAAGCAATATAACATGTTATGCCACCCAGTCCTTACACAGTTCCCCACCATCATGCGGCCAGAGTCAGATATTTATTCAGGAAAGCATTGCAATGCTCTTGTAAACTGTTACAGCTCTCCAACTGATAAAGTTATTCTAATCAGCTGGTCTTAAGGAGACAATCATGCACAATCAGAAACTTCCTGCCTGTTGGTGTAACTGCTTGGTAAGATGTGGTTGCTATGAAGATAAGGACCCGGCTGTGGTTGGACTGTGTCTATTTTTAAAGGGCCATGAGTCGGAACATCATGTACGAAGATCAGGGACTCGACAAAAACTAAGTGCATCAAAGCCTTTAGACTTGAGTAGTTGATTTGTCTGCTGGCAGCAGCCAGGGGTTCTAATCCATTTCCATTATATTCAATGAGATTTGAGTTGGTAATTTGATCACTGTCAGTTTTCCTTCTCTCTCTTTCTCTCTTCCTTTCTCTGTCTCTTGATTTCCATTTATTTTTTCTTGTGTAAACATTGTGCTTCGATTAGCTCCAGAGAGAAAGGAGCTTATGAGCAACTGACTCAAAACGTCCTCTGCTCACTTCCCATCTTAGCTAATAATTAACTGATACCAGCCTGAAAACTTACAACTTTCCTTTACATTGGCTGTATAAACTTCCTCTATTTCTTCATATTGCGCAACGATGAGAGCAGCTTGCAGCACGGCGCTCTTCACACAGTGGAAGACCTGTTTAATTAAATGGTGCAATGCACAAGGAGGATGAAGTAACAAAGGAACACTGCCTCCAAACTGCTCAAATCACCAGCCAGATGGTTGAAATCTAACACAATCAGGTCTTCCAGCAGGACAATGACCCAAAACACAAGTTAAAAAAATGCTTAGCTTAAAGGGCTAAGCTTAAAGGGACATAATCATGCATTTTACTGCCTTCCTTTTCACATTTAAATAATTTGATTGGGGTCTGTATAAAGTGGAACAGCAATGCTTTGATCTGAATTCCTCAATATTGTTGCCCCACAGCCCCTCTTTTACCCCTGTTCTGAGGTACCGTTTTGGTGCCGTCTCTTTAGATGCAAAGGATGTGCTTCACACCCCGCCCCTCTCAGAGCACTCCTCTCTACCAAAAATGGGTGTAGTGGAGAGCCATTTTTGCAGTATGCTGGGGAACGGTGTCACAATCGAACATTTTTCACCTTTTCACTTGTAGTGTCGACATCCTTCAGCTTGGTCTACAAAATTGGAGCGAAAAACATTTAAATGGTGGATTTACGATATTGGTAAGCTTCAAGTCCATGATCTTGTTTAGCAGCTCTATTGCAAATACTGTGACGTTATTGTTCAAAAAACGTAATACAAAATAGAGAAAAACTGAACAGCTTCAAAAATATGTCCCAAACAGAACATAACGGCATACCTGCAGCACTTGGACTTGGACTACATTCAAATTTTCAGTACTCCTAGAGACTCCAAGTAGCTACACAACAAGATGCATTTAAGGGCTAAAAAAGAGGAATTCGTCCCCTTTAAGCTTCTGAATGGCCCTGACGTACGGACTATACGTAAATTATTTTATTCTGATACAGAATCTGTGGAGGGCGCTAAAGATTAGGGGTGATTGCGAGGATGCCATCGTTATAAAGTCATTTCCATATTTTTTGTTATCTATCTATCTATCTATCTATCTATCTATCTATCTATCTATCTATCTATCTATCTATCTATCTATCTATCTATCTATCTATCTATCTATCTATCTATCTATCTATCTTTAAAATTTTTATGTAACATAAAAATAGAACATTTGACTTGAGAAACCCAAAAGAACAAAGATTATGTTGCACGTAGAAGCAGAAGGAGCTGATCGATTGGTCTGGACTGATCGGGGTCGTCGTTTCCTGCTGTCAACTATTCGTCCTGGATTAGAAAAGGAAGCGAGCCGTCCTCTGAACAACACCGAGCTAACAAAGATAGCCGCATCCAGCACCAAAACAGAACCGCCGTGTCGCCGTGTCCGCCCCTCTGTGGCAGTTTTAATGAGCCAGGCTGTCTGGACGGACTGTCTGCAGTCATGTCACCGGAGCTGGACGAGTTTGGAGGCTCTTCCTTCCCTCCGCTCTCATGATGTCGGCGGCTCTCGTTAGTTTCGCCTGAGCTCCTCTCTCAGCTCCACCGCTGCTGCTGCTGTTGGACTCTCTCTCTCTCTCTCTCTGCTCACAGTAAGTTCCTCTTCAACCCTCCCTGTTTTTGAAATTGTATTTGGGCTGATATGCCAGCACGTTAATGTGGTAACATGTCGTTCTTTAGAGGTAACTTTCCTGTTTGGCCATATTTCTCTCAGGCCACAGCAGCTATTAGCTGTTGTTGGAGCTGCCTTGCTCATTAGGGTAGGATTGGCTCTGCTGCAGGTGTTTGCGTTTTAAAAGAAACCAGCAGCTCTTTTAAAGGCTACAACTGTTATCTGTCATCTCGGAAGCCATCTCCCGTGTGTGTCATGGACATTGACTTGCAAAAGTGTTTACACCCCTTGAAATCATCCAGACAGATTGGTCAAAAAGTTTCCTATCTAAGGAAACCCAGCAGGTTGCATCGAGTCTTGACAAGCAGCATTCACACCTCCTTAAGGAGCGTAGAGCCACAGTGGACAGTCGTCTGTATTGTCGATGGCTTTGCAGCAATCCCTCGTACTGAGCATGCATGACGTGACAGTGGAGAGGAAAACTCCCCTTTAACAGGAAGGAAAAAACCTCCATCAGAACCAGGCTCAGTATGAACGGTCATCTGCCTCACGGACCAAAACTGGGAGTTGGTTCCACAGGAGAGGAGCCTGATAGCTAAAGGATCTGCCTCCCATTCTACTTTTAGAGACTCTAGGAACCACCAGCAGACCTGCAGTCTGAGAGCGAAGTGCTCTGTTAGGAACATACGGGGTAATCAGAGCTCTGATATATGATGGAGCTTGATTATTAAGGGCTTTATACGTTAGAAGAAGAATTTTATATTCTATTCTTGATTTAACAGGAAGCCAATGAAGGGAAGCTAAAATTGGAGAAATATGATCCCTCTTGTTGATTTTCATCAGAACTCTTGCCGCAGCATTTTGGATCAGCTGAAGACTTCGAACTGCATTTTGTGGACTTCCTGATAGTAAAGAATTACAATAGTCCAGCCTTGAAGTAACAAATGCATGGACTAGTTTTTCAGCATCACCCCTGGACAGAATATTTCTAATTTTAGCGATATTCCTGAGGTGAAAAACAGAAACCCTGGAAACCTGTTTAATATGGGATTTAAATGACATGTATAATGTAGAATTTTAAATTCTATTCATGATTTAACACAACGTTTTGCATGCAGTCAAAAAGTTTAATTTTGGTCTTATCTGACCCGAACACCTCCTCCTTCTGTTTGCTGTGTCGTCCGAGCTGTGAGGACACGATGACGATGGAGAAGAAAACGAGTCAAATGTGTATAAATCACGACCTACATCGTGGCAATATTCAACAGTAATAATAATGCTACGTCCTGCTTTACTAATATTCTGAAACTTGCAGAAAACTATAAATGTTTGCACATTCTTGTGTGTTATACTCTCGTGCATTTCTCATTTTCACATTCCTTTTATGTAGGTTTTTTTTTTTATATAGCATGAAGCCCCATATAGATGTTACATGGTTTTGGGATAAGATGGGGTCAACCTGACTCATTTGTTATGTTGAACCTTTGAAATACCTTCTGCTGATCATAACGAAACGGCTGTAGGGAAGCGACTGAGTTTAGCAATTCAGGTTTGTTGTTTCATTGATTGGATCTCGCCTGTTTGTCCCTTTTTCTTCCCTACCATCTGCCTAGAGATGGCAATGCACAGTACTGGAGAGGCCTCCCAGGGTTCGGGGGACCGGCCGGAGCTAGTGCCCTCGTTATATAGACCCCTGGACCGGAGACCCCCGGAACAGGGCTCTCCGGACCCCTCAGAGTTGGGGAGCCCTCGCTGCGCACCAAACTTTGACCTCCTGAACATGGTGGTGTCCTACAAGAGAATGGCTCTCTTTCTAGAACCGGTTGTAGATGGAGTGGAGCTCATTCGCTATCTAATAAGGTATGTTTGGGTGCTTGTATCTTAAAGACTGAGTTATTATGCATTTTCCTTTGGATTTTCCTTATTTGTTCCTAAAAATTTTAATTGTATTTGCTGTTTTTTTTTGTTGTTGCTCAGATGGAAAATGCCAGTGTGCTCTCTTCTTGTGTTGGTGTTCCTTAATGTCTTCCTTTGCACAGTTACCGAAGGTACGTAGAGGCACTAGGCACCAATAATAGCCCAGCTCTGTTGTGGCGCATTTTAATAATTGATACAACTGATTCTGCCTTCTTCTCTGGTAACAGCCGGCTGGTTCACAGTGAGTGTGGTGGCAGTTTCAGCGCCTGCTGCCCTGGGTTACCTGCAGGACAGGTGTGGGAGCAGAACGTCGGAACCCGAGCTCCAGAAGAGGCGCTTCCACGCTGTGCATCGTAGAGACCTGCAGACAGTGAACCTCACCAAACAGGAGGCCATGCTGGAAATCAAAGACCTGTAAGATGCCAGCCAGTGATTGTGTAGCCCTCAGCTCATAAATGCTCCTTGTATGTGAGGATGATCAATGAGAGCCTGTTTGCTTTTCGTCCGCCACAAACATGAAGTGTTGTCCCAGATCTTTGCCATATTTTGTCGCAGCTCATTAGAGGCCTGAAAGTCTTCCTGTTAACTTGCAAGCAACTTATTGCCCTTCCAGATTTTCATCTCCTAAATGAAACTATCGCTAAACAACCAATCAAACCAAAGAAGTAAAAATTGGTCATATCTGAGGCTCAGGATGTCCCAGTCAAGACATTTTTGGTTCCTCATTCTGATTCAAGTCATTTAAGATGGTTCATTGTCCCAAAACTGAGTCCAAGTCCAATAACATTAAAGTTAACATCTAAGTTAATAAACTCAATACCAACAATATAAATATGTTTTGATGGTTAATCTGGGCCATTGATTGTGTTCAGATTGGGGGCATTCCTGCCAAAACCCATACATTTATGTGCACTTTAGCTGCTGCTTGTTTTTATCTTGCGCACATTAGTTTTGGTGGAACACCTTGAAAGAGCTTCATTTGAGGCATTATTATGGGTTTTGGCTCTTGTTTCATACTGAGAATTAATAAAAGTAATATTTTATAATTATAACGATGTAAAGTTAGGAGTTTAACGCTTAAGTGAGTTTTTTGGTGGTGGTGGGGAGTTGGAAGGCTTTAGTGGGATTCTGATAAGTAATATTATAAGACAGATTTAATTATTTGCATTTAAGCTATATATATATATATATATATATATATATATATATATATATATATATATAAATAATTTCTTTTTTTTTTAACATGTTTAAACAATAACATTTATGTGTCAGACAAGTTTTACCAGTTTCCCATCTAAAGCATGTCTGTGCTCCAAAGGTTGCTTTTACTTGCTCATACCTACTATGTAACACTTTTTCACAACACAATGACCATGCATAGCTTAGCCACAACATAGATTTGCATCTAATCATGTTAGAACTGTGTTGTAATTGCGTCGTACGTTTTACATTTTGTTAATTTTATGTTTTCTGCTCTTACTAGGCTGAAGCACCTGGATGAAATGATGTCCTCTGCTTGTCAGTCAGCGGAAGCTATTTATAAGGTCTTATACTGGGATGATCATGCCACATCATCAAGGTCTGTGCACACACACACACACACACACACACACACACACACACACACACACACACACACACACACACACGTGCACATTGCATCTAGTCCAATCGTTTTTCTTCAAGAGTCTGACCCTTGGAACAATCAATATTGAAATAGTAAATGTAATATGCTTGCAGCGGTATATTCTGTTCAAATAGGTCTCGTCCTTATTGGGAAATTTGTAGCCGGGTCCTTTTAAATATGCTGAAATTCTACACGAAATGGAAACGTCCATTTCCATGTCTGAATAAAAGTAAAGAAAAATTATTGGATTTCCAGACTTATTTCTTTGTCCTACGGTCTAAAGGTTGCATCCATAGAATCTGCATCTGCACCCCCACCCACTTACCCCCTCCCTTCCTCGAACCCTGCTTCCATTTTTCCAACATGACCCACTAGGAATATCTAATAAATTCAATATATTTTTTTGTATTTATACCTCAAAAAATGTGGTTAAAATGTGGTCAGGTTCTCACATTCTTTCCTTCTGGCCTCCAGGTTTTATGGTGCAGTGCTTATAGTGGTGTGTCTGCTGTATGTTGCTCCTTTGGGCTGGGTGCTTGCTGTGCTCAACAACGTCGTATTCCTGTGGAACAGAGACTTCTACAGAGGTTGGCTCAGTCGACAAGTTTAATGATGTCCCTCGGATGGTTTGGGAAAATTTGCATGTGCTGAGTTAATCTCTTTTTGTCAGTTTTATTGGACGTCAGGAACCTGCTTCACATGGGTCAGACGCAGACCTCAGAGGGGGTGAGTGAGGAGCAGGACCAGGGCAACACAGCGGACCAGACCCCCACACCGACCAGCCTGGAGGTGAGATTACAGAACACGGTGCTGTAAAAAAAAACAATTGTGACTAATTCAGATGTTATTATGTTATTTGCCGTGAGACAAGCCAAAACTGTCAGCTGCTTGTTCTGTTTATCCTGTGTACTGAACTCAGCGTATTTGATGTAGTGTAAATCCATAGACGGACGTAGACGGTACCATGTCTATGTAAAAAAAAATTTACTAATAAAAGAATGGACAGGGCCTCAGATTAGTCCTGAAACAACAAGGCAACAGACAACACAAAGCCTCACTCGTTGACATTTTTCGAGCCCGGTTTTAGATCATCTCTTTATTATCCCAGTGCCTGCTGTCCAGGGGGGCTGATTCTTGGAGCAGCAGGGTTTCAGACGGTGTCTGTTCATGTAACTCATGTTCATGTATGAATCTGCGTCTGACAACAGGACCTCACTCCTGGCAGCATAGAGGAAGCTGAGGAGGCTGAGCCAGATGACGAATTTAAGGATGCTATCGAGGTAAGTGCAAACCAAACACTGATATTTTAAGATCCAGCTTCCGCTCCGGCTGAGTCTTTAATCCCACAGTCTGTCATAGGCCTTCTTTAAAATACGACCTTGACAGGCTCGTCATGTTGTATTATTGCTAAACATAATCTAGGACATTTTTTGGCTCTCTAGTATATTCTAAAAACGACTTTTTAATCTAGCTTCACTGAATTTGCGTAACATAAGGTGTTCTAAGCAAGAGATATGGACTTGATCAAAACCTTTAGAACGTCACAGTAAGGTTACATGAAAAAAAACAAACCTGTCAGTACTGATGAGACCACCATTTTGGCTTCATCAGGTCTGATGTGGATATGCAGCAGGCTGCAAACTTTCCAGCCGAAGATCCGTTTCAGAATGAACACTGAGCACTTTGGATCAAAATAGTGGATTTGGCTTCATCAATTTAATAGTTGTCGTCATTGATTATGTCTACTAGCTGTTGCAGCCCTACTGTTTACAGCTACACGTGCCAACGTGTATGTCTAACCTATAATTTGTAGCAGTCTTTGAATATTTCAAGCAATGCTGCTGCTATTCTTGGACACATCGGTACACCTAATGGTGTAGTACTGAACAACCTGTGATTTATCTACTTGTACGAGCAAAGGCATTACATTTCATATTTAATCAAGACCTGAATAACCCTGTTGACCTTACAGCCTGATGACACAAAGTCATCCAATGCATCTGTGGTCTGTCACTGGTCAGAGCTGATCGCAGGAACATCGGTTGGATGTCAGTTTCTCCCCTAACTGAAATTTTAATTTTACTTTAATGTCAAAGCAAATGAAACAAGCCTGGTTGTCCAATATTTGAAGCTCAAAATGTGTTGCCAGGAGCATCGTTCTTCTTTTTTTTGACACACATTTTGAAAATGGGTCAAATTTACCAGTCGCCACTTTGGAAATCAAATCCTCTGATGACACGTCCTGTTTTTCCCTCATGCTTTCGTCTTAACTCAGGAAAATTCAGTTGCTCTGCAGGTGAGTTTCCCCCCAGTTTTAAATCACTCCCCACACACATATTCTTGCTGGTTCTGCTTTCAAAGAACGGTTGTGAGTGTTATCCCAAATGTCCCACATGTGTAAAGTTGCTCTCATGTGTTCTGTTTGAAAACAAGGAAACCCCTTTGCTCTCGTTGGTAAGTGAAATCCATCCCTCCATGAAGCACATGAGTGGAATCCGCTTTTCTCCTCCATTCATTTTATTGAAATGTCCCCATTAAGGATTTTCGGTGTTGGTGTGCTTTTGTAACTGAAAGCATGTTATGTAATGTTTTGCTTAGATGCCTTTTTTTCCTACATTTAACATGTGTATGCATGAGTGTGTCCATGATCACACATTTAAGAGATGCACTGATATGAAAATTTATGAAATATTAATATTGCTGTTTCATCAATAATCAATAATTATATTAGATTTCCCGACCCTTTCGACACTGTGAAAAAGCGATGCTGCTCACATTGCTTCTTTGCTTCATTCAAACACCTGACCATCCTGCCCGCTGCATCAGTGTCACATGCCCAAGCAAATGCCACACGGTCAACCCCCTCCCCTCCTGAAACATATACAAAAACTGCAAAAGGATAGAAATAAAGAAATAATAATCGGTTAATGACATAGGCCCAGTTTTACTTAGTGGACCAGTACCAATATATTAAATATTGACTGACATCGGCTGATACCGATGTTAATGCCGACTATATTATGCAACTCTAATACATTTGTATTTATTTTTGAGAATGGCTTCCTGTTTCAGCAAAGCTAAGCTAACCCTCTGATGACTGATGCTTTTTCTTATACAGCTGTATTAATAAATAGCAAGCCAGCATCCCTAACAAGATGAATCAATATTTTTGTTTGAAATAATATTTCTAAATGAGAAATTCTGTGCTATTCGATGTAGCAGACTAAAACCCACAGGATCCGACCATCAGTTGGCAAGCAGTATCTTGGCTCCAGAACAACAACATTAACATTATGGAGTGGCCAGCCCAATAAGCCCAGGAGAGACATCAAACTGGCTGTTTCTGAGATAAAACCAAATAAATGCAGAAGAGTTGTGGGTTGTTGTCCAATCAGCTGTAGCTGGAATACCTGTTCACAGGTGGCACGGATTTGTCGGCTTTATTCAGAGCAGATGTGAAGCACTTGATTTAGTAATAATTAGTTCAAGTACTCACAGGAAGGCTAAACCTTCAAGCACTTTTATGTTTATAGAGTAAATGTTAGAGTAAATGTTAGAGAAAATGCTGAAACTGCAATTATTCTGATTATTGTGTCTAGTATTCACCATTTTCTCACTTCTATTAAATGTACATTTGATTTCATGTTTTTGTATGAAAAAAAAGTGTACCGTTTTCCCAAGGATTTTAAGTACATGGAAATGAAAATCCTTATGAAGATATCATAAGGATTTTGATATTCATTCACTTTAAAAAAAAAACGGCGCTGTTATTCTGGGACACAGCTGGATAATTGAAAAACTAAAAAAAAAAACATTCTTGACAAGAAATTAAAAATGCCAATTTTGTTTGCCTTTTTGCCAACAGAGGGTTTAGTCATGCTTAAACAATAAAGATATAATAGTTTTAGTTTTTATGTAAATAGTAAATCCATCTCATTGTTCACTGTTTAAACCATCTCCTGTCGTCTCATAAAGCTTTAATGTACATAATTTTTAATCGCAGGGGAGACATATTAGAGACGTATTAGGACGAAGGGTTACAACAGAGGTTTCTACATGCAGTGTAATTGTCATTGCAAAATTTTGAGTCTTTTGGTGGCCTTGTTGTAATTCTATACCTAATGCATGTATTGTGGGCATTTGCACGGTAAATGCATGAACTCTCAGCTTTAATCAGTGCATTAAGGTTCTCACTACCTGTACTGAAGCTGCTCAGCTCGTTAAACATAAAATGAGTAATTATGGAATTTTCTTTGGCTAAAATTAAGATAGAAGGGATACATACCGTTTTAGTATTTTGAACTCAAAAGATCATCTCAGATTTTCTAATCCCACAGTGTCTCATAAACCATAATAACAATTTCTGGTCTGTCCCCTCCTCCCATTTTCCTCAGGAGGATGACGACGGGCCTATTGGGGCTCCTGAGTATGACACCGTTTCTGAGAACGGCTTCTTGAGTCGAAACGAACCCATCCGCAGCAAAGTGTCCAAACTAACAGAGAGACTGCGGAAACGTTATCCCACCACCAGCACAGGTCAGTCGACTCTGGCTCTTTTGATTTAGTTTCCCACCTTTAGACTTCGTTGATGGGGAGGAAAACCCTACACTGATTATTAAATCCTGCTTCAGCATTTCATCCATTTCTCTGTCTTGATCTCCAAAGGCAACTGTTCCAGCTGCAATGCCGTCTTCTCGGTACTGAAGAAGAGGGTGAGACTGAAAGCTTCCTGTCAATTTTAACCTTTCACGTCATCAGTTTTTTTTTTGTTGTTTCATTATTTTACTGGCACTAGCTTTTAACTGATGTGTCTTTATGATGCAGAGAAACTGCAGTAACTGTGGCAACAGCTTCTGCTCCCGATGTTGTTCCTTCAAGGTGCTGAGATCCTGCATGGGGGCAACAGGTGAGAATCAAAACTTATAACAGAATCAGGTTAGCTTTAATCATAATTATATTTTAAGGAGTACAGTGTTTGTTTTTAGAAATTGTAGAAATATAATTTAAGCCGGGGTCCTTCAGTGCAACTTTTCGATGCACCCCTGTTCCAAAACACCTGATTCAAATGTCTGAATTATCCCCACAGCATGTCAACGAGTTCTGCAGAGGTCTGGTAAACATTCATTTGATTCAGGAAGGAACAGGGATGCATCTGAAAGTTGCAGGACCGTAGCTGTCGAGAACCAGAGTCAGAGGGCCCCGGAGGAAAGCACATTCTTGTTACTGTTTAAATCTCCTCCCTCTCATCTTCTGCTTCCTGTCTCCTCCTCAGCTCCAGAGGCGCAGAGAGAGACCGTGTTTGTGTGCGCTGCCTGTAATTCCTCTCTTCTCAAGTTACAATGAGAGGTTGTACTGATTCATGTCTCCAGAGTCCTTCACTGAAACCTGAACCTACATGCCTCGGTTCTGTAGTAAAGGCTCATGCGCGTTATCCAGCTATCTCCCACGTGGAACTCCAGGACCCTCCTGCCTTTACCAGCTACATCCCTTTGTAAACCTCTCATGTGGCTTGTGGGATTGCTGCTGTAGTGTGTTTAGATGTTTCCTGCTAAATCTGTGATGCAATGGACTTCATGAGTCTCTACGGCTTGTTACAGATCACTATGGCTTCACAATCAAAGGATCTACGTTTATTCCCCTCTCTAAGCTGAGAGATGTATAAATGCTGCACAGTTAAAGCCAATACTGAACAGACTAGGGTTTGGTTTGTACCTGCTTTACGTTGCCTGTCCCATTGAGCAGATAAGTCATGCTGAGAGGAATTCTCTGTAGGAACAAAGTGATGGCGGTTCTGTAAACTTGAGTTGCTTAACGATGAATGGCAAAACTCAAACAAAACTGGAGTCGGTGTGTTCAAATGAGCAACGTGATAGTTTGGAGTCTGCCGTTTAGCTCTGGCCAGCTAATGTGAAGATTGCACAGTGTTGCTCTTTTAACATATCTTGATTTTTAATTTATTTTTTGTTAATCTGAACTCCCTGAGATAATTTATTCCTAAACCTTTAGGCAAAAAAGCCCAGTTGTGTTTCAGAATCGGCGCTGCTGGTGGGGTGTACTGCCCATTTCTGAGGTTTGCTTTCTTTCCAGCTCTGTCGGCACCATCTGAAGAAGGTCAAAGGTCACGGTTAGACAAAAATTGTGTGGCATCAGCATAATTTGAAGTAGAAAATAAAAGCACAACTTTAAGCAGAACAGAGACTTTTTCAAATATGATGTAGTCTATGTGTTGCCTCCTTCTGGTTTTAATGTTTTCCTCTGTGGATAATGTCGCTTATTGACATGCCGTGGCAGCCTAGAAATCTCCAGACTTCTCTAGCTTCTCTTCAAACTGGATGGATGTTTGGCCTAACTGGATGAGAGTCCCAGAATCTGCCGAGAAGCCACCTGAAACAGAAACCACAGCCTCACAGTCTATGGCAAGCGGGGCTTGACTTGAAGAACTGATTTTGAGGCGCTAAAAACGTGTCGCGGTGAAGAGTCGATTTTTTTTTTAAATTAGACACAGATGATTGTAACTGCTTTGCTTTTATGGTAATCATATATACACTGTTACTGTAATATGTTATATTTGTTCTGCATCTAATATATTTAATTTAAAACTCCAGAAAGTGCTGATTTTTATTTAATTAAGTGGATATTTGTGTTTTTTCTTTTTAAAATATGTATATTTGGGGTTATATTTTAAAGGTTCATTTATATTATTGTAATAAAATCTTAAAATTTAAATTATCAAAACTGTGCAGAGAAGGTTAGGGTTTTTTTTTTTTTTTTTTTTTTTTTTGCTTCTTTAAAACTTTAACATTCAAAAACAGTTGTAACCGGCTTAATACTGGATGTAAACATTCAACTTTCCTGCCAATTTTTAACTCAAGAATTAAATTTCATGTTGAATTTTTTTTATTCAGAGTTGTTTTTTCCATTTAAAAGCAGCACAGATATAAAATCAAATTTCTTTTAAATGCTAGGTGGCCAAATTATGGCAGCTTGCATTGTATTTACATAACAGTAATTTAGATGTTTTACATAGATGAGGT
The DNA here is from genome assembly GCA_037039145.1 of Fundulus diaphanus. NCBI lineage: Eukaryota > Metazoa > Chordata > Actinopteri > Cyprinodontiformes > Fundulidae > Fundulus > Fundulus diaphanus. The sequence goes on along the minus strand of CM073123.1, from coordinate 23,614,077 downwards.
TTAAATTGTATAAATTCAATCTATAACAACAATTTCTCTTTCAACAGAGATATGTTAGCATTGGTATAAATGCTTATGGTTCATTAAATGTTCCTGCTTCTATGAACCCTTTTCTTGTGAATTAAAATAGGTACCATGTGGTAGTTACTGATATAACAAAATAGTTGAATAAAATATTTGTGTTATATATGAAGGTTGGGTTACTGTTTAGGAGGGATGGAATGGGGAGATGGACAGATGGGTGCATCTGTAATAATGCATGCACAGCTCAGGTCTGTCATGGTAAGGAAAGAATCAAGCCAAAAAGTTAAAGAGGGCATATGCTTTTTAATGCTTTCCTTTTCACATTTAAATAATTTAGTTGTGAAGTATAAAAAGTGGAACTGCAATACTTTGGTCCTAATTCCTTATTGTTGATCCATTAAGACTGCTGAAAAATTCAGACTGCTGAATTTCTGGAAGTTTGCAAATGAACAAGATAATATTTTTTCATGGTGCTTAAAGAATCTTTGGCCATTTTGGGATGCTTCCATATTTGGCAAATAATAATTACACGGCAACAGACATGCCGTCTACACTGAAAATTGCAAACCAGAATAATAATTTAGTGGTTTTGTGAGTTGCAGAATCTACAAATAAAAACACTATTCAAGCAGTTCAAGGTGAGTATTTTCAACCCAAATATCCAGAATGTTATGAAATTACAGAATACAATTTCAAAATCGGGGTTAACTGGACCAGTGATTCTTAATGAGTCTCAATAGCCAAACAAAGCCCTAAAATGGTTATTTTGTTAGAATCTGTACAAATAAAATGAAGGTAGCATAGTAGAAAAGATTTTTTTAAAGACTGCTTTTAGGTTACTGTAGATGCTACAACTGTTGGATTTTTATACTAGAAAATCATAAGGAAAACAGCAAAGAAGTCCTAATCGGTCATTCTTAATTTTATTATTTTTGTCGTATTTCCAGATTTACTGTTTTTGGTTTCAATAGTGATACAATACTTTGGTTGGAATGCTGAAAAGTCTTTACCCTCTATTCATTAAATGCAACAAACCTGAGACGTCCCACCATTTTTTGAGTGAAATGCAAATGTTTAGAGAAAAACAAATATTTAGGAATCCCTTTATTTTCAGTTGGATACCAAACTGCTACCACTGGTCAAGAAACCTTCAGTCAATCAATCAAATCGTATTTCTAAAGTGTTTTACAATAACCACTTTTGATCAAAGTGCTGTACAGATTTTTTTTTAAAAAAAGTTTAAAAACTTCACATATAAATATAATTCAATTCTCATTTTACAAGGACCCAAAACGCTCATGTTTCAAAAGCCAATCTGAACAAAGTGAGCGGGAGGGAGAGATCCAGAGTTTGGGCCCTAGGAAGATCCAAATCAGTGGATCTCTAGATTTATTTTTGCTATAAATGCAAAAAATAAAATAAAAATAGGCCAAAAAACTCAGACAATTTGAATTTTAGAACGAAAAATGTAAAGAAACCCTTTGCAGAGCTCTTCTATTATCAACCATATCTCTTTCGAATGGGTCATAACTAACCCCGCCCCTTTGGAATTAGCCACGCCCGTTTCATCAAGCTCCACCCTCTGATCTTCCTCGTCCCACTAAAGCGATTTCAGTGCATGCAGGGATTCTTCCCCACATCCACGGATGGCAACATGGCGACAGAGGTAAGACGAACAGTAGGTACTGTCTGTTTTCCTTCTCGCTCGGGAACAAGAACGACATTGATCACTTATAAACAAACTGAAAAATAGATAATCCCCCGCGGCTGATGCAGTGAGCGCGGTCAGCGAGGGCATCGACTCTGCACACGGTCAAACTGATTAAACCGCACCTGCCCTCATTCTGGACCGGGCTGTGTCCGACATCACCGTACACGGTGGCACGGATTCTGCGTTTTTATTCCTCTCTCGTGCAGAACGACAGTGATTGTACACATGGCGAGGATTAGAGCTTCATTTGTGCGACGTGGGTCCGTGCATTTATGAGAAGCAGAGGATCACGGTGTGAGCCCAGCCGCCCACCCCAGCCATGTTAAGCTGTTTTGGTGAAAGCAGATCTGTTTTCCTCCGTTGTCCCCTTTAATCCGATGACAGGCCACTGCTTGACGGCTGGGAGACACGCGTTCAGCACCACGGACAGAAGCCACGCCGCGCAGACCTTCACCATAAGCTGCTGCCACTGTTTGTTAGGCCGTTTCTAATGCCTTGCTGGCCCTTTTCCCCCCCCTTCTTTGTCAGTCTGCCTCATCTTGTTTGGATCTGTTGTGAGATGTAGTGAAATGTTGCACTGCATTCCCAGCCCAGAGGGAAAGATGAGAAATGACTCTGGCGTGGGTGTGTGGACGAGATAGTATGTCCAGTGCTGGGCTCTCCTCCAACAGCCGGCCAGACAGAAAGGATTGCAGTCACTGAGCCACAGATTGATCGATCACATCCTGTCTGCTTCTACCCGATCATCCAGCATCTCAAACATCCCCCCTCTCTGTTTGCACACACAAACGGGGCTTGATAAGCTGCGCAGAGGGACAGACCTCTCTGTGGGCTCATTAAAGACAGAGTGCTTCAAACCTTGCTGTGTCGTTTTCTCTCCAACTCAGTTCCATAACCTGCAGGAGTTGAGACACAGTGCATCTCTTGCCAACAAGGTATTCATCCAGAGAGACTACAGCGAAGGGACCACATGCAGGTTTCAGACAAAGTTCCCGTCTGAGCTGGAGAGCAGGGTAAGGAGAGGATTTTCTGTTTAATGTTATTATTTTATAAGCATCCATGTATATGTGCAGAGGCACTTGTGGGCAACCCTGGTAAAAATGTGTGAAAAGCCCTCAAATGAATTCATGGTTTGTTGCAGTAGTATATTTTCTCACTTTTTAAATGAAAAATGCAACCTTTCATTAGAGTTAATTTATTCACAGGGAGAAAAACAAAATTACATGTAAAGGAATAGTTGTTTTTAGCAAAATAACCCGTGCACTGATTATTGGTATACCCCTTCTGTCAGTAGGACCCCACTTAGTCTTTTCTTAGGAAATTTGACAAAATTGGATCACACACAAAGAGAGATCTTTGATCATTCCTAAGCCAGCTAAGCCAAAGGAACATTCGTTTATTTTTTTATTTCTTTCCATTATGTTTTACTGTTTTTGTAGAAGCATTGGTCTGGGGTCATAAATGTGTTTTACATTTACACCCAAAATCATTCACCCCTGATTTCCAATTGGGGTTACTGGCAAAATTCATACTTTTCTAAGCACTTGAAATTACTAAATTACACAAGAACGGTTTAGATAGTAAGAATTTCTAATGTTACCAGGATTATATCCATATTTGGTGCTAAACCTTCAATGAAAAGAGAAAACTTACACTTATTCAACCTCCTGAACAGAATTCATCATCAGGGCATACATTTGCAAATCCAATATGGTCTCACGCACAGGTGATGCAACCAGCTGATGGCTTCATTATTTGAATCAGTTGTGCTCGAGTCAAAACACCTAAATTTCCTGGACTGTTGAAGACATTTTTTTGCCTGTGAGATGTATGGCTAAGTCTGGAGAATTCTCAAAAAGAGTTTAGAGAAGAGAGCGTAGCCTTGCACAAGCAAGGGAAAAAGACACAAAGAGGCAGCAAAGGCCATGAATGCGCCTAGAGAGATATACCTGGATTGATAGTTCAAAGGTTTAAAGCAAAAACCACTGTGGCTACAGGTCCTGGATGTCTTCGAAAGAATTATCTGCCACCAGATTCCTGAGGATGCAGGTAGCCAAAAACTCTCGACTAACTGCAAAAGACTTGAAGCAAGGCGTGATGATTGCAGGCTCCATGCCTGAACTCCAATACTTACACCAGTCCTGACCCAAAAGGGGAAAAAATAGTCAGCTCTAATTTGCACTCGGCTAGATAAGAAAGGACTTTATTTCCTTTCTTACACAATAATTTGATTGGACAAGACCTGTAACTGCCCAAAGTCTCCATTCAAGGGATGCTGACATTAGCAAAACATACAATATTGTTGAACACTGGGATGTGGATGTGACTTGGAATGCACTGAATAGAGCTTGTCATCACGATGCACACAGCCCTCTGTGTGTGCTGAAGCCTTTGGGTTTCTTTTTTCTAAATCAAATATGAACATCTTGGACTGTGAGGGTTCAGGTGATTGGGCCCAAATATTATAGCCTTGCAGAACGTGATTGCATAGCACTTTGCCTTAAAGCAGTTGTTGTTTATTGCAGTCTAAGTTATTGTTTTTTTGCAGTATTATTGTTTAACATGTGATAATAGTTTTTTGTTTAATCTACTGTGGAGCTTAAGTCTAGATTATCTCAAACTTAAAAATGTAGTAAATAGGACATCATGTGAAGTCCTAGTTTTTTCTTTTTATCAGCGAAATGGTTTATAACATCTAAATATCATAGAGTAGGTTTCCTATTATGTAATATTATTTGGTAACATCAAAACTTATTTAAACTGATTTTCTTATGCTAAATTTATTTGAGTAAACTCTATTTTCATTTTTGGAATAATAAACCACTTTTAACAGTGACAAGTACTGAAACTGTCAGTGCTACCATGCATATGCTTAAATGATCATGTGTCTGCAGATTGAGCGCACTCTGTTTGAGGACACCGTGAAGACACTGAACAATTTTTATGCCGAGGCGGAAAAGATAGGAGGCCAATCCTACCTTGAGGGCTGCCTGGCGTGCGCCACGGCTTATCTCATCTTCCTCTGCATGGAGACTCGTTACGAGAAGGTCAGGCTGCCCAGATTAATGTGTTTGCAGGTTCAGATTAATCTCATATGAACTCCACACAGGTTCTTATCCTTTTATGTCCAATTTGGGTTTCAGGTCTTGAAGAAGATAGCGAAGTACATTCAAGAGCAGAATGAGAAGATCTATGCTCCCAGAGGTCTGCTCATCACGGATCCCATTGAAAGGGGAATGCGTGTTGTATCCTTGCTGGTTCATTTATTAACTTGCTTTGTTTAACCAGGTTTGTTTATCAAGAGTACAGAGCTCTGTTGCAAAGGAGACCTAGCCCAAAGTAGCAGCAACACTGTTCAAGATCACAAACCCAAAAGGTAAATTACTAAAAAAACACACATAGAAACACTTTCACACAGTTTGGCTTTACTCTAGAGTTCCCTGTAGGACTTTATTCAGGAATACAAAGCTTAGCAGAAGTTCAGATCAAAGAGTATTCAACAGGTACAGACATCTAAAAAAGCTTTCTTTCTCAGTTCAGATCTCACTTTTTTAACCATTTTCTAAATGTCCATTTAAAAATGTTTGTGACTTCCTTGTTTCTACATCAAAAGTGATAAAATTAGAGTAATTGTTTTCTCAGATTGTTGTGCTCGCTCATCCCCATAATGACTGAGGGACAAGGATGTAGGAAGCAAAAAGGTTGATTCTACCAGTCTGGCTTTATAGGGAAGTGCCAGCACAATTTTACCTGCAAAAAACGGCAAAAATCAACTTATTAGCAAAATTCCAATAAAATCTTCAGCTTTATATAAATACTGAATGTTTTTCTTTTAAAGTAAAACTGTTTTCTTCAAAGTAGACACCAATTCTGTTTCTTGACCATTCCTAGAGATGTTTATATAAATACATGTGCTACCTCTCTGCACATGTTGGATACCATCTTTCACTAAGCATTACGCTTCATAACAGGGTTTGAATCTCTCGCTCATCACTGTACTTTATATTCTCAGGTCAACTGGTCATCATTTTAAATCTTTAAGCTCATGCATTGGTGCATTTTCATCTACAAAGTAATTCTTGGATTTTTACCACCTTATTTATCTTCCTGCATGTCACTTGAACTGACAGTTCAGCCACAGGACATTTATTCCTATAGCACTCCTTTAGTACGATCAGAACATAGAAAAAAAGCATTTTCTTACTCAGCCCCGTCACATTGGAGCTCTCTTTGGCAGGATCTAAATATTTCTATGTTAATTGCTTGGACAATTTAAACTTATTTTAAGAAAATAGAGAGACATTTCTACAAAACTTGGTATTGTTTTTAAGTTAACTTTTCTGTTGCTGTTTTTGTTTTGTGAAAACATGTCTCTCTTCTAAATGAGATATTGGATCTCCATTAGACGACTTGTATACATGGGGGTTAAATAAATAGAGAACAATAAAAGAGAATTTGTAGGTGACAGAGCTGTTCTTGAAGTTTGCCAAAAATTTGAGCTCTTCCAGGACTAGTTGAGGAGCAGTAATCTGAGGTGTTGTCTGCACACGAGTGAAAAGCTGAGGTTGAAATGCTCAGTTTTATGTTGTTTATTAATAGAGAAAATTATGTGCAGAGAACTGAACCTTGTGGAACTCCCCTGTGGACTTGGAACAAGTTGTATGCAGAACTAGCCATACAAGTCACCTGTGTTTTACCTGTGATGAACGGGTAAAACACTGTAAACAACTGTTTACAAAAAAAGAATATCTGTACAATATTCAAATAAAATCCAGTGAGAAACAATATGAAACGCTTTAGAGAAATCTAAAAGTATAAACAGACAGCAATACTTGTTGACCAGAGCTTTTGTTGAGTAATTGATGCCCTTCTTAGCCACAGTAGAATTGCTATTTCGGGGTCAACATTCACAGAAAGCATTTAGATTCTAAGTTATACCACATTTTGGGTCCCTAACTACGTCTTCCAGATTGAGATATCCATCTACGAAGACCGAGGTTCCAGTGGCTCCAGCTCCGGCAGCAGTTCTGTGTCTGACAGCACTGCTCGATGACTGGGCGCAGAGCCCATCCTGCAGGAAAACTTAGGACAATAATAACACACATGTTCCAACTGCCTTCACATCCCATGCTTTTACAGTCACACCGAGCACTCACCAGCCTCCATGAACATGTTTGTCTCCATCACCTGTCATCACAAACTTGGTCCACAGTAGACAAAAACACGCACTTTAGCGGTTTGTCTCAGAGATATGTGCATGTAATGCTGCACTTCAGACAGGATTCACCCACTCAAAGTAACACAGGAAGAAATCAAGGTAAAGGATTGGTCCCAGAAAGGTACATGATATGTGCTGCTACACCAGTTGAACCCCATTAGGTTATCAGCTGTGTGACTACAAGCCTTTAAACATTTCTTTGTACATTATTGTCTTCTCCACCTTTATGCTCTGGTACAAAATATACACACAGCTGAAACAACACTGCATACGTGCACCTAAAGGCAGTTTAGAATCAGCAGTAAACATATTTGTCTTTTAGTTATAGGAAAAGTCAGAATGCTCTAAAGCAATATTTGCAAACACCTCTCAGGATAAAGCTCAGCCAAAATCCAAACGCCTCTCTATATAAGGAGTTGAGGTTAAGCATTGGGTAACCTTGAGGTAAATAAATGTTCTGATATTTTCTGTTTGCTCATTTTTCTCCAAAGCTCCTCCGGGGCTAGTTTTGAGCCTGTTCCTACTTTGACCTGGTTCTTTCCATTTCATGGACCAAACCTAACAGTGCATCTGTTTCAGCAGACCAATAAACCGGTTTTATCAGAAGGTGAAGTACGGGGGTCCTTACAAACTCTGGATTTCTATCAACATATTTTTTGAAACAACTTTAGATTTGCCAGTGTTTTCCTCAAGAAACTGAAAATCTGACTTTCTTTTTTAAGATCATAGGCTTGATACAAATGTATTTGTAATGAATGACTTTGAAGTCAGGCTTGGTTTTCCCATTTGCTTGTCTTTGTGTCGATGCCATTATACTGTTGCTTTTATTCACTGATTCACATTGTTTAGATGGAAGATCATGTGTTCCTCTGTCTGTTCTTCTGCTAATGGTCTTATGAAAACGCAGAGCTCCAACTTGAACATGATTGAACATGAGCTCAGTGTCTTTGTTATTGTTCTCATTCTTGGAGCAAATGCCTCGGGGTGCAGCGTAGTAAGCTTTGTTCTGTTTTCTGCTGTTTTCATTTTCATCTCCAGACACTGTTGGGTGGAGTTTATGAATCCATCTGAATGTTTCTAAACACGAATCAGAGGTCAGAAATACTGGTTAGCATCGTCCAGGAACACAGACCCCTACTTAAAACATTGTTTTTAATGCAGACTGGTGATAGGCCCACTGATGCATTAATTTGCTTTAATGACGACGTAGTTTGTGTAACATGAATACAATAGTTTTAAATGACATGGCAGCAAGCTGGCTAAGGAAAACCAAACGTGTTGTTAGGTACTTTTAAAGAACAGGTTAATAAACAGTTCTGGTTTAGCATTGACCGACTCTTGTAAAAATCCTTATTGGTTTTAAGAGACAATAAAACACCTTTAACGTTAGTTCAAATTTGACAATAACTGCTCGATGGGACCATTCCTTTACCTTTCTATTTCTTTAAGAACTGCCCTTTAGGCTCTAGAAATGAGATCAGCTCTCTATTTTTACAGCTTGAATATCTCCATCTGACTGCACCGTTTCACTCCTTTTTGCCTTCTTCAAAAAACAAACAAAAAAACAACAACTAAAAAACATAAAACAAAAATAAAGAGGTGCTAAGCCAAGTAAAACCACAAGCTTCACCAAACCTTATACCTCAACTAACATCGAGTAGCTGCAAAACAAAGTCCAGATCCCTCACCAATTAGGAGGCTTTACTGCACTCTTATCAGAGAAGTATTAAATAACACAAAAATGTATTAGATTTAAAACACGTTTTGTGTTAATTTTAACACACAATGTGTTAAAATTAACACATATTGTCTCTGAGGTGATTCGGCACACGTGTTGTAATTTGACACATCTTGTGTTGTTTTTGATACATCTGTTTTGAGAGTGTGAACTCATTGAAATAAACCCTGCACGTTGGGGAGAGTTTTTTTAACATTGCATTTTCTGTTGTTTAAACTGGCTCCAGAGACAGTCATATTGAGCGAGGCCAGCGCTAAAGTTCACTTGCCAAAAGCTCAGTTAACCAGTGTCGAGCACTTCTTCCTCTTTTACCTCTGATGTTCTTTCACACTGACTGCAAGCAGATGAATGTCAACCCATTCAAGTATATTATGTAGCAGATCTTATGTATTTTTCACTCTTAGGCCTGCATTTACTTTGTTAGGCATGCAGACACCTGCATAAATCTGAGAACTAACCTTTTCTGTTTTAGTGAGAGAGCAAGACTCTTCCTAAATTTAGATTATGCAAGGACTCACTGTGAGTTAGGTCCGGATGTAAGGAGAGAAAGGATGGGTCTAAATGTCTTCCTAAATCTTACTTTTTCCTTATTAAAAACACAGCCGCCCTTCCTCGATTCATGGACAAATTTCCAAAGAACAGTAACTGCCAAAAACAAAGGCTCAAAAATGTGAATGTCACTTTTATTTTGATGATATTTTGTGAAAGTACAGGTTTTCATACTGCTTGTTTGAAACATGTGGCATAAAGGTAAAACCAAATCAGTGTCAAATAAACTGTTTCATCACAACCTTTGTTTGCAGTCCTGTGTCATTCTTCTATTTTTATTATGTCTTTTATTTGTTGGCTCAAAAGGAAAGCGCTGAGGATTCAACACAGCATTCAAACGGCCGCTGGACAATCCTCAGAAAGAAGATCTTATTAGATCTTACAGTCTTATTATATAAGTAAAATACCATTATCATTTGGAGTGTCTAATATTAGTTTTGCCAGGCTTTTATTTAAATAGGAAGGGTTTCACTCTTCTGGTAGCTTTGGGACTTAAAGCTATTATCCAGTCCTATCTATATTTTATCAATAAAGGTTCACTGGTAAAGAGTTTAGGTTTGACGTTCCACTGTGAGATGTTACAAACTACAAAGTTTATAAAAGGCACATACATAGAACAACAAAAACAAACTCCTGATTCTGCTTTGAGGGCATTTGGGTTGCCGTGATCTGCTGGCATCGGTAAACACCATGAGAGACGTTTGACAGATTTCTGCAAAGACTCAATGGCATTTGGTTTAAAGCGGTTCAACCCTACGTGTTTCAGCCACAAGTTCACTCTCATGATATCCTATGATGGATACCAACGTAGATGACAAAATACATTTTCTTCAGAACTTTGACTGGTACTACTCTGTTTATATTCCTGTTTTAATTTTTTTTCTATCAGATAGGGTGCTGTGCAAATTGAGTAAATGCTGTTTTGTGCTTGTATTCACTTAAATCATTGATGGCAGGCTTGTGATTCTTCTCTTCTAATTAAAACCACTGAACTGATTTGTTGAAAACATTTTGACAGCTAAACAAGAAACAAAGCATGCAATATTTAATTAAATGGAAAAAAAAGGATTTTTACATAAATAGAATATGTAACTCATCAATCAATCGTTTGCCTCATCAAAGGAAAATCCTACAATTCCCTTCAAATTTGTGCCCATTTTGCCCTCTGAAGAAGTTTCCTCACACTTTGTTTGCAAATGCTTGCTGTATTTGGTCAAGTTAAGGGCACTGGATCTTTACATTCGTGTTTCTACTATGAAATTAAAATGAAAGCAAAAAGCATGGTCAACAAAAGATTAATACTTTGTACTGTAGCTAATATCTTTAAAAAGTGTTGTTTTTTTTGTTGACAACTTCTCCCTAAGAAATGAAATAAAATTGTGTGCATCTGCAACAACCTCTCATGAGAGGCATAATAGCAGAAACTGAATCTTCTTTCTTGGGTTGTAGCCAGGTGCCACACAAATTAATTTCAATGGCTGCAGTTTGGGCACCCCTGCCTGAAATGGTTGTGCTATTTGACATTACAGAGACACTGCATGTAGCCTGAAGTCCTGCAGCAGCTTAACCCTCACACTCTCTCTTTCTCTGACTGCTGAAATTGTTTTTACTTCATTCCTCTGGCGTTGACTGCAGTAACACCAATGGTATGATTTTTATTGAAAGTAGATGTATGGTGGGGCTAACTGGTGGAACTGGGTTTCTAATATGGATTATCTATGATGGAAGTAGCAGGTGATGACTCAGCTCTGTATGAAACGCAAATGGCACTTGATTTTTTAAATTATCTTAAAGTTATTGTTTTCTTGCAGTCCTACAGGAGAATAAGCGGTTTTGAAGGATGTAGAAATCAATATATTGATATTTTATGCCATGTCACCAGTAGTTCTTTGCATGATGTTTTTAGAGAGGCTAAATTTCATCTGGATTACATGATTTACAATCCTTTATTATATAGAAAGTGAGTTTGGATTATTTTACAGAAGATTCTGGTAGGCTAGTAGGCTGCAATGTCAGCATCAGTGATGTGAACCTAAAGAAAGCAAATATGTTTGCTCTGGTTGTCAGATTCAAACATGACCCATAATGTGACAAAGATCAAACCTGACAGAATTATATATTTTGTTATTCATCATGTTTTCACGTTCATATTCAGTCCGACAGATGATGGCACTGATTTAAAAAGTGAAAGGAGGGCTGTGAAGATGTTACAGATACCAAGGTGTCACATTTAACAAAGGGAATAGAAAGAAGGGTGTAGACTGTGCTGCAGCGCCGCCCCCTGGTGGATTTAAGTAGACGTGCATGTATAAACAAATTAACGAGAATTCACATGCTCACAATGTAAAGACATTAAATATAAATATATCAACTTTAGAGGTAATAAAATGAATGTGTAAGTACAGACAGGTTTTTAATTTATCACTATATAAAGGAAGTTAAAAAGCGGCAGGTTGTGGTAGAGCACATGAGCTTATTTTGTTTCACACCAGCGTAGCTGAGTACTCATTCTGTAACATATTCATTGTGTTCATCAGAGTTACAGCATGGGAGAAGAAACTGCATCTGTGATGTCTGTTTTTTCTTAATAGGGCTCTGTAGTACCAACCTGAAGGTAGAAGTCTAAACAGTTTGTGTGCAGGATGTGTGGGATCTGCAGAAACGTTATCTGACCTTTTTTCTGACCGGAGACCTGTGCAATACTGGATGGAGTTCAGCCATGAAGGTCCCAGAAATTATACAGTAACCCATGCATAAGAAAGTCACTACTCCTCTCATTCATCGCTTCAGTTTTTGTCATCTGATAACTTAAAACTGTTTTAAAAACAAGTCTTTTATTCCTTAAGCTACTTTTTAAAATAAGGAAATCCTGAAATAATGTTCGACTTTCATCAAACCAGTTCAAGAACACTGCTTTAAAATTTCAGTTTACTTCAAAATGAAATGATGTGCGGTTATGTATATGACTATATTTGGAGATATGTGCTTGATATGTATTCCCTTTTTATTTTGGGTTTGTGTGTTTTAGGATTTCTTGCTTGGTGCTGAAGATAAATTTCTATTTATGCTTATTTAATGGACAAGTGTCTCTTCTTATTCTTATGTGAGCTTACTCATGTTACTATATTATAAGGTAATAAAGTCAGTCTTGTGTTATTATTTACCACTCAGAAAAACAACATTTCCAATCCAAAGTAGATTTGAGCACAATACAGACTCTGTTGTCACTGAAGCCTGCTTTAGTAAAACATCACACCCAGCAGTGTTTCCCCTTTTAATTTATTAGCACCATGTCCATCAGTACGTGCAAAAACAGCATTTTAAATTAATCCTTACTTACACTCCCATTTTAGGAGCTATAAGAGATTCATCACCCATTCTGTACAAAAAAAACAAAACAACTTACAATTATTGACATTTGTTGTCAATATGAGAATATGAATATTATGAGAATACTCATAATTTTAAGATGTCTTGTATTATGCATGTAAAAACACTATATTGGTGAGGAAGTTAGAGAATCGAACCAATTAAAGCAATATTAGTTAAAAAACATTGTTTTATTGCACCTGTGATGTGCTAATGGACATTCTCAAATAGGTATTTAACCTCATTGCATGCTTTGGTGCTTAAAACTTGTGGCAAACTGCTGATGGAAAGTTCATCGGGTTTGCATTTATGCCTGCTTGACTTGTCACACACAACACATATTCTAGAAAGGACAGACCCCGTTTCTGCATGCAGCCAGCTCAGCCGAAATAAAAAGGTAACACCCAGATGACAGGATGTCAAAGACTGTGAGCATCTCAGTTTTTTTTTTTTTTTTTCAGAAGTTCTTTGGTCCAGGCGTGTGGTTGATGTGTCGATGAAAACCGTGTCGTCAGTTTTCTGCAGACAACTCTCACCTCAGATCTGCTAGCGCAAACAGCATCGTGACACACAGGAGGGAAAATGTGTCACAACAGGACGCGTCAAAGGAGGGGACTGAAGAACGCAGACCATAGTGAAAGGGTGATAAAGCTGCACAGATGGAGAGAGACAGCAGAGGAGAACAACAAAGACAATGAAAGGGTGACACACTGATATCCGATTAAAGTGTTATCCACAGGCGGACAACAACATGGAATGGAGACAAGGCCTAAAAGGTGAACATGGGAATAAAGGAAATGAACGATTTTTACAACAAAACATCAACCACATTTTTACTGGTTTGTATGTACAGACACTGTTTTACTGTTGCTATATAAAAAAACAGAAGTATTTCAGTTTTTTAACATTTTGCCAGGTTACGACTTGTCTCAACACGTTTTATTTGGATTTTATGTGAGCGACCAACACAAAGTAAATTAAACGTAATGTAAAGTCTAAAGCAGGTAAAGTTGTGAAACAATATCCCAAGCTTTGAACATCTCGTGGAGCAGTGTTCAATCCATCACCTGATCGTAGAATGAGTATGACGGAAGCCCGAACCCACGAAAACATGGCTCACCTAAACGGACAGGCTAGTCAAGGAGAGCAACAACAAAGCCCGTGTTTATATCAGAGGATCTTCAGAGAGCCACGGCTCAAATGGGACAATCTGTTGATGGGATAGTTCTTAGACATGCACTCTATAAATCTGACCTTTCGCCAAATGCCAAGTAGGGACACAGCACGCATGTGGAGGAAGGTCCTCTGGTCAAATGAGACCAAAATATTACTTTTGGTTCACATCTAAAATGCCAAAGCAACACTAACTGCTTATCACACTAAACAGCGTTTTCTGTACAAACAGAAAAATATGTGGGATTCTTTACCTGAGGCCTTGAAACCTTGATTCCAGACCGGCAAATTTTCTGACTGAAGCAGTTTCTCTAAGACCAGTCTTGTAGTCCTCATTAACAACTGTCCTTAGACGGTTCTATGACGGTCCTTTTTGTTTCATTGGGTCTGTTTTAAGGTACGGTAATTCTATTATGTTATGTATGATCTGTATCCTCTTTTATTTTGCCCTGCTGCTTTACAGTCTTTTAAACTGTTTTATGTTGTTATGGCCCTTCTGGGGACACGCACTGCAAAATAGTAAAGGCCATAAATGTAATAGAGTTTAATATTTGTTTATATGCAATGGTTGTCCCCATGAAAATTAATAAGAAAAAATACATCATTTTATGATGAAACTTAGTATTGGCAGCATTACGTTGTTGGGGTGCTTTTCTTCATCAGAAGCTAGTAAGAGTGATTGGAGGATGGATGGAGCAAATTACAGGCGAGTCCAGGGTGAAAACTGGTAAGAAGCTACAAGAAAATTGAGAAAGAGAGAGGCTGAGGTTCACCTTCAAGCAGGACAACAGCTCTAAGCATACAACCAGAGCTGAATTCCTGTATCAGAGTAGCCCAGTCAAAATTTGAACCTAAATCCAATTGCAAAACTGGTGGCCTAAAACTTAATGTTCCTAAACATTGTCCATCCAGTCTCACTGAGGTGAATGGAGATTTTGTAAAGAAGGGTCTAAATCATCAAAAAATGAAGAAAGCTGGTGAAGACAAACCACAGAAGAAATGCAGCTTTAATTGCAACACAATGTGGTTCTGCAAAGCATTGACTCTGGGGTCTGAATGCAAAAGCCCTGCTGTACTTTCCAGATTTTTATTTGCTCAAACTTTTTGCAAACATTTATCCTTTTTCTTGCACTTAACCATGCTGTGCTAAATTATATTGATCTATGGAACATAAAATCACAATAACATACATTGAAGTTTGAGGTTGTAACTGGACAATGTGGGAAAGCTTTAGGGGTTTAAATGGCTTTTCAAAACAACGTGTTTCCATGAAATGATAATCTGACCCAACAGAGTGAAATAAAGCATTTTATTAAAGTTTTTCAAGGCAGTGAAAATAAGAAGTTAAAAGGAGCTATAAGTAAGATGTTTACTGTAGAATCAACCTAAATCATTCTCATTTCTCAACCAGGTTGGAAGTAACATTCCCTATAAACAATCGGTCCTCTCCATCAACAATGTCTTAGTCACGTTTTTCTCCTTTCAAACCGAGAGGTACGGTGTGAAACTATTTCGGTTCAGAGTGTAGCCTTGTTTATTTCCTGGTTCCTGAGCCAATCATATGAGAGTTCCCAGAGTTCCCAAAACAGAGCGCAGCATTTGGTATTTTATTTTAGCAAAAGAGCAGCAAGCTGCTAACAAGGAAGCCAGTAAGAGAAGTGGACCAGAAAAAGAACAGAATACAACATTTTGTACCCATCCTGTGGAAGTAAAAATTCAGTGGAGTTTCACTACAATAGGCGGGTCTAAATGGCGGGTCTCCGCGAAAGGCATTGTGTATGTGTTGTTCAGATTTTAACCAGTCATTATTACTTATAGCTCCTTTAATGAAAAATAAGGAACATCAAAATAATAAAACTACTCATAGAGTAAAGAAAAGGTGGTGTTTTTTTAAAGCACAGCACCACAGGGAAAACATTTAAACCCATATTCCCTACAGTAACACAGCAGCTCTTTATGGTTTTTCATGTGATTTTCCTCAAATACCTGCTGAAATAAAAAAAAGTGCAATGTAAGCTGAAAATAAAACAACTAATCATTAGATCTGAAAAAGACTTAGTGTTTTTTAATTGGCCTACCTGCACAACGCCCATTTGTGACAGCAAATCCGTTCCCACACTGAAAAACAGAAAGAAAACAAACTTTATTATTTAGGCCAAATTCTTTGAAAAAGGGAAGTGTTATGAATGAAGTAAAATAAAATGGTAAAAAAAGAAAAAGCAGTAAAGACTGTGGTGTGTTGGTTAACTTCTTAAATTTACTTACAGAAATACCACATATGTTCACAATTCATGCCGTGAATCCGGGCAGTGTACCTGCGTGTCATTGGCAAGCACGGTAACTTCTCCTTCTTTGGGGTAGGCGATTTCCACCACCGAGTTCATTTCTCCAGCCTCAAGAGCTCGAGTCATGGTGATGCCGCTTGGCCAGGAGACCTCCAGGACGTTCACCACATCTGTTCCTGGAAGTTGCAGGGGTTAAAAAAACAGCTGAATTTACTTGACCCGTAATTGGACCTCTTAGATGCTGGTTTTAGGGGAAAAAAACGAGAGTGTAACTAGAGTTTATAAACCATAATACTAGCTGTTTTGGATTCAAATCTTCATGCCAAGATAACCATACACAACAACCCAAAAAAGAAGTAACACTCTCCCCATAGCTCTGTTTTATATAATACTCCCCCTCCCAAAAAAAAAAACCAAAAAAAAACTTTGTTCCGTTTTTCAAAATCTGAATTTTTGCAGGACCGTAACACTTTTTCTTTTAATGTTTGGAAAAATAATAATAAAATAAAAGAATGAATGACAGGAGTCGTTCAGTATTAGAAACAGTTTTTGGCTAAAATCTATATGCAACCGTTTTTAAAGGCTTGTATTTGCCAAATCAGATTTGTTCCATATTAAAAACTAAAACTTACGCTTTTGAATAAACTATTGTACGGATCTTCTTCTGCTGTTGAGCGGGATTATTTAATGAGTAGTGATGCCTGCTATTTGAGAAGGAAACTTCTCAAGTGGGACAAATCAGATGCTAAAAAAGGCTTTAAGAACCTCTTGGTGTACTAGCTGATAAATTCATATGGAAGACTGCTGACTTCAGGTTCACCATCAGACAATTATTATTACCCTCCATAGAAAATTATCCATGGTCCTAAACCCTCATTTCAGAACTCCCCTGACCTGAACCCCATAGAAGATTTATGAGCAGTTGTCAAGAGGCAGACGAGAGACTCCAGAGCCAACAAGAACGATGATCTGAAGGCAGCTATCAAAGCAATCTGGGCTTCCATTAAACTTGTGCAGAACCACAGGATGATCGCCTCTAGGCCACGCCGTATTGATACAGTAATTCATGCAGAAGGAGGCCCAACCAAGTACTTAGCATACTTTTCAGATGTCTGACATTTGATCTTAAAAACAATTTTTTATTTAACTTGTGTAATATTCTAATTACATGAGAAGCTGAATTTTTGTTATTATCTGCAAGTCATAAGCATCAAAATAAACAGAAATAAGTATTTGAGATACAGTTAGTCTGTGGATAATCAATCAAGAGTTGTAACTTATTAAGATGCACCTACACTGATCAACTGTTGTGCTTACTTGGCTGCTTTATTTGGTTAACCGGAACTGATGTACGACTGTGTTTGAGATTTGTCAAATCATCCTCTAACATGTTAAGCATGGTACCTAATCCGAAGTGGGCGACAGGCTCCATCTCACACAGGTACCCCGAGCCGCCGTCGATGATACGCGTCAGAGCTCCACTCTGGGCGGTGAAGGCCGTTACTTTGGCACCGCGAGCAAAGGCTCCAAACTGGGTACGAGGAATGACCCGCAGCCAATTGTTGGATGAACCCTGACCATAAGGATGATGGAATATTAGCTCAAAGATAATCAGGTCCAAGTCAAAATGAACAAACGTGCACAGACACACACCTGCGTGACCTTGAAGACTGAGATCGGCTGCTGGGCGCTCTCCCCATGAGCCAACAGCAGATCCAGCTGTCCATCCCCATCTAGGTCTGTCACAGTTCCACCTGTACAAGACACTCAGACTCATTTTTTTCTGCACTGACCTACTGTAACACGTAGCTGTAGTTCAATCAAATGGATGTACCAGAACAGAAAGAGAGGTATTTGGGGTGATGTCAAATCTAAACTTAGAGACAGCTGACCTGTTCCTCGTCCCTGTGGTTCTGCAGCATCTCCTACATTAAGCTCGTCAATCAAAGGGTCTGCATTAGCTCTTCTTGCCACCCTGCAAAGAAACACAAAATGCTAAAAATGTCAATAAAAAAAAAGAACCACATTTTATTTATGAATGACTATGTATGTACTATGTATGATTATGGATTGTATTTGAGTAAATTTATAAATGTAACCTGAACAGTCTGTTGGGTGCGTTTCCCCTGTAAGCAATATTGTTAAAGAACACCTCCAGCTCCTTGTCATTGTCAAAGTCTGCAGCGATGACGGTGCGGATAGGGGATGGAGAAGCAAACCCTCTACTGGCAATATCCTGTGCTCAAAAAATAAAAATAAAATTAAGGCTCAAAAACTTGTCCTCAAGCCAAGATCTTGATGATTTTCCCCAAATCTGGTCCCCTTTTTTTTTTTTTCTTACGCGGAATTTGGAGTCGCTGGTCTGGAGGTAGAGTCGGTGTGGGCCATTCCAGTTGCCGTAGACGATGTCTGTCTTACCGTCACCATTGAAGTCAGCCAGTGCTACTCCTCTGCCGTGCTGGAACGAATCCTCCACACCTTTACTCCAGGAAACAACGGAAATGGTGAATTAAAAAAAAAAAAAAAAAAAAAAAAAAAAAAAAAAAATCAATGAAAGAGTTGCGCTTCACTGTTGGACTTATTTATTTATTTTTCAATTACCTTCTAAATAATAATAATAACAATAATACATATTTCAAGCGCCTTTCAAAACACTCAAGGACACTGTACAGGTAAAACAATAAGTGGTAAAAGCAACATTGTCATAATTAAAGAAACAACACAAACTACACACAGGAAAGTAACAGAAAATCATAATGAAAAGGCAATCTTGAACATGTGGGTTTTGAGTTTTGATTTAGTAAAATGAAGTAAAATGAAGATCTATGTATCGTCAAATCAGGCCACATTATATGTTTACCCCAGTGAAACAGGAAATTATGGATTACTAATTTTGTTCAGAGACACTCTTTTGCTTTTGCCGTTTTTACCAGTCAGAGCCATCATTGCTGCTGGGTCTCATTTCATTTAGTCTTTTCATGTCTATTCATTTTTCCCAGGCTGAAATGAACAAACAAATAAATAAATGCAGTCAAGTATACAAGTATACAGTATGCATTTTGAACACAAGTATGCAAAATGCTGCAGTTAGCATTGTTAGGAGTACATGTAATTGTGGCCCCTGTATTTTAATTTAAAATGATTATTTCCAAACAAGGGATTTTTTTGGCCGCTGAATAAACTGTACTCAGATTAAATGTATTTTTTCAAATACATTTCATTTAATACAATAAAAGGTAAATCCCTAGTTACATATGTTAATCAGGGGTACCAAAACATGTGCAAGACACCGTGAGTTACATTTAATCAGGCATGAAAGTACTCCTGGGCCATTGGGTCTGAGTTTTATTCTTTTCTCACCTCTGTTCTCTAAACTCAGAGGTGGTTGCAGAGAGCCACTTATACAGATCATTGGTCTGCTGGAGGTTTCATCCACTTAAAAGGAAGCTGCTCCTCTCCTCTGTCGCCACATGCTTTCCCAGGAGGAGGGATTGTTGTAAAGTCTTGGTTGGGCTGTATTATAATTAAATTCAAACTCTACTATATACAGTTGGGTATAATTGAAGCTATTAGTTTATACTACTTTAACTTGACTTAACTGCAGATGTATTTGACCTGTTCATAAAGTGTCTTGAGATTACATCTGTTGTAATTTGGTGCTGTATAAATAATCTGAATTGAACGTGGTGATATTGGCCCTTAGTTAAATAGTGGAAAAGGCTGAAGTGTGAAAACAAACCTGGAGAGCATTAAATGTAATAAATACATTTAATGTCCATCAGATTAAATTTCATTTTCTTCTGTTTTTTTCTCACCTGCCGGTCGGGCCATGTCCACAAAAGTCCCATCTCCTTTGTTTTTGAACAGGAAGTTGGCGCCGTTCTCGTTGTCGCAGAACACGTCAGACCTCATCGTGTTCAGAATCGGTCCAACAACCACACCGCGACCGCCTGAAGAGTGAACAGACGGTGAATGTTTCTGCTGCGGTTATGGTAACTTTAAAAAGTGGCAGGCTTGAGCTCTGCAGCTTCCCCTCTGACCGGTGAGCTTGTTGACCCCAGCCTCAGCAGCGACGTCAGAGAGGGCGATGACTCCCTTGGACATGTCGCTGGCGGTCTCGTCCATTTCTAAGAGAGCGTGTGGACCAACCCTGCCTTGAGCGTAATTCGCCACGTAGATGGAGTACCGGCCTGTTCCCTAGAAAACACCACCGGGTTAAGTGGAATATTCCTGGAAAACAGCAGACAGAAACTACAAAGACACCTTCAGCAAAGACCTTTCTGTCGACACATGCAACTGAGCGTCCAGCCATTTGATTGGCAACACCACGGGCGACATTGAGCTCGTCGCTGAGCAGATCTTCATAGCGACCGTTGCGAAACTTGAATAGCTTGTCTGAATATGTTGCCTGTCCTGCAAACACAGACAGAGTCATTCAGGTTATTTATATAGCGCCGTTTCACAACAAACATAATCTCTAGACACTTTACAAAGTCAGTTCAATCAATCCATACAGACAGATTGGTTAAGAGGTTTTCAGTCTAAAGAAATTCAGCAGATTGTATCAAGTCCCTGAGCATGTAGCAACAGTGGAGAGGAAAACTCCTCTTTAACAGGAAGAAAACTCCATCAGAACCAGGCTAAGTGTGAACGGCCATCTGCCACGACCGCCTGGGGGTTAGAGAAGAGAGCAGAGACATAAACAGAGCAAAGAAGCACTGATCCAGGAGTACTTTCTATGTGAGAGAAAAGTAAAATTGTAATGGGAGTAGTAGCTCCTTAGTGGCTACATCTACATTTCTGTAGGGGAGACCGGGGCTAGTTGTCACACGGGTAAGTTGTCACTTCTCCATGAGAGGGTGCAACCAAAAAGTGGAATACTAGTTTTTTTCCTTTGCATGGTCAGGTCTCACGGACTGAGTGAGTAGAGGACAAGACATTGTAATTTGAGATGAGCACCAATTGACCATTTTCCACTACCCAAAGTAAAAAATATTAACTCTATATTTTTTTAAATAACCTTCATTCAGATAAAAATTCTAGCAGTTATACATATGGACTTGTTAAAGTAGATATTAAGGCATCCAGTCATACCTCAGTCATTGTTCTGACTTAGCCTAACGTTAAGATAGAGCTAGCATTAGCAAACATGGTCATTTGGGGAAACTTGTCACAGTCATTTTGGGGTAAGTTGTCACATATAACAACTTACCCCAAAATGATAATTTTCAAAAATAATTTAAATCAATACATCCTAATAAAAATTTTACATTATTTTTACAGAAAAAAAGAGCGATTTAAAAGAGAGGACAAAGTGAGGAAGAAGATGGTCAGGAGTTATAAAAGAAAAACAGAGCATGGCTGTGCAGCACCTGACGTGATGCTGAGGGCAGTCAAGCAGGTGACCCTAGGTAACAAGACGAATGTTTCATAATATTTAATTTTATTTCATGTTATTTCATATGATGCATGTGCTCCTGGCAATTCAATCTACGTAAACTATGCCAAAACTGCAACTCAGATGAGGAGTCTGACTCATGAGATTTTCTTTTGTTCTTTTGTTTGTATTCAAAGTTTAGGTGTCAGTTTCGTAATGCATGTTGCATATTATTTCAT
The DNA here is from genome assembly GCA_037039145.1 of Fundulus diaphanus. Classification (NCBI taxonomy): domain Eukaryota; kingdom Metazoa; phylum Chordata; class Actinopteri; order Cyprinodontiformes; family Fundulidae; genus Fundulus; species Fundulus diaphanus. The sequence goes on along the minus strand of CM073123.1, from coordinate 23,592,394 downwards.
AAGTAGTAAAAGTGAGTTATTGTCATTTATTCACTTAACATTAAAAAATAACAACAAAATTCATTTGCCCTTATTTTATTGGTTGCAAAACCCCGTGTGACATCTTACTCCATATAGTGTGACAACTTACCCCTTGTAGGGGCAACTTGTCACATGGTGACAATCTCCATTAGATCGCTTATAACTCTGCACAGAAATAAGATATGAAATATACCCGAATACAAAATATATACCTGAGACTTTGGTCTTTCATCTGGTACATATGTTTTTTATATATGGTGTTTTGATTCCAATATTTATGTATGAGTGTAAAAAGTGTGACAACTAGCCCCGGTCTCCCCTACATCCTAAGCCGGTCTGCCTCAAAGGTCATTTCACCATGCGAACACACGGTGAGAATAAAGTCTTCTTGATTCTAGGGGGAAAAACACAGCTAAGCAGATTTTTGACCAGTTTACAAGTCTAGAGAATGAAAGAGAACACATACAATTAGTCACAGTCAAAATCTATTTCTAGGAGAGAAACAGGTTCAAATAATGAAACAAAGGGCTATTCAGGTACCCTAAATATAATTTGCATTGTTGAATCTTGTGTTGGAGAAGTCATATTTACCAGAGTAGGCGTTGTTTGTGTTGAGGAAATAGATCTCTTCACGTCCGTCTCCGTCCACATCACAGGCAGTCACTCCAATAGCATTCCCTGCCCTGTCCCTAAGGGCATAGTATGGGGAGTTTCTGTCGTCGATGGCGATGTTTACCAACTTACTTTGGGTGCGGTCATACTTCAGCACCAGATTCGGACCGTTGTATCTGAGAGAGAGAACATATCGGGTGTTTGTTTTACTCACACATGTCATCCTCCCATCCGCACGTCAATCTTTACAAATATTACCACTCACCCTGCAACCACCACTTCTAGGTCACCATCACCGTCCACGTCGGTCACAGCCATGCCGTAGTTGAGCTGTGTGGGATTGTGCACACTGTCAGGTGGCAGCATGGTCTGTGTTACGACCTGGAGCATAGGCTCAGAGTTCTGGCCATCGGACCGATGCCACAGTGTGACCAGGATGAGCAGCAATCCTGAACCCAACATGACCAAAACCTGTTGGGAAGAAAGAACAAAGGTGGTTCATGCTGCTCAGTTTACCATGAGGATGCTTTTATTATTAGGATAAAGTAAAGCACAGTTATGTTATGAAGTGCCCTGTAAACGTATTCACACACAACTGACGTTTAGCACATTTTGTCACATTGATTTTAGCGGTATTTTATGTGATACGTACAAAACAAAAAGTACAAATTGTAAAAGAAGGAAAAGCATCAAAGAAATTAAATAAAAATGTTTTGCACATAGTAAATCCAAAAAGTGTGTTGCGCATTTCCATTCAGCCCCTTTAATGCTGATCCCCCTTATATTAAATCCTGCGCAACCACTATACTTCTGCAAAACTCTGCACTTCTCATATTTTTACAACATTCCAGAAAAAAATTGACATGCATATAAAAAAACAGCAACAGCATGTTTGCAACTTCCGCATGAGTGTTATAGGGTTGGCAATAAGGCTTGGTTACACATACATGTTGTGCGTTTCTGTCCATTTCTAAAGCAATAGCATTAATATCAGAAATTCTGTTTTAAATTGTGCTCTAAATTTACGTTTCTTCAAGAGGAATACGTTCCCACTGCAGAAAACAGTCGCCAGCAAATACTCCACATCCAATACTCTCTTACCGTGTCAGCAAAAGCTCTGAAGCGACCCCCCTGCAGTGAACAAGGGCAGTGTTCTGTGCAATGAGCTCAGCGTTGTATCTTACACAATTTGTGCATTAAGCATTTATGAAACAGCTTGTGTAATGTTTGGAGATCTGACCAATCAGAGAGCGCGTTTGTAAATCATGAAAATTTTGTCCAATCGCTAGTCCCGTATTTACGTGGGCGCGTCGCTGAGTCCCTGCGTGCGCTCCTTAACGGTCAGCCGGGGGATTGTCTGGTTGTAGGCGACGACGAAGCGGAGTGAATGGATTGGCACCACTGAGCTATATAATACACTGGAGTGCTAATCACCGTCTGTTTGAACGAGTCGCTTTGAAGCCACCAGCCGCCATATTGGTACTCCCTATTTCCCCCCAGTAACTAAGGAATATGTGCGCTACAGCATCGAATAACGAGGATTTTCTCATGTTCAGGGGGGGCTTAAGACTTTTAAAATGTCAAATGCCATATACTTTTATGTTATGTTCTAAAAATATCAAGTACTGAGAAAGTCATGTGCTGAAATATTTTGCATTTTATTCATTTAAATATATATGTTTAACATTTATAAATATATAAATAACAATATACAAAAACATATATTTACATATGTGTATACATATATATACATATATACATATACACATACTTATATATACATATATATATATATATTTAATATGAATAACATGTAAAATATTTCAGCACCTAATTTCCTAGTAGTTGATAGTGTTAGTACATCCACTGACTGTAGAATTACCTGTGAAACGTTTTCACTCAGCCAGAAAACTGCTTGTTGTTGCAACCAAATCCTATGGGATTCTGTGAGAGTAGGGAGTAGCAAGATGGCGGCCAGTGACTTCAGTTTTTCGGCAAAATCAGCACTCCAGTGTATAATATAGCTCAGTGATTGGCACGCATGCGCTCGTCGGCTACTTTATTAGGCACACATTTTCTATTGCTTTAAAAAAACAACAACACAAACAGCATATTCTCCAATGTATTGGGAGCAACTAGATGCATCCAGCCATCTAAAGACGACTTGCTGAAGTGGGATCTTTAAGGCCAAAGGAGCATTGTTGAAATGCCACAACCTTTCTGAGTAGCGTTGCTGAGCATGCTCATGACCAGACCGCTTTTCCGATCGCTACTTCCTGTAGGATACAGCCCCAGGTCACAGAACCTTTTTGAGCCTTTTTTTGGTCTTTTATATGATGCTAGTATTGCTTTTCATGCTCGTTTTAATTTGCATCAAAGGGAGTTGTGCTCAAATTTCGTTGTACCCTGTACAATGACAGTAAAGGCTATTCTGTTCTCCTTAAAAAAAATTTTGCTTGGAATGCAAAAAAATAAAATAAAAACAAGCAAACACACAAAAAAGACAACGACATATAATTATTTTCCACAGACAGATGCTTTTTAAACAGTATGACTAAATAAAAAATAAACACACCCATAACAGCATATCCGGGGTATTCTCTTGTATAGTTTGAAATGTGCAAACACCATGCCAACCTGGCGGCGCAGCGTTTCTTCACTGGAAAAAAACGGTGCGTATCCTACCACGTTTGTTTCAGCTGTGATTTTTTTTATATGAATATAAATATTGTTTTTAAGGGTTAATATTACCAAAGACATTGTCCTCTTAAGACAGTTTTCTGATAAGCTAACTCGTGTTGTACCAAAGCTACTCCCCTTTAATATTGCCCCCATACTTTAAGGTTGTTTTAGGTGAAGACATAATGCGTATGGGCGAAGGGACGTGAGAACTACTTCTCCCATGATGCTTTGCGCTCAATGGGGTTGTCGTAATAGAACGCGACAAAATCTATTGCTAAACAAACCAAACACGGGTAAGATTAAAGCGCAAATGTATTTCTAGTTTGAATGATTTGAAGACGGTTTATAAATATTTAGAGTTTTTAAAAAACGTTTTAGCTGTGCTGTTAATAAATAGGTTTAAATTGCTTAGGGAAGGGATATGTTCACTTAGCGAGATTAGCTAAATGTCTCGACTAAGGTGTCCGAAGATTGTCTTAGACGGTGTTTTGTTTTAAATTACAAATATTTAAACACTAATAACTGTTTTATGATTATTTTTAAAATCAATTTGTATTGAATTAGTTGCCGCAAAAGTGTAACTCTCCGTTTCCTGCCGTATCAAGGTGATTTAATTTAAACATGGAGGGGGAAAAGCCAAAAGAAGAGGAGCCAAAGGAAGACTGCGCTCCAACCCAGCCGACATCTGCAGCTCCCTGTCCGTCTAAGAAGCCGGGCCAGGCTCTGTACGTCCCCAAACAGCGCCGCCAGGCCGCTAAAGACAAAACTCAGACTCAGGGTGAGGATAAACCAAAACCCAAACCTCGATATACAGACAAGGCACGAAAGAACGCCAAAAACAGGAAGGACAAGGCCAACAGCAGCACACCTGTTGGAGAGGGAGACGTGAAGGAGGAGAAGCTACAGGAGCCAGAGCTGGAGGTCAACGGCCAGGGAGAGGCTGAAGCTTCCTCACAGCAGGAAGCTGCATCCGCTCAGGATGAGGAAGAAGAGGAAGAGAGCTGGGAAACTTTGTTCAACGATGATGGAGACTGTTTAGATCCACATCTGCTGGAGGAGGTGAGAGTTTTGTGTGTCTTTTAGCATATTTGAATCCTAATCAGCATTCTTGAACTGAGCATTTTCAGGGTGGAGTGACATACAGAATCGATTATTTATAAAGAAACAAGCGGGTGATCATTGCTGAATTATCTTAGTTTTTCTCTAGTCAGAACAGGGTCAGAATTACACATGCAGCCCCAAAGATGTACTTGCACACGCCTAATGTTTAGGTAAGTGTTCCTTAAAGAGTTGCACCTCGACCAGATAATAATTTTTTGCTTGATATTCCACCACTGTTCCTGTGAGAAATACATTTTAAATAGGGTTGAACTCATTGCAAAACCAAATTTGAAACATGGTTAAACAGTTCAGAAAATACTAAGGCTCACGTCCATTACACCCTGGAAACTACTAGAACGCCAGGGCCAATATCCACAGTGAAACCAGTTTAACATCAGGTTGGACTGATGGGGTGCAAACTAAGAGAGAAAGAACCTCGTGCTCCGTTGTTGACAAGGTCAAGCTCTACGGAAATAAGCTGCTGCCCGCAATGACAAGCCGAGACAAAAGCCGAGCTATTTGGCAACAGCAGGGGTGTGTAACCATCGGCTCAGAAGTGAGGGAGGCAATTTTTTTCAGAGGATTTATCATCTTTTCGCACCTCTCCTTAGTGGCTAACGAACTACATAAGCACTAACCGCCACAGTACAACACCAGGGGACCAATTCAAGTCCTTTAAACAATATACTAACAAAATCTGAAGTTCTAGCTGCCAAATTCTGGTTGAGTTGGCATAATGACCCTTGGACATCTTACAGGGTAAGTCTCCAGGTCATTAAGTGTCAAATGACAACAGTGAACATGAAATGTCTCCTCCCTGACACTGCTCTTACTATTGTGGCAATAAAGATTTATTTTAAATGTGTGGGTAGTCACAGTGAGCACAGGTTCTGCACGGAAATTAAAGAGGGCGGGGTTTATTCCTTGTATGGACTGACTAGCAAGGGACGTAACAAAGGCAACCACAACGTTAGTATTCTTGTTAACTAGCTTAAAATGATGTGTTGGGATGTCTTAACTAGTCACCATTTGGGTAACATCACCTTGCAACTTAAACGGTTTGTTTGGGGGAAAAAAAAATTGCTGGTTTGCTGAACATGATTCTGACACACACCACCACGTCTCCCTTTGGTGATCCACCGGATGCAGGTGTTTTCATGTGTACGTTGATGGTGCGTTTAAAGACGGCTCTGGAGAACACACTACCACGTATGTTAACAACAGATTAAACGTAATGGCTGGAAAAAAGTGTGGAGAGGATACAGGGACTGTTACGCCCGGGCGACGGGAGCAATAAGTGTTTGTGGAAGTCAGGGTGAGGCCTTCAAGAGCACGCTTATCAACTGTTGAGCATGGTGGTGAATGCATCATGCTGAGGGTATCTTTTTGAGTCCAGAGGTGCTGCTGCATTCCACAGGGAGGATTAAATAAGGAAATGGATTATACTTACATTTTTCAACTTCATCTCAGATCAACAACTAGGTTGTTGAAACTTCGGCACAGTTTGGCTCCAGCAGCACTGCGATCCCAAACACACATCTAAACAGGCTTTAGAGTAAATAAGCCTGACTCAAGTTAAGCTATTGGACTGGGCTTTTGTAGACTGTGCTTGAAAGACACGTCAAGGATAGGAAACCAACTCGACTTAACTCTACCATTACTAACAAGAGAGGTCAACCAACCAGTTAGTCGTGGGCTAAAAGCATATAGTTTCTATGCAACCTGGTGAGGCATGTTTATTACTTCTGGAGGTGTATGCATATATTCAATCCTGCATACAAATGTTTCGCCTTGTTTGGATTATAGTATATATATGTGTGTATGTTGTGCAATCATTCCTTACCGAAAAACCAACAGTTTAAATAAATCTTCAGAGGCCTCAATCCTGTTTGATGAAAACGACAAACGTAAACTAAGTTTTCTTCAGAGCTGTACGTGTTCAGCTGAACTTCAGCGTCACACACGACATGCAGAACCCAACTTTCTCCTTTCATTCATGTCTTCCTCCGTCTCTCGCTGCTCCAGCTGACTGTGGCGGAGGGCAGAAAGAAGAAGTCCATACAGGAACGTAGATTCGATTACTACAACATGGAGATGGACGACGAAGAAGAGATTGACCTCACAGACGACGAACTTTCTCATATTGTGGAAATCTACGACTTCCCCACAGAGTTTAAGACGGAAGACCTTCTCAAGTTATTTCAGTGCTACCAGTATGTATGCATACAATCAGTTAATGATTTGATATCTGCTCTCCTTTTATATCAAAGAAATCATTCTGTTGTCCTGATTTTTCCTTAATTTATTTTTTTCTGGTTAAGTTTCAGAAAGGTGCCACGGCAAAATTTTTGTGCTTTTATCAAATGTTAATTTAAGGAATCTCATTCAGTAAACTTTTTCATTTACTTTAGACTTTATTTAAGCTAATATTAGGTACTTATTTTTGCTGTTAACTGCTTTGGAAAGTCAAACTTTTGAGGGAGCAACTTACCTAGCCTGTGAAATTGCTCCAAACCTTTGGCTTGTTATTGCTACTATAAGTTGGCAACATTGCAGTCAAAAAGTGTTGATACATTCTTCAAGCATGAACCATGCCCAAAACATCTAACCTGATCTAATTGGACTTAAACTGCCTCCAGAGTTGAAATGGCTAGAGTGAGAACCCTCTTTTATTGACTGTCGTTATGTTTTATGAAATAATGGGTTCTGGATTCATGCAGCTGTTGACTGTGCTTTTCAGACAGAGAGGATTTGACATCAAGTGGATCGATGACGCACATGCCCTGGCTCTCTTCTCCAGCCCAATAGCAGGTCAGTGGAGCGCTGCCCCACTTTTAGCTCAGTTACTGGATGGTTGCCGGTCATTTCCTTCCTACCACATTAGTTTTGGCCATTTAACGTCCAACATTTTGGGTGCAAAGCAAGAGTCATCTGCCACTGGATGTTTTGCACCAACCATGCATCAATCTATGCTGTTCTTGGAGACGTGTCATACCAATGATTTAAAGTTATCTTCTATTATTTACTTATAGTCTGCTAGAAATATGTTTATATTGGTCCAAGCTTAAGTGCACACACACAAAATGGTTTGTTTGGGGCTACAAAGAAAAGGAGGTTGGGAGAAAACAGTCATGTGTGGCATTAACACACCAACAACACACCAGTAAGTGTATCAATAATATATTTGAAGCACATTTTCTATTTCCAGTGTTTTAAGTTGATTTTTTTTCTTTCTTTTTTTTTAAACAAGTCTGTGTGTTGTTTTCTTAATGAATGTATTTAATTTTTTTGTCTTTTAGCCCGAGAAGCTCTAAGATCCAAAAACCCACTAATGAAGTTGAGACCGCTTTCCAAATCCTCCAACGCCACAAAGGCTAAGGCCCGCAACTGCTCAGGTACAAGCGCACTCTACATGACTCTCTCCTTGAGACCAGTGATGAATTTTATACAGTAAAATTACAATCTCTAATTCATTTTTATTAATAAAACAAAAACCCTTAAAGAAAAACACAGCATTTAGGTCAATAAACACAGATTTGAATGAGTTTGTGTAATGTGATGTCAAGTGCAGTTGACATTTATCAAATAGATTATTGTACTAAAGACACGTTAAGGTGACGTGCACCCTTCCTCCAGAAAATGTAGGGTTTTTTTAAGCTTGAGGAAAATAAAACTGACGAGTCTGCCAGAGCTGAGAACCACAAAGGACACATTTCCATCCAAACTGCTTTTTTATCAACATATAAGTCCCGAGTACTAAAACATTTTCACACATTGTTCTTGTTATTTTCAGACTACCTCCTTCCTGCTAAAGAGCGGCCTCAGACTAGTGCAGCGCTGGCTCGGAAGCTCGTGATCGGCGCACTTGGTGTGAAAAGCAACGTAACGAAGGAGCAGCGAGAGGCAGAGAGGCAGAAACTCCAGCAGGCAAAAGGTACACAGACTCAGTTTATCTTTCTATTATTGTGTTGAGGTTCGCAATCAAATCTTTTATTTCTACTAGTATCCTAAAAATACATCTTAAAGCTCCTGTTTCTGGCAAAATGTGTTAGGCAGAAGGTCCATTTACGGCCTGAAACAAGAATTTTATTTAAGCACGGAGCTGCACGGTGTATGTGCCTGCACTGGAGGGTGTCTGCCACAAGAGGGAGCTGTTTGCACATCTTAACAGAGCAGAGGGGAAAGTTGCAAACTGATGCCAAGACAAATCCATCAGTTTGCCGTGCACATCACTGCTGGTCTATAATCAGCACAGCAGCCATTTTCCTTCATGGAGGGAACATAAGTATATAGGCACAGAAAACCACAACTGCAGCCCAACTAGCAGTCAGTCCAGGAAGCAGAGGTCCGGGCTGCAGCAAACTAAAAAAAGCTTCTTTGTTCTCAGCATAGGCACACCGCCATGCTTTTTATTTAAGATCTGTAAATGCACAGTAAATGTGAGGACAGAACTGCATCATGTGTTAAACAGTATGTTCTGGGAAGTGATGCCACATATAAAAAAACAACAACAAAAAAACGGCTCACAGCTGGCTCCTCAGCCTGCCGCTGCTCCTCACACCCGTACTTTTGGTTAAACACTGATATAAATTTAGATCAATGAATCACCTTCAGGGAGTTTTTTATTTTCTATAGATGTATCCACGTCTTCTTGTGTGAAACATGTCTGTGTGTGATCTACCTTTCAGAACAAAAGCGTCTGGCAGCCAAACAAAAGGAAGACGCTTGGGAGGGAAATTGAATCAACGTAGCTTTTTAAAAAAAAAAAAAAGAAGAAAAAAATCCTTTTGAAAACTACTTGAACTTCAACTTCGGCTCAGTTTTTTTTTTTTTTTTTTTTTTAACCAGTCATGATTGAGGCAACCAACAGGACTCACCTTCATCGGAATCCCTGCGACGCATGATTTTCAAACTGTCAGAAATGTTTTCTGTTCTGATCCAAAGCTTTAATGTTTGGCTTTAAAAGCATTCATTTTAATGGTTTAAAGACATTAACTGTTCATTTGATGAAGACAGCATCAACCTTTATACCAGCTAAGTGGGTAAAGTACTCGCTTTCACTCTAAATTATTACTGTTCACCAGTAACGGCTAACATTTTTAATCTCATACAAGTCTTAGATCAATCACTGCCAAACACAAGCGTCACTGTTAAAACCTTGAGTTAAAGCATCATGTGTTGTGTATAATTTTTGTTTGTGCTGTTCTAGTTTTGTAAAGAGGCTGTCCTGTTTGTTTAAGCCCAACTTACTGTTTAAATTCATTTATAAATTTTATTCCAAGTATTAAACATGTGTTGTGTAGATTGTTTATGTATAAAGATCAGTATGGGGAAATACGAGACTTAACAATCCCATCGCCCTTCTCTGTAAACTTGAATAAATGATTTTTTTTTCATGTTTATTCTGACAGAAGTGTTTTAGTAGTATGAGATGTTGCTTAAACAAGTGATAATAAAGCACAGTCCCTGCTCAGGTCTTTTTTGGGCGTTTTATTTCTTTCTGGCTGAGAAAATGTACCTTTTTTAAAAGTAAAACATGTGGAATGGGAGAAGGAAAGGATACATGCTTTTCAACATTTCTTTCACAAATCAAAACCTGACTGATGTGGTTTGTAATAAGATTCAGCCCTGTTGAGTCAATATTTTGTTGAATCTCGTTTCTTTGCAATTATAGCTGCAAATATTTTGAGGGTATGTCTCTACCATTGTTCCACATTTAGAGGCTGACATTTTTACCCTTTATTCTTTTTGATTGGATGGAGAGTCTTGGTGGACATCAGTTTTAAAGTCTTGTCACAGTTTCCCAAACAGATTTAGTTCTGGACTTTGACATGAAGGACTTTGATCTAAACCATTGCACCGTACCTCTGGTTGTATGTTTAAGGTTGTTTTCCTGCTGGAAGGCAAACCTCTGCCTCGGTCTAACTTCTATTATAGCCTCCAACAGGTTTTCTTCCAGTATCACCATGTTTAGCTCCAACCATCTTCCCATCAGCTCTGATTTTTTTCCCCCCCCTGCCTCTGCTTAAAAAAAAGCATTCCCACAGCATGCTGCTGCCACCACCATGTTTCAGCAAAGGGATAGTGTGTTCAGAGGGCGATGTCCAGTGTCCTCCAGAATTACCAAGGACCTCATGGCTACTTCTCCGATTAACGCGCTCCTCTCCTTGCCTATCTGTTTGATGTTGTTTGTTCACAAATGTTCTGTAACAAATCTCTGAGGCCTTCAGAGAAGAACTGGATTCATACTGAGATGAAATGTCATGCAGGTGGACTCTGTTGACTAATAAGGGGACTTCTGAAGGGAGTTGGTTGCACTGGATTTTGTTTATGGGCTGCATATAAATGCTCATTTTAGATTGCAATTACTACTTCCTGTTTCTCTATCGTGTTAAATCCCATAAAAAACACACTGATGTTGTGGTTACAGTGTGACAGAATATGCAAATGTTAAAAGGGGTGTAGATACTTTTGTAAAGGACTATGTAGCTCCTTATTTATTCCTGGAAAGTTTTGGTCTAGACATCTCTTTTTCGAAAGAGTCAGACCTTATCTAACACGACATTCACAGTTTCAGCCCTCTAATTCAGGCTTAGCTCTCTTAAGTGGGCTTCTGCTTGCGTACACACACATACCTCATGAACAGGAGCGTGTCCTGGCAGCTGCAGACAGACACCTCCTCTGCGGCTTCACCCAGCTGACCACAGGCCATGTGACACTGCAGCTCACTCACTTCCAGTGCCAGAAATCACGCCATGTTTGACCAGCAGACGTGTATTAAGAGCTGCAGATTTGTCGTTTAATATCAGGGCACCTTTATACGTGTGTGTGTGTGTGTGTATATATATATTTTTTACATTATTTTTTTTTTTTGCGGCACTGCTGGGCTGTATTTTACAGTTAGCTGACAGGAAAGAGAGAGGAAAGACATGCGGGAATGTCCACGGGCCAGGACTCGGACACGGGACGGCCACATCGAGGAGTGAGGAGTGTACCCTGCCACACCCCTCATGGTGCCATTAAACCATTAAAACTATACTTAAAGTTAACTTCAGCTGACCCTTAGTGGAAAATTTCTTTATGGAACAGTGGCAAGAATTTTTTTTAAATAAAAAGCCATAAGAAGTTGTTTCCAGTTTGTCACAATTTTAAACAGTGAACAAAATGCAGGGAGTGAACAGAAGATCTAGATAAAAATGTTCGATGTGACCAGCATTAGCCTTCAAGACAGCATCAATTCATCCAGGTAGACTTGCACACATTTTTCAAGGAACTCAGCTGGTAGGTTGTTCCAAATATCTTGGAGAACGAACCACAGATCTTCTGAGGATGTAGGCTTCCTCACATCCTTTTGTCTCTTCATGTGATATTGAGATCAGGGCTCTGTAGGGGCCATACCATCACTTCCAGGACTACTTCTTTACGTTGAAGGCTCTTTATGACCTTGGTTGTTTGGGGCCCAATCATTTACCTCCCAGATGGTACTGAATGAATGATAAGTATCTGCCTGTATTTTTCAGCGTTGAAGACATCATTGATTCTGACCAAATCTTCAATTTCATTTGCAGAAATGCAGCCCCAGACTTGCACCTCCGCCATTCTTCACTGTCTCCTGCAGAAACTTATTATCGCACCTGTTTCTGGCCCTTCAGTAAACAAACTGCCTTCTGCTACAACCAATGATGTAAACTTTTGCCATTTTGCTGCACCCCGTTCCCATGTTTTCGTGCATAGTTGAGTCACTTGACCTCGTTTCTAAGCCGTTGTGGGAGATGTTTGACTGTATCATGCCCAAGAAGTGCCCATCAAGCCCATATAACTTGTGGGAAGAGCTTCAGGAAGCATGGGGAGGGACATTTCCTCAGGTCACCTCAACAAACTGAACTAGAATGCCAAAGGTGTACAAGGCTGTAATCGCTGCAAATCGAAGATTCTTTGATGAAAGCAAAGTTTGAACGACAAAATTATTATTTCAAGTACTAATTATTATTTTTAACCTTGTCAATCTCTTGACTATATTTTATGTTCATTTTGCAACTAATTTTATTAATAAAATTTTAGTTTTCTTGGAAAAACAAGACTTGTTTCGGGCGACCCCAAACTATTACCATATCATCTCATACCATTTTATTTCTAGAGCACTTTAAAAACAACATAGAAACTGACCAAAGCGCTGCACAAAACACACAAGTAGGAATATACACATTCATAAAATACATTATAAAGTAAACGAAACAAAACAAATCAAGAAGTACATTTAACCCACTCTGGGTTAAAAGCCAAGGAGAAAATATGTGTTTTCAGAAAAGTTTTAAAGCCATCAAGAGATGGAGCCTGCCCGACCACCAGTGGCAGTTCATTCCACAAGTTAAGAGCCAGAACTGCAAACGTTCTGTCGTTCTGTCGAGACTTTGGGACAGATGGAAGCATCTGGTCCGCTGATCTAAGATCACTCAAAGGTATGTCAGGGTGGAGCAGTTCAGATAAATGTATAATTACTGTTTATTACTATTGAGCAGTAGTGTATATTATGTATAGTAGAAAACTAACACTGCCAGTACACTATCTACCATGGTGAAACATTGTGGTGGAGGGATCATGTTGTGGTTGTGTTTTTCTTCTGCAGAGACAGGGAGAGTAGGTCAGGAGTGATGCGAAAATAGATTTAAAACCTGTCAGAGGCTGCAAATGGCTTGAGTGGGAAAGATGTACAGTATCTAAAATGACAACTACAATTGAATACAAATACCTTTATTGTCCCACAATGGGGAAAGTCAGGCATGACAGTTGCAAAATCACGTAGACAAAAGACACCAGATTTACACGCTAGATTAAATAATATGTATAGAAATCTAATTTAAAGTTAAGCTGTAAAGCAGAAGAGAAAGAACTTATCAGAATGGGGGAAAATACTGTGCAATTATTAATAGGTAATACAGCATATTCAGGTAAAAATGAAATGTTCAAGTTAAAATACAGTAGAAGGTCAGCTGCCAATTTACAGAACAATGTGAGCAAGCTGTGCATTATGTGGGATTGTACAAAGAAATGCTCCCAGATAAGCTAAAATATGTTCACATGGACAGTAGCATCTGAGCAACAGTGTAAATGATTCTTGATCAGATCAAGAACCTGTGAAACCATTAGCATGTGGTAAACATTGAGTTTGTTGGGAGCAGCAGTATTATGAAGTATCCTCCCACCTATAACTATACTAAAGATACAGTCAGCTATAATGGCATGGTCTAAAGCAGGGGTGTCAAGCTCCAGTCCTCGAGGGCCGGTGTCCTGAAACTTTTAGAGGTTTCCCTGGTCCCACACATCTGAATCAAATGGCACAATTAGCTCCTCAGTATGCAGTCAGGTTCTTCAGAGTCCTGCTAATTACCTGATTATTTGACACAGGCGTGTCAGACCAGGGACACATCTAAAAGTTGCAGGACACCGGCCCTTGAGGACTGGACTTTGACACCTGTGGTCTAAAGCAAAGCATTCCCATATTTTACACCTGGCCTAAACCTGAAACCAACTGAAAATCTGTGTCAAGACTTAAAACCTAATGTTTACAAATGCTCTCCCTCCAGTCTGACTGACTCTTTGCTATATACTTAGAAAAATAGCCATAAATAAAACTTATTTTTGTTCAAATCTACCAGAAATATACTCCGAAACACTTGCAACTATAAGCGCCTTACAATGAGGGTTCTTCAAATAGTAACACAGGGGGCTGAATATAAACCTACACCTCACACTGTTCACACTTTTTTGTAAATTCTGTGTCAAACCTTTGCTAAAAATCCCAAAAAGACACAGTGACATTTGTGGTTTTGTGATAAAATGTGAAACATTCAGAGGGGATGAATCCATTTGGAAAGGGCTGTGACTGGAACCACATCAGCTGAACATGTGGTGATAAACCGAACCTTTGTTGGTCTCAGTGGACGCAATGCCCTCTCATTTATAACATGTCCAACCCTCCATAACTTTTTTTGTTATGTTTATATTTATGTATTTGGCATATACCTTTATCCAAAGCCACTTACGAATGAGAATGTAACAATGCATTTAATATCAAAGATAACAATAAGCTATTTAAAGGAAATAGACCTGAATTAACTTTTGTCTGGTTAAGAAAAATACTTTTTTACCCAATGTATAATGTGTTAAAGACATAATTTGATAACAATTGACTAATTGTGCAACCGAGTGAGTCCAGGCTTTTTTCATAGGAACAAGCGGCAAACTGGGGACGGCCCGGGACGACCTTTCTCTGCCAATGGCACAACGAGGTGCGGAGCTGTTTCTAAGCAGCAGCTCCTCCAGCGCGTGCCGTGCTGTTCTGTATATAAACAGAACAGCATGGCATGCATGTTAAGTGTTGATTATTCAAATAAGAAAATATAATTTGGAGGAGTGAATGCTGCTTGTCGGGACTTTGATGCAATCAACTGGTTTCCTTATATAGGAACATTTTTGACCAATCTGTATAATCTGACCCAATCTGTATAATATGATTGAACTTAACTTTGTAAAGTGCCTTGAGATGACATGTTTTATGAATTGGCGCTATATAAATAAAATTGAATTGAATTGAATTGAATTGAATTGAATTTAACCAAGACTTGCCATTTATGGCAAAGAAAACAAAGAAAAGGACCTCGACGAAACCTTGTTTCCTCCAGAGGATTGTGGACGACCTGGAGGCCTGTGTTTGGTCTTGTGCATGTTGAAGGTTTCTCATTGGGGAAGAAAACAGTTGAGGGCGGGGCTTATAGTTCAAACTAAACTGTTCTCCTCACTCGTGGTTTGAATTTCTTCTTCAGGAACTGTACCAGGTTCTGTCAGAGGTGACGTTGTAGAACTCTTTGGGCACATAGCGGGAAGTGCACAAATAGATGATGTGGCAGGGAAGTACAGGGTAGGTGTTAGCTGGGCCCAGCTCTTCGGAGAGCATCTCCTACCCGAGGACGGGTTTCTTGAAGACAGACAAGGTTCTGACGGTGGTAGGTATGTCATTCTGCCATTACAGAACCACACATGAAAAATGTCTGGATCGTCTTGAGCGCGGTGCAGAATTTGCTTAATTTCTGCGCAGATTTTCAGTCGACCTCTGTTTGTTGTCCCTGTGGCTTAGCGACATACATAGAGCATGTAGCTGTTTTTTTTTTTTTTGTGTGTGTGTGTCAGCTATCATCGTGTGAGATCCGAGCCCTGCCCACAATGTCATGCTTTTTATTGCGGCTTCACAAGGAGGTGATGTACCACAGCGCGGCGGGCTGGGAGACTCATACACAATCATTAGATTAACAACACAAACCACTACTGAGCAAGTGGTGGGCACAAGTGAAAGCTCTGCTCTATGCATAGAAACGTGTTTCACAAAGCAAATGAAATGAGACAGGGTCTAAATAAAGGAGTAATCTCATGTGCCAGCACAGTAAATGACCCCCAGAGAAAGGTAATGTTGTGTAACCTAGCAGCAAACACTCAGAAAGTATACCTTACGTCATCTGACATGCTTTTTAAAATTTTAATCCGGTAGAACAGTGGAGCATTACATCTACAATCATGGAAAAACCACAGAAGGTGTGGACAAAAATCATGACTTTTGGGAAAATAAAATGTTGTCTGGACAGATGAGTCTACAACTGGTTTATCTGGCCATCAGGACCGAGGCCGTGTTTGACGTGAACCAGACACCATATTAAAGGAAAAGAAACCTAATTTCAATTGTTGCCCTAAGATATACACAGAAACTGACTTTGAATATATTTGTCAACAGAACGTTGTGTTTGCACAGATGTAAACTAACTTCATATTACTTTAAATTGAACTGATAATATTTTAATTAGTTAACAACTTGTTCTCTTGAGATTGTCCAAAATGAAATAACCATAAAGTTGTTCTGATAAACTTCCTTATGTAAGTTTATTTGACTACTAAGGTTAAATTTCGCAGTAGAGCACAACTTTCCCTTTGCTGGCAACCTCTCAGTGCAGTTCTCGGACCTTGAATCAGAACTTTATTCTCATTATGAATTGTTCTGTAGGTCTCAGAGGTTTGTTAAGATAACAACACAACTGTGTGACACAACACCAAGTGGTGACAACTAATGCTGCTCGTTCTGTGATTTACTTCAGGAAACGGACAATCAAAGTTTCATTCCCTACTCCGTTTTAAGTCTAGCATGTTATAAATTACCTGTCTCCTGGAAAGGAAAAGGTTTCGAAAAGATAGTAGAATCTTCTTTTTCCTGAACAAGTTTCTAATGTAGAGACGTGGCAAAAACTCTGACTTGCTTATGCTGCTGAGAGCTGAGTTAGTGACGACAAAAGAAATTGAAAGAGAAATGAGACAAACCTCAGTCAATCACCTCAGACTTCTGACTTAAGGTCGCTTTGTTTATTATTCATGTTCTTTAATCTTTTAGCAAGATACATTTTTTTATTTGTGATGACCTGCCTCCAACTCTTTTGCTCAGGTGAAAACAGTGCCTGCCTGCATTGACAACCTGGATGCTCAGGATCTCCAGAGGTTTTATTATATATTTTAGCTCTCTGGGGGTCCTGCAGTCTGTGTAGGTTCTGCACTATAGTATCCCTCATCATTTCATCCTTGTTTTTGTCATCTATCTAGTTTTCTGCTCAGTATTCCTGTCTGGTTAGCTATGTTCTTTATTATTTTAGCAGTTTTGTTAGATGTTTTTTTTTTTGCTTGTACTTCTTTAGCTTAATTCTGTTCAGTGTTTATGTTGTTAGTTTATTATTTTACTGTTAGATTCAGCTCCTGTTTTGATAGCTTCTGTTCCTTATTAGTTCTTTAGTTCTGTTAGATCTGTTCCTTTTTAGTTTATTTAGGTATTTCCCCCATGTCTGGCCATTATCTTGTTCCCTGTTAGACATAGTTCTCCCTCTGCCCTGCCAGTCCTCTGCCATCCTTTCTTTCTTTTAATTCAATCTCACTCTCCTTACCTGTGTAATTAGCGCAACCTGCCATTGCTCCCATTTCAAACATTTAGGTTAAATATTTCTCAGGTATAGAAAAGCTGAACCTTCCTTCTTCAACCCTTTATTAATTATCATTAAGTAGTTAGATTCCTTAGTTCTTTGTTAATAAATTAATCATCATGTTAGTGTGATTACTAATCATTTATTATTTTTTTGCGATAAGATACAATATAATCACTCACTTTAAGCCATACGTTTTGATATTGTGATCCTAACAATAAATATATTTTCAGATCAGCAAACAGACTTAAATTGGAGGCAACCGGACTTTTGCTCAGTTCATTTTGAGCGCAAGTCCTCAGATTTAAGCCTGTTGCTGATGCGATGACCCGGATAACTGAAACTTTGCACAGGCATGTTTTCATAACATCCATCCATTTTCCAAACCGCTTTCTCCCTCATGGGGTCGCGGGGGGTGCTGGTGCCTATCTCCAGCGTTCACTGGGCGAGAGGCGGGGTACACCCTGGACAGGTCGCCAGTCTGTCGCAGGGCAACACAGAGACAAACAGGACAAACAACCATTCACACACACACTCACACCTAAGGACAATTTGGAGAAGCCAATTAACCTAACAGTCATGTTTTTGGTCTGTGGGAGGAAGCCGGAGTACCCGGAGAGAACCCACGCATGCACAGGGAGAACATGCAAACTCCATGCAGAAAGACCCAGGGGTGTACTCAAACCCAGGACCTTCTTGCTGCAAGGCAACATCGCTACCCACTGCGCCACTGTGCAGTTTTCATAACATTTTCCTTTAATTCCTTTCATGAAATTGAGGCTCCCTGAAAAACAACACACTAGCTATTAGGAAGGAAGCTAAACCAGTCGTAATGATTTTAGTAACATGTATTTTGAAGAGACAGTTACACTCAAGCTTAATCATTCATGTTAAATGGATGGTAGCCTCATATATCTAGAACATTTGCTATGTCACAGAACACAGAACCCAACCAATGCTATTTTCTTACTAATTTGTAAATCATTGTACCACCGTCACTTTTTAAGAGACCAGTTTGTTTGTTTACAGTAAAAGTTAGTCATGGATGGATGCATAGACGGATGGATGGTTAGAGGGATGCATTTAACCATGGATGTATACCATGTGTAAAGGTTCAAGGATTTCCTCCCCAAGCATGTTAAGTAATGAAGGAATGTCATTTTCTGATGTCTAAGTCTTCAGTGGCACAGGAGTTGGTCCTGCAACCGATGAGTTGCCAGATCGACTCTCACACTCCGGCCGTTGCAGTTGTATGGTTGGACAAGACAATGGACATTTGCCGATTATATGGCAGCCCCACTTCTGTCAGTCTGCCCCAGGAAAGCTGTGGCTACAGATGTAGCTCACCACTGTCAGGGTGTGAATGACTGAATGTAATGTGAAGCGCTTTGGGGTACTTGGACTGTATAAAGTACTACACAAGTATAGGCCATTTACAATGCAGGGATGGTTAAATGTATGGATAGATGTTGGATAAATGGCTGTTTAAATGGGTGGATGGAGATGTTAAATGTGTCTGAAAAAAGAAACCTGTTCTAAAAGTAATGTAGATTAAAAAAGAAAAGCGAGCAGTTTTATGGTTAATGGTTCTGACTGATTTTAAATTGAGCTCAATGTTAAGGTCTGACGAGAACAACTCTTTTGAGATCCAATTTAAAAAAATCTTTTGGCCGACAGTCACAGGTTCTGTCCATAAATAACCAGTGCTGAAATGATCAGACATTTTGTAAATCTGACTTTTATTCTTTCACTACTGTTACCAAGTACTCTGAAGTGCGATGCGATGGTACAACCAGGTCTCATGTTGTTCCCTTGTGTTTAACAAAGAAAGATTAAACAAAATGGAAGTATTTGTCATAATAAAATTAACAATACAAACAAGTTTCAACTTTAAAGTACATTAAAATTCTGCATAAATTAAAGACCTGAAGAACAATAGTTGAGAGAGGTAATATACGACTGTACATGACAATACATTTGCAATACATTACAGTATTTATTTAAAACAGAAGCAAAATAGCACCATGAGATGAAATAAAATCTAAGTGAAAATGAAAATACAAAGAAACACACAGCTCTGATAGTAAATCCTGGATGTTGTCCTGTGGACAGTGAATGTACTCGATGCACAACAAAGGTTCTCCTCATGTGCCTTCATGTCTTTACTTTTAACTGTGGTTATGATTTTAAAAAAAGGCATCAACATTTGTTAAAACAAGAGATGTTTTTAAAGTTGTAAACTGTTTTTTTTTATCACAAATCATGGTCCAGCTTTTGTCTCCTTTTTCGTTTCCTTTCTCTTTCTACATCTGTTCTTTATTCCTATTTAATTTTCAAACAAATACAAAACCTTCTCACAACGTTCTACCACAGGATCCTAAAAAGCAATTTCTGTCCTTTCCTTCCTCTCACTTTCTCCACTCTGCCTCTGCTCTTTTTTTTTTAAATTTACTGTCGTTCACTCTTCGTCGCCTGACATCTGAGGTCTGGAGAAGAGTCGTACAGTTGTTAAATCTACGCGCTCCCTAGTTCACAAGTTGTTGTTGGAAAGTTGACGCTGGTGGTCGAACAAGTCCTCCTCTTCGGCGCTGTAGGCATCAGCTGGTGAGAAAATAATGAAACGAGGGGCGTAAGACGAAACAAAGGCATCAAATGATCACTGCACATTTTCTGACGGGCGAGGGGTTTTTACATGCGACCTGCTGCATTACCTGCATGGCAGCGGAAAAGGTAAACTCGTGCTCCGTCGTACTTGCACCTGCAGCGCATCACATTGTTTTGGAAATCAGACTCGGTCATGTCCATGGTCGGGTTCACCTCAACCTGCGTAGGAGAAAGAGAGAGAAACAAGCCGGATGATGGATAAATATCACGGCTGCGGTCATGACGCATTATGACTGCTGGATGTATCTGAGTAGAGAATTTAATTTCCTTGCAAAATAATTCATAACCCCTTGAACTGTTATCTGATAAACCAACATAAAGTGGTGCATGATTGTGAAGTGGAAGGAAACTGACACTTGATTTTTTAAAGTGTTTTTACTCATGAGCATTTAGAGAGTGTGGTATCTATATGTATTCAGCCCCCTGAGTCAGCACGTTGTAGCCGCCCCTCCTGTTTCATTTACAGCTGCAAGTCTTTTTGGGAATGTCCCTACCAGCTTTGCACATC
The DNA here is from genome assembly GCA_037039145.1 of Fundulus diaphanus. Classification (NCBI taxonomy): domain Eukaryota; kingdom Metazoa; phylum Chordata; class Actinopteri; order Cyprinodontiformes; family Fundulidae; genus Fundulus; species Fundulus diaphanus. The sequence goes on along the minus strand of CM073123.1, from coordinate 23,571,799 downwards.
TAGAAACTGAAGACGCTGGACACAGTTTTTCTGTGAACATCAGTTTTGAAGTCTTCATATTCTCATATGACCTTAGGTCTGGACGTCATTCAGGACTGCACTGTTTTAGCTCCATAAAGCTTCCCATCAACTCTGACCCGTGTCCCTGTCCCTGCTGAAGAAGATCCACATCATGATGCTGCTGTTATCATGCTTCCCAGTCAGGGTGGTGTGTTCAGGCAGATTTACAATGTTGGTTTTCCACCGCACAGAGTGTTTAACACAAATACAATTTTAGAGCTTAGACCCATCAGACCAGAGGAACCTTTATCTACAGGTTTGCTGTATCCTCCACATTGCCTGGGACAACTCTTCCTTCCATCTTGTCGCTTCTCCATAAATGACACATTAGTTGACTAATAGTTGTTTTTAGAACAGCTTAGTCTAAACCGCTGGACAACCAGAGCAGCAACCAGATGCTCCTCCAGAGTTACCCCCTCTACCTCTTGGCTGCTTCTCTAATTAATGCTGTCCTTCCCCAGCCTGTCAGTTTAGGTGGACGGTCAAGTTTTGGCTGATTTGTGGTTTTTCCTACTCTATTCATTGTCAGATGATGGATTGAAAAGTGTTTCTCTGTGATGTTCAAAGCTTAGGATATTGTTTTAAACTTGTTCACAACTTTCTGGCTGACCTGTCAGCGTTTTTTCCTTGGTCGCCATGATGCTTCATATGGTTCTCTAACAAACCATTGAGGCTTTTATAGAATAGCAGGATTCAAACTAAAATTAAATCACAGACAGATTTATTCATGTGTATCGGAATAAAGGGCAAACAAGTCACAGATTCGAGATTTGGTTTTACACATCACAGACTTCCACTAATTTGTGTTGATGTAAAACATAACATCCCACTAAAAGACTTTGAAGTTTATGTTTGTTATGTGAAAAAAAAAATAATTTTTTGCATGGCACTGCAGATTGCTGGTGAAGCCTGGGGACCGTGAGGTTGATGGCTGCGTGAAACTATCTCTGTTCTGGGATCAGGGGCTTCCTCAAGGCTCCCCTGGTCACATGGAAAAACATGTAATCCCTTAGACAAAAAAAAAAAAAAGAGAAGCTGTACATGATGTCCTTTTTAAAAACCGAAGGAAAAGATTTTGGAAAGAGCTCTCTACCACAGGATTATTGTTTTCTGCTTTTCTATATGGCATCTGATGTATAAACTCAGACGATGAATGACATCACTTTCCACTGTTATCTCACAGAGGAAAAAAAGTTGAAAAAAATAAAAGCACCCGAGATGCAGATGACGGTTTAGACTTTGCAGCCTATCATTAGACTGCAGCCATGGTTGGTTGCCATGGCGGCTTGTTTTCCACCCTGTCTGTCTGCCTCCCATATATAAGAAAAGCGCACAAATGCATTTTCCTGATGCACACATCAAACAGATAATCTGACCACATATTCATTAAAGCGGCCCTGTTTTATTTTTATATATTTTTTTACGTAGCGTTAAAAACGTGCGGTTTTATTTATATTTGGTGCCTCAGATTCAGGGTTAAACATATTCCTAACTGCTGTTCTTTATGAACCTTTAGGCGACATCTCAGGTCATGAACTTTGATCTATGTGCATATGCTGCAAACTGAGACCGGCGAGTGATATCATACTTTACAGTCTCTGCGTAAAACACATCAACTTTGTGGCAGCTTCTTAAAAGCTCTTGTAATAATGTGAAACAAAGGGCCCACTAGCCGTTTTACGGGATGATGAAAGGCCCGTCACCGTTGTGTAAAAGACCGAGGTTATACCGCTGATCCTTTGGATTCAGGCGCAATCAGAGGCAGCGGAGCTGAGGTGGACATGACTCATCAGCGTAAATGTATGGTGCTTAAAGTGGCTCCCTGGTAAAGACACAGAAACACCCAGCTGCATGACAGACGAGCCAGGGCCCAGGCCCTCTCTCAGTCTCTCACGTCTCGCAAAATTACGAGGAGCTTATCTACAGCCACACCGCAATCACCGCCACAGCAACGTTGCTGGGTCACAACGCTGTGGCAAACTCTGTGATATACCGTACATCTCGCAGACGTGCTGGAACTACATGTACAAACCTGATGTAAACACTTTGATTTCAATACAAGCAAACAAAATAAAAGGGGGAGGGGACTGTAAACACCGTCCTGCTGATGCTGCTGGGCTGTCGGGAATAAATAGAATAAATGATAGAGATGCGAGAGGGATGACTAGGTCACCGCAGCAGATTGGATGTCTCGGTATAGAGAGGGAAGAAGATGTGGACGAGCTCAGGTTTCAACCTGTAATGTGCTGACTCTGCTTTTAGGCTGCCAGTAGGTTTGTACTCTCTATAAAAGGCGGACTAACAGCAGGTCTGCTTTCTATATAAATCTAGACTAAATTTACTTTCCTTAAACACGCACACACCCTTAGAGCTGCATCGCCGCCGTACACCTGAATGACTGGCAGCCCAGCCAAGAGCCACTTAGCTAAAATTATAGCCTTTTATCGCAGCTTTTATCTCCTGTGTGCCTTAAGATGTTGAAACACAAACTCCCCACTTTACTTTCTCGCCCCGATGTAGGAGCTTGCCAACAAAATCATTGAGGGTTTTACAGCAGAAAGATTAAATGAGGATTTGAAGTTTAATTCAACACTCTTGTTCTTTTTGCCCTTTCTAGTGTATAAACACACAAATGAACTGCCAGTTGATAGATATTTTCATAGTGGTGAGGAGAAGCTGTAAATGGCGAGAGTGGATGGATGGATGGATGGATTTTTAGTGAAACAGATCAGAAATAAAGGAAAATACAGATTTTCTCCACGCATTTTCTCTTTCCTGTTTATAAGACCTGGAGAAGTCCTATTTAAATTCCAAAGTTTGCCAAGTTGATATTTTCCAGAATGTTATTTTATAAAATGTTCTAAACGGACTGACCTGAAAGATGTATTCACCAGGTCGAACATCTGTGATATCGACCCACTGACAGTCGATGTCATGGCGGTACGTGTCCCAGCAGCCGACAGAGATGCCCTGCTGGCCCCAGTTGTAGCAAGCGTATCGCTTATGGATACCTGGAGGCACAAAACACGCATATATAGGACATGCTGAGTTATGTCTGTGTGGTGCAGCTATACCGGTCAGTGTGGATTAAAAATGTTGTACCATTTAAAAGAATATTAAGGCTCTAAAGTCAAGCAAAGATGTATTTAATGAGTGTAAAGTTGTTTTCCCTTTGTAATAATTTGGCTTTTACTGCATGATTGATGCACGATTGATGCACTCCTTCACGACTGATTGAAAGCCATCTCTTATTTCTTTATCTTTCAAAGTAGCACCACTTTCCTTATAAAGGGGTCTTTTTCTTCCGACAGCTTGTTTATTATGTTGTTAACAAATCTTTCTCTATAGTCCCTGGCCAGTGTTAGAGGAAAGTTTTTTTTTGTTTGTTTAACTCTGGCCTGTAATTATTTCACACATAAAAGGCTTTTGAAACTCAAGACAAAACAGTGTTTTGTCAACAAATACCAGACAACTTTTCAAGGAACCGTTTTTGACTCAGACTTTTAGTTACTTTGCTATGATCCATTTGCCACAAAAGGCATACTTTCTTTCCCTTTCTATCTAAATATATTTGTCATATTTAGACAGCTGCAGATTTGACGGATAGAGAAAAAAATATATATTTTAGCCCCAACAAGGTGATTCCATAGAGCTCTTTGCTGAAAACCCAGCATAAAGAGGAGGATCAGCTGGGTGATGAAGCAGCACCTCAGATCTTCGCTGGATGTTTTCCTGTTTCTAAAATACCTGACTCTCATACACTGTTCATCTGCTCTACGACGCTTCTTTTTTAATACTGACTTTAATAATCACTTTTTTTACTTGACCTCTTTAATTGCAAAATGTGTTGGACAGAAAGTGAATGAAAGAGTAGCACCCAAAATATCTGAAAGAGCTTTAGAAAGCCCAAATAACCCCTAATCAGAACCACTGTAAATTATTTCTAATTAACGTCTGAATCAGAGTATTTATAAAAGGGCTTATTTAATATGCTTTTTGTGTCTGGTGTCGTCTCACCATCGGGGCAGTAAGTGTCCTCCAGGCAGAAACTGGCTTTGTGACCTTCAGCCACTTTCGTCCCATTGAGGGTCAGCAGATCGTAGTGGGTGAACACCTCAATACTGTGGTAGTGCCTAAAAACAATGCATAGAAAAAGCAAAAAAAAAAGAAAAGTTACATAAAGTCATGAACATAGAGAAACCTTCATTCCACCTTCTGTTCTCTTTCAAGCTTTGATTTAGTTTCGGTATGAAATATGACGACCATAAATGCTGTTATGTTCCCTAGAGATGTCAAAAAGGCATGATGAACAGCTGGGAAAGCTCGTGAAAAAAGGAAGATTTGGGTTTGGGGTTTCTTTTCTGTGCCTCACAGAGCAATTCCCAAAACAAACGTTACCGAAACTGCAAGTCAAACCCTGTGTTTGCTGGTGGACTAGGTAGTGACTGGGTTGTGGTTGTGCTTCTTGTTCTAGGACACAGAACCACAGCTGGAGAGATAAGAAACCAGGCAACTGCAACACGAGTCTTGGCTGCGGCTGTAACAACAGGGTTAACCAGAGTGGAGGATGCTCAGTGTAAACTTTATCTGTGTTTATCCTGTTAAATAACAGACGTTTAAAGGATTTTGACTATTTATAGACAGAATCTATTCTATGCTGTACTCAGGGATCTCATTTAATGTTCTAAATTTTATGTTGCCATTCATGTAAAACAGCAGGGATTTAATTTACAGCATCTAGAATCTGTCTGGATTTATATTTGTCTTGCAAAACCTCAGACCAGCCCAGTTGTGCAGAGAACAGGGCTTATTATCCATCCATCCAGCTTATCCGTGCAGGGTTGTGGGGGGGCCTGTGCCTATCTCCAGCGGTCAGTGGTGCATCCCGAACAGGTCAGCAGTCTATTATGCCAGGTTAAAACACCAAACCTCAATGTATTTAATTGGGATTGTATGTGTTTGGGTGTGAAGGGGAAAGAATGTTTTATTTATTATTTTATAAATAAAACTTTTAAATGTGTGATGTGCATTTGTATTCATCCCCGCTGAGTCATAACTTTGTAGAAGAGTAATTTTCAGGTTTTCCACAGATTCTAACTTGGATTAAGGCCTGGACATTTTGAAATGCTGTGATGGTGTGTCTGCAGAGCTAGTTTTCAGCCAGATCTTGTGTTTTTAGGCCACAAAAGTAACAGTTTGGTCTCATCTGACCAAAGCATCTTGTCCCCTGTTTGGCTTGTGGAAAGCTGAAAACAGGATTTCTTCTTGCTTTCTCCTTGCCACTTTTATATAAAAGCCAGATTTATGAAGTGCATAACTTCTACGGGATGGGGGTTAGGACCCCTCTTGATTGTAGAGTTAACCTACCAGGTTACCCCTCTGGGATGCCAGTGCCTGGACCTGGCAATATAGGATGTGTGTGGTAAGTGGGAATACTGTGTCCCTTTTGTTTTCTCTCTTGTAAGAGTGTTTGTATCTGGGGCACTAGGGTGGGAACGAGTGAATGTGTACGTAGCTTTCTGTTTGTTTATTTGTCTGGTTGGGTTTGTACTGCGCCCTCTCCCGGGACATGTCAAGTCACCACTAAGTGGTGGAGACCTTGCTCCCCTCCGCTGACTGGCGCCTTGGCCCGCTGGTGCATTGGTGGTCCTCGGTGTCCGGGACTGGGTGCTCGGGTGGGCGCCGGCTCGCTCCTGGCGGCTGTTTCGCGGGGCCTGGTCCCTGGGGCCCATGGCTGGATCCGCTGGCTGACGGCGGAGCCCTACAGAGTTACCAACAACTACTTGGCTGCTTCTCTGACTAAGGCTCTCCTTACTCAGCTTGTTAGTTTAAGTGGACGGGAATGTCTCGGTAGGTTTTCAGTTGTGCCATACTCATTGCATTCACATATGATGGATTAAACAATGTCTTTGTACGATCTCCACAGCTTGGGATGATGATTTATAACCGAACCCTACTTCAGAAATCTCAACCATAGCGCTGACCTGCCGGTTGTGTTCTTTGGTCTTCATGATGCTTTTTTTCATAGATTTTCTTTTGAAAAGAGGCTCAGATGCCTTGAAGGAGCACTCACATTTATACTGATCAAATAAAAAATAAGATGACTTATTTAGTATTAAAATAAATTCTGAAGGCGGTTGGTTGTAAAGTTTATTTTTTATTTTTTGGGAAAATGTGACTGAATGTAAAGACGTGCATTCATAACTGGACCCTTTTAAATGTAAAACTCACAGTTTTGCTAAGAATTAGAGCAGATCCAGGGGATCTTAGTCAAATGTGAGCTTGGGGGGCTCCTCTTACCTGTGACACTGATGCCAGACCCAGCTCTCCCTGGTGGCTCGTGGTCTGAAGTCAGCCATGCCCATGTTCATAATGCGGGAGGAGAAGCGTAGCAGTCTGCGGTGTCCGTAGGGCCAGTTCATCCTGGCCGCAGAGGAAGAAAGGCAGTTCTCCTCGTTAGCACAAGTCAGCAGGTGAAGAGGTCGGTCCTCCAGGTAGGCCGTCTCCTGGACAAGCTGAGCATCCACAACCAGGTCAGGAGCAGCTGCAGGAATCATAGAGGTAGAAAAAAATAAGAAACATCCATACAACTTGTGTTTAACTGCTTTAAAATCCTTCAGGAAAAAGTTTATTTACACAATCCTCATTTCTAACATTTAAAATGTGGTCAAAAGATTAAAAAAATAGTTATGAAGCAGGAAGCACGTACACTTGTCTTAAGCACAGATTAAATTGGCTTCAAAATAACTATTTTCCCAACCCATAATTTTATTGTATCTTCTGTTTTCCCCTCACTAATGCATCAAACTTGATGCTCCTTCAAGAGGTTTATGCATCGGTTGAAAGATCTAGCTTTGATTCTGTCCGTCAATTCTCATAAGTTTGAGGAATCAAAATTGGATAAAAAGGTTAGATATTTATCATCCTGTCGTCAATATGATTTCTACCTGTTGGATCTACTTGGAAGAAATCTCACTGCCTCTAAAAAAAATTAGCTGGTGACAGGAGCCGGACAGTTTTCAGCCAGATGGACCCTAACCAGTCAACAGTGGGTTGGAAACTCAAAAATGTAATCTTTTCCCTATCAGTAAATGCACCATAACAAGGCTGCCAATTCTCGCAATACACTCAGCTCCTTCCCGTCCCAGAGCACTCACAGGCAAACCCGGTCCTCATAGAGGTGTGTGTTTGCGCGTGCGATTGGGTGAATGTGGCACTAGTGTCAAGTGTGTTGATTGCTCAGCATGACTAGAAAATTGCGCTATATAAATTCAGTCCATTTACCATTCAGTCTATTTACTGCAAGAAGACGACTCAGTTTGCAATTTTGGATATCACTGAGTTGCTTTTGAAGCCGAAGGAAGCACAGACAAGTAAGACTATTTAATAGGAAACTTCTCTCTAAGAGAAATGGGGACTTGGCTGAAAAGTGAACCAGGGCAGTTTTCCACATCATGTTAACATTTCACTTTCAGTTAACACAGAAAAAAGTATTTGTTGGGTTAAAAAACAAACAATGATGTAATGTTTAGTAGACAAAATACATTTAACCCCACAAAGTCATATAACTGGAAATTAAATGTTAACATAACGTGGACAACTGGCCTGCTTCACCACCAGACTTTCAGCAGATAACAGGAAGAGCGGACGGAGTACAGAGATGTAGCTGTGTGTTGTCCTTTTAATCCTTCAACTTCTTTTGTGTTGTGGAACATACTGGACTTAGAAATATTGGGAGCCTTTATGAAATCCAAGAGCTAATTCTAAGGACACATTTTCCATAATATGCACAGAGACTGCCACTTTAGTGATGCTGGCTGTGCTAACCTTAGCGAAGTGGTTAAATAAGATGCTTAAGAGAGTTTAAAATGTCAGCCCTGTAATAATTTTTATCTTTATTTTAAAATATGAATGAATCTCTGTTTTACGTTTGCAGCACCCTCACACACATCTGGCTACGTCGACTCATCTCCTAATATAAACAATTATTGACCAATCATAGAAGGGCTAGAGTAAAGCATGTTTAATATTGTCCTTATTTCTTCTTAGGTTGTAGCTCTTTAAGTGAAATAAGAACATATCTGCAGGTCAAAGTTTTACAAAAACTAGAGATCGGAAATCAGCCACAAAAGTCTGATCGGTGCATCTCTTTTCAAGATCAAAGAATCTGGAAAGTGCTAGACTTATGGGATAGGTTTATAGTGTGGTTTTAAATAAACACTTTACCAGCTTGTGGAGGCAAACAGCTGCAAAGCAGAAATGCCAGTTTCACATAATACTAGTTTCCCACAAGCCTGTAAATAAACTCTGCAGTATGGCATTTGCTGGAGTTTCCTTTAACAATCTCTTTGCTACAAATTAAGTCACTGGTTTTGGACTCACTCTCCACACATGTCACTCCTGCAGCTCTGCCATCTCCTCCTCGGGGACAGTAGACATGACCGTTCTTGCGACACTGCTGGATGGACATCTCCGTGCCCACGCAGTGAGTCCCGCTGAGCACCACCTCCCTGGCATCGGGGGATCCCTGCCAGAACCAGGTCTCCTGCAAAGATACAACAGTAGGACATGTTCAAGCACCAAAATCATTTGATCATACTTTAAAGCACTTTGGGAAGGACATTGAGCTACAATTATGCAGAATGGTGGTGCTTAGGGCACACAGTAGGCTCTTCTATAAACACTAGAACACATTTTTATTGGCCCAATCAGTACACATTATCACATTTTCCACTCTTATTCACAATTTTAAAACGGCTTGTTAAATGTTCCCAGCAGCCCCCCTCAAAATGCACTTGGCCGGCCGTTTCCATGCACCGTTCTATTTTCAGTTTGTTTGCTCTGTGAATTCCCCCCCCCCCCCTCCGATCTCTCTTCGCCTCACTTTCCCTCTTTTATTTTCGGCGCACTGGAAGTGGACGTTTGAGAGGCCTGTAATTACTTCAGGCCTCAGTAATAACACAGCGCAGTCATACAGAGAGAGAGAGAGAGAGAGAGAGAGAGAGAGAGAGAGAGAGGCATAGGAGAACACAATGAACAAAAGTTCACGGATGGACGAAGAGAACTGCAGGATGACTAGAATTCACCTCATGAGCTCTGGAGGCAAATCCCAAGCCGAGCTGCCGGCAGACCACCATGGCTTCATTGAGGCCAAAGTTCTCGCTGCAAACTGAGCCCCACCGCATTGTTCCTCCGACCTCTATCAGCACCTCCACGCGGCCCTCTCCACGGTCTCGTCCCCCTACCAGACGCACCTGAATGCATAGGGAGGAATGAGTGTTAGACTCTCAGGGCAGAAATAAACCTGTACTTTGCACATAGAAAAGTGTCTTTGTGTGCTCATCTCACGCTTGTTTGAATGCCACTGTCGGGCACATTGCAGCGGACCGCTACATCCTGAGTATGTTTGCAGGTGTAAAGTGGAACAGGTTTATACACGCAATCCATGATTGACTTCTCCCTGCCTGTGCACTGGACACTGTTCATGTGGATCGGACCAGTACCTGAGGAGGGAACGGCAGAGGGACAGCTAAAGTCCACATGCAAAGGGTGAGACACTCATACAAGCACACATCTTGCCCAATCCGTAAGCAAACTACACAGCTGATTAGGGTATATATATATATATATATATATATATATGTATGTATATGTGTGTGTGTGTGTGTATACATATCGGCCCTCAGAAGTAATTTAAAAAGTAGAACCTGTGGTGATCTTTTGAAAAACAAGCTCCAATGTAATCTCTGAGGAGGTGGAAATGGACAAAATGGAAAAATAAAAAATAAAATAATGTGTCTGCATAAGTGTGTGCATCTTTAAGCTAATATTTTTTTGATTGCTGTATGATTTGAATACAGCACTGAGGGCAGCTCTGAAAGACTGCATTTCTCTTTGTCTTCAGCTTTCCAACCAAAGTCTGAAGGCTTTGTGGTAATGCTTTGTTCATAAACCCCTCCAGCATAACTTACGGCTTTGTTCCAGCTGAAAAAAAACAACAAAAAAAGCTAAAGCATCATACTGTCACCACCACCACGCTACAAGGGTATGTTGTTTTTCGATAGTGTTGTTTTGAACCAAACAAACCTTTTGAAATCATTGATAAAGAGTTTAACCTTGTCTTCATCAGACCACTACAACACGCTTTTGGGAGACTTTAAATGTGTAATTTCAAAATATAGCCAAGCTTGGATGCATTTCTTTGCCATCCTACCCCTTCACCTGAAGATGTGACGGAAACAAAAGAGGGCTGGGATCTGTGGAACACAGCCAGGGTTTGCCAGTAATACCTGCAGATCCTCTATTGTTGCTGCAGGCCTCCATGGCCGGAGTTCAGTTTTGCAGAATGTACACTGACTTGTATTTATCACTAGTTTGAATGTGTGGTTGATCCTGAAAATAGCCACATCCCTGGTTATCAGAGCGTGGCATACCTATGCAACCACATTAGTGTAGTTTTTAAACTTAATTTTCTTCCTAAGAGTTTTCTGTTTGGTTTTCATTATAGTTGTACAACTTGGTACAGGGCACATAAAGGGTGGAAAAAGTTCTAAATCTTTTTAGATTGTTCTCATTTATCGTTTTTTACATCAAAACATTTTTAAAAGGGTGTGCAGACTTTTTTGTATTCACTGTATTAAGTAAAAAGTTTTTAAGTTTTGTAGCTGTTTTAAAGCTCCACCTTTCCACATGGGACCTTCACCAAAACTGCAGAAGGACAAATAACTTAAAGTGGGAAAACATTGTGTCCTTCTCCAAAAAATAGTTGGATTATTCTTTTTAAAGAAGCAAGAGACTGAAGGACATTCTCTACAGTGGCCCACAGGTGAAAACACGCAGCAAAGATGCTGCAGACACATAAATGATGCTAACTCCAAAACACTCAAACAAAAACAAAACAAATGCAACAGAAAAATGCTGCAATCACAAAAAAATAGACGGGAGCAAAATGGAAAAATGTTACAAATACCAGAAACAGCAGCAAGAAAAAGAAGGGGAAAAAGCTGCAAACGCACTCTAAAAAAACAGAAGTGCGAAAGACCACTAGGGGCAGTCGACCACCAAGTCAGGTGGGACCAGCCACTCAATTAAGACAAATACGCTAATATTACTTGCATAAATTTGCTGATGTTCTATAAAATTGTAAAAGATTATGACTATGTGCTTTAAAAAGACATGAACGAAAAAGTACCTTTTCTTTCTTCCCTCCAAATTTCTTCTGGGCAAGGTGGGTTGGCCTGGTCCCACCTGACTTGACGGGCGACTCCCCCTAGTGGTCTGCCACACTTCTATTTTTTTTATAGCAAGTTTTTAAGCTTCTTTTTTAAAACTCGCTCTTGTTTTTTTTGTACTTCCAGCATTTTTCATTTTTCTCCTGTCGTCGGCACAGCCAGGATCAACTTCTCTAAGAATTTTAAAAAAATTCTTGTAACATTTTAAAAATGTTAAAAAGGCACCCTTCCTCCTAAGTGTTGGACTGTTGGTTCTGAACTCAGTTAATGTAATAAGTTGTGCTGACTTTATATAAAATGCAAAACTCGCAAATGATCAAACATAATGTAAAAGGTCTCCAAATCAAACTCTCTCAACAAAACTCATATAGCCCCTGACCGGCTTTCCACGACCACACATAAAAGACTCCGAAGTTTCTTTGCAAACACAAATGTTTCAGCAGGTGTTGGTGGACCAGGTAGAAACTCGTTAAAGCCTGATGCAAGACATGATTTAGAGTTTTAAAAACTGAACTATTTAATGGATGATGCGTTCAAAACAAAACACAGTTTTTGAAACATCACCTGTTTTTGTCGCATATTTTCTGCATTAGGCATTTGTGGTCATTCACTTATCATAAGCAAAAAGATACATTTGGTACAAATAAAAAAACATAGCACACTATTAAAGCCTTTATCAGTTGTAACGTTTTAAAAACTATATTACAGTTTTTCTACGGATTTTGAAGTTTTATGGAGAATGTATAAAATGTATTTAGAAACAAAATTGATAACTAGAGTAGGTTTTTGAAGAAAGTAATAGCTTTGTCAAAAAAGATAAGGTCTCGTAAATAGTGGTATCAAAAATTATGTTTGATGTTAAGGTTAACTGAATAAATTTAATTCAATGTCAGCTTATTTCATTTATTGTAAGATGTAATAATGATTAGCTGAGATGCACGACCCACAAAAGATCAAACAATGATGAGAGAGAGGGAATATCATTGAAGATGTGCTGATAAGTGGTAGTTAAAAAAGCTCCCCAAGTCAAACTCTCTTTGGAGCCCCAGAAAACCTTGGACCTGGCCTGCGCTGAGCATTCGTAAATGCTATGCAAACACTAATCTCCATTAAAAGCCCAGATATGTTCTGGACCTCTCTCTGCTTCTTAGAACCAAAATAGATCCCAAAATGCAAAAAGGAGCAAAATCTGTTAGCACAACTCTGTTTGTGTAGGTGTGTGAGGCCCAGGCAGGAGCCCTTTAAAGCCCTATAATTGTGCTTTAAAAAGCCGATGATGTCATCAACTGTATAGCGTCAGGTTGTCTCTGCTGACTGCACAGCCCGTCTTTACATTAAGTCTTGTTTTTTACCAAAAAAAGAAGCTTTATTGCATTTAAAGCTTCGTTCTGACACCCTGACAATTTCACCCAGTTTATTATAGCACCTAAAGCAGCATGCAGATGCTTTCCATGAATTATTTCATTAAGCAAAGCAGAGAGGGAGAGAGAAAAATGCACCCACACCATTAAAGGACATGCTAAGTGCTCATTTGGGCAGAAGGATAATGGGAGGAAATGAATGTGATTACAGCTTGACTGCTGAGGTATGGCAAGAAGAACCGCTATAAGCGACTGTGAGAAAGAGGGGTCTCGCAGCAGAAAAATACATTTTACTCTACAATTGCCAGCTCGGGGGGCGGGATGCATTTTCCCACCCACAACAAAAGCTCAATGCAAAACAATTACATCTGAATGTTTGCTCCTGCTGGCCACTGATTGCCTGATGTTCTTGTTTCAAAGCCAAGCAAACTTTTTCTCAACCAACAAGTTTATTTTGACAACAATACATGCCGTTCTTTTTGCTCGCCTCACCCTTCTAGCTTAGTTTACACGTTAAATAATTGGTCATGGGGAGAGTTCCTCAACAATCAGCAGACTTTGGGCTGTAATCATCCTCCCTGCATTTATTTGTCTGCGAAAGTGCATGGAGATGGAGTGGCAACTTCAGGAACAGGCAGTTAAACCGGGAGATCTTTTGTCTTAATCACTCAGTTATTCTATTGCTGCTATAAATGCAGAAGGAATGTGGGTATGTTTTGCTATTTAATAGATAATTGAGCCACAGCTTTTTCTGAGCCAAATGCTTTAGTCTCTGATATCACCAGAAATACCTAAAATAGCATTTTGTAATATACAGATAGAGGCCTATTTGTGCTTTCTTACCCTGTCCAAGTTGAGCCCCGATGAGCGCCTCTTTAGCTGAGCCAAAACCCAGCTCTCTGCAGACCACGCTGGCTGCGTTCAGGTCCCACAGGTGGTCACACACTGTGCCCCACTTTCCCTCTTTCATGACCTCGACACGGCCCTCTCCGAGACGGGGGCCGGCCTTCAGGCGAACGACAGGCTGCAAGGAATAATTTTCAAACGATTAGACTAAATAACAAACTAGTTTTCAGCTCATATTTTTATAAGCTATTATGTTATTTTCTTTACCACGCTTCAGCTTGCTTTAACAGGATAAGTCGGAATTTTTTAAACTGGAGTTCTGTTGAAACGGTGCGAGCAGTAAACATGTAACCTGCAGAAGATAACTCTGATTGTGCCGTGATTAGCCGATCCCATGGGCCAAAGGCAACAGCTAGACCGAGAGAGGCTAAGACAAAGCCGGGCTTTTACCGTCTTCAAACAGCTCCTGCCTCTAAATCAGCTGTTTATGCAAACGCTACTTTTGAACCTTTAAGTTATGTTTATGTTTGTTTTGCTTTGAGCAGTTAATTAAAAGGAAACCAATGATTTTATGGAATTCAAATTGGAAGAAGGAGGCGGTATGTCAACAATAGGCTACTCTTCATTTGTGAAACACATCTTGAGAGAGGAGCCATGTAAAGTATTGGCTGTCAGAATCACTACCTGCTTAAAACATGTGACGCAATAAGGAAATAAAGAAGTAGCTTCACAGCTATAAACTGTGGCGATATTTTCAATTTCCATTACAGGAAAACAACAACAAATGGCGTTTATATGTTCCACTATGGTAAAATGTACACGTTGAAAAAAAATTTTCATTTGGGAAAATCTCCACATGTGAAATCATTTTGGAAAACATTTCACATGTAGATTTCTGCCTCATTTCATTGCTCTGATATACAGTAAGATGGCCGGTCCTGATTGGCAGGAGTTGTCCTCTGGTAATCTGCAAGTTGTGAGTTTGGATTCCAGCATCTCCCTTCATGTATCAAAGTGTATTTGGGCAAGGCTGCCTACTAGTCTGTGTATATGTGAGTATTTCTGTGTGAATATTTTATCCTGCTTTACTTGCATATCGGATGTTCTGATGTTCTTTTACCTTTTGTTCTCGGCATATGTCTCATACAAGAAGATCATTGTAGGCGCACCACCTCCTTCTTCCATTTCCCGTGTTAATAATCATTAGCTTCCCTGTGATTGTTAACAGCTGCTCGATACAAGTGTAACCTTGATTCATTTATACAGTCAGTATTGCTTTCTTTAATTTTTCTTTTAAAGCAAGTATTTTGATAGTCAACAACATTTTGAAGTGTGGGAGAGGTTGAGAGAAAGCTCCATGTGCTGAGCTTCTATGTATGCTGCGCTGCCATTCAGATAAAATAAAGAAGTTACAATAAGTACAACTTTAGCTCGCCTTTCCATGCAACTCGAAATGGCTGGAGAAGCTACCAAGCAACGAGTGAGGGTTGCAGAATCATCACAACGGTGTACAGGTTCAGAAAATAATGTTTGCAAATTCTGCTATGATCTTCTTCTGATCAAAGTTGCTTTAAGATGCTAAAAGTCTAATTGAGTCTTAATTAGGCATTAGCTTCTTCGCGTCTGGATTTATACTAAATGGGGACACCAAGAGAGAGTTATCCACAGCAGCTACAATAATGACTGTTTATAACTTTTTAACAGAACATTATCATTTATTATCATTTTAACAACTCCAGGTATCCAGTTTGTTAAAACAGCTGCACAAGGTAACCTTAGCACGGGAAAAAAGTTAACCCAGCCCATATAAATGTGGGAAATGAGCTGAATTTTGATATGTTTAAAGTAAAAGATCTGTAAAGACCATGAATAAGCAAAGTTTAGATGTTACTGATGGATTTAGTTTAAAGGGAAGCTCATTCTCCTGGTTAAGCTAAGTTAAGAAGCGATGCACCCATAGTAGGCGGTGAAAGATATCTTTAAAATGATCAGTGTAGGGTCTTTCTAAGATAAATCTGAGAAGAAATTAATACTGCTCCTTACTTAATCTTAAAAACTTTGAAAAACAAAATAATTTTAAAACATTACTTAAAAATATAAACAAAACTTTAAATACTGGACTCAAACCAAATGTACTTGCTTCCAAATGTTTGTCAAACTGATGAGCTTTGCAGAAGGCAAAAAATGTCTCGCTGTGAAGTTTAAGTTCAACGCTTCATATATTTGTTATAGTTTTCCACACTAACCGTGACAGGAGGGGGAGCAGGAGCTCTGCCGTTACGCGCAAACTGATATCCTGGCACACAGCGGACCACGGCGTGCATGCCCCCCCTGCATGGAACATCACTCCTGGGTAGGGACAGCTGAGCAGGACACTGCGCTAAGGACACCTCCACACCCTGACACTGCACCTTCTCCACCCAGTAAGCCTTCTTACTGATCTGGGTTCTCAGTCTGGTAAAGATATGAAATGCATCAACAACTGGATTTAGGGTAAATCTTTAGATTAATGTGAGATTTAATCATTTTAAGGAGATCATTTTCATTTTCACCTTGATGAAGGATCCGCTAACTTAGAGTTCCAAAGTTTCCTGAAAGACAGAGAAAATTATTTTCATTAGTTGGAGCAAGAACCATGTAGCTTTACATTAAACAGACTAAATAATCCCACAGTGCTTTACATTCCCACAGTTTCTATTTTTCAGTCATCCTTGTCTCCAAGTACTACTCTGCAGTTTGGTCCATTAAACTTTAAATAAACAAAGGGAAATTGTAAACAAGAAGAAGGCCAAGCTCGATGCAGAAGCACCTCTGGAACAACCTTCTGTTAGAAACATTAAGGACGATTTATAATATCATTAAACCATTTCTTTCCTTTCATGTCTCTTTATTCCTTTTCATTTTGTTGGACTTGCTTGCTTTGTATTTATTCATACTCCTGTTTCACTGTTTGTCTATATGTCGGTGAATTTCGGGTTTGAGGCAAAAACGTAAAACAAACTGAAGTTATGAATAGAGTAAAATGGGTAGCCAACAGGGACTAATAAAATTGTCTGACTCCGACCGCCGTATGCCAGTTTCTGCCAAGGTTTTGCTGATGCCTGCCAAATCTAACAGGATTCTCTAAACAGTGTCTAGTTTCATTTGAATCCCCTTCAACAGGAGTCTCATCCAGCAGGGGAAGCAGTGTGAATAAACAAAACGAGGCCCCGTAAGTCTGGATATGCTCCCGTGCACAGAAACATCGCAGCCGACCGCTTGGATCAGCCGCCGTGACCACAGGCAGGTGCCGTGGGGCTGACGTTCTTTATGAATTAACAAAGTCACTCAGAGAAATAAATTTAGAATTCACCGGACAACCAGATTTGTGATGCAATTATATATTCAGCAGCCTAAAAAAGGGACATTTCCTTTCCAGGAAAACGAAGCACCCCAGTGTTTCCCTGGTTATTTTGCTTATGTCTGAGTCTGGATGGTTTTATGAAGAAAACCGATTAAGAATAAGAAACCAAAGAAACTTCTGTTTTGAAAGGTTTAGTTTTCTGTGGTTTGCATCTCAATCATTTTTTTTTGCCAATGTGATTATCCCATTGTTAAACACTCAAGTAAACCCATTAGTTATTCGCACTAAAATGTAGAACCATAAAATCAAAATTGCTACAGAAAAAAACGTAATCTATTATGCTAAAATAAAACATCAATACACTGTGGCAACAGGATAAAACGTGCACACAATGGAGGTGAAGAGGTAGAGGTGGATTAAGACCCAAACTACAGCGCTGTAGTAATCTTTTTAAACAAACTTAGAAATTCTGTCCGCATGGGCTCTAAAATCCCAACAAGAATACTCATGCAACACGTATAGATGACAATAAATATACATGAATCACCCACCAAAAGTCAGTGAACAAGCATCAACAAGGTTGGAGTAGAAAACTATTCTTACTTAACATGTCTAATGAACATGGAGGAAATGCCCCCTTGTGTTGTGCACATTGTAGGCACTGTAGAAAAATGTGGTGATACTTGGTAGGGAGCTAACAACACACACATTAATGCCTAATTCATATATTTCAGTGTATTTTAAGACATCTTCAAAGGATCGTGATCATCTTTAGTTCAATTTCTGAGATATTTGAACTGGGCACTGAACAGAGATTGTTTAAAACAGAATAATAAGGCCTTCAATCTATTTGGGGAAACACAAAAGACAGTTTTTTCAAGGGTTTTAGGGATTAGGGCCAAATTAATCCACACTAAAAACATTCTGTAAAACAGTTTTGATTTACAAAACCTTTATTTTATGTCAAATAAACTGTGTAACGTGTGTAACAACAAACGTGATCGTTAGCCCCATGCTATGGTGCTTTAGCTTGGCTCAGGAGGAGCCAAGATAAGATAGTTTTACTGCAATTTACCTCAGTGTGGGGGGCAGGGAGCTGGTGTGGGGCGTCTTGGAGTGTCATAAAATGAGCTGAGTCAAACCTATGTGCAAGCTGTGTGTTTCAGCATCTACTAGCAAGCGATTACGTGAGTAAGCCATATCTGTGTGTGTGTGTGTGTGGGTGTGTGTGTGTGTGTGTGCGTGTGTCTTTGTGTGTTTGCACTATTTAAAACCTTACACAACACAGCCGTAAATCAAAATGAGAGAGACAGACTGTGTGGGGGTGTTGGTTCATGGTTTGGAGGCAGGGGAAGAGGGGTGAGAGTGCTACCCATATAATTGCCTGCTCCGCTTGGCAGTGTCTGCCTTGTGGTCCAGCAGTAGCATGTTGGTTCACACACAGCAGACAGGGAAATATGCACGTACATATCTACTCCCCTTGGCTTCTCTCCTTGTAAACAGAGCCCTTTAAAGCCGATGCCGTTACCAAACGCTATGAGAGCATGTTGGGAAACACAGCGCGAGGGTTGTGAGACTGATGTCTCCAGTTTTTATTAGAATGGTCTATCTTGGTAGGAAAAGGATAAGTATTTTCTTTTGGTCTCTAGATGTATTTTCAGCTGCTGAGAACTAAACAATTGTTGGACGCTCTCTGATGGGTTGGGAACAGATTGAAATGGACTTGATCCTGCTGTCTTAATAAGTTAGTTTGTGGGGAACAATAAAGAGCCGTACAAAGATTGGGAACACAGAAGATTCTCTTATTTCATAGGATCTTCAGCTCGCTTGGGGTTTTACTGCAACTCTAGCAACACAATACGAGAAGCCACAGTGGAAAGAGAGGCTGACTCTCAGGAAGCTGAAGATAACCTGTTATTACAAACCTCAGCACGAATTCAGAGATGTTTTGCCGGGACAATCGGCTCCATCGCCTCAAAAGAGATTTTCCATTCTCACTCCACAACGCCCCCTCATATTCTCCCACCACCACCCTCTCTAGAATAACAAAAACTCAAAGGGGTCCCAATGATGCTCTTTCCATCAGAAGATGGTTTTAGTAAAAGTACCGCAAAGGCATTAGACATGGGTTGGAAATAGGGTGAAATGGAATTGAATGAGGAAGTTACTGTCAGCTTCAAAGAGACTGCGAATGTTATGAAACAATGGAGCTGGGAAATGAATTTAGTGCTGGCTTTTTTTGCGTGGACAGCAAAAAGAGGAGGCGTGAAACATCTGTAAAAATGAGGAAACGTAACAAACACAAAGGGATCCATTACAAAAAAACTAAAAGGCAGAGAGGGGGTTGCTCACTGGACAGAGTATATGCAACAGATTCATCTTACAGAATCAAAGCTGTTCATACTTCACACTGAGCACTTTGTTGTCACTATGTCCCGGCTGGGCTTTGATTGTTATGATATTTACGTCTTGCCTTATTATTTTATGCTTTCTGTTCAGTTTCTTTGTTTATTTTGAGCTCTTTGTTCATTGTAGCATTACCACAGTTGATCTCTGTTCCCCTTAGTTGATAGTTTGTGTTCCTGCTCAGCTCAGTCTCCTGATTCACCCTTCCCTCTCAGCTGCTCCACACATCCCCTGATTGACACACCTCTAGTCCATGTCATTAACCACATTATATAGGCCCAACCAGTTTTCTTAGTTCTTAGCTGGTTTCTTCCGTTGACTTCATGGTCTCTGTTGCTCTGCCTGTTATGGATACCAGCATTCTGAGTTCTGTTGAGTTTTCTTATTAAAACCTGATCATTTCATCGCTCTGCATTTGGGTCCTTCCTAACCGAATCACGACACACTTGGCTCAAGGTAGACGTGATGATGTGCACCGATCTCAAATAGGCGTATTTCAAATGAACTAGTTCTGCGTTGCTGTGTATTGTTTCGTATTTTTTTTAATACACAGAAATATTATTCTCTTAACTGCATCACGGTCTGTGACTGCAGATCAAATAAAGGGTGAAAAAACAAAAATGAATCAGCCAACTGGTTCCCTGCATTTTGAAAACCACATTTGGTCAATTACTGTTCATCTAACCCAAGCCGTCACCATAAATTATAATTGGTTTTAAGTTCCTTGTCCTGACTTGTAACGACTCCTTACAAGACAGATCATATTCATATTTTGTCTGGGTCAAACCACCAACTTTTATGTATTCTATTCCAATTCAATGTGGCAGACAAACACTAAATTGTGCAAAATTATGAAGCTGAAGGAAAAGGAAGAATGGATTTGAAATTTGTTTACTGATAAAAACCTGAAAGGTGTGGCATGCATTCGTATTTGCCCTCCTGAGTGAAACACATTTCACTGTATCTACGGCGCTGAATCTTTTACGGTCTGTCCTTTTTAACATTGCACATCTAGAGATGGAGGATTTCTCCCGTTAATTAATAAATAGCTCAAGCTCAGCCAGGTTTGTTGGAGAACATCTGTCAACATCAGTTTTCAAGTCTTGCCACATATTCTCAGTTGAACTGACTAGCAGATCTCCTGTTACAAGACTCTCCCATCTAATCTATGGATCTCGGCAGCTCCTCCAGAGTTACCACAGGCCTCTTGGATGCTTCTCTAATTAATGCTCTTGTTGCCTGACCTATCTGTTTTATCGAGCAGCCATGCCATGGTAGATCTGCAGCTGTGCCCCACCCTCTCATCTTTTCAGATGACAAATCGAACATTGCTCTGTGAGATATTTAAAGCTTGGGATATTGTTTTGTAACCTAAACCTTACACCTTTCTCCCTGACAGTGCAGTGCTCCATGATCTTTGGGGTGCTGTTTCTTCACCAAAGTTCTCTAACAAACCTCTAAGGCCTTCAGAGAGCAGCTGCAATCATACTAAATGCATCTTTGTGAACACCGAGGGCAGTTATTAAATTAGATGTTTAATACTTTTTTTGAGCATCTTATCCAGGGTGACTCCTGTTCCACCAGGAGCAGTTAAAAGTGCTCAATCATGTACTTACTGTATGTGATGGAGGCTTCCCTAGAAAGATGATACAATTTCTGGTTTCGATTGCATATAGTCTGCACAGAGGGATTTCAGTCTAGAAATCCAGGTCAGTTCCAGACTGAAACAAGATCTGTGTACATCCAGCACAGCAAAGCAGTCAGCTTTTCAGATTTCAGTCATATATGATGACCTTTGGGTCTGCTTTCACCTAAAAGAGTTGTATTTATGGTCAACAATGGGCAAGCAAACAGGAATTATTTCAGGCTGGATGACAGAGACCAACCAGTCTGCTCTTATGGCCAGCCTATGTATCTGATCAACCTGATGCTTCTGATCTTACTCCAGTTAAGCAAAAGTCTTCTTAACCCCACTCATATGTTTACTGCTAGGAAAAAAATATTTGCTTCAGTCATTTCCCAGTCGGGGTGGAGGTTGGCAAAAAAACAAACGATTCACGGACCTGCTCAGTTTTTATACAAGCTGCTAGATTGGTTTCTGGCAGAAGTCCGTGATGTCTCAGGAAATTCTCAGGAATTTCAAGAGGCTGCTGTTGTTTATGCAAGCATGGGTTTAGTTCAACAGCGAACCAAACAAAGCCAAAACTGACAGAAAAGCAAATCTGAATAAAATAAACATATTCCTTCTCATAACACCCCATCTTACCTCCTCATCTGTTTGTTTGCTAATTTTTAAAAAAATTTTTAACCACAAAGGATTCAACATGTCTATCAGCGCATCCTGATCAGGATGGCAGCACAGATACAAACGGCTTTGTGAGACACTTTAAGGTATTTTTTATGGGGCAGCTGAGGAGAAGCAGCTTGTTTTCTGCTCCTCAGGACACAAG
This sequence comes from Fundulus diaphanus, assembly GCA_037039145.1. NCBI lineage: Eukaryota > Metazoa > Chordata > Actinopteri > Cyprinodontiformes > Fundulidae > Fundulus > Fundulus diaphanus. The sequence continues at coordinate 23,550,102 of CM073123.1, read as the reverse complement.
GGGTAATTATTGGCCTCTCACATGGAGAGACAGATGGTACTTTGCAGACCGGCGGTCAGCGCAGTCCTCCTGTTAGCCGAGCCCTAAAAAGCCCTCTGTGGGCAGACGGACTCATGGAGGGCTGTGTTTGCTTCGGCGCGAGTTTGTGTGTGTTTACATGCAAATCTGTGAGTGTTCAAGGACTCGGTGTCGGAAATAGTTGGGGATGGATTAATATGTGGCCGTAAGTGAGGGTGTCGGGGTTTTTGATGGCATGCTTTTAAGGGCTTTGAAAGTTTGTGTAGGTGCATCAGTGGGTCTTCATGCTCAAAAGCAGACAGATTAAAAAGAGTTAAACACATAAAAAATATTGACATACGGACTGTGTGCTATTAGTGGAGCAAATGACTGGTTTGACAGATGTCAGAGGAGTTGGGAGCAGAAAAATCTCATCTCTTCTTGGTTCTCAGCTTGCCCACATGGTTTTAGAATTTTGAATGACTGAATGTCTGCAGGAAACTTAGGAATAGATGATTTATACATGTTGTGGTGTGAGCAACCACATTCCTGCTACATCTTTTCCTTTAGGAACAAAGGAAGCAAGAATGGGCTTTTGATTAGCTGTTAAGGTGATACATTTCACCTTCTGTATAGAAATGCATATCAAAAAACCCAACATGACCTGGATTTGTAGACTGGGGCATCCATAACTAATGCAAAACATATTAGTTTAATGTTAAAATCCAGATAAAAATTGTAAACATCCATTTTCTAATGTGAGTTAAGCTTCCTTTACTTTGTAAAACATTTCAAAACTTGTCTGAATCTGCCAAGTTGTGTAAAGATTCAAGGTCATCAGGTCCCGTTGTCATGTCTTAAGTATTAAAATGCTTGGAACTTTCTCCCATTTTGTCATGTTTCAACCACAAACATCAGGGTGTTTTATTCTGATTTTATTTTTTAAACCAAAGTAGTGCATGATGGTGAAGTAGAAGGAAACGGGTACGAAATTTTAAATGGAAATCTAAAAACCTGTCGTATAGATTTGAATCCAACGAATCAACTTTTAGCCGTCCTCCTTAGCAAAGTTGGTCGTCCTCATCAGTTTGGCTGCGGAGCATCTATGGACATGAATTTTCAAAATTTTCCACAAATAATCAACTGAAATAAGGCCTGGACTTTAACTAGGCCATTCTAACTGAAGCAAAAGCTGTGATCTAAACCATTCTGCTCTGACTCTATGTTTAGGATCGTTGCCCTTCTAAAATTGAACCTCTGCCCAAGTCTCAATCCTTTTGCTGCCTCTAGGTTTTTTTTTTTTTTACCAGCATCACCCTGTATTTAGCTCTATCCATCTTCCGTGTTCAGGGTGATGTGCCGTGCTAGTTTTCAACCACACATAGTGCTTCGCATGCAGCCCACAAGGTTAAATTTGGGTCCCGTCTGATCAGAGTACCTCATGTAGGCTTGTGACTTAGAGCAAAGGGGAAGTTTACAGTGGATGAGTAATTGCTGCCCTGTCAACAGATTTTCCTCACCTGAGCTGAAGCACTCTGCAGCTCCCCCAGAATTATTATGGCACTCTTGGCCGCTTCTTTAATAATACTGTTGGTTCATAGCCAGTACTTTCAGATTGATGGCCACGTCCCAGTAGGCTTGCACTTGCTCCACTCTGTCATACTCTTTCCATTTCCAGATGATTGTTGAACAGGATTGTTCTTTAGCCTAACTCTGCTTCAACCTTCTCCGTGATTTTATGCCTTACCTGTCTGCTGTGATCCCTGGTCTCCATGATGCTGTTTGTTCACTAATGTTCCTCAACAAACCTTCACAGAACAGCTGTTTTCATGGTAAGGATTGAATCACACAGAGATGGACTATGTTTGTCAATTAGGTGGGCCCTGAAGGCAGCTGGGTTCACAGGATTTTATTTAGTGCTATCCGATTTAAAGGAACATATGGAGACCATGTCTGTCACACTGTCATTTTTAAAATTTTAGAACCATGTTGCCACTTCAGAATCATTCACTACTTTGTGTTGATCTAGCACAAACAATTTCAATAAAATGCATTTAAGTTTGTGGTTGTAATGTGACGCAAAGGGTTAGGGGTTAGGAAAATAATGTCCTGTACTTTCAAATAAATTTTTGTATTTGTAATTTGTGTACATTGTATATGCTTCTTTACAATTTATATGGTTTCTAATGCAAAGTGGTTTGCGATTTTGTTTGGATTCCCGTTTGTGTCCACCCCAAAAAGTGAACCAGAGCAGTTAGCCACTTTATGTTAACATTTCCTTTCCAGTTAACACATAAAAAAGGTGTTTGTAGGGTTAAAAACAACAACAATTTAACCAAACCTTTTACATGTTAACTGGAAATGAAACATAAAGTGGACAACTGCCCTGGTTCACTTTTTTTGAGTGCATAATCCACGTCATTTTGCAAATAGAAAGTGCAGTTTTGAAGTGTAACTTTCCCTGTTAAATCATGAATTAAGTGTGATTAACCAGATTTTTCTTAAAGCTGACTTCAGCTTTACCAGCAATACCCAGAGATCATAACTGCCTAACCTGTAAAATCACAAAAGCATTTGTCACCTTCTGTGATGGTCTGGAGCTGCTTTGCTTCTGCAGGACTTAGTTGACTTGTCAAAGTTTATAGAACCATGAATTCTGTTTTCTAGCAAAAAAATCCTAAAGCTGATTGTCTGACCATCAGTTTGTGACCTGAATGTTACACACGCTTGCATTATGTAGCAGCAGAAAAACTACAAGTTCAGTTATGAATATGTTAGGAGCAAAACACAATGGTTTTGAAGTGGCCTGGTTAAAGTCCACACTGTGGCATGACCTTAAATAGGCCCTAAACACTACATTATATCTGAATAAAAACAACTTGACAAAGAACAGGTCTAAATTTGTCCACGGTGATGCAAAAGACTCATTGTCAGCTGTCAGAGATCCTTAGTTGATAGTCATTGCTGCTCAGGGTTGCTCAACCAGCAAGCAGGTTTAGGAAAAATTAGTCTTTCATATAGAGCCAGGTTGGTTCGGATAAGAGTTCTTTTAGTTAATAAATTAAATCATTGTTCCGCTCATTGAATTAGTTAGGAAACATTCAAGTGCAAAATTAAAAGCTAAACCTTTTTCACAGTACTGCATATACTATGAAGACCCACATCATGCGAAGGAGGATAATTTTGCTGTCTGACTCAAATTAAATATATGCTTTGAAGGACTATTTTTAAGGTCTGAGATGGGGCCCACTCAGTTGATGAGGGAGGCAGACCTGGTGGACAGCTGGACCAGAGTAATGTCACATTGGACACGTTTTGCCAAGTGTGGTTGTGCTAATGACAGCTGTTTTGGTTAACCTTTACTACAGGGGGGATGAACCAGCAAACCAGACCCGGACTATAACCTGAAAAATTATTTAAACCCTCCCATTCACTTTTTATATCCTTTTCAGGAAACAAAAAGTTTCTCCCAATGCTTTCTTTCCATGACCTCCTCCCTCCTCTTCTCCCTCTGAAATACTTACCTGTAAGCATTTTGGTCAAACGGCTCTGCTGCAGGAAACCCCAACATGCCACACACGACACGACTGTTTCTCAGGTCCCATCCCTGGTCGCACACATGACGCCACTTCCCAGCATGCTTCACTTGCAGGACTCCCTCTGTCACGAGACCACCACGGTTGCTGGACAGCACAGGCTGAATACGAACCTCCTCCAGGTTAATCCTTCCAGATCCCTGTGTGTTTTTAAACAGATAATGTTTTATTGCATACCTAAACCTTGCCTATATATATATATATATATATATATATATATATATATATATATATATATATATATATATATATATATATATATAAATTAATTATTATTTATTTTTTTTAGTTTTTGGACTTTGGCCTCAGCTCCCGATAAAAGGGCTTTTGGTGATGCACCAGGATCAGGGACTTCCACTCTCATGCAAACAGTTGTTGCTTTGTTTGAATAAATCACAGCAGAAGGCCGCAATTGAGACAAAAACATCAAAAGGATAACACGCCTTAATCATCACCCTCTGTAATCATGCACATACCATGCTCTGAGCAGCAGGAAGGAAACTAACAGTAAAGACACAGTCCGTTTAATGTGTCAGGATGCTTACAAACTAGCTAGAAAATGTCTTGTCTGCAAGTGTGGAAAAAAACAAAAGAAAAAAAAACGGAATCATGAGTGACAAATGGTTCAATTTCCTCTGATCTGTGATGTTTCCTTCAGAGGACGAGCCACCGGTGGTTAGGCTAAACTTCAGAACATCTCTGTGTCCAAGAAGTGGATCTGGAGAAGCTTGAGGTTTTAGGTACTCCTCTAATTACATATAAACTTGCTAGCCAGTGGCACCACATATGACATTTCAGTTCAAAATGGTACCAAACCAGACTGGGTGTGTTGCATGGTTCTGAGTGTGTGTTTTCACCTGTGTGTATTGTGCATCATTCTCCAGATCTGCGTCTGGAAAAACTGGATCTGGTTCCACATGGTTTCCGCTGAGCTGCTGATGCGTGTTGCTCCTTCTCTCAGAGTGGATCTGGGCAGGAGGCTGAGGTTGGGGCTCCCTGTCCACTTGCACATCAGGCTCCTGCCTCTCAGTCTGTGGCCTTCTCCTTGCTGTTTCCAGCCTCTGCCTGTAGGCATCGCTGTTCACCAGGCGTGAGGGCAGCTGGTGACCTTGGGGCAATGCCGGGTTGGCCTGCTGGCTCGGTGTTGAACCACCTCGATTTCGCCTAGAAATCTGGATCTCATGGCCATTTTCCCTTGGGGAAACTCCTCCGCGACGTGAGGAGGAGGTGCTGCGATGAAGGGCGATCTCGTGGCCTCTTGCTGAGTACGAGGGAATGTTTGCTTGAGCCGCAGGCTGTGCCGGGGCTGACGGTTGGTTTCTTTGTCTTTGCTGTCTCGGCTGTTGACCTGAAGATGAAGGTGCCTCCTCCAAAGTGGCAGGGGGGAAGCCAGGTCTTCTTTCTGGGCTGCAGATGACACCCAGATCCTCAGCATGGGTGCAGTCGTTGATTCCCCAACCGCTGAACTGGCACTGTGCAACAGAGGCCTCCGAGCCCTGACAGTGAACATTGTCTAACCAGATTGGACCTATAAAATAAAGCCCAGTAAGTTCTCATTCATTAAAAAAACTGTCATACCCATTGAAAATTAATCAATTTTGTTGGGATTTTATGTGATTTACATAAACTGCATGAAAAACAACTTGTGGTTTCCAGAACCTTTTATTTCAGTTTAGATAGGCTTTCTCTTACTGACTCTTCCCACTCTCGGTGAAGGTGGACACTTTTCTGGGGGGAGGATCATGTGTCTGTCCATTCAAAATTGCATTTATGGTAACAGGATTTCTGCTTGTTGGAGTTGGCAGTTACTTGGAGTATCAAGAAATTTGCAAAACATCGGCAGCTGTTTCGGCCCAAGGCTGCGTGACCTATGTGAGGGATGTGTCCGCTACCAACACTCAGACTGAAATGCTGTGTAAGCAGAACTGCAGGCCAGCTGCGGTTTCTGAACTTGCTGGCAGGATGAAAATGTTCTTGGAGAAAGTTGGAAGCTGGGCTTTGACAGAATGACCACAAATTTGACTGTTTTGGAATCGCCAATGACAAGAACCAGTAAGACTTCAAGGCAGACAAAAAACAAAACAAAAACAAAGAACAAGGGTCTGCTTGCTCGAAAATAAATGCTATTATCAGAATCTGGCCTCCCCGTGTCGGCCTTGAAAGGCAAACAATCTTAATTTTTCCTGGATGCAAACAAGACGCTCTGTGACGTCTGTGACCTGGAACAGAGCACTACTGAACTGCCTGATAACGTCATGACTATCAAACATTATTAGGCTATCTGCCACAGTTCACAGACTAACACACACACACACACACACACACACACACACACACACACACACACACACACACACACACACACACACACACACACACACACACACACACACACACACACACAATTGATTACACTAAACCACATGCACACACATCACCTTTGCTGTACTTTTTTCCCCCCTGCACTTGCTTGACTCCTATGTTAGCTGTAGTTCAGAAAGGTCAGATCAGAGACCTTAAGTTGTGGCTTTAAGGATTTTGTTAATGTATGAATAGAAACAATTAAGCTTTGAATTTTTAGTGATGAAGCTTGTTCCAGTGAAACAATGAAACAAACGATGTTATTCTACTTGTAGCTTTAGAAAAGTTGGACAAAATTACTTTATATTAGAAACCCCCAAGTATATACCTAACTTATTTCTTATTATGAATAGAAACAATTAAGTACTGTGATTTTATGCTTTCTATATGTTTGTTCAAAGATTTACTGATTCCTTTGTTACTGTAATGTTTTTTTTTGCTAAGTAATATTTCCCTCTGTGATGCTTTCTGTTCATGTACAGCTCTTTGAATTGTCTTGTTACTGAAAAGTGCTATATAAATAAACTTTCCTTGCCTTCATTGATGCCTATCTAAATTGACAGGCCAGGAAAAGAGAGCATTAATCAGAGAAGCAGCTAAAAGGCTAATGGCTCTGGAGGAGCAGCAAAGATCCAATGATCAGGTGGGAGAATCTGTTGACAAGACAAGTATTAGTCATGGACTTCATTATTCAGGTCTCTGATGAGTGGGGAGAAGAAGAAAGTCATTGATGAAAGAAGGAAATCCTGAATAGAGTTCACCACAAGCCATGAAGGGGACACAGCAAATATGCAGAAGATGGTGCTCTGTTAGGTTGAGACCAAAATTGAACGTCTTGGCTTACAAGCTAAAAGCTGTGTGGGGAAAATCCGGTGCACACCATCATGAAAAAAGCCTCTGTCCTTTGAAGCAGGGTGGTGGCAACATCATAATGTGATAATATGAGAGGGGCATGTTCTTCAGTAGATACATAATAAAAAAAGCAAAATAACTAGACCAGGGTTTAGATCCAAGCGTGTTTGTGTTTTAGAATGGCCAAGTCAAAGTAAAGCATTAAATCCAATTGGGAATCTGAGGTAAGTCTTTGATGCTCACAGAAAAGTGGACAAGTGTTTCTCGTATGTATGGTGAGGCCACAAAAAGCTTGCTGTGAAAGGTGGTGGCTGAATATAAATACACGCCACACGTTTCAGATTTAAACTTGTAAAAATCCTGAAAACCATGCGTCGTTTTTCCTTCTACCTCACAAATTTGCCTCACTTTGCCTTGCACAAAGTAATAAAACTAATTTAAATATGTGCTTATTAAGTGAAAAGGTTTTATTTACAGAGGAGCAATTTATTTGCCAGTATCCCTACCTTGTCCTTGACCAAACTTGGCACTGTGTGCCCAGGTGAAGCTGCGCTGGAAGCCCAGCTGCCTGCACAGCACATTGGAAAGCTTGATATCCACCTCATCGTCGCACACCGTGCCCCACGCTCCATTGTAGAACACCTCCACACGCCCCTCGTTTGCATTTCTTCGACCTTCCCCTGCCAGACGTATCTGCACATCCTGTGCAGACAGCTGTGGGGGGTGGAGGAGAAGCAGGACGAGGAGGATGGACAGGGTGCTGAGGGACAACATGCTTGCTGTAGAGACAGAGCGGCAGAATGAGGAGTGAAGGAGGGGTGATGGAAATGTTGTATGAAAAGCTGGAGAACCCAAATAAATATGTATATGTTACCACAAAAATCATACACAAACATGGAGCTCACATTCCACACCCTTCAAACGTATAATTAGAAACTTTTCTTAAAACGTTAATGGGATACTCCCCAGTAAGTTGAAAGATTTATGGATTGTGCATTTTAAATGTTTTTTTTTTTTTTAAGATTTGTCATTTAAAGGACAATAAGAGGCTTTAGAGGCATCGTGAACCAGTCAGCGTCCAGGGTGTAATAACCAAAGCTAAAAGTAGTCTCTTCATCCAGCCAGCGGAAACTCTGGCTTCCCACAAACCCTCAAGTTTAGCTGCTTGCATTTAGCCAACAGACACAAAAGCAAATAAACGTGGTCATAAAAAATGTTCTCACCCATAAAAATAACTTTTTTGGATTGCAGAGAAATGCGTTGGTCAATTAAAAATGATGAGTTAGATTATCATCTACCTCTAATCCCTTCAACTAAGAGGAAAACTGAAAAAAAAGGATTAGTGACACACTAAAACACAGCTGATTAAATCCATCCCTTTAATTGTAAATTATATATTGCTTTGCATGATTTTTCCAACAATACGGGTAAAAACTGCCCAAATAAGGTTTGATATGAAGTTGGTAAGATGAAGGGCAAGTTCAATTAACTGCCATTATAAGCTATTGCACCAGAACTGGTGGAAATTAGTAAAGCTATACAAATATTACAAGAGTTGTTGAAATAAATTACCCTAAAAATCAATTCTGAGAAAAGGAGTGGAAAATAAAATAAAGAGCAAAGTGCTAAGGTGGAACTCACCTATCTGTTGATCTCACCCTGGAGTCTCTGGGAGAAAGAAGGGAGAGGAAACTGGGACTTTGGTCCTGCTTGTCTCTCTGTTCTTCTCTTTTCCCTCCCTCTTACTTTTTCTGTCACTCCCTCAGATCTTGCAACTTCATCCATCCCTCCCATTTTTATTCATTTAAGCAGTTCTGTCCCTCTCATCTTGGTGCTGTGGTCACGTTTCTTCTTTCTGTAGCAGACTGCCCTTTAAATGAAATTCTGGGAAAAGGAAATCAACCATAGAATCTATAAAATACAAGACCTACAAATAAAATAAACTGGTTTGTGTTATTTTTATATACATGATTGTACAATAATTAGAGCATCCCAGCGAAATCTTATTTGCATATGCATGAAGCTTTACACCAACCACCTGCAGGCCGGTCACATGTTGGAGATGTACAACATGTGAGCCAAAATGAATTATAAAACACTGAAAATGTAGCATTTTATTCATTTATTTGCATAATTCAACATGTACATCAAGCCATACTTAGTCAGAGTAAAACTTCTTTAATCACTTACAAACCAATGCATACAAACACACACATCTATGGCAATTCATTGTGCTCACAGTTGGGGGGTGTCGTAAGATGTGCTCAGCAGAAACCCGATGACAACTCCATGTGCGCATGGAGCTGGGTTTCATAACATCCTCAGTCGTGGCACATCCTAACTTGCAGGCAGCAAAATCTTCCTAATAGAGACAAATGACTCCAACCTCTTGGAAAAAGGAGATCCTACATCAGATACAGATCCAGTATGTTAATGAGTTGAATATTACGGGCAGACTTAAATTTCTTATTTTTTATATTTTGCAGTACCAACTGCAGATCAGCAAAATTAAGTAGCAGTGATGTGTGTGTAAAACACACACATCATTGTGGTCAGATATTTATAAAACTTTGTGTCGCGTCTTACAGTGATATTCACCTTTAAATTTAGATGGTACTTCATATTTTAATGCTGCTTCTGGAAATAAAAATAAGATGGAGTCTAGGAAGAGCAGACACATTGAAGCTAGAGAGCTCCCTCTAGTGGAGTGCAAGATCTGTCGAGCAGTTTTTATAAGGTTTTCTGGAGCTGGGATTTACTGATAGTGGAAGTTGTATCAAAAGCATATAGTCCCTTAAACATTTGACCCAATTGTCGCTTTTATATTCAATATCTGTTTATGTTGTGAACCAAGATAAGTTCCATATTTGAATCAGAATCAACTTTGTGCACAAACACAAGGAATTTAACTTTAGTTCCACTTTGCTTTCAATGAAGACAATTTAAGTACTGTCTAAATATATAAGTAGAAATAAAAGCATTTCTTGTAAAGATGTATATATATATATATATATATATATATATATATATATATATATATATATATATATATATATATATATATATATATATATACATTTTCCTCATTTTACAAAAGAGGAAGACATGGTTGGATTGGTCAAATATACATTTTATCAATATGGATACTTTAACAGGTAAGTGTTCGTCAGAGTGACTGCCTGGGGGAAGAAACTGTCTCTGTGGTGGCCATGGCGCTCTGTAGCACAGATCTGAAAGCAAAAGTCTAAAAAGTTTGCGTTCAGGATGTGTGGGGTCTGCAGGGACGTTAGTTGCTCTCCTAGACGGAGCCCTGAGGGTCTAATTGATTGCTGCAGTCTGTACAACGGCAGTGTAGCAGCACCTACGAAGAAAGGTGGACTGTACTGCAATAAGTTAAGGCGGTCACTCTACACTGAAGAGAATTACACACATGAAACAAAGTCTCAAAAAGAAAAATCAGCTAGAATCCATATCCAGCCGCCTGTAGCATTCAGCGAGCCTAGAATGCAGCATAGCATTTGATTTATGGTTTAACACACCATTACTGGATCGGTGGGAGCCCGTCTGAAGAGAGTGCTTCTCTATAGTGTTGCACTATTTGGTGCATTCAAGTGCAAATCATGTACCTACTTCAAAGTGAGTGAAACAGTTTTTATTCTCTGCATAGTTTTATAACAAAAATTCCTATACAAAAAACAATTCCTGACTATTCAAATGGTTTTGTTGTAATACAGTTGGCTATCTCCAGTCATTTCTTCCCTGCCAACCGTTCTTTTTAATACTAGGAATTAAAGTATTTTTCAGAAATCTAACACAATTCTTAGTTCGCTGCTGAATAAAAACAAAATGTAAAGTTTTATTTATTTATGTTGATTGAAGCATGCTAAATTAACCGAACGGTGCTTTGATTAAGACTTCCTGTGTTATATCAGCAGCTCATTAAACACAGAGTTGAAGCAAGAACAGTAAAGGATGATTCATGTGAAGGAAAACATCTCTTCTGGAAGACTGAATGTTGTTCTTCCTCACAGCAACACGCGGCAAAAAGCACAACAATCCCAATTTGAACGCAGACTTGTTCAGTATCCTGACAGTACTGAGATGGTTGGGTATCGTTTACGCTGAGTCATGCACTTTTCCCTGTCAATGAACAGCGAGTGGGTTTTACAGTTTATGTCTTTCTGAAGAGCCATCCGTGACTCCTCCAGATGGAACAGGGAGCTTCTGGCTTCACTTAGCTTCTGTTTCAGAGACTCCAAGGTGGCATCAATCTGCCTCACCTCTCTTTCCAAACTGCAGACACAGACCATAAATGAAAGCATGGAAACAGAGGAAAGAGATACAGAAGTTTTTGCTGTTTGTGTGGTTCTACCTGAGCTGGGGCTGATCCCTGCAGAGCTCTATGTTTGGTCTGAGAGAGCGAAGGTAAAGTCTGGATTGAACCACTCTCAGTGGAGCCTCTTTGTCGTGGATGGCCTGCTCTAGAGCCTCAATGTTCCTCTCCTGGGACCCAATTTGCTCCAAAGTCTGCAAGAACAATAAAACAGTGAGTCACAGTTCATCAGTCAGGCTGTTTGTCTGTGGGTCAGCGGGTCTACCTGAGCTAGCTTCATCTCCAGCTGGGTCTTGGCCTCAATGAGGTCCTCACAACGCAGGCTGAAGGCTTGGTCCACGTTGGAGCATTGGACTCTCAGGTCCTCGGTAGTGTCCTCCAGCATTTGCTCCACAAGCATCCTGACACACACAAACACAGCCACTATGTTTCCACCAGTCGGTGGTTAATCTCTGGGAGAAATATGAACCAGTGTGGCTCTGACCTGAGACTGTTGGTGGCATGTTCCTCCTGCAGGGCCTTGGACAGGTTATCTTGGGTAAACTTTGTCCAAGATAAGGGGGTAGAAACCCTGCAGTAGACCAGAATGAACCTTGTGGGTAAAAGATGGAGACAGCTTTGATATTTCCACAGAGTCAGACTCACTGCTCCTGCATTGTGGCAGAGCTTGGGTGCTGCTGTGTATCTGGACTCCTGTTACTGTGTCTTCCACTGGTGTCATCAAAGCCGTAGGCCTGACACTTATCAGACCAGTCCATCTCCAGCGATTGCTGGGCATCTCTGTTCCTCCTGAGACACAGAAACCATAAATCCATGAGCATGTGCTCCCCTAAAGTGAGAAGCTTTAAACTGGCGAATGTTGTTCGTGAGGCAGCCAGTTAAAAGTTTTCACTCACTTGATCTGAGCGACAACCTGAGCTGCAGTTTTCTTCAGAAGAGCCTGGACGCTAACGATCAAATCCACCTCCTGCAAACCAGACAGAGCTACAGCATGTTCAGCCTGCCCTGGTTGGCTTATGGTTAGATTCATCATGTGAAGATTTTCAGCCTAATTATTCTCACTCTAAATTGTCAAAAAGTAGAAAATGTGAAGAACACAGTAATTTATATCATTCAAAAAAGAGAGTGATATTGGACTTTTGGAACTCGGTACGAGTCTTAGCAGACCCTAAAGTCTATTTTGCACACTTTAAGCTTCCCAGGGGGTATGTTCGGCCTGTGCAATCAACTGACTGTATGTATATATATTTATATATATGTATATACATATAAATAGATATATATATAGATATATATACATACATACATATATGTATGTATATGTGCATCCTGAGCCTTGCTCTTGTGGCCTTTATTTGACTGGGATGAAGCAACGGTCCACAGGCCGGGACTCAAACCCGGAGCGGCCACATCAACTGGACTGAGGTCTCCAAACATAGTCTACCCCTGCGCCACCATTTACTATTAAAAGATAATAAGAATCAAGAAATAACTAAGTTGTATTTAAATGCTTTCATTATTTTTATGAAAAGTAGAAATGATTTATTTAAGAACAAAAACTATAGATACCTTTTCACATTTCCATGCTGCATGTTGCTCTTAGTGTAGGTTCAGTCTGAGTTATATAGCTTTATAACTTATATACCATATAAAATTAAATATATTCATTTCATAATTATGAACTGCATAAAATGATAAAACTGTTGGCTCTTTAAACAAAGACAAATCCAAGCTGCTGTGCGGCAATGTAGGAGTACAGCGCTGACCTTCAGCAGCTCTTCCTCCACAGTGTCTCTGACCAGCTCTCCCACCAGTCTTCTTCCTCTGCAGGTCAAATTATCGGTGGCGATGGCATACGGAGTCTCACTGGCATCCAGCGCTTTGTCCAGACGCTTCCTCAGCATCAGCAGTAACTTCGTGTCGGCCTGAAGGTGCTCGATGTGCCGCTGCAGCTCAGACTTCATGTAATGGATGTCTTGGAGTCTCTCTCCCAGAAGACGTGTTCCCTCTGCCTGGGTCTTTAAAGCAGCAGCCTCTGTGTCCTGGTTCAAAGTTCTGGACTCCCGCTGTATGTTCTGGGCTTCGTGGCGGTTGGTACCGGCTTGCTCAAGGATGGTGTGGTAGTTGGAGAACCATTCACCTGGGGCATATTTGGCGGAGCGGTACCCGGCGGTGGCTGAGCCTGAAGACGGCTGTAGGACATCCTGCTCCAGCGGAGGACTTTTCTTCTGGACTCCCTGAGCTGCAGCTCTGCTGTCATAATACGGCCGAGACACAATAATTTCTGAGCTCATTTTCTGACGGTTCAGTTAGATGAAAGTCGACCAACAGAACAATTTGAGCAGCTTTAGACAGAACAACAACTCTCCTTTGTAGTCATCCAGCCGGTTTGTTTGCTGTTGCCTGGTTACGCATGTCTGCTGGAGAAGCTCGGGTGACTGAGATGAGGGGCGTAGATGGCAGCTTCCCTCTGTAAACACAGCGGACATTACAACACATTACCAGTTAAAGAGTTTAAACCTTTGGGAAAAAGCTACATTGAAGTTTTTCGTATGATTACAGCTTTTTAATCCTCTATTTTTCTGTCGTCAAACTCTGCACCGTAAACAGAGTTCTATAATTTTCAGTGAGGTTTTTCGGTGAAAATTTGCAGGATTAGCAGCCATCATCAGAAAATGAGAGAAAATAATTAACCAATAAGTTTAGACAGAAAGGCTCAAAAAAGTGTAGAAATCTAAACTCTGGTCTGGTTGTCTCGGAGCTTTTTCAGAATACAATATGTGGCTCTGTTTCAACAAAGGATCCAGCGTAACTCTGATCTTCCTCTTTCAATAATCTGACATAGTTGTGTTGTAGGTCAATATAATTAGTTTCAAATATTTGTACCAAATACTAAAATATTATTGTGCTTTGCATTAGACTTCAGTTCAGTTACACTGTATTTGCCACTAAGAACCACTGCAGTTCCAAGTGATATCTTACATTTCTCTTCATTTGTTTGTTTTTCTCAACTGTGGGATTGTTGTGCAATTAAATGATAGGTTATTTATTATCAAATAACCTAACAGGGCAATACATTATATTGTTATATTGGGCTTATATTGTAATAATAATAATATTGGCCCAATTTGGCAATGATATTAGGACAATAGATGAAAGAGGAGTTCGAGCGCTGGCATTCTCAAACAGCAAACTCTGCACATATATGGAACACATTTGTGGCAACTTCTCTTGAAATGAAAAAAAGTGAAAATTAATAATTTAAGTTAATTTAAGTTAAACATATTTCAATCAACAACTCTTTAACTAGGTGGTTGAAGACCATTTCTATAAAATATTCAATGATTTTTTTGAACAGATATAGTCTTAATTATTATATATAATACATTTATGTACATTCTATTCTTCTTTTGTAACAAAACAAAATTAAAGACAAACGTTTGATTGCAAACAGTGTTTCATACAGTGCTCATAAAACTAGTGTTTATTCCCTGTTGTAGCTATTCTTTAAGTAGATCCAACGGGGGTTTGTCATTGTTTTGCAAGGGGATGGCTATTTTGTTTGCCAGGATTCCCTTTGAAGTCACTTTAAATTCATGTGAAATAAGAAGAAACTGATGTTAATCAAAAACAAAAAACAAATTTTGCCACATAAACCACTCTGACATAATAAAGAAAGATTCACCACATAATGTGAGGCCTTGACTTCTGTCCCGCTGATGTTTTACGATGACTGGCACTCGCAACAGCATACTGGTTTGACACTTTGTGTTGGATAGTTGTGCTCACATTTCTACTGCTGTTACTGTGCTTAAATCATTGTTGGCAATGTTCGGTCGTTGCACCTGATGGCAATAACGACGCAGGGGATGTAAAAAGTCTACACATCCCTGGTAAAATGTAATGCTGTACATTAAAACAAGAAAAGGTTAAAAAAAGTTAAAAACATACAAAACATAAGAAGAATATTCTGTTCTTTATCTGTCAGAGTATCTAACAGAGTGGATTTGCAAGCCTTGGGTTGGAGCGGCGGGGCGGGGCAGGGGTGAGGTCAGTGTTGGGGGGCGGGGTTGGGACTAAATCTTGTGATCTCTCTGCATTACCTCTCAACTCCCAAGTTGAACACCTCTGCTTAATAGTATTATTTTAAAAAGCCAGCTGAACTTAATTATAATTTAATTTCATTATTTTAATAATTTAAAGGTAGAGTCTGCAACTCTTTTTGAAAAATGTAAGCAAGAAAATCCCATTTCTCTTTTTGAGTAACAGCGAATGCACAAGACCATGTTACCTTCTCTTTCGATCCTCAGGGGGAATCGCGTGAAAAAATCTCACATATCCACTCTGGTCTTATTTCTTTCTTCTGAGGCCTTCTTCTTCTTCTCCTCATAAACTTGTAAGAGAGTTTGCTTCTAGCGACTCTTAGCTGTTTTCAAAGTATACGGTGAGAGCAACGGAGCTACAATGATCGGCTAACACCGAGGCTAACTGGAAACATAAACAATAGAAGTGTGCATGTGAAGCCTGCAAGCGGAAACTGGCAAGGAATGTGCACGCACATTGTGAGCACGTCACAATAATTGGCATGTGGGACAAGCAATAGATAAAGTGATACCCCCAGAACTTGAGGGACAGAATGGGGTTGTGGTCAGGACCAATCCTCTGAGATTTACAGGTCTGTTCCTTTTTAAATCTCGTTTCTGGATAAATAATGTATTGACTCCTCTCAGGGTGGAAGGACCATTTACCTAGTACAACAAAAAGTGTTTCTGAACAAGATTACCTACTATAGCTTACTTTTCTGGCCTCTTGTAATGCAAACCTGCTGATGACATCATAATTGGAAATCTGCTCTGCATTACCGTCAGTGATGCTGATTAAGTGGGGTCCCATAACACAACAGTGTCAACCCAGGGTCAAGTCTAAATCAGTGGACTTTAACTAAGTGCAGACTTAGCTATATTATTATTAATTATTGTTATTATTATTATTATTATTATTATTGTTGTTGTTGTTGTACATCCCAAACACAGCATGTAAGCTAAGGTGAATCTGTATTAGCCCATTTACACCATGAGTAAAAATTGCTTTAGTTAAAAGAAGTCAGCAGTTTGAACAACCCAAGCCTCCCCCACACCCCCTTTGTTCTTCATCCATGACTATTTTTGATTTGCTGGAAACAGCTTGTGAAAGTATCTGGACAACACACGGGGGCGCCAGCTCCCTGTTACCTGGACAAGTACATGAGCAGCATAAAACTTATTTTCTTTTCTTTTTCATATGAGTATTCCAAAAAAAGTAAAAAACAAAGCAACTGGACTTGTTTTCCGTAGTTGAAGACGTTTCGCTTCCTCTCCAGGAAGCTTTCTCAATTCAAAAAGTCTGGAGTAATGTGGAGTACCAAGCTTTATACTACTGCCCAACAAAGGCCTTGTAATGGCTTAGATAACATGCAAATTCAACAGAAACAGCTCCACCCCCTTAGTAATGGGCAATCGTTAAAGTCATTAAGGCAGCAGATTGAACCGAAACTGGTTCACTCCTCTGTAACGAGGAGTCTTTAGGGTTGTTATTGGCCTGGCTTAAAGGAACGATGTTTTGATCCCCCGTATGGGGGTGAGAATTGAGGTGATGATTGGCCGGAATTATCAAATTTAAATGAACTGATCACTGACAATGTAACTGAGAGTCGGTAGAACTAGCATCCAAAGATTCATGTGACCAGTCATTATAGATCTAAGAACACTGAATACTGAGAGGATCCAGTTTTTACCTGAGCAAAATATGCATAGTTTTTATCAGAAATCAATCAGTCTACAACACATTATCAGCCTGGTGTTTGAAGAGCTGTGAGGCTGGTTGAAGACTTTAGACATTTTAGTTCTTTAAAATCTTAATTCACACTTTAGGAAGCTACTTTGTTCGGAGGAGCTTTGTATCTATGCAGCCAGGGTTGGACTGGTAATGGGGCATACCTGTAGAGCCGGCTCACTTTTGGTGCATTTTTCTAACTGTTAACTGACCGACCCATAAACGTCTCATTCCATGGTTTTCTGACATTTGCCTGCCCCTATAACATCTCTTAAACCCCCTTCTTAAATACCCCAATTACTGGGGTATTCTAACTCATCAAACACATTTACTGAACATCTACTGAACAAACTGTTGACATTAAATAGTTAATTTATGTTTTTTATCAGTCTTGCACACTTGGTGTTCAGTATTTGTTTTTCTCTAACATAATGAAATGCAGCGACAGTCGGCAGCAGCTAGATTTAGATACTTTGGTCATTTATGTGCAACTAATTTCACTTTGCTTCCTCTCTTTAATCAGTTTCTACTACATGTTGCAACCTAAACAAGCAGGTTTTAATGTAAAGGATGAATGTCCGATTTAAAAGCAGGACACATAGACGCAAACATGAATTGTAAGTTGTTCCAAATATTTAAAGCTAGACACTGTTTTATATTAAACAAGAATAAGGAAGATCTTAAAAGGACCACACCGTTTTATGTATTTTTATCAACCCTTCCTGCTGTATGGCTTCTTCTTTTCTGCTTCCTGTATGAATTCTGAGGTTGAGCAACTTTGCTGTCAGAAAGCTGCCCTTCCTGGTTTAAACTCGATTGTTAGGTTCATGCTGGGTCCTTTGTGCTGAGTGGAGGCGGAGAGAGTAACATTACTTCTTTATATTTTTAGTCAAGTAGAAATAGTTTAGAAATAGTTAGAACAAATTCAGGATGGAGAAACCTAATTTTCCATTCAAAGTTTAGTCACAGCAGAAAGCTTTTGATCCAAATACTTGTTACAGCAGTGTTACGGCCCGGCTCAAATGGCCGCATCAAAAACAGGTAGGACACGGCAACCAGAAACGTTTTTAGCCCTTCAGAGGCATTTATTAAAATAGGGGATAACGAGTGGCAGCCCAAGATGTGCTCCCTCCACTTGGTCTTCTCTCGGTTGGGTCCTGGCCTCGGCTGGTCCCCTGGATCAACCTTAGTCCTCTGCGGTACTCTCTGGAGCTACGGCAACCTCTGGGTCCCCTGGTGCTCTGAGCGTTGGACACACCTGGCACTTCAATGACACCTGGTACCACGTTGACACACACCCTCATGGGTGTGTGTCAACGCTCCTTAAATCCCATCCAGGTGGCCACGTAATCAGAAGCACCTCCCACAATCAAGGACCTGCATCGGCAAACAATTACCGGCCACTTTGCCACACAGTAAGGCCGTCACAGCAGTATACATGATGTAAACATGTTAGAAGCGTTCAAAAGTACTTTAGATGACAATATAATCAGTTTACTGTACAGTAATCTTCCACATTCACTATGGTGGTAATGGTACATTTATTTATGTCATGGTCACTGATCTCTATTTATTCACTGGATATCCAATTGGCCGTTGGTAGTACACGTTGCTATGAAGTCACCAGCTGCCATATTGGTAATCCCTAGTTACGACCAGTCGGAATAAGTCGGAACAATACATGCGCTACAGAATTGAACAACGATGATTTTCTCATTTTCAGGGGGGCTTAAGACTTTTAAAATAAAGATAAATTCATCACTTTGACACACACTTGCTGTTTTAGTAGATTACTGTAATTTATGGTAAAAAATAGGTGCATCACATTGCATATTCAGTATGATGTCTATGAAGTCTATAAATCATGTAATATAACATATTATACAAATCCATCACAACAAAATTAGTGTGTTAACGGAGCATAATAATACTGTACTTAGATATTAAGAATATTACACACACACACACACACACACACACACACACACACACACACACACACACACACACACACACACACACACACACACTATCTGATGATGTGCCAAAAGTGATAAATTGATGATGTACATGTAATATACATTTATTGATTACATTGTTATGGTAATTACATATTACATATAATTTCAAGATTTTACATCAAGACTGAATTACAAGCACATGTCTGTTAATGCTATAGTGTTTTTCTATTTACAAATTGTGCATGCATGATACCATATATTTTTATGCTGTGTCTGTGCATTAGCCTTTAAATCTGACATAGATTTACAATAGAGCTAAATTAGCGAACCAATTTAATCACTCCACAGAGCTTCAGTTTCTAAACTAGCAAAATCAAATAAATTTGCAGAATAACAGGCAACATCAAATTCATATTTTGCTTTCTGCTCATAGTAACAACAAGAAATGCACTATTATACTTCAATGTCCACAAAACACATGGAAACTCCCAATAATAAGAGAGCACTCATGGTTAATATATGTTCTCATTGTAGAAAATGCAAATGCTATTACAAGATTCACGTACTGCCATACACACTCACGTGTACATGTATATCTATACATTACATACACAGCGTGTATATGCACACACACACATTTATGGCTTTAATTATATTGCAAGTAACTACACACGTAGGCATGTTTATGGCGTGACTCCGTGAGAGTAGGAAGTACCAAGTTGGCGGCAAGTGACTTCAGGTTTTTGGCCAATCAGATATCCAGTGAATAAATAGAGATCAGTGCTCATGGTACATTCAGTTATTTAATGGGACATTTATTTATTTCATGGAAAATTCAAATTTTTTATTTCATGATATATTTATTTATTTATTTAATTGTGTACCTTTAAACCATCCACACACATTTTCAAGCGCCACGAGAAAATATGAAGAATCAGTTTTTCAGATATTTAAAGGAAAATGTTATGCTTTATATCAAACAAAAAACTGGAAAATCTTAACAAGACAAAAACATGTTATATTAGCCATCTAAGAGTGTTTAGTGTCTGCCTCCCTGCTTCCTGTTTCTGCAAAAATTGTACCAGATGCCCACACGAACTTTGAGGTTGAGAGGCTTTGCTAAGATGTCAGTTAAAGGTAGAGTCAGCGATTTCTCTAGAAGTTTTCCCAAGTCCACTTCTATCCTTTCTTCTTCTCTTTCATTTCTGTGCACCAGAAAACCTGACATTCTGAAATTGTGAGTCACTCAACAAATATATATATATATATATATATATATATATATATATATATATATATATATATATATATATATATATATATGCTACCATCATCAGGTCATTTGGGACGACTTTTACCAGGACCTGTGTACAGACCTGAACTTAGGTAGATTGGAACCTAGTGGACATGAAGCTGTTGAAGAAAATAATGAAAAGATTACTTATTTCCCTAGACTCCTTATCCCTCCAGCCTGTGGCTCTCTAGCCAGAGAGCCATATTACCCATATCAAAAACTGTTACCGCCAGAGAGAGTTTACACTTTTAGGAAACAGTAAAAGGTGCCGACGGTGGCGCAAGAGTAGGGGAATTTGTCCTGTGAACAGCTGGTTGCCGGTTAGACCGTTTCAGTCCTTGGGCAAGACACTTCACCTGCATTGCCTGCAGGCGGAGGTCAGAGGTGGCGCCGATATATGGCAGCCTCGCTTCTGTCAGTCTGCCCCAGAGCAGCTGTGGCTACAAATACAGCTCACCACCATCAGGGTATGGAGTAGCTTAACATGGTTTAACACACTTCATCACACTTGATATGGAAACTCAAATATTGTAAACTTGTCTAAATAAAAATAGAGAAGCATTTGACTGATTTAATAAGCTGTTAAAAACTAGTCACATGTTTCCTTATTGCACCAGGTCTCCGCTCCTGTACAGGGTGTTGCTGTAGACATCATTGTCCTCATGACTCAACATGTTTGGTGGACTGGAACAGTTCATGTAAACCTGATCCTCGTGTAAATCATAAATCTAAAGAAAATAGTAAAAAATAATATAAGTTTTTCTGTGCAGCAGACAGGAAGTATCTTAGAGGTGAACTCATGTTAACTTACATCATTAATCGTCATCTCCACAGCATCACCAGCAGAGCTAGATGCATTAACTTTGACTCCATCAACTGAAAGCACAAAGTAAACATGATGTGTTTCTATGGGGGTTTCTGTGTGAGTGCATAAACTGTGTAACTGTACCTGGCTTTCTACTTTGTTTGTACTTTAAAACCATCAAAAGTACAAATGTCAGGAACAACAGCAGAGCAAGGACTGTAGGCAGAATGTAAAATAAAGTCACATCTGAAAAACAAGGAAAGAGAGAACTTAGCTGGTACACAGAACCCTTCCCTGAAACAACACCACATAATGACAACATGGGTTTCATATTTTAAATATGGCGCAACAGCTGTGAACACTGAATGTCAGACTTGATACCCATGTTCCTGTTTTCTGGCTCCCCCACATTTACATTAGATGAATAAACTCTTATTTCCTAACTTAATAAATCCAAACCAACTAATTTTCAGTTTTATTTAAGCCCTTTTATCTTCAATTCAAAGCTCAGTTCAAAGATCAGTAGCACAATTTTATTTAATGAAAGAGGTACCTGAAATTGTTCTTGTGTTGGGCAAAAAACACGTCAAAGTTGAATACAAACACTCCGGAGTATTGTTGTGCTCTGAATGTGTGAATAGTTTTATTAGTCAGGCAGACTAGGTGTGGACTGTTGTGTAAAAACACTAGAATAGATAAATAATACAAGTCCATTAACCATAGACAAAGGGCTAGTAAGGCCAAGTAATGAGGGCTAGGTTTGGTTTATATTCGCTGTAAACAAATGCAAAAAGTAACTACGAAACTGAAATCTTACATCAAGGAACTAAAAAAAAAAGATATTCTGTTTAATATTGCAGAAACAAAAAAGTATTGTAGAAATACAAGAGCAGCTCTGGACAGTTAGACAAGGATATGTGGAGATTTGGAGTGACTAGTTTGAGAAGAGTTAGAAAACAACAGGAGTAGTAAACAGACAAAACCAAATGTAACAAGTTTACCAGGAACACGTGTTGATGGTGGCTGTGATGTGACCTGTTCAGCAGTACTGATCGAAGCCACAGAGCTGGTTTGATGTGGAGAGACTGTCAGAGGCAAAAATAAAACATGCTGTGGTAAAAAGCCTTGGCCTAGATTTTCAGTTGCTTTTTATTAATTTATTTATCACTTTGCTGATCTCACCGACTGTCAGGTTTATTTTTATGTAGCTCAGCTGAGAGTCTGAGCCACAGAAGTATGTTCCTGCATCAGCTGCTTCCAAATCTGTGATGGTCATAGAGAAACAGCTGGAGGAAACATTGTGCAGCATGAACTTCATTTGGTTCTCCATCATGTCTGTGCAGTTGTTGTGTTGCTCTCGTTTACAGAGGAACTTCTTTCTGTCTCGCTGTTCTGGTGGATTAGGACACTGCAGAGTTACTGCATGTCCCACAAGGCCGCTGATGTCGTATGACTTCAGACAGAGCAATTCTGTCAGAGACGGAAAGGTTTAATTTTTCTTTTTCTAAACTATTCGAAATTTATTAATTAATAAAGTGTAAACATTTATATCCATCAGTTAAAAAAAAAACTCCTCTTGCTTTTAATAAGGCAGGCATATGACTTCTCACCTTTGACCTCCATCTGAACAGCAGAGAAAACATCCATTCCTGAGTTTCTCTGGGTGCCACAAAGATACGCCCCAGAATCCTTCAGGGTCAGATTGGAAATGTTCACTGTGAATATTCTTGACTTTGTGTCATCAGTGAGTCTGAATCGTCCATTTTCTCTGTTGTTAGATGTGATTACTGCCTGCTGTAGACATGTGGAGGGACGGTTTCCTCTGCAGATGTACTTCAGCTTGTCGACAGACTCAGAGTCATAGGGACAGCTGATGGACACTGAACCTTCTTTGTCACCTTGGATTTTATTCTCAGTGTTGCAGCATCTGTCTGATATTAAGATAAAATTAGAAACTAGAAAAAAAAAAACAAGACAAATGTTTTACATGAAAGGAAGTTATACTTTATTGAGAGTGATTTCTATTTAACTATTTGTATTTTTAAAACATTACCAGATCTCCTGGACTTATTAGACATTTATTGCATGATAATTCAACTGTCTAATAAAATTTTAAAAATACATATTTTTCTTTGGTAAAAAAGCTAAATTTCATACAAAATAATGATTATAATTCCATGAATTTTACTTTGATAGAAACTGATACCAAATGTTACTTTAACTTATGTTAGTGTGTGATGAAATCTCCAGTGAAATGTAGAAACATCAACTTGTCAATATTTACCTTTTTTTACTTCCAGCTTTACTTCAGTGTAGATATCTTTAAACCACTTGCTGACTCCACACTGGTATTTCCCAGCAGCATTTGAGTGAAGATCAGAGATGGTCACTGTGATGGTTCTTTTCTTTTTGTCATCAGAGATGAAATATTTATTCTTCCTATTTTGTGTTGTTTTAATAAGAATATCTTTTGTGTTACAGTCATTTTTACAAAAGTATTTTTCATTTTTCTCATATCCTTGATCATACGTGCATGAAACGTTCACATCTCGGCCTTCATATCCAAACACACGAATCAAACCTGCAGCACTGCTCAGAGCTGCTGGAAACACAAAGTAACATCAGTTCAGTTTTTATGCTTTAATATGTGAACAATAACATTTATTATAAAACTGTGCTGTAAAGTCTTTATGTATTTGTTTCATGCTTGAAAGATATATTTGCGTTTAATTAAAAAAAATTTTTTATAAGATTAAAGCAAACTTCTGAAAATATTTTACTTGTCGATCAAATAAAATAACTTACAGTAAGCAATGAACAGCAGGTGTTGAAGGCGCCACATCTTTTTGTTCCTCAAGACAGCAGATAAACTGAAGCAGAAGAAATTTTAAACTGGTCTGAAAACAACAGAGGTGTTAAAGCTTCTAACACTCAGCTGGTTGTGTTAACACCCTTTGAATGTGTCAAGTTAGCTCAGAGGTGTTAAATGACCCATTTCTGCATTGTTCAGATGATCATTGCAGCTGTGGTGTTCACAGAGATTACTGCAAAAACAAAAATAGGAAATAGCACTTTGTTATAATAGGGTAGAGTGTGGTAGAGCGGTACACTCAGTTTTCCCTCAAATAAGTGGTTAGTCTAGTTTATATCTTAGCTGTGAAAAACTTTCTACGAGAACATTTTATGATCTTTACCTTGAATCTTTTTCTTCTGGTATTTTACATTTTCCTTACAGTCTTAAAAACAAGCATGTTTGGTAAACATGCATAGCTAAGTTCAGTTTAAGTAGAAGTATTTGCATGAAGGCTTTAAAAAAGTGTAGTGTAAACGGGCCTTATTTGTGTCAAGCCTTTATATCAGCTCTCAGGTAGACTGGTGTCCCTGCCTCTTGTCTTGTAACCCCAGGGGACTAGTGCACAAAGGAAACATTTACTGAATGAACTGCTGACATTGATTAATTGATTTCTGTGTTATCAGTTTGGTGCACTTGGTGTTCTGTTTTTGATTTTCTCAAACCCAATGAAATGCAGCAACAGTTACCAACCATATTTAGAGCTTGGACTGTGCTTTGGTTATTTATGTGCAACTGATTTCCCTTTTCTTCTTTCTAATCAGTTTCTACTACAGGTTGCAGCTTACAGAAGCAGGTATTAATGTAATGGATGAATGTTTGAAATAAAAGCAGGACATCTACAAGTGCCACAAGAAAACATAAATTATAAGTTCATGCAAATATTCAAAGTAAAACACTGTGCTTTACATGGAATAAGGAAGATCTTAACGGGACCAAAACCTTTTTTTATCAGTCCTTTCCTGCTGTCTGACTTATTAATTTTTACTTCCTGCATGAACTCTGAGGTTGAGCGGCTTTGCTGTCAGTTAGAAAGCTGCTCTTCCTGGTTTAAACTTGAATTGAACATTACTTTTTATATTTTTACTCAAGTAGAAATACAATTGTAATTCAAAAAAATTACTCAAGTTAGAGTAACAAAATATTTGGGAAAAAAGGTGAATCAAGTACTAAGTAACTATTAGTAATTAACTATTAGTACTTAGAGCCTCTACATTTATCAGATGAGACAGCATTTAGAAATTAAAATAACTTACGGGTAATGACAGCAATGTGGTCGCCACCCTCAGTGTTGGTACAGAAGGTTGTTTTCAAAATCAGTTTGTTCAAAAACCCCAACTTGAATTTATTTCAATAAAGTAAAGTAAAGTTTGCTGAACAAATGAATATTGTCAGCAGTGTTTTGTTATTACCAAAATATGTCTGAGGTGATATTCAGGATAGATCTTGTTGAAATTAATATGGGCCTACTCCTGCTTATTTCTGAAGGCCCGTCTTACCCCGGTTTAAGATTTGACAGTAAAGGAGAAACAGATTATCAGTGGCAAACATTTAAAATATGCATATTTATTTCATTTGGAATTCCAAAAGACAAAGAGAACTTACAAGCTTAGTTTTCAGCATGTTACGATGTCCTTCTCTCAAGGCAATGCAGCTTCTTTGTCTAACGTCTTCTTCGCAAACCCATCTTTTATCAGAATGCCTAGCCCCTCTCGATTAGTTTGGGGGTTTTGGGCCCAGAAACTGTGTTTCCAGGTTCTATCTGTTCTCAAAACAAGGAGTATATTCTCTCAAGGTTTCCATGGAGTACGGCTGATTTAGTACCTGTAATGAAGAGCTTACTGTTTCTAGGACACTTAAAATGCAGTTTTAAAATATTGTGTATGAATAAATTGCACTATGATTAAAGTACCCAAATTGTCCTATCAGGGGTCAAGCCAGATGACCTCAAGAACCATGAAATAGCTTTCAGCCCTTAAAGCAAACATCCTGTGAGGTGTGTGTTTTCTGCCTCAGAGAGGAGACACAGTTTAGAGGCCAGAAGTACCTCTTATTATTCTCCATAAAAATGCCTGATTAATATAACAACTAATGATGTTTTTCACAACAATCTGTTCACTACTTTACTGCTCTGTTTGTACGACTGTTTGTACGACATATCTCATTGGAGAAATGTCCTATTTTGGACCGTGGTGAAGTTGGTTTTAGGTTGGATATTTTGATATTCACACTCCACGGCTTTGGAGGGGAACAGACAGAGAGCGGTAGTTGGAGGAGACAGATGCTGCTGAGTGCAAAAATCCAATATCTAACCTGAAACTAACTTCACTGCGGTTCAACTTGGGGTTATAATTGTGTGGTACTTCCCCAAAAATTAACATCAGCCACTCTGATTCTCTTATCCTTCGGGAGTAAGTGGAAACTTTTATCAGTTTTTAAGCACCCTCTGACATAACAGCTCCTCTTTTTAGTAACCATCCTCTGCTCAAGTGAAGCAGTCAGACATGCTAGTGCGACTAGAGTTCCCAGGATTCCCAAAACAGAGCTCAGCATTTGGTATTTTATTTTGGCGATAGAGCAGCAGCCTGCAAACATGGAAGCCAGTAAGAGAAGCAGGCCAGAAATAGAGCAAAATACATCATCATATATTTATCCCACAGAGGTCTAAATTCAGTGCAACAACGAGCCATTGAGTAAATCAGAGGTCTCTGTGAAATGCATTATGTATGTGTTATTCCAATTTTAACCGCTAGATGTCATTATTACTTATTGTTCCTTTAAGCAAAGTGCTTTTTTGTTGTTCTACAGAGAAATCCCAGACCCACAAGATCCTGGATGACTGTAGACTTCGCCCAGCATACTGTAGTGTTTCCATACAACCACACACACAACAGTAAGTACATTGTTTTGAATGGGCCGGTGTTATAGATTAACTGGTGACGGAGATTATCTGGTTAGAATCTATGCGCAACGTAGATGTGTCTAAAGGGCAGGTGGCTGTTTAAAAATACTTTTAACTGTAACAAAACCATTTAGAAAATGTCGTTAGAAATCCAGAGTATTGAATATACTTAAGTTGCCACTGAGAAAGAATAAGTTTCATATCTGATGATTCCAGAGCAGCTTTCAGTGGCAAGAATCTTGCTTTAGGACACTGCCGCTGATCACAAGATCAATTTGTGACACATCATCCTCTTCAGTTCACTTCTAAGCACTTCTAAAACATAGCAAGGTTGCATAAATGGTTTTAATGGACAGTATCTTGTTTCTGTCACCAGCATGTCTTGGGAAAATATTCATCTGCAGCAGGGGTGATTCTAGGATCTGACCTTTAGGGGTGCTCAGCCCCCAGTGTTGACTGTGATTCCTGGCATGAACAACAGGCTTTCCATTTTTAGTCCAGATGTAAGATTCTTAGAGTTGACACATTTTTGAGCTAAAGCTTGTCAAACAAGCTACAATATAGGCCCATCCAAAAGCAGGGACAAACAGATTGAAATGTTTTCACTCGATAAAACCTTGTGCATTTGTAAAACCTGCATGATGGCAATAGTTAGACTAGTGGTAATTTGTCTATGAGGGTAATGGAAAATGAAGAAATAGGATAATCTGAACCAACTAATCATACTCTTTTGAATTAGTGAATTACAAACAGCACACTATTATGTGAAGTGCATACAAACTTAACAGTTCCACATGCCACAACTACACCATCACGAGTAAGAGGTCTACAGCATGAGATCACTTTGTGCTTGTTTCTGGGTGTCAATGGGCTTAGTGAACTGTAGTGGTGTCAAAGAGGCATGAAAAAACTTGACCCTTGGACCTCTAGGTTACAAGGTTGCTAGTTGTAATTGACTCACTGAAAGACATCCTATACTCATACAAAAATAAAAATGCAAGAATTCCTCTATAGCAGGAGGGATAAATTTAACATGGAATAACCTCATTCAATTATTGACCAATACACCCTTTATCTAAGAACAGTACCTTTATTAATAGGTCACAATCGCATAACTTGTACAATCACTTTTCTTTTACAATCAACTTGTACAAACATGTAATAAAGCTGGACAGGCCAATGAAGCCTTAAAAAAAACGTCCATCTCAAACCAAAAATCTCCCTCTCTTCTTTTACACAACATCTTAAACTGGAGGGGTGGGAGGGGGGACTATCCTCACTTTGAAGGTGGCAAATCTAGTATCCAATTATTAACACCCTCAAACTGGTAAGAGAATATGCCAATGATAATAATAATAAAATAATAATAATAATTTAAGCCTGGATTCACACCACAAAAAAAACTTCACCATCACCTCCGGTGAACTAAGGTATGTCGCCTCACTTTAAGGCTGGCAAATCTGTCTATCACATTTTCATAACTGATGTTGTCAAGTAGCTCACTTTCAACTGACATCACAGCCAAATTATGGAGTCTGTTTTGCCACATAGTTCTCCTGAGCCAGGTGTGGAGACGACGCAAGGCACTGAAAGACCTCTCACAACTGCAACTGCTAACAGGAATGGTTAAAGCTATCTGAATAGTAGCTTTAAGAGAGGGAAACATGTCATCATCCAGCAGGTTGTAGACAGTCAGCATGTCCTCAACATCACCAGCCTCAGTCTTCCGACGCCTTAAATAGTTCTTAGCTACCATCACCTCCTCTGACAAAAGGTCAATGTGATAATGAAGTGCTAGTGCTGATAACTGTGGCTCAGACAAGAATAGGTCAGATTTCGGAATGCATGCTTGAATTACATTGAGGAGTTCCTCCCCGACATCAGAAAAATGCTTTTCCAACTCTGTTTGAGAGATTCTGACTTCGAAGAGCCACTAGCCTCACTACCTGCCCCACAAGTAGACTCTACAACATAATCATCCATTCGCTTTGTCTTACGCCTCTGGTTAGACAATAGATCTGGGACAGATATATTGTTAGCCTCACATAAGGCCAGAGCTCTGGCATGAAGATCTGCAGCTGTGGCATCACTGCATTTCTCCTTAAGGGAATCAATCACCGCATTTTTGTATTCCACAGCTTGGGCAAGATCAATGGACTCCTTCTGTAGATAAATGTGTAAACATTTATCTACAGAAGTTTTACAACATGTGTAAAACTGTTACAGACAGGAGAGAGTGGAAAACAAACAGCAAATACACTGATGACAAGTTAGAGTTTTGCTCTCAGTCCCAATGCAAATGGTGTATGGATGGCATGCAGGCATTCAATGATGGCAGGAAAGTTGTCAAGTACTGCATTCACTGAACGAAGTTGGCATGCCCACCGTGTATTTGACAACTGGACGAGTTGACTTGACTGCAACCCTAGCTTTTTTTGTGTGTCTGCAAACTTGTGATGGTTCACAAGTGAGAGAGTGAAAAAAGAGTAGACACTTTCCAGGATGTCAGAACATTCTTTGGCCTCAGAAATGGCTCTGCATGTCTGACATAAGACAAGGTTTAATTCATGTGCATAACAATGCACATATATTGCTTCAGGGTGCTTCTTTCGAAAATGAAACTCATAACTGCTGCCCCATCATAGGTTTGAGCCACGCATTTCAAGTCATCAGTGCCTTTCACCGTCAATTGCTCCTCAATTGTATTGGCAATTGATGCAGCATCAAAACTTTTCAATTCTGTAAGAGATAGCAATCTTTCTCTCACTGTACCCCCTGAAACATACCGAACACAGAGTGACAGCTGCTCCGTCTTTCCATCTCTGGCTTCATCAGCCATAATGACATACATCTTTGACTCCTTCATCTCGCTTACAACAGCTGCAGTTACCTCTTCTGAACAACACTGTATCATTTCATTCTGAGTAACCGATGAAAGATAAGTAGACTTTAATGGAGGAGTGTATCGTTGCATGAAAGGGTCAAATTGTTTCAAAAGATCTATGCATGCCAATAACATCCCTTTATTGTCACGAATTAGATGAAGGTGGACCCAGAATTCAGCCAAGACAAGCGAGGTACGTAAAGAAATCATGTTTTAATAAGCAGAACTTATTAGAACAGGAACAGGCAGTCTCAAAAGTCATACAGGGAATCCAAAAGTCGGTACACGAGAAGGCAATCCAAAAAACAGGCAGGAATCACAGACAGGGGTGATGCGGACTTGGACAAACCTTAGGTGGATCCAAAGGCTCTCAACACAGACAAAGGTTAGTCAACAAAGGAAAGCATTCAAAAAACCGGGACAGGAAAAATCAGACAGGAACACAGGCTGGCTCAGAAAACACAAAAAGGCAATTGGGTTAAGTCTACAGGCTTACAAACAAGATGCTGGACAGAACTCACCAAAAGCTCAATAATGATCTGGCAGGGAACTGAACACTGAGAGAGGACTATATAGTGGAGAGAGCAGGTGAAACCAAGTGAAGCTAATTACAATACAGGCAGGTGGAAACGATCAGAGCAAGTGAGCTGACAGAAAGCTGAAGGTGAGCAAAACTGAGCTGATAACAAAACTTAGACTGATAATGTGACAAGGTAAAAAAGGTAAGCTACTATCAAAACCAAACCTAAAGAACCCATAACCAGAAACTGAAACGACTAATCAAATAACAAACATGAACCAGAACAGAACTCAGAATATTACATTTATTGTGACTTTCAGACTTTCATCATGACCTCTGAAAGGAATCCCTTGTTTGCCCAGAATGCAGGTCACTGCTATGACACGTTTCAGGTACTCCCTTCTCTCAGTTACCTCAGAGGCACATGCTTTCTCTATTTGCTCCACGACACTGCCTTTTGACAGACTAGCTTGGTAACTTTGCCAGCAAAGTACACTATCTTTGTGGGACTTTCATGCTTCTGGATCAATTGCAGTGCCTTCCTCCAATTTTTGACCCCATCAGTCACAAATACATATTTTTTCAATTTTCGGCCAAACACCCTACAACCATAGCAGAATGCAGTATTCCTTCTAGATGAGTATTCAAGCCAGTTGTAGCTCTGGAACCAATTAAATTGGAAGGCTCTCTTTTGAGTGCCAAACAGACCTAGTGGGTACTGGGGCAGCTTTACTTGTTTTGGACCAGTGTCTTTGTCACCTAAATCCAAGGTGGAGTCTATAGACACTTGTGCTGCTCCTGATACTCCAGCCTCCTCTCGTAGTTCTGTTTCTCCATGCATCACTTCTCCCTGCCCCATACTGTTCTGTTGCCTCTCACATTCACTATACTCTCTCTGTCCTTCTCCCTCTGCTTGTATAGAAAGGTAATTCAGAAAAAGTGAAAATTAATATATTCATTCTTGAAATGGGAATTTCTAAAATATCTATAAAATGCTTTGTCCCTATAAACATATCTAATAATTTCTCTCTCCATCCTCCACCATTGCTCTTTGTTCTCCCTCTCTCTCTCTATCCAGCTCTCTCCCCCTTTGCACACATAAAAGCATTTTGTGATTAATTATTAAAATGTGAAAGCATTAATAAGAATAATCTAATGTAAATAGCCTGGCAGGATCAGTGTAAGACTGATTTTTGGCAACAAAACAAAAGTCAAGACTGACCCTTATTATGGCGTCAAATTTTTTTTCTCACCTGGTTCATCACTCTCCTTTTCCCCCTCTCCATCACCATCTCCACCTTGTGCCATTAAAATAGAAGCCGTTAAAATTGATCAAAAAAGAGGCTACAGTAATCAACATTAATTTCACATTTTATTGGCTGTAAAGTGCTCAAATGGATTCCTTTATTCTCTCACCTGAACGTGACTGTATTCTTTTTTTAAAAAAAGAACGTATGTCCTTCTGTGGGAAAAACAGACAATTATGGGTCAGGTTTTGCCAGTGTTTCAGTTTACTATTTGTAGGCCTAATGTACGTTGGCTATACATAATGAACCATGGCATATCTTGATCAGACTATTTTCTTTTAAAACAATATCTGGGATAATCTACTTGAGTAGCCTTTTGGCCGCTCCATCTTCTCATTCCCCCGTGCCTAACCTACTATCTGAACATGTAGCCTACCCGGGCCACTACAATAGCTACTGTAGACAATCAAACTGTTACATTGAATTCAACATTGAATGAAGTAGGTTAACTTTTACATCTCTAAAACATATCATTCCTGATAGCCCCACCACACTATCAGATCAATGACCTATCGTTGCTTAGCCTACGTGAATGGATTAAGCTACCATTCAACGTGAATGCTGGGCTATCTAGATGGCAATAGTCTTCCGAAGTTTTGTCCCAAACTGTTAACTTTTTTTTTTTCAGAAATATGAAATAAGTAAGCTCAGACTCAAACATACTATTAACGTTCAGCATGTAATGTGTAACCAATGGGAATTAGTGATACCACAACATAGAGCTCCAATCCTATTGCTAATTAACTGCTAACATCAAGTTGCTCATTTGTAAGTAACTAGTCGCCACACTACAAATGACAGTGAAACTACTGCTAAGTTCTCAATAAAACCGAGGGGTTAACATAACCCCAAACAGGGTATAATACAACGTAAAGCATGATAGTTTACGGTTCTATGGATGCACACACCGCGGATCACTCGAGCAATGTCTGCTCTGGATCGAATGCTGCGCACATGATGCATTCAAGAACATCAGTAACTAGGAATTTACATGAGCAGGGATTCTCTTTTGTACACATGGTGTAAAGTTTGTAGTATCTTACAATATCAAAAGTATCAAACGTAAAATCAGCAATTTTTCAGGGTTGCTGAGATAAGATTTAGGGGTACTTGAGCACCCCTAAAAATGGCCTAAATACGCCTCTGATCTGCAGTTGTTTTACAATAACATATTCTATGCAATAACAACATATACTCGCTTCCATACTTCATCAAGGAATCTAATATAATTCTACAGAAATCATGGACAGATACTAGATCCCAAATGTAAATTCCTATTTTGTTCACAAAGTTCAATTAGTGTGGCTACATGTTAAGAGCACGTGTGGCCTAATAAGTGGGCTCTGTGCAGCAGAGGTGTGTTTTTCTTACCTTCTTCCTGGAGGGTGCGACAGGCAGATGCCAGCCGCAGGTATTATCCATCAATGCTGATTAGTAGGAGTACTTTAGGAAGCTGGAGACAGATGGAGGGCATCAGAGCATTAGCTCTCCTGAGTGGTACCTGACCAGATCCCAGCTCCAAGTCTTGTTCCTTTTTCAGTGTATTCTCTTTGCTTGTCCCTCCTTCCTCTTCTCCACAGATCAAACCTTGTTCCCATTCGCTTCTGGCAAGATCCTCCATGATCACCAACATCCAGTCCTCTGGCTGTTCCAAATCCCTGAAGCCTTCCAGGCACTTGAGTCAACTGTTGCTCCTCCGTTCCCGCTGGCATCCTCTGGTCACCACCTGGCCTGTCCACCCTCCGTGGATCCACCACCGAACCAGAACCGCACCGCTGCTTCCAATCAGCAAGCGCGGCCAGGCTCACTCCCTCTGGGCCATCATCACCCCTCATCCCGTAAGTCAGCTTCTGCTGCACCATCCAAGACAGCCTGTCTGTTTTTGGTGCTCACTTCTCCCTTCTCACTTTCCACTGTCCAAATCACAGCCTTCCCAGCTGGCCAGACTTGCACATCCACTTCCACTACCCCCTTTCCCCAGTCTTCAATAAACCATTTGAACTGTCCGTGTTTGTCGCTTCTGGGTCTTTTATGGAAAACATGAACGTAACAGCATTGAGCTGTTTGCCTTAGATCCTGTTATGTAATGAAACCACATCAGACTTTTTCTGAACTGGTTTTAGCTGCACTGTACATACCATGGGTGTAATATGTTGAGGCTGGAGTCAGCATTTGACAGAAGGATCAAATCTAATAAAATTACATTTAAATACCTACTGGTGTGGCGTCTTTTCTGTTCATTAATCCAAACAGAGACAAATCAAAATGTTAGGCAATAAGATGTGTGTGCTTGTTTTTTGAAATGTAATTTAAATGCCAGTTAGCAACCAATATTGTAGTGTGGGTATCAGTGAGATCACACCACGGTTGTTTGTGATATTCAGATGAACAGGGCAAGAAACATTTCTAATGTTACTAAATATTAAATAACACCATAAAGGTTATGAGTCATATCTTCAGTATCTTTCTTTTGTTCTCTACTGGGAAAACCACTGTTTAGGCAGCCATTTGACAAGGGTAAATTTAAAACATCGGTTAACAATCAAATGTAGAAAAATTGTCACAAACAGGATCCACTAAACAGATGTTTTTGGAAAATTATTTGACTTGGCTCTTTAACATTTTGTTGGCTCTCAGGCTGTTCACACTGAACCTGGTTCTGCTGGAGGTTTTCCTCCCTGTTAAAGGTGAGTTTTCATGCTTCATGCATGCTTGTTATGAGGGATTGCTGCAAAGCCATTGAAAATGCAGATGACTGTCTACTGTGACTCTACGCTCTTTCATGAGGAGTGAATGCTGCTTGTCAAGACTTGATGAAATCTGCTGGGTTTCCTTAGAACACTTTTTGAATTTGACTTTGTAAAGTTCCTTGAGATGACAGGTGCTGAGAATTGGCACTATATAAATAAAATTTAGTTGAATGTTATGACTACACAACCTTGTGACAGACTGGCGACCTGTCCAGGGTGTACCTCACCTCTCGCCCATTGAATGCTGGAGATAGAAAATGGATGGATGGATGGATGGACGGAAGTAGTTTAGCTCAACACCGCCATCTAGTGACCAGAAGCATTCAGAGGTATTCTGAAGGTTTTTTTTGTCACACTTGTTTCATATGATATCATTAAATATTTTTTTGATCAGAAATAAGTGGTTTTAAAGGGTAAAAAGCTATCCGTAACAACTTGGGACATGTAATTCTCCCTTGTTAAATAATAAATTGACAGTGACTAACCGCAGTTTTTTGGTCAGCTGAGTTCAATTGTATGAGCTATCCATCAAGACATCCTTTTAACAGAATCTGACGTGCAGCAAAGTTTGCTAAATGTGTTTAAACTAAATACTGTGATGTATGTTGACTTTTGTTCAGAAAAAGTTCAATAAATAAAGTTTTGAAAAAAAAAAGAAACGCTACTAAATATCGAAGAACCATCAATCTGGTAAATATTAAAGCTATAGTTAGTAATCCTCTTCAGAAATACTTTTTGTTATACTAGGTAAAATCGTCCTTCCATCTAAAAAGAAGGTTAAAAAAAAATCATTCTCTGTGGGAGCTGCATGCCTGGCTGTAACCAATCTTTGATCCGAAGGGCAAGGATTTGTCAATGTTTTGTTCACACTAGGCAAAATTTTACCTCTGATTTACACATTTAAGAAACTTTTCTCTGTGAATTTTTTTCACAGATTCTTTGCTTTTTCTCAGTGGTTGTCATTTCACCATGAAAAAAAAAATCAGCTGACCTATTTTTAATACACATTAACATTCATGAGGTGCTTTGCATTGAATATTTAAATCTGGGCATGTAGAGGGCAGAACAAGAGGTGGAACCTGGTACGCAGATGTTCAGGTACAGCTGCGATCTATAAAGGAAAATTGTGTGCTGTTCTGCTTGTGCATGGTTTCATTAATCACATTTTTTTACGTATAGTTATTGTATGGATTCTACGCAACGTTTTATAGATTTGAGCCCAAGAGCAGCCTAAGAGCTAAGAGGCGATCCTGGTGTGTGTGTGTTCACAGGAAGAGGTGCCATATCTCAGGCAGAAGTTAGCAGTAAAACCTGAACGCTGACACAAAATGGGCTAATTGTAATTTACAGCTAATCACTTATAAAAATTACTAAATAAAAATTTCTTGAAGTCAAAGCGTTTATTCCTCAAGTAGCTAAAAACATTAAAAGGTAATTTAGATCATCACATTACTTTTCATTCCTGCATCCGGTCCAGTTCTCTGCTGACAGGAAAAGGTTTTGCTCAATAGACTGCAAAGATATAACACATCTACACAGTAAGTTCAAAAGTGAGCCTGCCTATTCTCTACCACACTTTTTGTGCCGATTCAAAACATTCAGCTCTGAGTGGTTCAAAGGTGCAGAATTTCTGTGGTTTCAGCTTAGCTCAAGCTTATTTTGTTTTAGTTTGATATTTGTTTTATCATTAAAAGCAGTCAGTTAGCAGTCAGTAGCAAACATTTGACAATTTTTAATCATTACAGCCTGGGCTAAGTAAATATTTCATATCTAAATTACTATTATTTGCTGCTCCTAATTTAATTGGAACCCTCTATATAAACTCTGGACTCCCCTTTTGCCCCGCTTCCCCACTCACCCATGATTCTCTGGTGCCGCCACTGCGGTGGCCAAGTCATGGCGACTCTTCCTCCCAGTGCTCATCGGTTGGCTGCCGTAGATTTATGTTTGGTCGAACCACTTCCGTTTTTTTTTTTGCTCATGTCGCTCTGGCCATTGTTGTCCTAAATTAACCAGTAATCACTCTTCATTTCCTTCATCTTCACCCAGGTAAGGTTACGCCTGGTGGACCTCGGCGGCTATCGGTTCAGAGCTACTTTAATACATTCTCATTTCATGTGGCACCATCAAGCTCCATCAGAATTTTCCTATCCGCCACAAAGTACAAAAACGTGAGCTCCTCCGCCTTGGGCCACGGTATTGATTTGACAGGGTACATCTCTGTTTAGTCTCTAATGATATAGTCAGTTACTGTTGCAGTTGTGTGTTTTTTAAATATGGTGGGTCTGATTCTGGTTCTGGAGTCACTCTTTTTATACAAAATGTGACTCCACCCCTTAGCCTTAGGCACCAGAAATAGCAACACACATTACAGAAACACATTACGTGAATCATTATCAACTGTAACATTACATTCACACATAAATCCTTTGTGTCATATCTCTGAGTCGTGCCAAAACATTTTTATTTCTGTTTGGACTGCTTTGTTTTGAGACCCGATTTAAATGAGCCAACAGTTTCTTCACATCTCAGGTTTCCAGCGATATTTTTCCACACTTAAGGAGTTCATAGACTAAATGCTACCACACTGTTTTTGCTACCCTAAAACTATTTTCTGTACTTTTTAAAAATCAATTTTTTTGACAAACACAGCCTTAGAACTTGGCATGTGGAGTGAAAACACAATATGATCTGTAATGGGGATTTCATATTTGTCTGTTTAGTACAGAACTATGAAATTAAAGAGGCCACGTTAAAATGGGTTCAGTGATGTATCCACGAAACCATTACTAGAGGGAAGGCCCCAAAAGCAACACATACTGAAGCAAAGTGCTGGTGAAGATTCTTAGTCATCCAGGTCATGGTCATTCAAAAAAAGTTAAAACAACAAAGCAACTGGACTTTTTTTCCCCCAAAGTTTGAAGATGCTTCGCTTCCTATCCAGAAAGCTTTCCCAAAGGCCTTGTAAGAACCAACAAGGCCTTTGTTGGGAAGTACTATAAAGCTTGCAACTCCACACTACTCCAGACATTTTGAATTGAGAAAGCTTTCTGGATAGGAAGCGAAATGTCTTCAAACTTCGGAAAATATTTTTTTTTACTTTTTTGAACTGAAGCAAAGTGCCCAAAATTGGTACCAGTGGAAAAGGGGCATTTTTCAATCCCATGTGGGACATCATATGAAGGAAAATTAGACTGTTTTATTTCAAATACTTTATTGTAAGGTGTGTTATTATAGAGCAATGACTATAGGAGTAAATGTTAACAGAATTTTCAATCAGCAAGCACTAGACACATTAAGAATAACAAATTATCTTTAAATCACATCATAAACTATTAAAACATACCCAAACTTTACAATTAAAATACTATAATAGCTTGTAACTTTCAAGTGAAACTTAAAACAAAGTTAATTAGCAAAATAAAATTCTCAATGCAGCAATATAAAAACCAAGCAAACCAAGTGTATTTTATTGTATGTATACATAGGCGTCTGCAAGTAAAAGTAAAATAACTGACAAACAAAATGGTGGACAAGTTGGATGTGATAAATGAAAAAAACAACATGAAATCGATGCCATGAAAAGGAGCAAAAACTATTAGCGTGTTCTGGTCACCAGCTTTAGCAACAGTGAGTAAATGGCAGGTGTCCGTGAAAGGCATCGTGTATGTGTTGTTCCGATTTTAACCACTAGATGTCATTATTACTTATTGTTCCTTTAAGCGAGGCTTACTTTCAGTTATAAAATGACTTAAAGGTGTCTGCATCCCAATTTCATCATTTTGCTGTTTTACTTTTAGTTTTCTCTTTTAGGTTGTTATGGCTTTATTTTCATCTTTATGTTGTGTGTGTGTATTCAGTAGTATAGTGTGTTCACATAATGTTAGTATTAAACAGAATAATTGCTGTAACAGGATATTATTGGTTTAATACATTTTAAATAACTGCAGTTGTCTGTGGTCTTTATATCAGTGATCAAATTGTCTCTAAGAGTACAAATTACCCCTTCTTTTTGGGTTAACAATACAAATTAATAAGAGACATTTTCCTTTTGTTTGTGGTTAATCATTATGGATTCCAACTTAAAGGTTATTAACATTTACTGGTGGCAAATCTACTTCAGTCTTACAACTGACAAGACATCCATTTTTCATAGTAAATAAGTTTAATAATTGTTAAGTAATAAACCCAGTTGCAAGTTATAATCATTAAAGGCTGGTAACCCTTAATCATAACCATTTGAAACATTTTTGTTGTTGCTTTCCTTTGATTAAAATAACATAAATTATAATCGCCAATAATAATCATTAATAATATTAATAATCAATAAAGTTAAAATGCATAATAAGAGCAAAATTAAAGTTCTTGCCTGGGAGAAAATCTCCCAGTGTAAATAGGCTAACACGCCAGCTGTTATTAGCTTGATGCACACCATGTTCACGCTGCACCCCTCCTTCAGGCTGCGTGACGCAACACTCCTCATACTTCCCCCGTTCCACAAAAAACACCCCCACGGTTTCGCAAGCACCTCCCGCAATTCATCACGACACCTTCCGCCAGGATTACCCCATTTTCTGGGAGAAACCCTGCTATAGTATAACTATGAGAGACATGCAAAAACAAAGAATTTGCTGCAGTTTAAAAATATTGGGAACAACAAAAAATAGTTCCTTCATTGCACAGTAAACATAACTTCGACAGCATATTAATCATCAAAATACTTTATTACTAAAATAATCGTTAGCTGCAACCCTAATAACGAGCTCCCTGAGGTTAAGTAATAGCGCACAGGCAATACTTCTTCTGTGGCCGGTGCCCTCTGGAGTCGGCGGTGCCGCTTGGAAAAACTTACGCAGTTTAATCAGCAAAAAGAAAAACAGAAAAGAAATCAAAATCTATATTTTTACATTCTAAGCAAATTTCCTTGCCCAGACACAAATGCTATAACTTGGGATTATTTTGGGTAGCAATAGAAACAGCCAGTTCCACAGGAACAAAGTCATGACAGGAGAAAGGTTTCTATGCTGTCAGGAATCCTATGTGAATTTAATAATTTTTAATAACTTTACTAGTATAAGGTCTCTAGTCTGTGTGGATCTTCATGTGTCTGTCAAACCATGCTTTCTTAGTAAATGTTTTTCCACAGTGAACACAACAATATGATTTCTCATCTGGGTGGGCTCTCATGTGCCTGTTTAAATATTTCTTTAGCTTAAACTTGTGTCCACAAAGAAGACAGGAGAAATCTCTCTGTTCTGTGTGGATTCTTATGTGTTGATTCAATGATGAATTTGTCTTAAATTTCCACCCACACACATGACAATCATAAGGTTTGTCATCTGTGTGGGTCTTCATGTGTACTCTCAGTTGTGATCTATGACTAAATGTTTTTCCACAATTATCACAGCAAAAAGGCTTCTCACCTGTGTGGATGCTCCTGTGAATGTTTAATGAGGATTTTATACTAAACATTTTTCCACAAACATCACAGCAAAAAGGCTTTTCACCTGTGTGTATTTTCACATGTTTGTTTAATGTTCCCTTATTGTTAAATGCTTTTCCACAATGATCACAAGAGAAACGTTTCATACCTTCGTGGTTCTCTCTGTGACTGTTTAATGATATTTTTAGCCTAAACATTTTCCCACAAACATCACAGCTAAAAGGT
Organism: Fundulus diaphanus; assembly: GCA_037039145.1. NCBI lineage: Eukaryota > Metazoa > Chordata > Actinopteri > Cyprinodontiformes > Fundulidae > Fundulus > Fundulus diaphanus. The sequence continues at coordinate 23,510,210 of CM073123.1, read as the reverse complement.
GTTTCACCTGTGTGTATTCTCACATGTCTGTTTAAATTTACCTTATGGCTAAATTTCTTCCCACAATGATCACAACAAAAAGGCTTCTCACCTGTGTGGATCCTCCTGTGACTGTTTAATGATGATATTTTACAAAACGTTTTTCCACAAATGTCACAGCACAAAGCCTTTTCACCTGTGCGTTTTTTTACATGTCTGTTTAAGTCTTCCTCCCTGTTAAATCGCTTTCCACAATGATCACAACGAACACATTTTTCACCTGTGTGGGTCCTAATGTGGTTGTTTAAATATTTCTTTAGCTTAAACGTGTGTCCACAGAAACGACAGGAGAAATTTCTCTTTTCTGTGTGGATTCTTATGTGTTGAGTCAATATTGACTTTGTGTAAAATTTCCCTCCACAAACATGACAATCATAAGGTTTATCATCTGTGTGTATCTTCACGTGTGCACTCAAGTGTGATCTATGATTGAATCTTTTTCCACAACGATGACAACAAAAAGGCTTTTCACCTGTGTGGATCCTCCTGTGACTGTTTAATGATGATTTTATACTAAACATTTTTCCACAAACATCACAGCAAAAAGGTTTTTCACCTGTGTGTATTTTTACATGTTTGTTTAATGCTCCCTTATTATTAAATGCTTTGCCACAGTGTTCACAACAGAAACCTTTCACACCTCTGTGGTTCTCCTTGTGACAGTTTAATGATACTTTTAGACTAAACATTTTTCCACAAACATCACAGCAAAAAGGTTTTTCACCTGTGTGTATTCTTTCATGTCTGTTTAATGTTCCCTTATGGCTGAACTTCTTTCCACAATGATCACAACCAAAAGGCTTCTCACCTGTGTGGCTCATCTTGTGACTGTTTAAAAAATATTTCATACTAAAGATTTTTCCACAAACATCACAGCAAAAAACATTTTCACCTGTGTGTATTCTCACATGTCTGTTTAATGTTACCTCATGGGTAAAACATTTTCCACAATGATCACAGCAAAAAGGCTTCTTGCCTGTGTGGATCATCCTGTGACTATTTAACAATGATTTCATACCAAACATTTTTCCACAAACATCACAGCAAAAAGCTTTTTCACCTGTGTGTATTCTCACATGTCTGTTTAATGTTAACTTGTGGCTAAATTTCTTTCCACAATAATCACAACAAAAACTTTTCACACCTCCATGATTCTCCCTATGACTCTTTAAAGATACTTTTAGCCTAAACATTTTTCCACAAACATCACAACAAAAAGGTTTTTCACCTGTGTGCATTCTCACATGTCTGTTTAAATTTACCTTATGGCAAAATTGTTTTCCACAATGATCACAACCAAAAGGTTTCTCACCTGTGTGGCCCCTCTTGTGACTGTTTAATAATGATTTTATACTAAACATTTTTCCACAAATATCACAGCAAAAAGGTTTTTCACCTGCCTGTATTCTCACATGTCGGTTTAATGATCCCTTATGGTTAAATCGTTTTCCACAATGACCACAATAGAAATGTTTCTTGCCTGTTTGAATCACCTTCTGTCTATTTATTAGGCATTTATGATCAAATCTTTTTGGGCAAGATTTTGAGGAATGGTGAACAAGTGTTTTGCGTTTCCACTGATAATCAGTATGGTTTGTGTCATTGTCCACACTGACTTCAGTCGCTGAAGAGTTGGAAACATCTCCACAGCCTTGGTTCCTTGTTAATTCTGCTGCTCCACCTTCTTCTGGGAAATATCCATTTATGTTTTTGGGCTGACAAAGCTGTGAGAACACAAGGGGCTTTTCATTATCCTCACTCTTTATGGGTGTTTCAAGGACTGGAAACCTGCTGACATTGATCTCCTTCCCACTGAGTAGCTCTACCTGAAGACTGGTGCAGACTTCCTCCTGTTCCTGCTTCACGTGAAAGAGCTTTGGGTCCTGAGGGTCAACAGCAGCACTCTGATCTTTTGGAACATCATCTTTAATCAACAGGATCTGAACATCTGCAGGAAGTGCAGAAACACATTATGTAAATTATAATCAACTGTAACATTACATTCAGACATAAATCCTTTGTGTCATATTTCTAAGATCAGAAAAAGTGCCAACAGTTTCTTCACATCTCAGGTTTTCAGGAAGTTTGTACCACATTTAAGGAGTACATAAACTAAATGCTGCCTCACCTTTTTTAGTTTTAGTAAGAAGGTCTGTGAAAAGCGGAGGGATATAAATGTCTCTCAGAAATGTATTTAACCCTGAAAACATTTTGGTACTTTAAAGAGAAAAAACATAATTTTAAAAATTCATTCCCTCCATCTTGGAATATGGAGAGCAAAGACATGATCTGTAATAGGGATTTTATGTTTGTGTATTTAGTACAGAACTATAATGTTCAAATGGACAACTGGTTCCAGTGATGTATGAAAATGCATTTTGGTGTCTAGCTCACCTCCCTTTTTGCATGTGAAAGAGTCATATTGTATGTAGTATAATTATTACATGTTTGGGAACGAAAACAGTTGAAAATTCCCTTTCGCTTCTCTTTCTCTAGATTTCTTGAATCAGAACCAGTCGGTTCTAATCAAAACACGAACAGAGAAGTCCGGACCTTTTTTGCGGAAGACTTCTACCTGTTTTTCAATTATATCCTGGTGACTGTAGTGGAAACAGAGAGGGGGGGAAACACAACCACTGAAAACTACCAGAGTTCCTCAAAAGGTTCCTGCAGTGAAAACGCACTCTCATTCCCAATCATATATCTGAACACATCTATAGACTACACATGATGAATATCCAGAAACAACTGACTGTAGGAGTAACACACTGAAGTGGATAACATCAGTCTGTTGACCTTAAAGGTTTGTACTTTCTTGGACTAAACTTGGAAGTGTAGCCTTTTTTGTCACTGTACAGTCAATGTGTTTTAATGTTAAAGTAAGTAAAAACTTCTTCTGGAGATCTCCAAAACCAGACACTTTAAAGTCAGTAACAGTAGTGGTCCTATAAGAAACCATGTCTACAAGTAAGCCTGTAACTATTCAATAAAATTTTATTTATATAGCGCCAATTCCTGATACATGTCATCTCAAGGCACTTTCCAAAGTCAGATTATACAGATTGGATCTGATTATACAGATTGGTCAAAACATTTCCCATCTAAGGAAACCCAGGAGATTGCATCAAGTCTTGACAAGCAGCATTCACTCCTCCTGAAGAAGCGCAGAGCCACAGGGACAGTCGTCTGCATTGTCCACGGCTTTGCGGCAATCCCTCATACTGAGGATTAATGTAATACTAATGATTATTTTAATAGTAGACAAATCTACTGATATTTTTTTCAATAACATTTGTTTTATTGTAAAGACAGCATTTGGTTCTTGAAGCTTTGGCAACCAGTCTGTTTAAATAAGACAAATATAACACAATACATGGGTAAATTGACAAGTTTATGGGTTTCACCGGTAAACCTGATTTTGTTTCATTTTTGTCAACCACACAAGTAAATGAAATAACTACTGTACCTTTAACAAGGATTGTTTGAAATTGTTTTATTTTAATTTTGTTTGGACTAATTGAACCAAAACTGGGATGGGAAAAGATGGACAAATGTTTAATTAGACAATGTGACATTGATTTGGCAAAAATACTTAGCTACTTCTCTGCATCCACAGAGAACACATTAAAGGGAGCGGCCCACTACAAAGACAAGGAATTTAGTTTTACAAACTGCCCTTCACTAGAACTGGAATGGACGTAAAAGCCAAGGAGAAGGGGCACAGTGGCTGGGTGGAGGGGTTCCTGGGACTCTGGGGGCACTTGGAGTGGGGCGCTTGGAGGGTCTGACTCCGGGGTCTGTTGCCCCTATCTGGGAGGAGATTGGGAGGCCTACGGGTGTCCCACAGCACCGCTTGCGGCGCTCTTGGGGAGCTACGCGGTGACGGACGTGGGTTACTGACCTGGTAGCTGTGCTGTCGCTGGGTGGGTCCTGGGTGGGTCTGGGGGGCCTGGGGTCCCTGGGGCGCGCCGCCCTCGGGCGGGGGCCCGGGCGGGGCCTCGGGGGTTCCGGTTCCGGGGGGTGTGCCGCTTGGGGTCTGGGCCGGCGTGCGCCCGGGTGTCTGCCCCTGCACGGGGCCTCTGGTGCGCTGGGGGGCCTCGGGGCCTGTTGAGCTGGTAGGGGGGCATGGTCATTAACATCTCAGGGCAGATGCTCTTCCCCTTGTTTGGGTTGGCACTCTGCTAGTGGGGGGAGGGGAGGGAGGGGGAGTAGTGACTTACCCAGCCTGGATGTCTACTGTCGAATGTATGGTGAGATGTTTGAATGTTAGTGTTGGGGAGGGGTTAAATCTACGGGTGGGGTGGGGGGGGGGGGGTTTGGTGGACGTTCTGGTGGGCTTGTGTCCGGCCCCCTGTCCCGGTCCTGGTCCGTGTAGTCTCCCGGTGCGGGTTTCGCCTGGGGGGTGGGGTTTGGGATGGCTCGTGCGGGCTGGCTGGCCAGGGTCCATATATTATTTATATATATATATTTATATTACTATTATTATTATTATTATTATCAGTGAGAATGCTATACAGCATTCTCACTTATTGTTTTCCTGTTTTTCTTTATTATCAGTGAGAATGCTATACAGCATTCTCACTTATTGTTTTCCTGTTTTTCTTTATTATTATTATTATTATCAGTGAGAATGCTATACAGCATTCTCACTTATTGTTTTCCTGTTTTTCTTTATTATTATTATTATTATTATTATTATCAGTGAGAATGCTATACAGCATTCTCACTTATTGTTTTCCTGTTTTTCTTTATTATTATTATTATTATCAGTGAGAATGCTATACAGCATTCTCACTTATTGTTTTCCTGTTTTTCTTTATCAGTGAGAATGCTATACAGCATTCTCACTTATTGTTTTCCTGTTTTTCTTTATTATTATTATTATTATTATTATTATTATCAGTGAGAATGCTATACAGCATTCTCACTTATTGTTTTCCTGTTTTTCTTTATTATTATTATTATTATTATTATTATTATCAGTGAGAATGCTATACAGCATTCTCACTTATTGTTTTCCTGTTTTTCTTTATTATTATTATTATCAGTGAGAATGCTATACAGCATTCTCACTTATTGTTTTCCTGTTTTTCTTTATTATTATTATTATTATTATTATTATTATTATTATTATTATTCCGTCGGCGTGTAACTACTCCCACATACTTCAACCGATTTCAACAATTTTGGTGTCAAAACGTTCAGCTCCTTCCCGACATTCCTGCTATATCTCATCATTATTCTAACTTTAATACTTTTTAAAATATTTGTACTTTTTGTGCGTACTTTTTTCCCATTGAAATGAATGCAAATTCCTTCAAATTCTTCAAATTTTTTATATTCCTTCAAATTCTTGTAATCATTCTTATTGTTGAAATTGTTCAAATGGTTCAAATGGTTCAAATCTTTCAGATTTTTCAAATTTTTTCAAATTTTTCAAATTGTTTCAAATTTTTCAAATACTTCAAATACTTCAAATTCTTCAAATTTTTCAAATTCTTCAAATTTTTCAAATTCTTTCTAATTCTTCTGATACAACTGATATTAATACTACTACTACAACAGATACTACTCCTACTACTACTACTACTACAACTGATACTACTACTACTGATACTACTACTACTACTACTACTGATACTACTACCACTACTACTAATGATACTACTGCTGCTACTGCTACTACTACTGATGCTACTGCTGATACTACAACAACTACTACTGATACTACTACTATTACTACTACTACTACTACTACTACTAGTACTACTGATACTACTACTACTACTACTGATACTTCTACTACTACTACTGATACTACTACTACTACTACTACTACTGATACTACTACTACTACTGATAATAATACTACTACTACTACTAATGATACTACTGCTGCTACTGCTACTACTACTGATGCTACTGCTGATACTACAACAACTACTACTGATACTACTACTATTACTACTACTACTACTAGTACTACTGATACTACTACTACTACTACTACTACTACTACAAATTCCTTCAAATTCTTCAAATTCCTCCAAATTTTTTAAAAACTGATACTACTACTACTACTGATACTACTCCTACTACTACTGATACTTCTACTACTACTACTGATGATACTACTACTACTACTACTACTACAGATACTACTACTACTACTACTACTACTACTAATGATACTATTGCTGCTACTGCTACCACTACTGCTACTACAACTACTACTGCTACTACTACTATTACTACTACTAATACAACTACTACTACTAGTAGTACTACTGATACTACTACTAATACTACTACTACTACAATTTCCTTCAAATTATTTAAAAACTGATACTACTACTACTACTGATACTACTACTACTACTACTGATACTACTACTATTACTACTACTAATACAACAACTACTACTACTACTAGTACTACTGATACTACTAATACTACTACTACTACTACAAATTCCTTCAAATTCCTTCAATTTTTTTAAAAACTGATACTACTACTACTACTGATACTACTACTACTACTACTGATACTACTACTATTACTACTACTAATACAACAACTACTACTACTAGTACTACTGATACTACTACTACTACTACTACTACTACTACAAATTCCTTCAAATTCCTTCAATTTTTTTAAAAACTGATACTACTACTACTACTGATACTACTACTACTGATACTACTACTATTACTACTAATAATACAACTACTACTACTACTAGTACTACTGATACTACTACTACTACTACAAATTCCTTCAAATCCTTTAAAAACTGATACTACTACTACTGATACTACTACTACTGCTACTACTGATACTACTGATACTACTACTACTACTACTGATACTACTACTACTACTACTAATAGTACTTCTAGTACTACTACAACTACTACTACTACTACAAATTACTTCAAATTCTTCAAATTCTTCAAATTTTTCAAATTCTTCAATGTTTTTTAGCTATTTTTTTCTCTTCTGCATTGATCTTCTGCATCTTCTCCTCAAATCATTCTGCAGATTAGCATTCTCACTCGCTGTTGCGTAGGAACAGCTTTTTCTAGTTATTATTATTATTATTATTATTATTATTCCGTCGGCGTGTAACTACTCCCACATACTTCAACCGATTTCAAAAATTTTGGTGTCAAAACGTTCAGCTCCTTCCCGACATTCCTGCTATATCTCATCATTATTCTAACTTTAATACTTTTTAAAATATTTGTACTTTTTGTGCGTACTTTTTTCCCATTGAAATGAATGCAAATTCCTTCAAATTCTTCTAATTTTTCATATTCCTTCAAATTCCTTCAAATTCTTTTAATCATTCTTATTGTTCAAATTGTTCAAATGGTTCAAATCTTTCAGATTTTTCAAATTTTTTCATATTTTTCAAATTTTTTCAAATTTTTCAAATACTTCAAATACTTCAAATTCTTCAAATTTTTCAAATTCTTCAAATTTTTCAAATTCCTTCTAATTCTTCTGATACAACTGATATTAATACTACAACTACAACAGATACTACTCTTACTACTACTACTACTACAACTGATACTACTACTACTGATACTACTACTACTACTGATACTACTACCACTACTACTACTACTAATGATACTACTGCTGCTACTGCTACTACTACTGATGCTACTGCTGATACTACAACTACTACTGATACTACTACTATTACTACTACTAGTACTACTGATACTACTACTACTACTACTACTACTACTACTACTACTACTACTACAAATTCCTTTAAATTCTGCAAATTCCTTCAAATTCTTTAAAAACTGATACTACTACTACTACTACTACTGATACTACTCCTACTACTACTGATACTTCTACTACTACTACTGATACTACTACTACTACTACTACTACTGATACTACTACTACTACTGATACTACTACTACTAATGATACTACTGCTGCTACTGCTACTACTACTGATACTACTACTACTACTACTGATACTACTACTATTACTACTACTAATACAACTACTACTACTACTAGTACTACTGATACTACTACTACTACTACTACTACTACTACTACAATACTACAAATTCCTTCAAATTCCTTCAAATTCTTTAAAAACTGATACTGCTACTACTACTGATATTACTACTAATACTACTGATACTACTACTATTACTACTAATAATACAACTACTACTACTACTAGTACTACTGATACTACTACTACTACTACTACAAATTCCTTCAAATTCTTCAAATACCTTCAAATTCCTTCAAATTCTTTAAAAACTACTACTACTACTACTGATACTACTACTACTGCTACTACTGATACTACTGATACTACTACTACTACTACTACTGATACTACTACTACTACTACTACTACAAATTACTTCAAATTGTTCAAATTCTTCAAATTTTTCAAATTCTTTAATATTTTTCAGCTATTTTTTCTCTTCTGCATGGATCTTCTGCATCTTCTCCTCAAATCATTCTGCAGATTAGCATTCTCACTCGCTGTTGCGTAGGAACAGCTTTTTCTAGTTATTATTATTATTCCGTCGGCATGTAACTACTCCCACATACTTCAACCGATTTCAACAATTTTGGTGTCAAAACGTTCAGCTCCTTCCCGACATTCCTGCTATATCTCATCATTATTCTAACTTTAATACTTTTTAAAATATTTGTACTTTTGTGCGTACTTTTTTCCCATTGAAATGAATGCAAATTCCTTCAAATTCTTCAAATTTTTGATATTCCTTCAAATTCCTTCAAATTCTTTTAATCATTCTTATTGTTCAAATTGTTCAAATGGTTCAAATGGTTCAAATCTTTCAGATTTTTCAAATTTTTTCATATTTTTCAAATTTTTTCAAATTTTTCAAATACTTCAAATTCTTCAAATTTGTCAAATTCTTCAAATTTTTCAAATTCCTTCTAATTCTCCTGATACAACTGATATTAATACTACAACTACAACAGATACTACTCCTACTACTACTGCTACTACAACTGATACTACTACAACTGATACTACTACTACTACTACTGATAGTACTACCACTACTACTACTACTAATGATACTACTGCTGCTACTGCTACTACTACTGATGCTACTGCTGGTACTACAACTACTACTGATACTACTACTATTACTACTACTACTACTAGTACTACTGATACTACTACTATTACTACTACTACTACTAGTACTACTGATACTACTACTACTACTACTACTACAAATTCCTTTAAATTCTGCAAATTCCTTCAAATTCTTTAAAAACTGATACTACTACTACTACTGATACTACTCCTACTACTACTGATACTTCTACTACTACTACTGATACTACTACTACTACTACTACTACTGATACTACTACTACTACTGATACTACTACTACTACTGATACTACTGCTGCTACTACTACTACTGATACTACTACTACTACTATTACTACTACTAATACAACTACTACTACTACTAGTACTACTGATACTACTACTACTACTACTACTACAAATTCCTTCAAATTCTTTAAAAACTGATACTGCTACTACTACTGATATTACTACTAATACTACTGATACTACTACTATTACTACTAATAATACAACTACTACTACTAGTAGTACTACTGATACTACTACTACTACTACTACAAATTCCTTCAAATTCTTCAAATACCTTCAAATTCCTTCAAATTCTTTAAAAACTACTACTACTACTACTGATACTACTACTACTACTGCTACTACTGCTACTACTACTACTACTACTGATACTACTACTACTACTACTGCTACTACTGATACTACTGATACTACTACTACTACTACTACTGATACTACTACTACTACTACTACAAATTACTTCAAATTGTTCAAATTCTTCAAATTTTTCAAATTCTTTAATATTTTTCAGCTATTTTTTCTCTTCTGCATGGATCTTCTGCATCTTCTCAAATCATTCTGCAGATTAGCATTCTCACTCGCTGTTGCGTAGGAACAGCTTTTTCTAGTTATTATTATTATTATTATTATTATTATTATTATTATTCCGTCGGCGTGTAACTACTCCCACATACTTCAACCGATTTCAACAATTTTGGTGTCAAAACGTTCAGCTCCTTCCCGACATTCCTGCTATATCTCATCATTATTCTAACTTTAATACTTTTTAAAATATTTGTACTTTTTGTGCGTACTTTTTTCCCATTGAAATGAATGCAAATTCCTTCAAATTCTTCAAATTTTTCATATTCCTTCAAATTCCTTCAAATTCTTTTAATCATTCTTATTGTTCAAATTGTTCAAGAGGTTCAAATGGTTCAAATCTTTCAAATTTTTCACATTTTTTCGACTTTTCCAATTTTTTTCAAATTTTTCAAATACTTCAAGTACTTCAAATTCTTAAAATTTTTCAAATTCTTAACATTTTTCAAATTCCTTCTAATTCTTCTGATACAACTGATATTAATACAACTACAACAGATACTACTCATACTACTACTACTCCTACTACTACTACTACAACTGATACTACTACTTCTGATACTACTACTACTGATACTACTACCACTACTACTACTACTAATGATACTACTGCTGCTACTGCTACTACTACTGATGCTACTGCTGATACTACAACAACTACTACTGATACTACTACTATTACTACTACTACTACTACTAGTACTACTGATACTACTACTACTACTACTACTACTACAAATTCCTTCAAATTCCTTCAAATTCTTTAAAAACTGATACTACTACTACTACTGATACTTCTACTACTCCTACTGACACTTCTACTACTCCTACTGATACTACTACTACTACTACTACTACTACAACTACTACTACTACTACTACTACTGATACTACTACTACTACTACTACTACTACTACTACTACTACTACTACTACTAATGATACTATTGCTGCTACTGCTACCACTACTGCTACTACAACTACTACTGCTACTACTACTATTATTACTACTAATACAACTACTACTACTACTACTACTAGTACTACTGATACTACTACTAATACTACTACTACTACAAATTCCTTCAAATTCTTTAAAAACTGATACTACTACTACTACTGATACTACTACTACTACTACTACTGATACTACTACTATTACTACTACTAATACAACTACTACTACTACTAGTACTACTGATACTACTACTACTACTACAAATTCCTTCAAATCCTTCAAATTCCTTCAAATTCTTTAAAAACTAATACTACTACTACTGATACTACTACTACTACTACTGCTACTACTGATACTACTGATACTACTACTACTGATACTACTACTACTACTACTACTACTACTACTACTACAAATGACTTCAAATTGTTCAAATTCTTCAAATTTTTCAAATTCTTCAATGTTTTTCAGCTATTTTTTCTCTTCTGCATGGATCTTCTGCACCTTCTCTTCAAATCATTCTGCAGATTAGCATTCTCACTCGCTGTTGCGTAGGAACAGCTTTTTCTAGTTATTATTATTATTATTATTCCGTCGGCGTGTAACTACTCCCACATACTTCAACCGATTTCAACAATTTTGGTGTCAAAACGTTCAGCTCCTTCCCGACATTCCTGCTATATCTCATCATTATTCTAACTTTAATACTTTTTAAAATATTTGTACTTTTTGTGCGTACTTTTTTCCCATTGAAATGAATGCAAATTCCTTCAAATTCTTCAAATTTTTCATATTCCTTCAAATTCCTTCAAATTCTTGTAATCATTCTTATTGTTCAAATTGTTCAAATGGTTCAAATCTTTCAGATTTTTCAATTTTTTTCAAATTTTTCAAATACTTCAAATTCTTCATATTTTTCAAATTCCTTCTAATTCTTCTGATACAACTGATATTAATACTACAACTACAACAGATACTACTCCTCCTCCTACTACTACTACTACAACTGATACTACTACTACTCCTACTACTACTACTACTACTACAACTGATACTACTACTACTGATACTACTACTGATACTACTACTACTGATACTACTACTACTATTACTGATACTACTACCACTACTAGTACTACTAATGATACTACTGCTGCTACTGCTACTACTACTGATGCTACTGCTGATACTACAACAACTACTACTGATACTACTACTATTACTACTACTACTCCTACTAGTACTACTGATACTACTACTAGTACTACTACTACTACTACTACAAATTCCTTCAAATTCTTCAAATTCCTTCAAATTCTTTAAAAACTGATACAACTACTACTACTGATACTACTCCTACTACTACTGATACTTCTACTACTACTACCGATACTTCTACTACTACTACTGATACTACTACTACTACTACTACTAATGATACTACTGCTGCTACTGCTACTACTACTGATGCTACTGCTGATACTATAACAACTACTACTGATACTACTACTATTACTACTACTACTACTACTATTACTACTACTACTACTACTACTACTACTAGTACTACTGATACTACTACTACTACTACAAATTCCTTCAAATTCTTCAAATTCCTTCAAATTCTTTAAAAACTGATACTACTACTACTACTGATACTACTCCTACTACTACTGATACTTCTACTACTACTACTGATACTACTACTGATACTACTACTACTACTACTACTACTAATGATACTATTGCTGCTACTGCTACCACTACTGCTACTACAACTACTACTGCTACTACTACTATTACTACTACTAATACAACTACTACTACTACTAGTACTACTGATACTACTACTAATACTACTACTACTACAAATTCCTTCAAATTCTTTAAAAACTGATACTACTACTACTGATACTACTACTACTACTACTACTACTGATACTACTACTATTACTACTACTAATACAACTACTACTACTAGTAGTACTACTGATACTACTACTACTACTAGTAGTACTACTGATACTACTACTACTACTACTACTACTACTACTACTACTACTACAAATTCCTTCAAATTCTTTAAAAAGTGATACTATTACTACTACTGATACTACTACTACTACTACTGATACTACTACTATTACTACTAATAATACCACTACTACTAGTACTACTGATCCTACTACTACTACTACAAATTCCTTCAAATTCTTCAAATTCCTTCAAATTCTTTAAAAACTGATACTACTACTGATACTACTACTACTACTGATACTACTACTATTACTACTAATAATACAACTATTACTACTACTAGTACTACTGATACTACTACTACTACTACAAATTCCTTCAAATTCTTTAAAAACTACTACTACTACTACTGCTACTACTGATACTACTACTACTGATACTAGTACTACTACTGCTACTACTGATACTACTACTACTGATACTAGTACTACTACTACTACTACTACAAATGACTTCAAATTGTTCAAATTCTTCAAATTTTTCAAATTCTTCAATGTTTTTCAGCTATTTTTTCTCTTCTGCATGGATCTTCTGCACCTTCTCCTCAAATCATTCTGCAGATTAGCATTCTCACTCGCTGTTGCGTAGGAACAGCTTTTTCTAGTTATTATTATTATTCCGTCGGCGTGTAACTACTCCCACATACTTCAACCGATTTCAACAATTTTGGTGTCAAAACGTTCAGCTCCTTCCCGACATTCCTGCTATATCTCATCATTATTCTAACTTTAATACTTTTTAAAATATTTGTACTTTTTGTGCGTACTTTTTTCCCATTGAAATGAATGCAAATTCCTTCAAATTCTTCAAATTTTTCATATTCCTTCAAATTCCTTCAAATTCTTTTAATCATTCTTATTGTTCAAATTGTTCAAATGGTTCAAATCTTTCAGATTTTTCAAATTTTTTCATATTTTTCAAATTTTTTCAAATTTTTCATATACTTCAAATACTTCAAATTCTTCAAATTTTTCAAATTCTTCAAATTTTTCAAATTCCTTCTAATTCTTCTGATACAACTGATATTAATACTACAACTACAACAGATACTACTCTTACTACTACTACTACTACTACTACAACTGATACTACTACTACTGATACTACTACTACTACTACTGATACTACTACCACTACTACTACTACTAATGATACTACTGCTGCTACTGCTACTACTACTGATGCTACTGCTGATGCTACAACTACTACTGATACTACTACTATTACTACTACTACTACTAGTACTAATGATACTACTACTACTACCACTACTACTACTACTACTACTACTACAAATTCCTTTAAATTCTGCAAATTCCTTCAAATTCTTTAAAAACTGATACTACTACTACTACTGATACTACTCCTACTACTACTGATACTTCTACTACTACTACTGATACTACTACTACTACTACTACTACTACTGATACTACTACTACTACTGATACTACTACTACTAATGATACTACTGCCGCTACTGCTACTACTACTGATACTACTATTACTACTACTGATACTACTACTATTACTACTACTAATACAACTACTACTACTACTAGTACTACTGATACTACTACTACTACTACTACTACAAATTCCTTCAAATTCCTTCAAATTCTTTAAAAACTGATACTGCTACTACTACTGATATTACTACTAATACTACTGATACTACTACTATTACTACTAATAATACAACTACTACTACTACTAGTAGTACTGATACTACTACTACTACTACTACAAATTCCTTCAAATTCTTCAAATACCTTCAAATTCCTTCAAATTCTTTAAAAACTACTACTACTACTACTGATACTACTACTACTGCTACTATTGATACTACTGATACTACTACTACTGATACTACTACTACTACTACTACTACAAATTACTTCAAATTGTTCAAATTCTTCAAATTTTTCAAATTCTTTAATATTTTTCAGCTATTTTTTCTCTTCTGCATGGATCTTCTGCATCTTTTCCTCAAATCATTCTGCAGATTAGCATTCTCACTCGCTGTTGCGTAGGAACAGCTTTTTCTAGTTATTATTATTATTATCAGTGAGAATGCTATACAGCATTCTCACTTATTGTTTTCCTGTTTTTCTTTATTATTATTATTATTATTATTATTATTATTATTATTATTATTCCGTCGGCATGTAACTACTCCCACATACTTCAACCGATTTCAACAATTTTGGTGTCAAAACGTTCAGCTCCTTCCCGACATTCCTGCTATATCTCATCATTATTCTAACTTTAATACTTTTTAAAATATTTGTACTTTTGTGCGTACTTTTTTCCCATTGAAATGAATGCAAATTCCTTCAAATTCTTCAAATTTTTGATATTCCTTCAAATTCCTTCAAATTCTTTTAATCATTCTTATTGTTCAAATTGTTCAAATGGTTCAAATGGTTCAAATCTTTCAGATTTTTCAAATTTTTTCATATTTTTCAAATTTTTTCAAATTTTTCAAATACTTCAAATTCTTCAAATTTGTCAAATTCTTCAAATTTTTCAAATTCCTTCTAATTCTCCTGATACAACTGATATTAATACTACAACTACAACAGATACTACTCCTACTACTACTGCTACTACAACTGATACTACTACAACTGATACTACTACTACTACTACTGATAGTACTACCACTACTACTACTACTAATGATACTACTGCTGCTACTGCTACTACTACTGATGCTACTGCTGGTACTACAACTACTACTGATACTACTACTATTACTACTACTACTACTAGTACTACTGATACTACTACTATTACTACTACTACTACTAGTACTACTGATACTACTACTACTACTACTACTACAAATTCCTTTAAATTCTGCAAATTCCTTCAAATTCTTTAAAAACTGATACTACTACTACTACTGATACTACTCCTACTACTACTGATACTTCTACTACTACTACTGATACTACTACTACTACTACTACTACTGATACTACTACTACTACTGATACTACTACTACTACTGATACTACTGCTGCTACTACTACTACTGATACTACTACTACTACTATTACTACTACTAATACAACTACTACTACTACTAGTACTACTGATACTACTACTACTACTACTACTACAAATTCCTTCAAATTCTTTAAAAACTGATACTGCTACTACTACTGATATTACTACTAATACTACTGATACTACTACTATTACTACTAATAATACAACTACTACTACTAGTAGTACTACTGATACTACTACTACTACTACTACAAATTCCTTCAAATTCTTCAAATACCTTCAAATTCCTTCAAATTCTTTAAAAACTACTACTACTACTACTGATACTACTACTACTACTGCTACTACTGCTACTACTACTACTACTACTGATACTACTACTACTACTACTGCTACTACTGATACTACTGATACTACTACTACTACTACTGATACTACTACTACTACTACTACAAATTACTTCAAATTGTTCAAATTCTTCAAATTTTTCAAATTCTTTAATATTTTTCAGCTATTTTTTCTCTTCTGCATGGATCTTCTGCATCTTCTCAAATCATTCTGCAGATTAGCATTCTCACTCGCTGTTGCGTAGGAACAGCTTTTTCTAGTTATTATTATTATTATTATTATTATTCCGTCGGCGTGTAACTACTCCCACATACTTCAACCGATTTCAACAATTTTGGTGTCAAAACGTTCAGCTCCTTCCCGACATTCCTGCTATATCTCATCATTATTCTAACTTTAATACTTTTTAAAATATTTGTACTTTTGTGCGTACTTTTTTCCCATTGAAATGAATGCAAATTCCTTCAAATTCTTCAAATTTTTGATATTCCTTCAAATTCCTTCAAATTCTTTTAATCATTCTTATTGTTCAAATTGTTCAAATGGTTCAAATGGTTCAAATCTTTCAGATTTTTCAAATTTTTTCATATTTTTCAAATTTTTTCAAATTTTTCAAATACTTCAAATTCTTCAAATTTGTCAAATTCTTCAAATTTTTCAAATTCCTTCTAATTCTCCTGATACAACTGATATTAATACTACAACTACAACAGATACTACTCCTACTACTACTGCTACTACAACTGATACTACTACAACTGATACTACTACTACTACTACTGATAGTACTACCACTACTACTACTACTAATGATACTACTGCTGCTACTGCTACTACTACTGATGCTACTGCTGGTACTACAACTACTACTGATACTACTACTATTACTACTACTACTACTAGTACTACTGATACTACTACTATTACTACTACTACTAGTAGTACTACTGATACTACTACTACTACTACTACTACAAATTCCTTTAAATTCTGCAAATTCCTTCAAATTCTTTAAAAACTGATACTACTACTACTACTGATACTACTCCTACTACTAATGATACTTCTACTACTACTACTGATACTACTACTACTACTACTACTACTGATACTACTACTACTACTGATACTACTACTACTACTGATACTACTGCTGCTACTACTACTACTGATACTACTACTACTACTATTACTACTACTAATACAACTACTACTACTACTAGTACTACTGATACTACTACTACTACTACTACTACAAATTCCTTCAAATTCTTTAAAAACTGATACTGCTACTACTACTGATATTACTACTAATACTACTGATACTACTACTATTACTACTAATAATACAACTACTACTACTAGTAGTACTACTGATACTACTACTACTACTACTACAAATTCCTTCAAATTCTTCAAATACCTTCAAATTCCTTCAAATTCTTTAAAAACTACTACTACTACTACTGATACTACTACTACTACTGCTACTACTGCTACTACTACTACTACTACTGATACTACTACTACTACTACTGCTACTACTGATACTACTGATACTACTACTACTACTACTACTGATACTACTACTACTACTACTACAAATTACTTCAAATTGTTCAAATTCTTCAAATTTTTCAAATTCTTTAATATTTTTCAGCTATTTTTTCTCTTCTGCATGGATCTTCTGCATCTTCTCAAATCATTCTGCAGATTAGCATTCTCACTCGCTGTTGCGTAGGAACAGCTTTTTCTAGTTATTATCAGTGAGAATGCTATACAGCATTCTCACTTATTGTTTTCCTGTTTTTCTTTATTATTATTATTATTATTATTATTATTATTATTATTATTATTCCGTCGGCGTGTAACTACTCCCACATACTTCAACCGATTTCAACAATTTTGGTGTCAAAACGTTCAGCTCCTTCCCGACATTCCTGCTATATCTCATCATTATTCTAACTTTAATACTTTTTAAAATATTTGTACTTTTTGTGCGTACTTTTTTCCCATTGAAATGAATGCAAATTCCTTCAAATTCTTCAAATTTTTCATATTCCTTCAAATTCCTTCAAATTCTTTTAATCATTCTTATTGTTCAAATTGTTCAAGAGGTTCAAATGGTTCAAATCTTTCAAATTTTTCACATTTTTTCGACTTTTCCAATTTTTTTCAAATTTTTCAAATACTTCAAGTACTTCAAATTCTTAAAATTTTTCAAATTCTTAACATTTTTCAAATTCCTTCTAATTCTTCTGATACAACTGATATTAATACAACTACAACAGATACTACTCCTACTACTACTACTCCTACTACTACTACTACAACTGATACTACTACTTCTGATACTACTACTACTGATACTACTACCACTACTACTACTACTAATGATACTACTGCTGCTACTGCTACTACTACTGATGCTACTGCTGATACTACAACAACTACTACTGATACTACTACTATTACTACTACTACTACTACTAGTACTACTGATACTACTACTACTACTACTACTACTACAAATTCCTTCAAATTCCTTCAAATTCTTTAAAAACTGATACTACTACTACTACTGATACTTCTACTACTCCTACTGACACTTCTACTACTCCTACTGATACTACTACTACTACTACTACTACTACAACTACTACTACTACTACTACTACTGATACTACTACTACTACTACTGCTACTACTACTACTACTACTAATGATACTATTGCTGCTACTGCTACCACTACTGCTACTACAACTACTACTGCTACTACTACTATTATTACTACTAATACAACTACTACTACTACTACTACTAGTACTACTGATACTACTACTAATACTACTACTACTACAAATTCCTTCAAATTCTTTAAAAACTGATACTACTACTACTACTGATACTACTACTACTACTACTACTGATACTACTACTATTACTACTACTAATACAACTACTACTACTACTAGTACTACTGATACTACTACTACTACTACAAATTCCTTCAAATCCTTCAAATTCCTTCAAATTCTTTAAAAACTAATACTACTACTACTGATACTACTACTACTACTACTGCTACTACTGATACTACTGATACTACTACTACTGATACTACTACTACTACTACTACTACTACTACTACTACAAATGACTTCAAATTGTTCAAATTCTTCAAATTTTTCAAATTCTTCAATGTTTTTCAGCTATTTTTTCTCTTCTGCATGGATCTTCTGCACCTTCTCTTCAAATCATTCTGCAGATTAGCATTCTCACTCGCTGTTGCGTAGGAACAGCTTTTTCTAGTTATTATCAGTGAGAATGCTATACAGCATTCTCACTTATTGTTTTCCTGTTTTTCTTTATTATTATTATTATTATTATTATTATTATTATTATTATTCCGTCGGCGTGTAACTACTCCCACATACTTCAACCGATTTCAACAATCTTGGTGTCAAAACGTTCAGCTCCTTCCCGACATTCCTGCTATATCTCATCATTATTCTAACTTTAATACTTTTTAAAATATTTGTACTTTTTGTGCGTACTTTTTTCCCATTGAAATGAATGCAAATTCCTTCAAATTCTTCAAATTTTTGATATTCCTTCAAATTCCTTCAAATTCTTTTAATCATTCTTATTGTTCAAATTGTTCAAATGGTTCAAATGGTTCAAATCTTTCAGATTTTTCAAATTTTTTCATATTTTTCAAATTTTTTCAAATTTTTCAAATACTTCAAATACTTCAAATTCTTCAAATTTGTCAAATTCTTCAAATTTTTCAAATTCCTTCTAATTCTCCTGATACAACTGATATTAATACTACAACTACAACAGATACTACTCCTACTACTACTACTACTACAACTGATACTACTACTACTGATACTACTACTACTACTACTGATACTACTACCACTACTACTACTACTAATGATACTACTGCTGCTACTGCTACTACTACTGATGCTACTGCTGGTACTACAACTACTACTGATACTACTACTATTACTACTACTACTACTACTACTAGTACTACTGATACTACTACTACTACTACTACTACTACAAATTCCTTTAAATTCTGCAAATTCCTTCAAATTCTTTAAAAACTGATACTACTACTACTACTGATACTACTCCTACTACTACTGATACTTCTACTACTACTACTGATACTACTACTACTACTACTACTACTGATACTACTACTACTACTGATACTACTACTACTAATGATACTACTGCTGCTACTACTACTACTGATACTACTACTACTACTATTACTACTACTAATACAACTACTACTACTACTAGTACTACTGATACTACTACTACTACTACTACAAATTCCTTCAAATTCTTTAAAAACTGATACTGCTACTACTACTGATATTACTACTAATACTACTGATACTACTACTATTACTACTAATAATACAACTACTACTACTACTAGTACTACTGATACTACTACTACTACTACTACTACAAATTCCTTCAAATTCTTCAAATACCTTCAAATTCCTTCAAATTCTTTAAAAACTACTACTGCTACTACTGATACTACTACTACTACTGATACTACTGATACTACTGATACTACTACTACTACTACTGATACTACTACTACTACTGCTACTACTGATACTACTGATACTACTACTACTACTACTGATACTACTACTACTACTACTACAAATTACTTCAAATTGTTCAAATTCTTCAAATTTTTCAAATTCTTTAATATTTTTCAGCTATTTTTTCTCTTCTGCATGGATCTTCTGCATCTTCTCAAATCATTCTGCAGATTAGCATTCTCACTCGCTGTTGCGTAGGAACAGCTTTTTCTAGTTATTATTATTATTCCGTCGGCGTGTAACTACTCCCACATACTTCAACCGATTTCAACAATTTTGGTGTCAAAACGTTCAGCTCCTTCCCGACATTCCTGCTATATCTCATCATTATTCTAACTTTAATACTTTTTAAAATATTTGTACTTTTTGTGCGTACTTTTTTCCCATTGAAATGAATGCAAATTCCTTCAAATTCTTCAAATTTTTCATATTCCTTCAAATTCCTTCAAATTCTTTTAATCATTCTTATTGTTCAAATTGTTCAAATGGTTCAAATCTTTCAGATTTTTAAAATTTTTTCATATTTTTCAAATTTTTTCAAATTTTTCAAATACTTCAAATACTTCAAATTCTTCAAATTTTTCAAATTCTTCAAATTTTTCAAATTCCTTCTAATTCTTCTGATACAACTGATATTAATACTACAACTACAACAGATACTACTCTTACTACTACTACTACTACTACTACAACTGATACTACTACTACTGATACTACTACTACTACTACTGATACTACTACCACTACTACTACTACTAATGATACTACTGCTGCTACTGCTACTACTACTGATGCTACTGCTGATGCTACAACTACTACTGATACTACTACTATTACTACTACTACTACTAGTACTACTGATACTACTACTACTACCACTACTACTACTACTACTACTACTACTACAAATTCCTTTAAATTCTGCAAATTCCTTCAAATTCTTTAAAAACTGATACTACTACTACTACTGATACTACTCCTACTACTACTGATACTTCTACTACTACTACTGATACTACTACTACTGATACTACTACTACTACTGATACTACTACTACTAATGATACTACTGCCGCTACTGCTACTACTACTGATACTACTATTACTACTACTGATACTACTACTATTACTACTACTTATACAACTACTACTACTACTAGTACTACTGATACTACTACTACTACTACTACTACTACAAATTCCTTCAAATTCCTTCAAATTCTTTAAAAACTGATACTGCTACTACTACTGATATTACTACTAATACTACTGATACTACTACTATTACTACTAATAATACAACTACTACTACTACTAGTACTACTGATACTACTACTACTACTACTACAAATTCCTTCAAATTCTTCAAATACCTTCAAATTCCTTCAAATTCTTTAAAAACTACTACTACTACTACTGATACTACTACTACTGCTACTATTGATACTACTGATACTACTACTACTACTACTGATACTACTACTACTACTACTACTACAAATTACTTCAAATTGTTCAAATTCTTCAAATTTTTCAAATTCTTTAATATTTTTCAGCTATTTTTTCTCTTCTGCATGGATCTTCTGCATCTTTTCCTCAAATCATTCTGCAGATTAGCATTCTCACTCGCTGTTGCGTAGGAACAGCTTTTTCTAGTTATTATTATTATTATTCCGTCGGCGTGTAACTACTCCCACATACTTCAACCGATTTCAACAATTTTGGTGTCAAAACGTTCAGCTCCTTCCCGACATTCCTGCTATATCGCATCATTATTCTAACTTTAATACTTTTTAAAATATTTGTACTTTTTGTGCGTACTTTTCTCCCATTGAAATGAATGCAAATTCCTTCAAATTCTTCAAATTTTTCATAATTCTTCAAATTCCTTCAAATTCTTGTAATCATTCTTATTGTTCAAATTGTTCAAATGGTTCAAATGGTTCAAATCTATCAGATTTTTCAAATTTTTTCAACTTTTTCAAATTTTTTCAAATTTTTCAAATACTTCAAATTCTTCAAATTTTTCAAATTCTTCAAATTTTTCAAATTCCTTCCAATTCTTCTGATACAACTGATATTAATACTACTACTACTACTACAACAGATACTACTCCTCCTACTACTACTACTACTACAACTGATACTACTACTACTCCTACTACTACTACTACTACTACAACTGATACTACTACTACTGATACTACTACTACTACTACTACTACTACTAATGATACTACTGCTGCTACTGCTACTACTACTGATGCTACTGCTGATACTACTACTATTACTACTACTACTACTCCTACTAGTACTACTGATACTACTACTAGTACTACTACTACTACTACTACAAATTCCTTCAAATTCTTCAAATTCCTTCAAATTCTTTAAAAACTGATACTACTACTACTACTGATACTACTCCTACTACTACTGATACTTCTACTACTACTACTGATACTACTACTACTACTAATACTGATACTACTACTACTACTACTACTACTACTACTAATGATACTACTGCTGCTACTGCTACTACTACTGATGCTACTGCTGATACTACAACAACTACTACTGATACTACTACTATTACTACTACTACTACTCATACTACTAGTACTACTGATATTACTACTACTACTACTACTACAAATTCCTTCAAATTCTTCAAATTCTTTAAAAACTGATACTACTACTACTACTGATACTACTCCTACTACTACTGATACTACTCCTACTACTACTACTACTACTACTACTACTACTACTACTACTACTACTACTACTACTACTACTACTACTACTACTACTACTACTACTAATGATACTATTGCTGCTACTGCTACCACTACTGCTACTACAACTACTACTGCTACTACTACTATTACTACTACTAATACAACTACTACTACTACTAGTACTACTGATACTACTACTAATACTACTACTACTACAAATTCCTTCAAATTCTTTAAAAACTGATACTACTACTACTACTGATACTATTACTACTGATACTACTACTGTTACTACTACTAATACAACTACTACTACTACTAGTATTACTGATACTACTACTACTACTACTACTACTACTACTACTACAAATTCCTTCAAATTCCTTCAAATTCTTTAAAAACTGATACTACTACTACTACTGATACTACTACTACTACTACTACTGATACTACTACTATTACTACTAATAATACAACTACTACTACTACTAGTACTACTGATACTACTACTACTACAAATTCCTTCGAATTCTTCAAATTCCTTCAAATTCTTTAAAAACTGATACTACTACTACTACTGATACTACTACAACTACTACTGATACTACTACTATTACTACTAATAATACAACTACTACTACTACTACTACTACTACTGATACTACTACTACTACTACTACAAATTCCTTCAAATTCTTCAAATACCTTCAAATTCCTTCAAATTCTTTAAAAACTAATACTACTACTACTGATACTACTGATACTACTACTACTACTACTACTACTACTACTGATACTACTACTACTAGTACTACTGATACTACTACTACTACTACAAATACCTTCAAATTCTTTAAAAACTAATACTACTACTACTACTGATACAACTACTACTACAAATTACTTCAAATTGTTCAAATTTTTCAATTTTTTTAAATTCTTCAATGTTTTTCAGCTATTTGTTTTCTTCGGCATGGATCTTCTGCATCTTCTCCTCAAATCATTTTGCAGATTAGCATTCTCACTCGCTGTTGCGTAGGAACAGCTTTTTCTAGTTATCAGTGAGAATGCTATACAGCATTCTCACTTATTGTTTTCCTGTTTTTCTTTATTATTATTATTATTATCAGTGAGAATGCTATACAGCATTCTCACTTATTGTTTTCCTGTTTTTCTTTATTATTATTATCAGTGAGAATGCTATACAGCATTCTCACTTATTGTTTTCCTGTTTTTCTTTATTATTATTATTATTATTATTATTATTATTATTATTATTCCGTCGGCGTGTAACTACTCCCACATACTTCAACCGATTTCAACAATTTTGGTGTCAAAACGTTCAGCTCCTTCCCGACATTCCTGCTATATCTCATCATTATTCTAACTTTAATACTTTTTAAAATATTTGTACTTTTTGTGCGTACTTTTCTCCCATTGAAATGAATGCAAATTCCTTCAAATTCTTCAAATTTTTCATAATTCTTCAAATTCCTTCAAATTCTTGTAATCATTCTTATTGTTCAAATTGTTCAAATGGTTCAAATGGTTCAAATCTATCAGATTTTTCAAATTTTTTCAACTTTTTCAAATTTTTTCAAATTTTTCAAATACTTCAAATTCTTCAAATTTTTCAAATTCTTCAAATTTTTCAAATTCCTTCCAATTTTTCAAATTCCTTCCAATTCTTCTGATACAACTGATATTAATACTACTACTACTACTACAACAGATACTACTCCTCCTCCTACTACTACTACTACAACTGATACTACTACTACTACTACTACTACTACTACTACTGATACTACTACTACTGATACTACTACTACTACTACTGATACTACTACCACTACTACTACTACTAATGATACTACTGCTGCTACTGCTACTACTACTGATGCTACTGCTGATACTACTACTATTACTACTACTACTACTCCTACTAGTACTACTGATACTACTACTAGTACTACTACTACTACTACTACAAATTCCTTCAAATTCTTCAAATTCCTTCAAATTCTTTAAAAACTGATACTACTACTACTACTGATACTACTCCTACTACTACTGATACTTCTACTACTACTACTGATACTACTACTACTACTACTACTGATACTACTACTACTACTACTACTACTACTACTAATGATACTACTGCTGCTACTGCTACTACTACTGATGCTACTGCTGATACTGCTACTACTACTGATGCTACTGCTGATACTACAACAACTACTACTGATACTACTACTATTACTACTACTACTACTCATACTACTAGTACTACTGATATTACTACTACTACTACTACTACAAATTCCTTCAAATTCTTCAAATTCTTTAAAAACTGATACTACTACTACTACTGATACTACTCCTACTACTACTGATACTACTCCTACTACTACTGATACTACTCCTACTACTACTGATACTACTACTACTACTACTACTACTACTGATACTACTACTACTACTACTACTACTACTAATGATACTATTGCTGCTACTGCTACCACTACTGCTACTACAACTACTACTGCTACTACTACTATTACTACTACTAATACAACTACTACTACTACTAGTACTACTGATACTACTACTAATACTACTACTACTACAAATTCCTTCAAATTCTTTAAAAACTGATACTACTACTACTACTGATACTACTACTACTGATACTACTACTGTTACTACTACTAATACAACTACTACTACTACTAGTATTACTGATACTACTACTACTACTACTACTACTACAAATTCCTTCAAATTCCTTCAAATTCTTTAAAAACTGATACTACTACTACTACTGATACTACTACTACTACTACTACTACTGATACTACTACTATTACTACTAATAATACAACTACTACTACTACTAGTACTACTGATACTACTACTACTACAAATTCCTTCGAATTCTTCAAATTCCTTCAAATTCTTTAAAAACTGATACTACTACTACTACTGATACTACTACAACTACTACTGATACTACTACTATTACTACTAATAATACAACTATTACTACTACTAGTACTACCGATACTACTACTACTACTACTACAAATTCCTTCAAATTCTTCAAATTCCTTCAAATTCCTTCAAATTCTTTAAAAACTAATACTACTACTATTGATACTACTACTACTACTACTACTGCTACTACTGCTACTACTGATACTACTACTACTGCTACTACTACTGATACTACTACTACTACTACTGATAGTACTTCTACTACTACTACTACTACTACTACAAATTACTTCAAATTTTTCAAATTCTTCAAATTTTTCAAATTCTTCAATGTTTTTCAGCTATTTTTTCTCTTCTGCATGGATCTTCTGCACCTTCTCCTCAAATCATTCTGCAGATTAGCATTCTCACTCGCTGTTGCGTAGGAACAGCTTTTTCTAGTTATTATTATTATTATTATTATTATTCCGTCGGCATGTAACTACTCCCACATACTTCAACCGATTTCAACAATTTTGGTGTCAAAACGTTCAGCTCCTTCCCGACATTCCTGCTATATCTCATCATTATTCTAACTTTAATACTTTTTAAAATATTTGTACTTTTGTGCGTACTTTTTTCCCATTGAAATGAATGCAAATTCCTTCAAATTCTTCAAATTTTTGATATTCCTTCAAATTCCTTCAAATTCTTTTAATCATTCTTATTGTTCAAATTGTTCAAATGGTTCAAATGGTTCAAATCTTTCAGATTTTTCAAATTTTTTCATATTTTTCAAATTTTTTCAAATTTTTCAAATACTTCAAATTCTTCAAATTTGTCAAATTCTTCAAATTTTTCAAATTCCTTCTAATTCTCCTGATACAACTGATATTAATACTACAACTACAACAGATACTACTCCTACTACTACTGCTACTACAACTGATACTACTACAACTGATACTACTACTACTACTACTGATAGTACTACCACTACTACTACTACTAATGATACTACTGCTGCTACTGCTACTACTACTGATGCTACTGCTGGTACTACAACTACTACTGATACTACTACTATTACTACTACTACTACTAGTACTACTGATACTACTACTATTACTACTACTACTACTAGTACTACTGATACTACTACTACTACTACTACTACAAATTCCTTTAAATTCTGCAAATTCCTTCAAATTCTTTAAAAACTGATACTACTACTACTACTGATACTACTCCTACTACTACTGATACTTCTACTACTACTACTGATACTACTACTACTACTACTACTACTGATACTACTACTACTACTGATACTACTACTACTACTGATACTACTGCTGCTACTACTACTACTGATACTACTACTACTACTATTACTACTACTAATACAACTACTACTACTACTAGTACTACTGATACTACTACTACTACTACTACTACAAATTCCTTCAAATTCTTTAAAAACTGATACTGCTACTACTACTGATATTACTACTAATACTACTGATACTACTACTATTACTACTAATAATACAACTACTACTACTAGTAGTACTACTGATACTACTACTACTACTACTACAAATTCCTTCAAATTCTTCAAATACCTTCAAATTCCTTCAAATTCTTTAAAAACTACTACTACTACTACTGATACTACTACTACTACTGCTACTACTGCTACTACTACTACTACTACTGATACTACTACTACTACTACTGCTACTACTGATACTACTGATACTACTACTACTACTACTACTGATACTACTACTACTACTACTACAAATTACTTCAAATTGTTCAAATTCTTCAAATTTTTCAAATTCTTTAATATTTTTCAGCTATTTTTTCTCTTCTGCATGGATCTTCTGCATCTTCTCAAATCATTCTGCAGATTAGCATTCTCACTCGCTGTTGCGTAGGAACAGCTTTTTCTAGTTATTATTATTATTATTATTATTATTATTATTATTATTCCGTCGGCGTGTAACTACTCCCACATACTTCAACCGATTTCAACAATTTTGGTGTCAAAACGTTCAGCTCCTTCCCGACATTCCTGCTATATCTCATCATTATTCTAACTTTAATACTTTTTAAAATATTTGTACTTTTTGTGCGTACTTTTTTCCCATTGAAATGAATGCAAATTCCTTCAAATTCTTCAAATTTTTCATATTCCTTCAAATTCCTTCAAATTCTTTTAATCATTCTTATTGTTCAAATTGTTCAAATGGTTCAAATCTTTCAGATTTTTCAAATTTTTTCATATTTTTCAAATTTTTTCAAATTTTTCATATACTTCAAATACTTCAAATTCTTCAAATTTTTCAAATTCTTCAAATTTTTCAAATTCCTTCTAATTCTTCTGATACAACTGATATTAATACTACAACTACAACAGATACTACTCTTACTACTACTACTACTACTACTACAACTGATACTACTACTACTGATACTACTACTACTACTACTGATACTACTACCACTACTACTACTACTAATGATACTACTGCTGCTACTGCTACTACTACTGATGCTACTGCTGATGCTACAACTACTACTGATACTACTACTATTACTACTACTACTACTAGTACTAATGATACTACTACTACTACCACTACTACTACTACTACTACTACTACAAATTCCTTTAAATTCTGCAAATTCCTTCAAATTCTTTAAAAACTGATACTACTACTACTACTGATACTACTCCTACTACTACTGATACTTCTACTACTACTACTGATACTACTACTACTACTACTACTACTACTGATACTACTACTACTACTGATACTACTACTACTAATGATACTACTGCCGCTACTGCTACTACTACTGATACTACTATTACTACTACTGATACTACTACTATTACTACTACTAATACAACTACTACTACTACTAGTACTACTGATACTACTACTACTACTACTACTACTACTACAAATTCCTTCAAATTCCTTCAAATTCTTTAAAAACTGATACTGCTACTACTACTGATATTACTACTAATACTACTGATACTACTACTATTACTACTAATAATACAACTACTACTACTACTAGTAGTACTGATACTACTACTACTACTACTACAAATTCCTTCAAATTCTTCAAATACCTTCAAATTCCTTCAAATTCTTTAAAAACTACTACTACTACTACTGATACTACTACTACTGCTACTATTGATACTACTGATACTACTACTACTGATACTACTACTACTACTACTACTACAAATTACTTCAAATTGTTCAAATTCTTCAAATTTTTCAAATTCTTTAATATTTTTCAGCTATTTTTTCTCTTCTGCATGGATCTTCTGCATCTTTTCCTCAAATCATTCTGCAGATTAGCATTCTCACTCGCTGTTGCGTAGGAACAGCTTTTTCTAGTTATTATTATTATTATTATTATTATTCCGTCGGCGTGTAACTACTCCCACATACTTCAACCGATTTCAACAATCTTGGTGTCAAAACGTTCAGCTCCTTCCCGACATTCCTGCTATATCTCATCATTATTCTAACTTTAATACTTTTTAAAATATTTGTACTTTTTGTGCGTACTTTTTTCCCATTGAAATGAATGCAAATTCCTTCAAATTCTTCAAATTTTTGATATTCCTTCAAATTCCTTCAAATTCTTTTAATCATTCTTATTGTTCAAATTGTTCAAATGGTTCAAATGGTTCAAATCTTTCAGATTTTTCAAATTTTTTCATATTTTTCAAATTTTTTCAAATTTTTCAAATACTTCAAATACTTCAAATTCTTCAAATTTGTCAAATTCTTCAAATTTTTCAAATTCCTTCTAATTCTCCTGATACAACTGATATTAATACTACAACTACAACAGATACTACTCCTACTACTACTACTACTACAACTGATACTACTACTACTGATACTACTACTACTACTACTGATACTACTACCACTACTACTACTACTAATGATACTACTGCTGCTACTGCTACTACTACTGATGCTACTGCTGGTACTACAACTACTACTGATACTACTACTATTACTACTACTACTACTACTACTAGTACTACTGATACTACTACTACTACTACTACTACTACAAATTCCTTTAAATTCTGCAAATTCCTTCAAATTCTTTAAAAACTGATACTACTACTACTACTGATACTACTCCTACTACTACTGATACTTCTACTACTACTACTGATACTACTACTACTACTACTACTACTGATACTACTACTACTACTGATACTACTACTACTAATGATACTACTGCTGCTACTACTACTACTGATACTACTACTACTACTATTACTACTACTAATACAACTACTACTACTACTAGTACTACTGATACTACTACTACTACTACTACAAATTCCTTCAAATTCTTTAAAAACTGATACTGCTACTACTACTGATATTACTACTAATACTACTGATACTACTACTATTACTACTAATAATACAACTACTACTACTACTAGTACTACTGATACTACTACTACTACTACTACTACAAATTCCTTCAAATTCTTCAAATACCTTCAAATTCCTTCAAATTCTTTAAAAACTACTACTGCTACTACTGATACTACTACTACTACTGATACTACTGATACTACTGATACTACTACTACTACTACTACTGATACTACTACTACTACTGCTACTACTGATACTACTGATACTACTACTACTACTACTGATACTACTACTACTACTACTACAAATTACTTCAAATTGTTCAAATTCTTCAAATTTTTCAAATTCTTTAATATTTTTCAGCTATTTTTTCTCTTCTGCATGGATCTTCTGCATCTTCTCAAATCAATCTGCAGATTAGCATTCTCACTCGCTGTTGCGTAGGAACAGCTTTTTCTAGTTATTATTATTATTCCGTCGGCGTGTAACTACTCCCACATACTTCAACCGATTTCAACAATTTTGGTGTCAAAACGTTCAGCTCCTTCCCGACATTCCTGCTATATCTCATCATTATTCTAACTTTAATACTTTTTAAAATATTTGTACTTTTTGTGTGTACTTTTTTCCCATTGAAATGAATGCAAATTCCTTCAAATTCTTCAAATTTTTCATATTCCTTCAAATTCCTTCAAATTCTTTTAATCATTCTTATTGTTCAAATTGTGCAAATGGTTCAAATCTTTCAGATTTTTAAATTTTTTTCAAATTTTTCAAATTTTTTCAAATTTTTCAAATACTTGAAATACTTCAAATACTTCAAATTTTTCAAATTCTTCAAATTCCTTCTAATTCTTCTGATACAACTGATATTAATACTACCACTACAACAGATACTACTCCACTACTACTACTCCTACTACTACTACTACAACTGATACTACTACTTCTGATAATACTACTACTACTACTGATACTACTACCACTACTACTACTACTAATGATACTACTGCTGCTACTGTTACTACTACTGATGCTACTGCTGATACTACAACAACTACTACTGATACGAATACTATTACTACTACTACTACTACTACTACTGATACTACTACTACTACTACAACTACTACTACAAATTCCTTCAAATTCTTCAAATTCCTTCAAATTCTTTAAAAACTGATACTACTACTACTACTGATACTACTCCTACTACTACTGATACTTCTACTACTCCTACTGATACTACTACTACTACTACAACCACTACTACTGATAGTACTTCTACTACTACTACTACTACTACAAATTACTTCAAATTGTTCAAATTTTTCTATTTCTTCAATTTTTTTAGCAATTTTTTCTCTTCTGCATTGATCTTCTGCATCTTCTCCTCAAATCATTCTGCAGATTAGCATTCTCACTCGCTGTTGCGTAGGAACAGCTTTTTCTAGTTATTATTATTATTATTCCGTCGGCGTCTAACTACTCCCGCATACTTCAACCAATTTCAACAATTTTGGTGTCAAAACGTTCGGCTCGTTCCCGGCATGCCTGCTATATCTCATGGTTATGCTAACTTTTATACTTTTTAAAATATTTCACTTTTTGTGCATTTTTGGTTGCTCCCATTGAAATCAATGCAAAATCCTTCAAATTCTTCAAATTTTTCATATTCCTTCAAATTCCTTCAAATTCTTGTAATCATTCTTATTCAAATTGTTCAAACGGTTCAAATGGTTCAAATCTTTCAGATTTTTCAAATTTTTTCAAATTTTCAATTTTTTTCAAATTTTTCAAATATTTCAAATACTTCAAATTCTTCAAATTTTTCAAATTCTTCAAATTTTTCAAATTCCTTCTAATTCTTCTGATACAACTGATATTAATACTACTACTACAACAGATACTATTACTACTACTACTGCTACTGATACTACTACTACTGATACTACTACTACTACTACTACTACTGATACTACTACCACTACTACTACTACTAATGCCACTACTGCTTCTACTACTGATGCTACTGCTGATACTACAACAACTACTACTGATACTACTACTACTACTACTACTACTACTACTACTACTACTACTACTACTGATACTACTACTACTACTACTACAAATTCCTTCAAATTCTTCAAATTCCTTCAAATTCTTTAAAAACTGATACTACTACTACTGATACTACTCCTACTACTACTGATACTTCTACTACTACTACTGATACTACTGATAATACTACTACTACTGATACTACTACTACTACTACTGATACTACTACTACTACTAATGATACTACTAATGATACTACTGCTGCTACTGCTACTACAACAACTACTACTGCTACTACTATTACTACTACTAATACAACTACTACTACTAGTACTACTGATACTACTACTACTACTACTACTACAAATTCCTTCAAATTCTTTAAAAACTGATACTACTACTACTACTGATACTACTACTACTACTACTACTGATACTACTACTATTACAACTACTACTACTACTAGTACTACTGATACTACTACTACTACTACTACTACTACAAGTTCCTTCAAATTCCTTCAAATTCTTTAAAAACTGATACTACTACTACTACTAGTGATATTACTACTACTACTACTGATACTACTACTATTACTACTAATAATACAACTACTACTACTACTACTACTACTACTGATACTACTACTACTACTACTATAAATTCCTTCAAATTCTTCAAATACCTTCAAATTCCTTCAAATTCTTTAAAAACTAATACTACTACTACTGATACTACTGATACTACTACTACTACTACTACTGATACTACTACTACTAGTACTACTGATACTACTACTACTACTACAAATACCTTCAAATTCCTTCAAATTCTTTAAAAACTAATACTACTACTACTGATACTACTACTACTACAAATTACTTCAAATTGTTCAAATTTTTCAATTTTTTTAAATTCTTCAATGTTTTTCAGCTATTTGTTTTCTTCGGCATGGATCTTCTGCATCTTCTCCTCAAATCATTTTGCAGATTAGCATTCTCACTTGCTGTTGCGTAGGAACAGCTTTTTCTAGTTATTATTATTATTATTATTATTATTATTAATTTTTGGGGGCGGGATTAAAGCCAGTAGGCTTGGGGGGTGGGCTGGGGGAGGTAGAGGTGTTGGTCCTGGTGGGTGGTTGGCTGGCGGGCCCTGCGGCCTCTCCCCGGCCCCCGGGCTATGGTGGTGCCGCTGGAGGGGCCCCTTTCTCCGGGTGGAGCTTTCGGGGAGCGGGGGTGCCTATTGGAGTCAGTAGGGGAGCTGGCTCCCTGGGTTGGCTCCCCAGTCCTTTGCTCCCCATCCCCGGACTCCTCCCTCTGCCTGCTCCATCACGCCGCCACACATGTAGGTCCTTGGGGAGAGGGCGTTACTGGAGGTTGCCACCTTTTGGTGACGTCCCTCTCCCCAA
Organism: Fundulus diaphanus; assembly: GCA_037039145.1. Classification (NCBI taxonomy): domain Eukaryota; kingdom Metazoa; phylum Chordata; class Actinopteri; order Cyprinodontiformes; family Fundulidae; genus Fundulus; species Fundulus diaphanus. Next base: position 23,475,479 of record CM073123.1, on the reverse strand, counting down.
TTTTATCATGCATTTTAGACACTTTCACTCCAAACATTTTCACAACGCACATTCATGTAGTCCACGATATGGGTGGGTGGGGGGAAGATGTCTGGGGGGGGGGGGGGGGGGGGCTTATGTTGTGTGAGCCTCGCCTCGGGCGGCTCCCTTCACCCCCTCTCGCATTTAGACATTGATGGTTCTGGGTAGTTGCTTGGAGGGGGGCGCTGGCACCAGCTTCCTTCCGGAGGGGGGGTGGGCTGTGCCGTGCACCCCCTTCGGTGCTCCCAGTTTTAAACACACCTGAGATCAACATGCAACAACACAACATCTGAACGGGCGTAGGGAGGATCGGGGGTCTTTTGCACACCCCCGATCTCCGATCGCGGCACGGAGTCTGGGGCCTGGAGGAGGGGCGGGCCACTGGGTCCGGGGTCTTGGCGGGGGGCTGCTGCGGCTAGCCAGCGGCTTACCGGCTCTGGGGCTGACGCCTCTGCTCTCCCCAGGAAGGGATGGGGGGCAGGGGTGGCTAGGGTAAGGTCGGGGTGGGAGGGGGTCTATTAGGTATATAGTGGGTGAGGGGGGGCTCTGGTCGGGTGGCCCGTACGGGTCGTGTTGGCCCCCCCTCTTTGGGGGGCCTGGTCCGGGGGGCGTCTGGTCCGGGGGCGGGGCCGGGGGTCGGGCACAGGCAGTCGTATTGTTGAATTGTGGTGACCCCCCCCCCCCCCACTTGGGATTTTTGGATGTGAATGCTATGTGGGAATGTGTGTACAGCGTCCTTTTTTTTTTGTGTGTCTGTGTGTGGCGAGTGGGGCACAAGGGAGGGATGGTGTGAATGAGTTTTTTTTTTTTTTTTTTCAGGTTCGGGTCCGGTCCGCACCCTCTCCCAAGAACATCTCAAGTCTCCGATAGGTATGGAGCCCATCCCCCCACGTCCTGCCCTCCTCCGCTGCGTTGGCAGGCGCCTTGGCCCTCTGGCGCGTTGACGGATTTGGGGCGGGTTCCCGGGTGGGCGCCGGCCCATTCCCGGCGGTGGCTTCGCGGGGCTATGATTTAGCAATGGTATCAAGGTGTTACATGATTGTATCTGTTGCCTTATGTCTGTTGGTTGTGCTGTTCTTTTTGTGTCTCTTTCCAGGTGATGGAGCAGACAGAGGACGTTTTATCATTCTCTTCCTTTTATCTCTTCTTTCTTTCACCTCTTCTTTCTTATTTTTTCTCTCTTCATGTTTTTCTTTTACTCTCCTACTTTCCCATTGTAGTGTCCATATAATTTGAAATTCTCCCTGCAGGAATCACAATAAAGCTATTTACATGCTCAAATCAAGCGGAGCATTATGGCGAAAGCTGTTTGCTCCACTTGTGAAAGTAAAATCTGTCGAGCTCTATTTGGCATTAAGATATCAATTCTTATTGCCACATTGCTAGACAGGACAATGGGGAAGGGAAAAAAAAAAAAAAGCCAAGGAGAAGACAGGGAGATGGCGCTTCAACTAACATCAGACTCCATACTTTTGCCACAAAAGATGAGAGCAGCATAAAACCCTTCAGTTGTCGTTTCAGATTTGTTGAGTAAATTATGATCCTGATAAGAACAATAATTGCGCTGTGCTCACTTTCACATGTTTCAGGAGCATTTTTTTTCAGGGCCAGTCCGGGTTCCTCCTGGTCTGCTGAGAGGTAATGTCACACCGAGCTGACTCAAGATGAGTTTTGAGTGAACACACCTCTTTTCAGCGATTGGCCGAGGGGTGTGGAAAAATTAGAAGGTTCTCTATGAGGAAGTCCAGAATAACTGAACAGCTACAGCATTAATATTAAGGACCACTATCAACAGAGTGGGTCAAAGCGAAACATATTTTTATTTTCAAACCATGAACCACGCCTGAATGGAAAAAAAGAGAAAAGGACTCTTTAGCTCTCTATAACCTGACTCGCTATATCAGATCCATAGATTTATCGAGGTTCTCTCTCATTTTACACATACTGAAAGCTGTTAAGTTTTGTCTCTGAAGTGTCCATCCATCTACCTCTTGTGGTACAAGGCAGTGACTGTCTGCCTTTCTCTGGGTGCCAGCCTGTGTTTCTGTAATAAGACTCAGATAGGCCTTTTCTAAGGCAAGCACTTCGTGCTAGAACCCGTACCACAGACATGGGCCCACACATTTGTTTAAGAGGCAACGTGCGATTCCCACCAGTTTTGGGCACTAATCATGCGTCAGCAAGGGGGGAGTTACACAACAAGGAACACGGAAGTTCAAATAGGTGGCGGTGTTCAGCGATGTCTGCTTAAACTTGTTTGCACCCTTCCAGAGAAGAAGAAAACAACCGTGGCACCTGAAGAACGTAGCAACAAGATGGGAGGAGGATGGAGGTAGGATTTAAAATTGTTTGGCGGATTGCATAAACTGTACTTCGAGTATAGATTCATGGCCTCCATATCAAAAGGAAACCGTGGCAATGAAATGGCGTAGATGTATCAAGATCATCTAGAATGAATAGAGCATACAGGAAAAGGCAAGAGAGATAGGAGTTGGTCAGATGAGAGCGAGATAAGAAGAGAAACAAGTAAAAAGATGAAAATAAATAAAAGTCAGAGGAGTCAAAATCAAAGAGCAAAGTTGGGAGGAAGAGTGGAAAAAGGTTGTTGAGTTTCAAAGAGAAGGGGACATTTTCATCCAATTAAATTAACCAAGGCAATCGGGAAGGAAACTGGCAGTATCAAGCTAGCAGGACATGAACAATAGGAAACTGATAATTCATGTAGTTGGACATTGTATTGGATTTGACAATGGAAGATATCAAGCAGGAAATAAAAGGAGGGATTGTGTCAGAGGCTAAATGATTAAAGAGCAAAAGAGAAGGAACTGTTAAAGATTCAATGTCAGTCATGTTACAGTTTGAAAATGAGATGCCAGAATCAGTTCGACTCGGTTTTGTGAACTATAAATTAAGAGAATACATACCAAATCAAAATACATACTTTAAAGAATGTCACATTGCAAAAGAAGAAAATAATGTAAGGGTAAATCTAGATGTGCAAGATGTGGAGGTCCTCATGAATATGGAAAGTGTGATAAAGATGCTTGTAGAAGCCATTTGTAGTTCTTGGTGTTTGGATATAGTTTGTTTCTTGTTTATTTGGTTTGGCTGGTAGTGTTTTGTTTACATACAGGTTGGCACACTGACCTATATTTTGCTCTACCACTTCTGCCATATCCACACTCTCCATAATTAGCGGTCCTTCTTACTTGTTGTCAAAGACTGCCACTGGGGATTTTGGAGTTTGTTCATCTACAAACTGTATTCAATAAATGGCAACACCCACTACTTATCTCCCAGTCCGGACATCATTCTGTAAGCGTGTTAGAACCAACATTCCCTGGACCCAGAGGTGATTTGAAAAAGGTGGTTGATCGTCGCTACAATGCTAAAGTAAAATGTTGTAACTGTGGAGGGGAACAAAGTGCAGAGGGAGGCACGAGAAGCTCAGAAAATGAAGATAATGTTGAAACACTGAAGAGAGTGAGAAAGGAAGGGTCAAGAGAAATGAGAACTGGAGAAACAAAACCGGAGTCTGCCCCTGGCACCGGTAGCCGCTCAAAGGGAGCTCGACCTCGGCCAGTACCTGACGCTCTCACCGCTGATACAGCCTGGGAGTCAGCTGGGAGAGAGTGTGTGTGTGTGTGTCTCTCTCAAATTTACAGCTGACGTCACATTCACGAGCTCTATTAAAAAAAATAGCATGCTCTCTTGGATTCTAGTATTTCACAGCACAAAACTAGTTATATCATCATGATATAGTTTTAGTTATGTGTTTATTTAGAATAAAAAAAAATAACTTCTAAAATTCTATTTATAACCACAAAAGACCCCAGGTGTTAATAAGCTATATCAATATCAGAATGAAGCTACATCTGTTAGTCACATGAAAAATGCTCTTAATTACAACAGACATGGGGAAAAAAAGACAAACCTGATCCGTGCGGCAGGAATACGGGGATGAAAACAGCCTCTATGGTTTCGGGACGCTGCGCGTTTTCTTCCACACAAGACTGCTCCTCTTTGATCGCTGCCCCGGAAATCTCTCCCACCACAGCAGGCTGCTGGTCGCCCTGCCGTGTCCACATCCCTGCTGCTAACCTGTCTCCGTCCAGGTGTTCCTGGCCAGTTAGAGGCTCAGATTTGATTAAAAACACTCGCTCACTCGACGGCGTGGGACTTGCCGTAAGCGGCTGTGGGAAAGCATCCATTTCCACGACGAAGCGAAGGATTAAACAGCCCTCAAACTGTTGTTTGTTTTGTTTTACCACGAACGAGGACCAATCATTCTTTCTTCTTCTTCTTCTTCTTCTTCTTGTGGAGTTATATGGCGGTTGGCAACAAACTTTAAGTAGCATTACCGCCACTTACTGGTATGGAGTGTGGTTCTTAATGGTCTATTTATCTATCTATTTATATCTATATCTATATATCTATCTATATCTCTATGATATATATATATATACACATCTATCTATCTATCTATCTATCTATCTATCTATCTATCTATCTATCTATCTATCTATATCTATATATATCAATATATCAATCTATCTATCTATATGTAGCTTAATATTCTACTCATTTATATAATTCACTCCTTCTATAAATCAAATTATATGATATAATTTGGTTTTCTTTAAATATTGAATAACTATTTGGATATGTTTACTCCCCAAATGCTTCCTCAAAATATCTGATAAATTAATATTTTCCTTAATACGTTTAAACTCTTTCCTCATATATCTTCTCTCTCTTTCATATTTATTACATTCTAATATAACATGTTCTACTGTTTCATATTTTCCACATTTCCAAATTAAACTTTCACTATCTGAGCTTATCAGTTAACTGTTTTTTTTTCCTCCTTATACAACATGTTCCCCGTCTGCTCAGAGAGCTCATGAGGTAAAAAGCTCTCTGGGGAATGTTGTCATGCACGTGGCTTGTTTATATCGGCTTGTGGTTATGACATTTATATTTAAAAATCATATATTTTGAGTTAAATCATTTTAATCGTGGAAGGGCCACCTGTCCATTATTAAATTGCTATCTTTGCCGGTGATCCCACACCATCCAACTTTTTTTTTTTTTTTTTTATCTCTCAGCAAAATGCCACCACCAAAGAAAAGGCTTAAACAACAGCATGACTGACTTTGTTTTCTTAAAAAGAATAATGCCAGTGTGATGAAGTCAACATATAGTCATACTTGGCTATTTAACATGCATGAAATTATATTAGATATGTGCAATAATCTTATCAGGAGAATGATCGTACATAAGTAGTGAGGCAGTTGAATCAATAAAATGAGGAGAGACTGAGGAAGCTCGAGTGAGTTTGTAAATGATTAGTGATAAAAATATGAATAGAGTGTGAGCCAAGGATTAAAAATCCCATTATTAATAGAATAGATCCAGAAAGGAGAACAGGTGAGGCCTGATGTCAGGTTGATTTTTTTAAGATCATTTTTGTCATTATTTCAGTATTTCCACAGTACTATAAATGTTTTGGTGGATTATCAGCTACACTAGAACACCCCACAAGTGTTCTGCACATTTCTGTGTTGAAATGCTACTCCATAATAACTAAGAGGTGGATGTTTCCCCCATGTACTTTTTAAATGTGCCACCTTTATGATTAGAAGCTGTACCTTAGATATGCATCTCTAAAGCTATTTTGTATGTTTAGGAGCAGCAATGCAGCAGCACAAACAGAAAAACAAGAGGATGGTACAGGGCAGGAGGTGGGGTCTTAAAATGCTTTTAAAATCAGGGTCAGGTTATACTATTAACTGATTTGACAGTGTATGAGCCTAAACACATCTGCAAATCAGTTGTTAAAAATCTTTATATATAAGAAAAGCAGATGCTGTTTTTTTATCTTTTGTAAGTCAAATCTTGGTACTCCTGGTATATTACCATATGTAATGTCATAAGGGTTTGATAAAAGAGTGTCTAAGTGAGGGAGAGACAGGAGCAGACCAACAGGTAAGACAAAAAAGGGGCATATTTTCACAAAAAGTCAGAAAAATGGGATTGCTTGCTTGTAATAAGTGCTGGCCCATGCAATAGCTATGTTACATGCACAAAACTTCACGATCTGATTGAAATGTATTCCGATTAAAAGACAAAAAATAAACAGATTGTCCCATTCATATGGGCAGACAATCAGTCAATCCAATCATAATGTGCATTTATATGGACCTGGCTTTATTCAGAACAGAACCACACTGACATGTTGCAGTTATTAAATATCCTTTAAAAAAAAAAAACACAGATACGGTATAACAAAAATAGCAAACAAAGCAGTAGTGTACAAGTTAGCTTGTCTTCCAAAACGAACAGGCTGTATTTGCACCCAGTTCTAATTATAGTTGAAACGTTACTGAATAAATAATAAGTTTAAGCACTTTGTTTGTACTGAAAGCTTGCATTGGTAGCACAGACAGTTTTGCTTCCCGGTGTGTTTCCACCAAAACAGAAATACGTCATGTTGACATGGGGTGCACATGCGCACTCAGGTCCGTTTGCCACATTCAGAATAATTTGACCCTGACAAGCATATACATGCATGTAGATCAGATTATCAATCAATAACATCATCACTGTCATATTTAAGGAGTGCTCTATTTTTGAATTAAAAAGCAAATAAAATTGGTTTACTCATTGCGATGTAGAAACAAGTAGTTTTTTCCTATTTCATACATGCTGATTAAATGTCCCTTCAAGGATTGCCATAGCAGGGTGGGAAGGAGGCCCCCTCATGTTTTGTACAGAAGTGTTGGGGGTAAAGGGTCCCACTGAGCCATGCAGCGACTCAAAAGCACAGCTCCAAGTCCAATCTGCTTCCACCTCCTGTGGTGCCGGTAACAAACCCAGAAAGCTCGGTTACACTACTAATTAAAGGTGTACAACAAAATCCCTGTGGATACCGGCGTCTCTGTTTTTGAGCAATGGGAGTAGAACGCATCATAATAAGAAGGTAAGAAGAAAACCGTGCATGTGTTAATGTTTTTTGTGGATCCATGGCTGTTACTGCTTAAAGAAGTCTGTGTGGATGTGCATTGAGAGCCAGGACAGTGATGTAAACGGTGAATGAACATCTTAACGTTATTGTACTTACAGCTATCGAAGCACGATAATGTGTAAGCTAACCGGTCCACAAACAGTTTTAAAACTTAGCATGAATGATAATGCGTTGAACGAATAGTTAGCTCCACAATTATGCTTTTGGATAAGCACAACTGTGCCCACCACTGATTGGGACGTCATGTTTAAAAAAAATAAATATCTCAGTTTCGATGAAACTCCTGCAACATACAGAATGACTATTGGTTTGGGTTTGGACTTGAGGAAGTAATGTTGCATCAACAATCCTTCTACTGCAGTGCAGTGCGTGGCCTCTGGAGTCGGCGGGCCCTCTGAGCAAGACGTAAGCAGATTAGTTGACAACAAGGCAACAAGTTTATTTGTATGGCACATTTCAGTAACAAGACAACTCAAAGTTCTGTACATGAACAAAACATAAAATAAGAAAACATGTAGAGGAAAGTACATTGCAGTGGAATTATAGAGGCAGGTCAATAAAAGTTGAACTAAAAACAATCTAATATGTTTCAGTTAACTACAACAGTTTAAATACACCATTCAAAGGCAACTATAAATAAATATGTTTTTTATTTTGATTTAGAAGAACTCATAGTTTCAGCACTTTTACATTCTTCAGGTTTGTTCCAGTTAAGTGGCGCATAAGAACATGCTTCTCTGTTTGGTTCTGGGTATCCAGAGTAGACTTGAGCTAGAAGACGAGTGGTCTGGGCCACTAACAGTAAGTCTGTGATGTATTTTGGTGCTAATTCATTCAGTGATTTATGAACTAATGGAAATGTCTATTCTCTGAGAAACAGGGAGCCAGTGTAAGGATTTTAGAACTGGGGTGATGTGCTCTACGTTGTTTTAGTGAGGACCCAGGCATGCAGGGTTCTGGATGAACTGCAGCTGATTGACTTTTTAGGCAGACCTGTGAAAACACAGTTGCAGTAATCAATTTGACTAAAGATAAACACATGCATTAGTTGCTAAAACATTAGTCAGTTAATCCTGGAAAGGTTCTTCAGGTGAAAGAATGGCGACTTTTTAATTGTCAGAAGGTTCAGGTCTGAGTCCATCATTACACTCATTTTTCAGCCCTTTGTTTTTATTCAGTTGAAATAAAGTTTGGAAAATCCATTCATTGATTTCTTTTATGTATTTACTCATCACTTGAAAGGAGTCAGTCTCCTGGCAGCTCATAAAGCTTGTGTATGCACAAAATGGGGCCTGAAACCTGCTTACGTCACTTTTCAGGGAAAGGTTGGGATCTATAAAATAAATAACTTGGTGGGAAAATGTGCAGTCCTCACGGTAACCCTGACCCAGGCGTACGTTCATTTTGGAGACAGGCAAAATCTGTGACGCAGATGTGGTGAATTGCAGCCACACTGCATAATGATTCAAAACTGTAAAAAACTGAATTTATTACATATGCATAAAGACACGTTAACTATACAGTGACCAAATATATATAATCTGAGAAAACTAGTGTTATTCATGATTGCGCTGGTGACACATAATTATACATAAGAAGCTTTCAAAAAAAAAAAAAAAAGCCCATAAGCCAAATTCAATCTTAAATAAAAGTCCACACATTTAATTTGGGTTTTCTACCGTCACAATTCACTCCCTAATGATCACCAGGGTGACGTGTACAACAAATTAACAGATTCATTTTGACAAGGCTCGAATTACTTTAATTGCTGTAAACGGTCAAATACACTCATGTGTAATGCTGGGCGGTAGATGCATTAGCACTGCTGGAAGACCTTGTAAATGGGAGAATTAGGAGGGAACACAGATCCATGGATCAAAGATTTCCTGGCCAATATGCTGCTTCAAGGCTGAAACACTCCAAAACATCCGATCTCTCCGACCCAACGTTCGGATCCGTACAAATTTTTGTCCTCACCTGCTGACTGTGTAGAGCAGGGGTCACGAATTAAAAATCAGCGGGGTCCGAATAAAGAAAATCAACAACCAGTAAAGGTCCGGACACATTTGTAATTACAATCCGTTACTTCAAACAGTATTTAACACTGAAATAAAATGTTTATGCATCCACAAAAAATAACATAAAAATAGAACGTTTTTCTATTTTAAAATCCAAAGTGCTTTTTGAAATAGAGAACCACAATCTTTCACAGTTTGGTATATAGACAATTTCCTGACTTTCACATCTTTTATAAAACAACTGAACTTTTTTTAATTTCTTTTTTATGGCTTAATGAGACAAGTGAGCTTTAGGCTGCCCTGCAAGGGTTTTAAACCTTAGTTTGATTGGCAACAAAGCCAACCTCAAGCACATATCAAGGTGCTCCCTGTCACATTCAATATAAACCAATTTTATGATCATACAAGGCCAAACACAGCCTTGGAAATGCAGGACACATCACCAACACTATCATGACATAATACATTTTAATTTGACACAGATTGCTTTGCCCGTTATTGTTCACCAATTAATGATTACAGTTTATAAAAAGGCATGATTTAACTTTTTTGAAGTTTAATACAATGGTTATATTTTAGCCCAGTGACTTGAAACCTGTCCAGGATGAACCCTGTGTCCGCGCTCCACTTTAACTTCATAAAAAAACTCTCTGAGAATCGCCTTTCTCTGGCCTCACCCAGGTAGAACCCGTTCTCCAGTCCATGTTGTAGCTGCAGTTTATTTATTTTATCTTTTTGTTGTAGTTTTCTTAACAATCTGTAAGCATCAAAATCCTTGTCATTTTATTTAGTGTCCTGGAGCGCAGCTGCTCATCAGGTGATCACTGCTGCATACCGACAGCAGATACAGCTCTGCCTTCTTTGTTTCAGAACAGCGCAGGTTTTTTTTTACTTGTTTTTTACTTTTTCCGAATCGAACCCAGTCAAATGCGGCACATTGTTTCACAGTCCGACTCTTGTTCTTCAAGGGTCATGCTAAATTAGCCTGAGCTAGCGCGTTACTCTTCTTTGTGTTTAAATAAAACATAACAGCGAATCACGAGGAGATCCATGGTTGGTCGCCGCGTTTATCAGCGAGGGAATAAACGCTGACAGACGACATGGCCACAGGTGGAAATAACTCATTGATTAACTGCAGGAGGAGATTGACGCTTACCGAGGGAAGTTGTTGTCAGCTGCTGAACTTTCTGACCGGCTGGTTCGCATTAATCCAAAGAAAACCTTTGACCACCGCTACTTTCATTCATACCATCTGTGGCCAGTTTAAAATGCTCTCCCAAAAGTTAAAATGATGAACACCGATAAACCTCAGACTGGCCATGTCCGCTTTGGAAAGACCCTGCTCTCATTCTGATTGGCTAATGTCTCGCCTCTGCCAGGTTTGATTGGTTGAGAGCAGTTTCGGTGCAAAACCTTGAATAAAAAGTCTAGACGGGACTCAATTTCCAAATGACGGAAATCCGTCGCAGCGACGGAGAACTTTAACCCCCGAGTTAGACACTGTCGTCGGACAACATGCAGTAATATATAAATGTTTTAAATGAGGTTGGGTCCGGATTAGGTAGCAGCTGGGTCCGGATCCGGACCGTGGTCCGCTAATCCGTGACCTCTGGTGTAGAGGCTTCCTCTACGGACCACCGGACTTGTGAGATTGAGTATTCATGTGAGTTTGGCTAGCATAAACAAGCCGGGAAATAAACACAAAGCTGCAGTTGCTGTTCGAACAAGCTCAAAGAAGATCACCGTTTAACTTTCTTGTCCGTTTGGTGTACTTCTATGCTCCAAAAACACTGTTTATGGAAATGTTTTTTAGATTATTTATTGAACTGTGTTTTCCAGAACTGACCTATATGGGGACGAACCTGGCCGGAAATTACTTTCCGTTTACCTTGCGGCTCGTGGATTTACCGTCAAAATGCTGCATAGCTCCGACCAAGATAGAGCAGAGGTCTACTTTGGTCGAAGCTACACAGTACAGCTGCAGAAACAGCAAGCCGGTCTGCCCGGCCCCGTTCACTTCGACCAGATCCAATCGTTACGACGCGATTTTCTGTCGCATTGGACGGCTCAGAGGGTTTGGTGTGTTTCGGCCTTTAGACTGCCTAGAGCATTGCATTCCGCTATAACTTACAGTGGCCAGTGGTTGAGGGTTACTTGCAAAAACAGTATTGTAGGAGGGGGCTATTATTGTGAGCTATACTCAGCCCCCTGGGAACAATAAGTGGCCACCAGAACACTATCGATCAGATAGTAGCTTGATGGTCCTCCTTTGCATGTGAGCAACAAGTTTTGATTGCCACAGTTCACTTGTTTAGCCACTATGCAAAGGCACTGCTTAAAAGGCTGAATTTATCGGCAACTCCTCAGACTGGAGAAGTTGCTTGAAGAAGAGCCAAAGTGTTTCAACAAAGAAGAACCTGCCCAGAGGACCTACACAACTTGTTTTTTAAATTTTTGTCCTAGACTATTTTGAAAATTGAATGGCTTGGAAAAATATGACCCAAAAAGAATATAAAGATATCTACGCAGCTCCTGGACAGAGTACATTCAACATTTCTGCACTCCAAGAGACTCCAAGTAGGACTAAAACAGTGGAATTTGCATGATATGTCCCCTTTAATGTTGAAGAGCCTTGGGTTGTAAGGGTCATCACCAGCACTCTGATCTTTTGGAAGATCATCCTAATGAACAGCATCTGAATATCTGCAGAAAGTACAGAAACACATTATGTACATTAAAATCAACTGTAACATTACATTCAGACATAGAGTGGCTTGCAGAGAAATTCCCCTTGAACCTTTCCACATTTTGTCAAATTACAACCACAATCAAATATATTTTATCAGAATCATATGTGAAAGACCAACACAAAGTGGTATAAAATTTCAAAGTATAAAGAAAATTATACGTGATTTAAAACTTTAAATAAAAAAAATAAATAAAAATTGCAATGTGCAAAAGTATTCAGCCCCCTTTTCTCTGGGTGCAACCAATTGCCTTCAGAAGTTGACTGACGGCTGAAAATGTTGTCGTTATGGAAGAGTGGCAAGAAAGCCATTGTTAAGAGAAAACCATAAGACGTTTTGTTTGCCATCCTGCATACATTTCTTTCTACTTCACAATTTTATACCACTTTGTGTTCGTCTTTCACATAAAATTCCAATAAATATATTTATGTTTGTGGTTGTAATGTGAAAAAATGTGGAAAGGTTCAAGGGGTATGAATACTTTTGCAAGCCACTGTACATCTTTTGGTCTCATATTTCTGAGGTCAAAACTGACGCATGTAAAAATATTGACTTCTGTATGGACTGCGTTGTTTTTCCTGAAGCTGAATGCTTGAATAAAAACCAGCTGGAAAACAAATGTTTTGAGTGCTGATTTAAAGCCGCAGTAGGTAATGCTGAGAAAACTCTGGACTTAGCCTAAAAACATCAACAAGCACACCTTAAAGGTCCCTCCTTTTTGCTCTCTACAGCTTTACAGCCCTCCTTCTATAGCTACCTCCATCACAGAAGAGCTAGAGGAGAGATACTTACTTGTCAAGCAGATATGTGGCCAACTCTGTGTTGTTTTTGAATCCTTTCAGGATGATTAGCTCCCTCCACCTCTGAAAAGCTGCACCGATGTTTATCCTCGTTTTATTTCGGGCTCTGTATAATTCTCTTTTTTTAGCTCCCTTTTCTTCATCAGTCTTCTTCTGTTTCCGTGTCTTTGTTGTCCGAACAGGTGCCACTCGAGAAATTGGCAGTTTTCCTGTAACGTTAGGCGGTTTCTCCACCATTAGCACAGGTTCCTCGGGGAAACATCTGTTTACGTTTTTGCACACAGGGGACTTTTCATCATCCTCGCTCTTCATGGCTGTTTGAAGGACTGGAAACCTGACGGAGTTGTTGTCCTTCCCGCTGAGTTGCTGTACCTGCAGACTGGTGCAGACGTCCTCCTGTTCCTCCTTAATGTGAAAGGGCTTTGGGCCGTGAGGGTCAACAGCGGCATTCTGACCTTTTGGAACATCATCTTTAATCAACAGCATCTGAACATCTGCAAAAAGTACAGAACATGTTAGGTACATTATGATTCAGATATAAATCCTTTGTGTTAAGTTTTCTGAGATCAAAAATGACTTATGTAAAAACAGTTTGACTTTTGTCTGAACTGCATTGTTGTTCCTGAAGCTAAATGCTGGGTGCTTGAATCAAAAGCAGCTGGAGTCCATAACTCCTCCCCCACAGCGGATCCAGCAGACAGATGCTTGTCAAGCAGTAATGTCGCCAACTCTGCAACAGTTCATACTACTATTAAATGTGGCCGTCATCAGACTTTTGTCTGAACGCAAAGCGACCCCCTTGCGCAGATAACAGAAGATGTCACAGAGCAGCACATGGTAAACGGAAGTAATGGTAAATGTAATTGTTTCTAGAAGTGATGAATAAAAAAAAACAACTCAAAAATATAAAACAAGGCAGATACTGGCCGGCATCTCTCCTTATTATTAGAAAGCTGCTGGGCAACGGGAGCTGACAATATTCAAACCACATCATAGTGAGACGAAATTAGGTAAAAAGAAAGCAGCACAGCTATTAATGGTCTTTTATGGAGCGCTAGCTGCTGCTACTGAGTGTGGCTGCGTAGTGAGAGACAGGAGAATGACAAGAAAGACAGATAAAATGCGACATGACCATTCAGACTGCAGACGCCTTGAAAATAAACCCGATACGTATCTAAATTAGTACCACATATGGAAGCAGCACAGATCAGATTTTTTTGGGGGGGTGAAAAGATCGGAATTGGGCCGTTCACGCTGCCGTAAAAAAGACAGATATGGGTCGCAGATGGGCAAAAAGATCGGATTCGGGTCTCATTTCCCTGCAGTGTGAACGTATGCTTTCTTTGCCTATTAAAAAACATTCTAATGTTTACCTTTGTTGTATTTCGAGCTTAGTCTAATTATTTCTTTTTAGCTTGCTTTTCGTCATCGGTCTTCTTTTACCCATCTGTTTTCTGACCAGATGCCTCTCAAGAAATTTGCAGATTTTCTGTAACATTAGGTTGTTTCTCTGCCATCAGCACAGTTGCAGTACAATATTGAGCTTGAACGACGGTAAACACGTTGCAGAGAAGGGGTGTGAACAACGTGTACACAAGCATGGCTGAAACTGTTAAACTTTCCTCCTGGCTCTGATTGGTCGTTTCTGACCGGGAGTGGTTTATTTTGGCAAAATGACAATGCGACAACTGGAAGGAGCCAGAGGAGCTTGCTTTTTTTTTTTTCCAGATTATTTGTCTCATATTCTACTGTCAGGAAATAGTAACCAATGTGTAAAGCATACATTTATTTCAAAAGTTAGTTGGTTCTGATGTAAACATGATCTTAGAGCAGTCTGTGCCATTTTTACACAATTTAACCTGCTGTTCTCAGATTATATATATTTGGTCACTGTATAGTCAACGTGTCTTTATGCATATGTAATAAATTCGGCTTTTTTATTTTAGTGCTGGAACTCAAGACAGAGTGAAGACATCTTCAGGAGATCTCCAAAACCAGACACTTTAAAATCCATAACATCACTTGTTTTAGATGTCTACATATATATCTACCTACAAGTGTTCAAACATTGCCTCTTGATAGCCGTTATCAAGAGGTTAGTTTAATTACTGAGACATAAACAGTGTATTCGTAATGGTAAGTTAAAGGGAAAAGATTTATACTAGTTCTGCTATGTTGTGTGTGTTTTGCATATATGCATGTTGCAACTTCTGGTTGCATAAATTGTGTTTCTTTCAGCTATGATCAGTTAACAGGACTACAATTGTGCACAAAGCATTTAAAAGGTATAGTACAATTTGCATAATACAGAATTTCACTGTAAATTCTTGCCATGGATAGCTTGATGGCAGCATGAAAACATCTACTGCAGAAACTATTTTAAATTACTAATATACATTTTAAGTTGCATATAATTTGGGTATTTACAGATAGAAAGTATAATAAACACCAGCACTATTAAGCATTAAAAGAGACTTTAAAATTTGCTAAATGTTATTTTAGCTGTTAGAATCAAGGTTTATTTGTCATTATATGCTACCATAAGTAAGTTTTGATGAGGCAGATGTCAGAATCAGAAATACTTTAATAATCCCAGAGGGAAATTATTTATGTTGGTTCAGAATGCACATAAAAACACAAAACATGCTCTAACAGGTGCTGTTGTTCATCTGACCCATCAGTCAGCGAGCTAAGCTGCTAACACAATGGCTTCACGACTTCCTGTCAGGAAGCTACATCCGTTAGCCACCTGAAAACTGCTTCTAAACTGTAACCGACATGAAAAAAAAGACAAACCTAATCCAGGCAGCAGAATTACGGGTTTGAAAACAACCTCTATGGTTTCGGGACGCTGCGCGTTTTCTTCCACACAAGACTGCTCCTGTTTGATCGCTGCTCCGGAAATCTCTCCCATCGCAGCAGGCTGCTGGTCGCCCTGCGGTGTCCACATCCCTGCTGCTAGCCTGTCTCCGTCCAGGTGTTCCAGGAACAGTTCCTGATTACTGAGCAGTTAAGGGCTCAGATTTGAGCCAAACATTCGCTCACTCGGCGGTACGAGGCTTCCTGTAAACAATTGCAAGCCTACACTTGCAAAACAAATGTTGATCCAGCCTGCAGTCGTCCTGTTTCTTCT
This sequence comes from Fundulus diaphanus, assembly GCA_037039145.1. Classification (NCBI taxonomy): domain Eukaryota; kingdom Metazoa; phylum Chordata; class Actinopteri; order Cyprinodontiformes; family Fundulidae; genus Fundulus; species Fundulus diaphanus. The sequence goes on along the minus strand of CM073123.1, from coordinate 23,459,733 downwards.
TCTTTAGGCTTTACGGCGGTTGGCAACAAACTTAAAGACGCACCACCGCCACTTACTGTTCCGGAGTATGGGTCAGACTGTACATACTGACCATCTAACACTATAAATACACGCAAATGCAGGGAGGAAAACGAATGTTACCTATACCCTGCAGTTAGTGATGTTACGTTATGTGCCGAGGCTTCGAGGCGTGTGTCGAGTAATGGAGGGGGCGTTTCCGTGAAGCGCGTATCGAGGCTTGCTTCATTTAGGGGAGGAGCCGAAAACGATGACGTCCGAAGCCTCGCTGGCCGGCTGTACCACGTGACTGCTTCGGGAAGTGGTTCAGATGTTGGCGCGGCTTCGACAGCTTTAGAAACCCCACAGGCTCCATTCAAAATGTGGGTTGTTGTAGGCGAGTTGCGGTCAGTTGAGAGAGTGGATAGAGTTTTGATAGTTTGGATAGCAGAGTTTGGATAGTGGTTATTTAGTTTGAGACAGTTAGTTTGGTGTTTGGAGAGTTTAGGAGAGAGATATATAGATAGGAGATCAGTGCTCTCAACTATCACGCATTGACCGTCATTTTTCACGCATAAAAATCCCAACGCCCATCTGGGCAGCGGACGATAAAAACTCCGCCTTCTGCTGAGATGTTTCAGCTTCTTTCACAGCTTGTGGCCATCAGTAATGCGGTACCGCGCACGTGACGTCACGGCCTTAAGAATAACGCCCCTTTTGCCGCACCGGTAGGGAAAACAGTCGTAGAACGCACATACAAACCAGCCATTACAAGCGCAACAGAACCAGCGATATGACCGACTTTGCAGCCATTAAACTTACCCAAGACGATGTCCCAGGCGCACGGTTTACTGGTCGCACTGTGGAAGAGCACACCAACCTTCAGCTGAAACGGTGGCTTGAGTGTCGAGGGCTCAAAAAAACTGGAAGACGGGCCGAGTTGATTCAACGGTAAGCTTTGTTTTTTTCCCTGCTCGGCGTTCATGCCTTTGTTATGATTTCCACCGTGCTCCGTTCACGTCGTCCTTTTTTGTTAGTTTGCAATCAACGTCCAGGAATCTGTATATCTTGCCAATAGGTAGCTACAAAACGATTGTTCACATCTCAGAATCTTTCGCTTAAGAGATCCAGGGCATTTGTTTTTGAGTAAGCTATCCCGGTAACAGGGTACCATGTTAGCGCCTGCTAACATGCTAGCCTATATGCTATCATGGCAGCAGGCGCTTCATTATTAACATGTCGGTCTCCTATCCTGCCTATCCGTGGCTAAAATCACAGAGCTACATAATACACTGGAGTGCTAATCGCCGGCTGTTAGAACGAGTCGCTTTGAAGCCACCAGCCGCCATTTTGGTACTCCCTATTTCCCCCCCAGTAAATAAGGAATATGTGCGCTCATTTAATATTATTAACATGTAAAATATTTCAGCACCTAATTTCCTTGTAGTTGATAGTGTTAGTACATCCACTGACTGTGAAACGTTTTCACACAGCCAGAAAACTGCGGGTTTGGGAGTTTGCCCTACTGCGTACCACGTGATGTGACGTTATCGTGACGTTGTGTTTCTAAAAATAGCTCGCGCGCGGTACCCCATTCCTGCTGCAGTTCATGTTAACAGAGCAGCAGGAGGAGCGATCAGAGTTATGAATAATTTTAGTCTTAACCAGTGGTGAAAGTGAGCCGGTAAGGTCCTGTACTACGTACGCAGGAGGGGAGGGGAGGGGGCGGGGGAAGAGAGCTGCTGCCAGATATTGCCTTCATTCAGAACCAGTGATGGCTGCACTCTGGATCATAAAACAGTTCTGCTCACCAGATGCAGTTTAAAACGCTACGTCTGGTTATAAGTTGTTTTTATTAATTCTGCATTTTTTAACTACATGCACCGTATTTCTGTGCCTCAGCGCTTCGATGCGCTTCTGCCTTGCGCTTTAATTCAGGTGCGCAAAATTACGTTACTTGTAATTTGGATGCGCGCTTTCATTTTAAAGAACTTGTAACATCAGGAGGCTGATCTCAGACCGGTCAGCTCCTATGATCACTGTATAGGAGCCCTTTACAGTTTTTATTTATGCATTTCCACCCTGTTTATCCCTCGCACGCAGCGCACCATCGGGTAAAATCCTCCCACCTCACCGCCCAGAGCGCACTGAGGAGAGCAATAGAGATTTGTCTGGTCGACTGAGATGAGAAACCTGTTGCTGTGAAAGGTGATATAGGTTATAAACTGTTACTGTCTAGAATTGCATTGAGCTGAAAAGAGAGGAGACATCAGCAGCTGGATCGTGCGTAAAGACGCAGCGGGAACCTCTGTGTGCTTCAGTGTTGCTGCTGAGGGGAAACTGTGGGACCGTATAGTACTGGGCTAATCATTGGTCACAGTACCCCAATCTGTACATACTTGCACTTATTTATTTATGCACCCCGGCATCATCTGTGCCATGTGAGCGTGTCTTTTCAAAGGTTGGAGAAGTAGTATCAAAAAAGAGAAATCATTTGAAACCAAAAACTGTGGAGAAATTGTTGTTTCTTAATAAAAATGCATGAAATCATCCAAGTTACACAAGCATTAGCCTATTCACTACCCCCTCCCTAGTTCCACAAGCACTTTCATTGTTCTCTGCCTGATTAAGCCCATGCCATTTTTCTAGAGTCACAGAAAAACATTATTACACAACATGCCATATCATGTCACTACTATTTTGGGAATAATTACACACAGACAATACATTCAAACAATGTTTTATTATACACATGTGTATACAAAATTTATGTAGACAAATGATTTCGTCCTACACCTTTTGTGAAGTCATTCCCAAGAGTCATAATAGACAAAAATTCAATGCATCACACGTGTTAAGATACAGCTGGCTGTGATTATACACCTGGCCAGTAGGTGGTTTCGTGTGCACATGAAGCATCAAGAAATGAACCCTTTCTCGAACCAATTGGCTCAAGTGGTTCAATGCCTCATGAGGCTTCATCTCACCATCACTACCTGCAGTAGAGCCTTGTCTCCTTTTAAAAAGGACACGAATACCCTCACCTGTGCTCTAAAACCCAAAATATTATTCAAAGTAAACACCCTTACCCCCAGTTCCTTCAACTTTTCCCTCTCCCCGTGTGCACTGTTGCCTCCGCACCTTAAAACCACATGCTCAACTGTCTCCTCTTCCTGGCAGCCTTCACGTCTGCCTGTCTCATGTTTCATGGCGACACGCAGCAGCAGCGTGACGTGAGACGACGAAGTGTTCTCATTAACTTTTTCTAAGCAATTTTTAATCACTTGTGGAGGATATTCCAAAAAAAGTAAAAAACAAAGGAGGATAATGACAGCAATGACTTACCCTAGTTTGAGGGCTATCCTTCTAACGCTTTTTGTCATATTTTACTTGGTGCGTGTGGATAAATGACACTTCTCCAGTACAGCCGTGATTTCTTGCTTCTGCTCGGTGACTCCAGGAAAGACATCGTGGATTTCTCGACATTACCCCCTCTTTTTAACCTTAAAGCTTGTGCTTGAATGCACCTATTTTTTACGGGATGCACTTGATGCTGAACTATACACCAAACACCCATACTCTAATACTGGTCTGATTAATCCTACATATAAGGCCTTCAAAGCCGCTCTATGAACTCCCCCTTCATGTCCAACTAAACATCTCACAACATTCAGAATTCTTTTGCATTTACAATTGTCCACAATTTTCTGACTATGAAACACCATTGCTATTCTTTCATCACAACATAATCCTTAAATCCAAGGAATTAAAATGGTATAACGCTTCCCATTTCTTGATTATATAATTTAACCTTTATGATACTCATTTTATTACATGTGAAGACAGACAATTTTTGACAACAGCGCATGACAAATGTGTGAGAAATGCACATTATTCCCGTCAATTATTTGGGTAAATGTCTTTAAATGTTAGTCACCGGACACCAGTAAATCATAATGAAAACTAACTGATGCTCAAAGTGAACATAACATCTTTTTATTTTCTTTAGCTACATGTAGCAGTTTCTTTTTCTAACATCAAATATATATAATAATGTTTTTCACAACAAAGACAACTTTCATGGTCTATACTCTGGATCAAAAGCTTTTTGGTTTAAATGAAACACATTTTCACAGTTTTTACAGCGTCATCTCAACATGATGGGGGGGGGGGGGGGTCTGTACTACATATACACAGAGTAGACGTCTTTTATTGTTGTAATGTTTTCATAAACATTATCCTGGCTGTCCAGTGATGCCTCATCATGAATGTTCTTGTAAACGGACTCTTCTGGCTTTACAGAAATGTATGCAGAAAACAAAGAAAAACAGGGTAAATGTTCATTATAAAGGAAAAAGGATAAAAGGAAACAGTATAATCAGAATATAATCAGAATAAATCTGATGGGCAGCCTCTCTCTCTCTCCAGACAAAAATCTGTATTCTTGTGAGGATTTAATTTTAATAAAGAAAGGAAGCTATCCTATCCAACCCGAGTCTATTGGTTGTACCATCCTGGACTGCTTCAACTATAATCATGCATTTGCAATCTTTCTCATTGCATGCAATTCCAAAGTCTGGATTATTTTGTAAATATACAGTGGGGATATGATTTTTCTGAAATATAAGATTGAGTATATTTAAAAGCATTTTTTAACATCTGTGTTATAACATTAAATAACATTGTTGCCTTTTGGGGGTCCCTATGGGGATTTATTTTAGGACTTTTTTAATTTTGTTGGCACCCACCATCTCCAGAGCTTCAAGCTTTCTCCCTTTGTCATTCTTGATTTCGGTTCCTGTAACACAAGTTTCTTTTTTAGATAACTTAACATTGTGGTTCAAAGTTATGTCTGTTTTTAAAGCTTCTTTTTTTATATAGGATGTAATGTATACCTTTCCATTTGCATTTATATGCAATAACCAAAGCAAGTAAAAGCACAACGAGGCCAGGAAGAGCAATGTAAACCACCATTTTAAGAGTGCTATTACCTGAAAAGAAAGGAAAATGGAAAATTACATGTAGTGTGGGTCCTTTATGTTGTCTGCATTTTGTTTTTCAATGCCCATCTATAATCAGAAACATCATTGCCCTCACTGAGATACAAAGGTAAGAATATACTCCAATATATGTTTGCTTGCTGTTGCATAAATGTGTTTCATTTCTATGGTGCTGCCCAGCAGTTGCCCAAAACTGATTTTTTTTTTTAGCAATTATCAATAATACAACATTTTTAAAAAAAAGATACCTGGATTTATCAATAAGATCCTCCAAATTTTATATGAAACTTATGTGGGCAACTTCCCTTGTTAAATGACACAAACAAGTTCACAGATCAACTACATTCCCTTCTGTTGACATCAGTACATGCATTTGAAACAACACATGATCAGAAAAACAAATGTTTATTGCATTACTGTGGCATGTAGAATATCCAGTTAGAATCAATATAAACTTTTTTCACCAAGTTTGTGAGTACAAACAAGGAAAACATATTCATACATATCTGTATACGTTGTAATTCCAGACATGGGTGTTTTTTTATGTACATTATTTTTAAATGTCACTTCATTCTGCAACATAACCAAAGGTTTTATACTCTCAAAGTTGTGACCTTATCAGTTTGGTTTTACAAATATTTCACCACTATAAGACATAATAACTCAGCTCTTCAACTTTTCCTGAAAGGACAACTTTGTTTTTGATGTCAGGGAAATTGGTTTACGATATTGGTGAATCTCTTGTTTTACGATTACATTTCCTTTTTAGAATGGTTGTGTTTAAAAGATAGCTGCCACTGCCTTACCTACTGACAGCTCAATCTTGGTGTAGTTTCCAGCACCCCTCTTTGAATCCGAACCACACCAGTAGGTCCCTGCATCACCTTCTTCCAGCTTCGTGATCTTTACTAAGAAAGAGCTGAATGACTCATCCTCATGCAGAGTGAACCTGCTTTGACTCAGCAGCACATCAGTGCAATTGTCACGGTGTTCTCCTTTGCAAAGGAATTTCTCGTTACTGCGATGTTGTGGTGGATAGGGACAAGACAAAACAAAGGAATGTCCCACAGTGCCACTCATCTTTTCTGTCTTCACACAGCACCACTCTGTGAAAAATATTTGAGATTGTGAAATACTATTTTTTTTTCCCAAAACAAATGTTTCAACACTCAATACAAAATGCAATAGAGAAAACCCACAGCAATATTTTTCCTCAGCAGAATAATAACAAAAACAAACTGAAAGTGAAACATAAGAAGAATTTTAATTGCCTTTTATGAGATAAAACAACAGTTGGAAGAAAGTTGTAACTAAGGATAACTGGCAATACAGTTACGTAAAAAAAAGGATATTCTGTCAGAAGTCAAATGCGAGTAGGTTTAAACCTTAAATTTTAAACATAGATTGGTTATAGATAATCCATGTTGCATATTAAGTGGATTCTCCAACCTATAAGAGAATGCAGTAAAAAACACCACAACAACAAAGTATTACAATGTATGTCACTTTTGGTGGTACTGGTTTATAAAAAGTCTGTAGAAATGTCGTGTGAAGTTCAGACCTCAAAACATTGTTGGTTAAAGCCCTTTCACGGCAGGAAAGTTATATCTGATCGTGGTTCAGAGCTTATACACACAAAGCTCATTTAAAAATGGATCCCGGATAAGGGAGAAACTGAATCAGGGCATTCAAGTCAATGAGATGACATGAGTGAAGGACATTCTGGCTTGTTTTCAGTGTTTAGCTGCGTGTGTCTGCTGGAGGTGCATTATCTTACTTCAGCAGGACCAGCTGTGAAATAACAATTTAGGGTGCTTTTAGTCCAGTGACTTGATCTGTTTAGGGTGGAAAATGACAAAAAAAGAAAAAAAGAAAACTGTCCTTTTCATTCTGCTCACTTTCACGCCGCCCCTTTTGAAAGATTAAAAGACCAGAAATGCAGCAGTGCACAAATTGACGGCGGAGAGGAAGAGACACAAAGCGCTGCTGTGGTTACACAGCCGTAGAGCAAGATATCATGATTAAAAAGTTTCAGATAACATGCATGTATGTGAATCATAGTTACGTCTTTGTTTTTGTTGTGTTTCTAAAGACACTACAATATTACTCGGGAGCTTTATTAATAAATGCTTTGCTATTTTTATTTTTATTTTTGTATCCTATCCTATCCCCAAATTAGTAGGAATGAGTTCAATAGTACAGTACATTTTAAAATGTAAAAATAGTGTTTATTCAATACATTAAATTCTTACCCAGAGACAGCTCAATCTTGGTGTAATTCCCAGCACTCCATTTCGAGTCTGAACCACACCAATACGTCCCAGCATCACTGTCCTCAAGCTTTGTCATCGTCACCAGAAAAGAACCGGGGGACTCATCATCTTGCAGAGTGAACCTGCTTTGAGTCAACAACACGTCAGTACAGTTGCGGCGCTGATCTCCCTTGCAGAGGAACCTTCTGTTATCCTGATGTTGTGGTGAATGAGGACAGGAAAAATTAAGAGCATGTCCCAAATTGCCCCTTATGTTGTTGGTCTTCACACAGCACCACTCTGTAAGACAGAAACTGCAAATTTATCAGTAATTCATTCCACATGTGTCAAAGTGATGACCACATACCTTTTTGCATTGGTTGCAAGATAGTAATACAGAAAAAAATGGATGAACAAAATATGTAGCTAAATCTAAAAAAAATCTTTTTGTGGCTTAATAAGAGACCCAAGCACAGAAACTGACTGTGTCAAAGAGCAGAGTTTTCAATAATAATCAAACAAGCAGACTCAGAAAAGAAGTTTGCTGGAAGAGCTGAACATGGAGCACTGCAGAGTAATGGGAAGAACCAGCAAAGAATAATGAAAACCAGTAAGCCTATATACTGAAGGAGAAGTGGAGGATGACGGTTGGTCCAGGTGAGCTTATCATGGGAATATGGAACAGCTCAGAGAGGCGAGTGCTGAGCAGGGGAACTGAGGGAAGAATTAGTGCAATGAGGCACAAAGGAAGCCACAAAGCAAAAAAAAAACAGATAGAAAAAAAGAAAAACAGATAAAACAGAACACAAGAAGTACACATAAAGGAATTAACTAATATAGCAAGACGCTAATTAACACAGGAAAGACAATAACTAATTACTGGAAGACAATTATCATAATAATGAAAAACACAGAGGTAACAAAAATAAAAACCAACCCAAACCCAAGGAGCATTAAAAAAAAATCCCAAATGCACTCGGGGTAAAACCTTACTGCAGCATAGATCAAGCATTGCCAAGCCTTGTTGGAAGGGGGAAAGATTATCAGAGGATACAAAATGAAACAGAGCTGGCCCTGTGAAGGTAAAATCCTGATCCGATTTTTGTTTTATTGTGGCACAACACACCAAGCAGATTCACATGCAGGGCTAGACAATCACCGATACTGAAATGCACACTTAAGTGAGATATTTCACACCCCGTAAGCAAATGTGTCAGATGCTGAAGTGTGTGAAACAACTGAGTAGAGGACATATTCTCTGCATGATTTGCAACCAACTTTTCAACCTCTGTTAGAGAATAAAACACAAAACAGAACCTGACAGAATTCATATTTGTCTGCTTAATTTTCTAACGATTTCTGGTTTCTTACCAACTAACAGCTCAATTTTGGTGTAGTTTTCAGGAATCCACTTTGAATCTGAACCACACCAGTACGTCCCTGCGTCGCTTTCTTCCAGCTTTGTGACCATCACCAAGAAAGAGCTGGAAGAGACATCGTCTTGCAGGGTGAACCTACTTCCACCGGTCTCTAAATCAGTGCAATTGTCACGGTGGTCTCCCTTACAGAGAAACTTCCTGTTATCCCGATGTTGTGGTGGATAAGGACAGGACAATGTAACGGGACTTCCCACAATCCCGCTCATCATGTTGGTCTTCACACAGCACCATTCTGTTAGGATAGAAAGTTAGAATGGATGATGCAGGAAACTTCAGCATGTGTTTTGTTAGCTGAGAGAATACATATGGTATTTCTACTTTATTTTAAATGCTGAATCTAGTGTGTGGAAATTCTTCAATATCTTACTAACAGAGCTTGCTTTTCTTTTGTGTTTTGTGTAAAGCCCTTTCGCTTATGGTTCTTAAATTGTGCTATATAAATAAGCATACCTTGCCTGCCTTTAAGGAAATTTCTACCTTCAAAGCAGAGAGTAATAGATGTGAGTAAATGATTCTGCAATCAACAACTGGATCCAAAGCCACAACATTCAACGTTTTTACAAAAACAATCTTTTGAATTTTAGAAAAAACCTTTGAACAACACAATAAATATATACGTATTCTCATTTTCCCCTCATCATCCCTAATTTCAGTCGAATGTTTCTTTACCTTTCTCTACTTTCAGTGAGATTTCTGAAGGGTAGGTGTCAAATCCAAACTTGGTTACTCCACACCAATATTTCCCAGCATCCTTGAAACTTAGATGAGAGATGGTTACCGTGAAGATACGCTTCTGTGTGTTATCACCGGTGGAGTATCTGCCCTTTGCTGCTACTGTGCTCTTTATCAGAATATCTGCATCCTGTTGACAGTCGCTCCTACACAGGTACTTCTCATGAGACTCAAAGCCGGCATCGTAGGGACAGTCAATATTCACTGTTTTGCCTTCATATCCAGATATATGGATCACTGCTGCTGCACTGGTTACACAACATAAAACGACTGTGAAGAAGAAGAACAACAAAAAATAAATAAATAAAAAAAACATCAGAAACATTACAGATATTATGTTTGGAGATGCATGCAGCTGTATTTAGACCTGGGCTGGTTACGGGTAAATGTGTAGTTTAAAATAATGGTTTGAAACATGTCCTTCAGATCATATTGCTCTTGTGAAATGAGTTTCATGTACTTTTCCCCATCATAAAAAAACATTGTCAGCTTTTTGGGTACTTGTCTTGTTCTAACAAATCAAACAAACAGAAAAACAAAACACACACACACACACACACACACACACGCACACACACACACTCACGCACACACACACACACACAAAGCCGTGACTTTGGCCCTGAAGAAATCAGTTTAATCAGAAATCAGTTTTAATTTGATCAAAAAGTGGTTAGAAGAAAGCCATATGATGTCTCTAAATGTTGTGGTGTGATTTCAGCAGATTTGGCTGGCTTACGTTGCATAAGGCAGCACACACGTGAAAGAATGTGCTCTGGTTAGATGAGACCGAATAAACAGAAGAAAAATCTGTTAAGGTTTCATTCACCATGGTTTCCTATCAGGTTCTGCTCTCCTCCTCTCCCTGTCAGATCATTGCTTAATTTATACGTTTCGCCTGTACTAATTGCTTTACCTTTATTTATTCAGCCAGTTTAGCCATACTCAGGCTGCGTTCCCACTGAAGGGCTTAAGGTGCGTTCCCATTGAGCGTGAATGTGTGCACAGATAAGTGACAGATTTACATGATATCCCTCGGTCAGCCTGAGTTGTAAGATTCAACCAATTATTACAATTATTAGAAATTTAGCTGCATTTATTAATGAGGGCTAATATCTCGCTGTCCCTCCACCGAGCTGTCATGCCGTCTGTCTTACTAAAGCTAACTGCTATAGCCTCCAACTGCTGTTGGCGCAAAATTGTAACATGTGTCAAAGTGACATCAAACTCCACTGGAGTCACATTAAAAAAGAATAGATACAAATGGGATTCAGGACCACATATGGAAATGGCTCAAATGTGACTTGAAAAAAAAACAGATTTGGCTCAGATCTGAGCATTTCCACTGGTTCTAAAATGTCTGACCTGGTCACTTGCAAAAGTAATCTGATTTGGGCCACATATGCCTGCAGTGGGAACGGGGCGTCAGTGTCAGGTCCTCCCTTATCTAACCCTTGTTTTGGTCGTGTTCCTGATCGCTGTTTCTCCTGCCCGTATGTAAGCTTTCTTAGTTGTTTATTAATAAATCAACTTTCAACTTCAACAGCTTTAAACATGCTACTCCCAGATGCTTGCCTGCACTTTTGTCTACCATCCACCTCACAACAAAACCTGACACATCTGCGAAGAACTCTTTCTTTTTGAAAACAAGATATTACCTCACCCCACTTTATTCAGTGTATACCCCCAGACCAATAATCGCTTGGACCAAAAATGTTTAGTTTCTAGTGACCATAGTTTAAGCAGTTATTAAACATACTTTTCATTAAGTCCACATTTCCGCACTAGTTTTTTTATATGTCTGATGTAATTTTGCATTTTTAAATGGCTGCCAGTCAGAAATCATCTTAACAGATTTGAAGGTTTGAAAATAAAGAAAACTCATTGATGGAGTTGCAATCAATCTTGCTATTGCAATTATAATTTTTTAATTAGCATCATCAGTCAGTAGTAGTAGTAGTAACAATACTATTAGTAAATGAAAGAAATTCAATAAAATTATTTTTATAAAAAGAAGTAAAAGAAATGTTGAAGTAGGACAATACCAGTAAATTTTTGCATTTTATCTTAAAGTTAACCAACCATTAGAATCTCATTTAAACACGTCTTTCTGTATTTGTAAATATTTATCATAATGAAGCATTACCAACTTGACGACACCTGTGCCTACAGGCAGGACCTTGTAATGTAGTTTTATAAATCTAAATAACTTACTGCAGAGGCAGATCTGCTGGTTTTCAGAACTCCACAACATCGTTGAGCAGCAGCAAACCTGAAAATACAGGTTGTTCTCAACTTTTTGAGCACAGGAAATGGCTGGGGCTAGACCAATTGCTCTCACGTCTATGCATGTAAAGACATATAACATAAGATTTTCACATACACCTGATATTTATGTGTGCATTGAAATGTTGTTTTTAATAAGACCTAATTAAAATGTCCACTTTTAAATTATTTTCTTCCTTTCTTTACTCTGGATGTCTTTAAATTTCTGTCCAATGTGCCGAGTCATTAAAATAAAGCTCAATGGCACAACAATGTTCAACCCATGTGGTTTTTCACAGTAATCTGTTACATTTACAGGAAATGATCTGTTTCCTGCGGAGGGTATGGGGTCTTTTTTCAGTAGCAGAGAAATTAGACCTTAACCCACTCGTCCTGTTCTGGTTCTTGTTTTTGCACACTTCACCACTGACATGCATAAAGGCTAAGCTTGTGTGATTCAATGGATACTGTATATGTATAAATTATGTTAAGCCCAACTGTCTCATTTCAACTTTCATGCTCAAACCTTTGTTTTTAGCTTTAGATGTGCTGACATTGCATAAAATTAGCAAGACAAGAAAAGTGAAAGTCTCTGAACAGTAAAAATCCATCCATCCATTGTCTATACTTGCTTATCTGTGCAGGGTCCCAGGGAAGCTGGTGCCTATCTCCAGTGGTCAGTGGGCGATGGGTGAGGACCCTAAACAGGTCATTACTCATCACAGGGCAACACAGAGACACACAGGACAAACAACCATGCATGCACACACTCCCATCTGAGGGAAATTTAGAAAGACCAATTAACCTAACAGTTATATTTTTGGACTGTGGGAGGACATCTGAGTACCCAGAGATAATCCATGCATGCAGAGAACATCCAAACAAAAGAGAAATTAGTTGTTTTCTGCTGTCTGTCCCACCAGCTGCCACTCAAATTATGTTACAGCGCCTCCTCTGTTTTAACCCAGTTAACTGACCTGTTTAACTGACTTGACTTTCAGATGGTCCTTGTTGGCCAAAACCGTAGTTCAGGAGAACCAGGAAGCTAAGGTCTTGATTCAGTTCTCCTTAAGTGAAAGTTAAAACATAGCCTAAGTAATAATACTTACAGTAATTGCTTAAAGAACTGTGACATAATGTATTATATTACAGCATGCACAGAGTGCATATTGCACATAGTGTTTAAAAAGTGGTATATTTATTTGTATTCACTTCAAGCTACCAAAAAGTGGCAAGTAAATAAAACAATAGAAATAAAGAGAGAGTTGTACATCACACATCCAGATAAAAAGTTGCACTTAGTTATTTTCTAACACTTTTATTTATTTCATAATGCACTCAGAACTGACAGAAGGGATTTTTTTATATCTTATTTGTATAGCACAAAGGAAAAAAAACGTCGTGGGATGTTTTTGGTTTTTTAAAACAGCATTTACAAGCAGCTTACAGATAGCCTTTTTTATTTGTCTCAAACTATGCACTGTTAAAATCTAGAAGCCATTGTTTGTTAATATGAGGCAAATTAAATCTTTGCATTGACAAAGCAAACATTTATAGCTGATGTAAGTTTGAAATGCTAATGGTAACAAAATTAATCAACTGTAACAAAAGCCAATGAATCACAAAGCAAGTTTTGAAGAAGTGAATAAAAGTAGCAGAAACAAATGGTGGTACATTTGAAACCAGATATTTACATGCATTGGGTAAAAATGCATATATCAATTTTTCTCACAGTCTGATATTAGAGCAGACTAAACCTTTCCTGTTGCAAAGACATTTATTGGAATTTCTAATTACTTTCATTAGAGTCAGAAGTTTTCATGAACTATGGCGATTTGAGAAAGCCCAGATGATGATGTCACAGCAAACCTTTGAGCTACATGGAGGTCCACCTGTGGAAGTACTGTGTTTTAAGGCTAAATTTCTAATACCGTGCTATATGTATGAATTAAAGGAAACCAAATCTAACTAAATTAGTGCTTCCACTAATCTAGTTCATCCTTGGGTACAATTTCCAGATGCCTGAAGTTAGTCTGTTCAAACAACCATGAGCAAGAGCGGCACAATGGGAATCTCCAGCCATACTTTTCAGGAAGAAGACTGGTTATCTGTTTAAGGGATTAAGACATTGTCGAGCAGAGTGTCTGCAACAACCCCTGAGCAACAGCTGCTGTCATCCCAGCGTGGCAGCATCATGCTGTTTGGGTGTTTTGCTGCAGGAGGGACTGATGCACTACACAAAATAGATGCCTTCATGAGGACAGAAGATTATGGGGAAATATTGAAGAAAGACCTCAAGACATCAGCTAGGAGGTTTAAGATGGGTGGCAAACAGGTCCTCCAAACGGAGATAAAAACCTTAATCATACCGCCAAACTAGTCCCAAAGAAAATCTGTGGGTACAGCTGAAATCTTGCGTGTGAACAAGGCAATCTACACGCCTTACTCGGTTACTCCAGTCCTCCCAGGAGCAATGAGCCAAAGTTCCAGCAAACTATTGTGAGAAGCTTGTGAAAAGATAGCAAAAACATTTGAACCAAGTCAAAAAGGTTACAGATAATTCTTCAAAAATACTAAGTAAATACATATGAACTCCTGACTTTTGAAGATAGCTTGAAATTTCACTAAATCATCATTCTTGTATTTTCTAAATAGAAATAACTTTAGTGATCCTAAATGAACTAAAATTGCAAAGGTTTCAGAGAGTGAGATGATTTGTTATGTGTTTTTTAACACAATATCTCTAAATATCTGGTTTCAACTATATATTTTAATCTGCGATCTTCATCTCCTGTGGACTAAGTGGAGGGGCTGGTTACAGTAGATCGCCAGTTCAGTTGTTATTACACTATCATAATCTGCTTCATCTCCATCTCTGTCATCGAGGTGGTCACTGGTGCCCTGTTGTTTGTGGATCCTCTGCTGTGAGTGCATACCGAGAGCATCATAATTTTCATAAAACTGAAAACAAACCAAGACAATACCAATCATCAATATGTGAAGGAAGACTTATTGGTATATTGAGCTCAGATAATTGTGATATTTAACTTTCTATTTAATTGGCCAGATGTTTTAATTTATCTCACATGATACTTGCATCTTGAGCCACCCGCTAATTTTCAACCTGTTCACAACAACAATAGAGTGTCTAAATGAGGATCTTTACTTAAGGTTTAGTGCCGTGTGAAACAGGGAAGTTAACTATTCAAGGGTCAGAAGCTGAAGACTTAGTGTGAGAAAATAGCAAGCCAATGAGTGAGATGTTTTAGTGGTGGTTGGCAGTGATGGGCAGTAGCGCCGCTACATGTAGCGAAGCTATTAGTTAAACTACATTTTCCAGTAGCTTGACCGTAGCGTCGCTGCTTTATGAATCAAGTAACTTTCCTGTAGTGACGTTATTTTTTTGATCAAGTAGCGACGTAGCGTCCACAAACGCTACAAAATCCAGGACATAACTAAGAAATGAAACCAGGTTTGCTATTTTGAAACAACATTCAGAATGAACAATCAATCAGAGTTGTTGGTTGGACATGTTCGTGCGCGAGCTTCTACTTTGCCTCTCCTGTCTGTATCTATCGAAACATGCGCATGCATACGGCAGTGGAACTTATGGCAAGCCGATTAGGCAAATACTCGCCCTTACAATAACGTGCAGTTCCAACCCGTATTTTACGCGAGCGCGCGTTTTTTAGTCACCGCGCGTTTCCAGCCAGAACGCGCGGTGACGTAAAAAACGCGCGCTCGCGTAAAATACGTGCGGTGGCGTTCATAACGTTTGGTGGCGATTTTTGCATATTATATTATCAGGAGGTTGTCTTTTATGTGCTCAGCCACTAGATTTTAAGGTGTTTTACCCAATAAGAACACTGCAGCACCAGACACAACCAGGAGATCCCTGATCGTTGGGGAAAGGCAGAAAGAAGATGCACCTTCCTTTCTGATCCTGTCTAAATCCTGCTTAGTTCAATAATAAAGTCTGATATTACACAAAACTCACTCTGCTTGTTCTCTCTCCTTATGCCCCTGTTGCAGAAGATAAATGAAATCTTTAACAGAAATGTTATTATTAATTCTGAAAATATTATCATGTGAATATAAATACAAAGCATACAGAAAATGCAGCTTTATTAAGTGACCTGGTTTATTTTATTTAGCTTTTAATTTCTTTTCAACATTTAGTTCTACTACTTGGCTTGTGCTTTGGTAGTTTCATGTTTAAAATGACAAAAGAAATATGAAAAAGCTTATGGTGCATCTTCTTTCTGCCTTTCCCCAACGATCAGGGACCTCCTGGTTGTGTCTGGTGCTGCAGTGTTCTTATTGGGTAAAACACCTTTAAATCATGTGGCTGAGCACATAAAAGACAACCTCCTGATAAAAAGGATAAAAACGCCACCAAACGTTATTAACGCCACCGCACGTACTAGGCCAATAACCTTTTTGTTTTATTTCTAGCAGTAATTACTTCAGTTTGTATTTTATTATGCTGCTCATAAAGCAATGTCTACACTGTGTTAGGTCATTGGCTGATCTTTAATAAATGTTTTAACCAGTGTATCAGACTCATTTTGAATTGATCTGACATTAGGTTGGTACAACGTTAAGTAGCTTCTGATGTAGTTAAGCTACTTTTAACACATTTGTGTAACTTAGCTTGCTATATTTCTATAGGTGGTAGCTTTTGTGTAGTGAAGCTTAATTTATTGTCGAGTAACTGATAGCTTAGCTCACTACACTGGACAAGTAGCTTGCCCAACACTGGTGGTTGGGTTCTCAGAAAGTATGTGTCTTTCAGAGTTAGATGCTTCTGATTAAAAAACATGAATCAATTCAGCGGATTTAAAAGTTTTATTTATTTGTTTTTGTTTTGCCACACGAAGAGGCTCAGTGGTTTAAGATCAAGCTCAAATGTTGATTTTGTTTTCTTTTGTTTTTTGATTTGGTTTCAGGCCAACTTGAAGTTAATATATAAAACAATTATCTTAAAACACTTAAAAGTATTGCTTAATAGGAACTGCATGCTAGCAGAGATATGAATTTCAGTTTCTTACAAACATATCTTGCTGTGGGTCCCATGCCTCTGGTTTATGTCTGTTTGTGACAGCTTCTGTTTCTGTACAAACAAAGTGCAAAAGATAAAGTTGTTTGGACACACATGTTTATTTTTGTTAGTTTTGATATGAGAAGCCTTACTGAGAAGCATAACTCACTTTTCACTCTGTAACACTTGTTCTTGCAAACTTTCACCAGGATGATTATCAGTATCAGCAGCAGAACAGGAGGTAGAGCCACAATTGGATAAAGAGCACCACCTGAAAGCCACATATATTAAGAAAAGGTCAAATGAACAACGAAACAAGACAACCACCTCATTTCCTTAATGACAGTTAACTTGCAGCACTTCTAGAAATAGTAACATCAGAAATAAAGTCCTATAATGTGGCTGCGTCAGACTTATTCAATAAGTTGTGTCATTGTAGTAAGCCTTTTCTAGATAAAGATTAGAGAAGAATTTCCTAATTGAAATAATGATTTACAAAACAACTCATTTAGCTTTAGTTTGTATAATTAGAAAAGTGAACTGACACTGTAATAAAGAGTAAGTATAGAATAGAACCCCTGCAGATCTTTATTATACCATTATAATATGCATCAACACTGACAAAAGAAACCTACAGAGAGATATATATACCTTGAAGAAGTTTCTCAAAAACACTTGATGTTGTTAATGTAGTTGTTTCAGCTGTGCTGGTTTGGTGCTGATTTTCTGTCAAAAGAGAATTACTCTTAATCCCCGTTTAAGTAGCAACAATCCATTGAAAACTGAACTGTCTCCGTTTCTGTTAACATGTTTACATGACAACTCACACAATCTCTGTTTATACGGCAATAGTAAAATATTTAAAATGGTGTAATTCCCACGCTGTGCAACAAGTGGTGCTGTTGTTTGAAACTCGACGTGCATGCATACTGCCGGAACGCTGCAGCAACTAATAAATGTTTAAGATGGCAGAGAATAAAGTTTTCTAATGGACAGATAACAAGGTTAAACTGAATTATAGCCATGCCTAGCAGCCAAAGCAGGAGGTTACTCCGCTGTTCTGCATTTTTTTTTACTCCCTCTGTTGTTGTAGGCAGCCATATTGTTGTGCCTGTGTGCATTCATTTCTATAGACTTCTGTCTTAATGTACATAAGCCTGGGATTCCCTGTAAGATAAATTACGTTTTTCACATGGGAATGAAAAGTGGGAGAATTTCAAACCAATACACTCTGGAGCAAATTTTGAAATTGTGTCATTGTCAGTGAGGTAAAAAAGACCAGAACAGTCAATCCAACAGTTTTCAGATCCTTGGACATGAAATGTTTGTCGTTTTGAGAAATCTTTGAGAGAAAAAAAAGATTTAACAGGTGCTGCTTACTAGAGGTTTTCTTCAAATATTTACTAATTACCTGCAAATGCCTTTTTTTGTTGAAATCTACAACATAAATTTATGTTATTTAGATCTGATGTGCAAGAATTGGGCAGTGAAAGGACAAAATCTTAAAAGAGCAGGCTTGTGAATTCAATCGCCCATAATCTGATCAAATCCAATGCAACCAATTTCCTTCAGAAGTCTACTAATTAGTATAAAGAATCATGTCAGAATCTTTAGGCTCTAATCAAACTTAGCTTAGGTTCAGGACAAGTTAAAGGTACCTTCAGAGGTCTTTTATTCTTTAAACATCCTTTCAGATATTATTCAATATAACTTATTTTTCACTTATGGCAAACATTAAAAGAGATTTTCTCTATATGCCTAGCATTTGTTAGTGTTGACTTACCTTTAAGATCCAGCACAATAGCAGAGAAAACATCCAGTACTGAATTTCTCAGGATGCCACAAAGATACCACCCAGAATCATTCAGGGTCAGGTTGGAAATGTTCACTGTGAATATTCTTGACTTCCTGTCATCAGTGAGTCTGAATCGTCCTTTTTGTCTGTCTTTGGAGGTGATTACTGCCTGCCGTAGACATGTGGAGGGCCGGTGTCCTCTACAGATGTACTTCATGTTGTTGACAAACCCAAAGTCATACCGACAGCTGATGGACACTGAACCTCCCTCAATACTTTGGATTTTATTGACACTATTGCAGCATCTGTCTGGCATGAGGATGTAAAGAAAATGGGGGTAAATTATTCAGTCATATTTTCACCATGCCATTCATACATTTATAAATGTCAGCAGTCCAAACTATCTAATTAGCAAGCTTGCAAGGTAAATATTTACCTCAAACTAAATATTTAGTCAGCAAGCAAAATATTTAGTTTGCAAACTAAGTATTTAGTTTTCCAAATAAATTTTTAGTTTAAAAACAAAATATTTAACATGCAAACTAGATATTTAGTTCAGACCTAATTAATTAGTTAGGAGCAAAAATATTTATGTTGGTAGCTAAATATGTTGCTAATATGCTGAGGAATTTGCATTTTAGTTAGAAATTTTGGTCCAAGCTAATTATTTAGTTAGCAAGCTCCAAACAAAATAATTAGGACCTAGGTAAATAGTTAGTTTGTAAACTAACGATTTAGCTTGCTAGTGAAATATTTAGTTTGGAAGTGTGACATTTATAAATGTACGAATGACATGGTGAAAACCTGAATTAACCCCCCTTTTTATCTTATTTATAACAGCTACAAAATTTCAGAAAACACCAACTTTGTTTACCTGGCATTACTTCCAGCTTTACTTCAGTGTAGATATCTTTCTGCCACCTGCTGACTCCACACCAGTATTTGCCAACATCATTTAAATGAAGATCAGAGATGGTCACTGTGAAGACTTTTTTTGTTTTGTCATCATGGATGAAATATTTGGTTTTATTTTTTTGCCATGTACTAACAAGAATGTCTCTGTTATGACAGTTATTCTTACAAAAGTATTTTTCAGAACTCTCATATCCCAGACTATATGAGCAGTACATTTTTACATCTCTGCCCTCATATCCAAACACATGGATCAAATCTGCAGCAATGTTCACACAGGTCAGAGCTCCTGGGAACAGAAGAAAAAATATTTTTGGCCATTTTACAACCGAAAAACAGTGACTTAGTGTTAAACTAGACTTTCAAATACATTGCAAATATTTTCTTCATGAGTTACATGAGTTACATGTTTAGCCACCATTAAATGGTGGCTAAACAAGATTTTAATCTTTTAGTGTGATTTTACATTCCATCTACTGAGATATTCACAAACGTATTGCATTGTGTATATAGCAACATCAATGTTAAAAAAACCTGCAGGTTGTATAAAGCCCAACAGAACAGCTTACCCCACAGGATCAATGTCAGGATCTGAATTCTCTGCATCTTTATGTTCTTGAACATTAGAAATAATACAGAAGTAACTTCCTTGCTGCATGAAATGTTCTGAGGAAACCACAATGTCTTTTTTTGAACAACAAGCTTGTGAGTGTTACACCTTTAGCATGTGGGGGGGGGAGTTAAATTCTAGCTTTGTTGCATCATCTTAAGACTTCCAGATTCAATGTCAGCAAGATAAATCCATGTGTTAAGTACGAACATCCTTTAATTTACGTTGTTTTCAAAGGTGACCCCTAACTCTTCATTGCTTATTGCCGTCTTTCTTTATGAATTACCTAAAATTGTTTTAAACTTAAGTGTATTCAATATTTATACTAAGCATTGTTGATGCTAGCTGCTAGAATTGGCTAGTTTTTATGTTAAAAACTATGTTTCCCCTTTTGTTCTTTTGGATGGTAATTTGCAATTAACAAAAGTAAAAAAGACATGGAGCTGGTGAGAAGACAGCACAACTAGAAATGACATGACATGTCTGACATGGACCTTCAAACTTGCCCAGTCAGACTGCTTCACAAGTACACATCCAATAGTCAGGTGACTTGGACATCCAGTAAATTTGGCACAAGTGAATTGATGGAATGAGTCTTTCCAGGCTAATGATGCCCAGTCCGCTGTTGCGGTTTTGTGAATTCAGTGATCCTTTGCACGTCTATGGTGACAAATGTAACCACTGCTTCATAGCCTTCTGGACCATTCCATTCATCTAAGCTAGTTTTATTACTGGTGCCTAGATCAACCTGATAAATGATCCCCAGCATGACAAATGAGTTCAGAACCCTCACCTGCTGTGAGGGTTTCAAAGGGCCTCTGAGATTCTCTCGATCATCTGAACAAGATCCAGAGTCACCATGCTATGGCCCAGGTCCACCTGGACACCCAAATAATGCACATATTAACCTGGAGGAACCAGGTGGATACACATCCCACCCTGGTTTCATACCTATCTGATTAGTGGTGAGCACAGCTAGCAAAAAAGTTTGCTTCACAAACCCATGTTCCACTAACTGAAATATTAGCTTTGCAAATAATAAACCACTAAACAGTTAGAGAAATTAGTGGATAAAGCATGAAAATCAGTTTAGTATTCAGTGAGTTATGGTTGATTAAAAGTACTGATACTGCATTGCACCTGCCAAATAGATTACAATGAGCGGAGTGGGTGATCTTTCCAAGATGATATCCCCACTGCCCTTCAGGTCCATCAGGCTCTTCAGGTCCATTAGGCATATATGAAGAAAACTGTACATTCTCAAGAGGCAAGATTTCCTTAAAAGTAGCCAAGTACAGGTGGTTTACTCTCTCTGGTGGGTACCACCCTTGAATCTGACAAAAGCTCACATGAGCGAGCAGAAACAGGTCCATACGCAATAAGGAGAGAGGCTGCAGGTGCTTGGAAAGCAAGCTATGAGCACACAGAGAAGGAACATGCACTCATGCATATGTTATACTAGGGCTTTGTGGTACTGAATCTAAAAGCATAAAACGTTCAAAACGCATGAGGAGAGTTGTTTATATGAGTGTGGATTAAATAAAAATACTTCTATGAGTATTTATTATGCGTGTTTACTTTTGACAGAAATTTGACTCCATATGCTATCAGATTCCAAAACATGGAGCGAGACTGTTTAATTTTGCGACAGTGCAGTGTTATCAGTGGCCTTCAGGGGTAATAAACCTGGAAGTTACAGGTCTAGAGCCCCTAGTGGCTAAAAGTTACACACTACTGCTTTAAAGGAGAAGTCCGGTCAAAATCAGAATTCAAACTGCTGAAAGTACTTTAAATATAAAACTACTACATACTGTGCAAAAAAATATAAGTTTTTTTAATTAATAATAATTCTCATTTAATCATGTTTATGTGGAGGAATCCATCTTGGTCAAGAATAGTACTGTCACCTCCCATTTTTTGACGTCACTCGGCGGACCCGCTGTTGAGCAAGTTTCAACGCTCTGTTTGTCACGGCGCACTATTTTCCAAGATCAAACTCAGTCGGGTCCTACAGTATATATCTATACACGCGCGTGTGTGTGTGTGTGTGTGTGTGTGTGTGCGCGCTCCGCGCAGCACGGCTTTGCCTTGCCGTGCTGCGCGGGGGGCGCACACACACACACACACACACACACACACACACACACACACACAGCGGAGGAGAGATCGCTGAAGTGACTTAAGTTAGCTGATTATTATAGTATAAGTATTAAAATATAAGAGCATTCCAGCACATGCTGGGCTGAGCACGGCTTTGCACCGGCGCTGCAGCTGAGCGCCCGCACACACACACACACACACACACACACACACACACACACACACACACACACACACACAGCGGAGGAGAGATCGCTGAAGTGACTGTGTTGAAATAAGCAATGTTTTTTCCTCTTTTACCAGTTGTGTTGGAACATCCGATGGCCATGCACGTGGGCATTGTTGCTTCAGCAATAGCTCTTGGGAATGTCAGCGGTGAAGTCCTCTGGAAATCCGAAATAATTATTGATGATCGCAGCTGTGTAGAACGGCTCCTATTGACTTTGCATGGAAAGCGGAGAGAAATACTGTCGCCGCTTCCGCTCTTCCACGTCGCAGGATGTGATGTCAAACGCCCCTTACTGCCCATATTTGGGCAGTCATGTCAGCCCCCATACACAGTGATTCAGGCGACAATTTATGTTTTTATTTTCTTATTGATTAAAGATAAGTTCATTAAATAACCACAAATGTATTAGTTTTAGTTATAGCTAATGATACCCTGATTTTTCCTTGTTGACCGGACTTCCCCTTTAAAGCTATAGTTAGTAATCATGTTCAGAAATACTTTTTGTTATATTGTGCAATATCGTCCGTAAGACCGTAAAACGGTCTTGCACATAGGCAGTTATTCAAAAAGGGACTTGAGGAAACTTCCGGAAAAATAACAGGTTGTAGCTTTAAGTGAATTGAATATATTTATTGTGTGCCACAAGGTTTTATGAAACTGTGGAAAACATCCTGCTATACACATAAAAATTTGTAAAAATCTATCCCTCTTTTCCAAAAGAAGATTACCATAAAAAATAATAGACACTATCTACTCAAATTTACTAAGATATATTATAAGATCAAATAGCATAAGTAACTGCATATGAACATTCATATAGCACACAGCAAGGCCAAAGACGAAGAAAGAAGACCAAAGTGCTTCAGAGTTTCACCAACAATTATGACATAGCAAATAGAATAAAATGGCTGAATAAACGGATGAGAAAAACTAAGGTTTAAAAAAAGATGAGTTTTTAAAAGACATTTAAATGATTCTGCGCTCTGAGCAATGCAAGAGGGTGTTCCACGGTCTCAGGGCAGCCTCATTGACTACTCAATCACCTCTGCGTTTAACTTCGATCTCAGAATGAGGACAAATTGGCTGGTTCTGTCAAAGGATTGCGAATGTGGAAGACATCACGTAGATAAAACCTGATCTCAGAACCACAGACAAACTAAAACAGGCCTGAAGTGAAACTGCTGTCAGAAACATTTCACGAACCCCCCATCCCCCAAACACACACACACAGTGGGTTAACACTGTGAATACTTTACTATTGTTTAAAACTCCCCATGTGTGTCTAAAGACTCCACATGTGTGAAATATCATGCATTGCATTTGAAAAATGTGGACTTATTTAACATCTTATTAGAAAAATGCAAATGAGACTTACTATTAGCTTATAATAATAATAATAATAATAATAATAAAAAAGATCATGTGCCGTTTTTAGGGTTACGTTGTGAAGCAGTTGGTAACACTGTTGCTTTGCAGCAAGAATGTTCTGGTTTTGAAAACTCAGGTCTTTCAATGGGTTTGTCTGTGTGTGTCTGTGCTGCCCTGTGATGGACTGGTCATATGCTCAGCAAGGACATATGTAGGATCATATATACCAGCAGGGATAAAGCTGGTATATAAGATGGATGTATTTTTTAAGTTTAGTGTTCAAGTTTCCATTATGTGTTATGGTAAAGTTCTACAATTGCACAAACTTGACTAGGCAAAAGAAAATACAAAAAGTGCTGGCCAGTACCAACATGTGGAAATTCTGTTTTGTCTTTCAAAATGCAGTTGAACACTTAAACAAGTATGCTTATCTAAGTAAAAAAAAAAAAAAAAGAAGAACACTGACAGATTCACATTTCCACTATGGAGTTAAAATTAGCAGTATATAACCAAAGAAAAGAGACACTTATTGCATTTTTGAAACTTTATTTAGTAAATTAATGTTGCCTTTGGAGTGAGCATCATGTAGAAAAACACTGAGATATAAGTGTAACATTACATAAATCATTGCCCCAAGAATTACAATCTACTATCAATGAAATCCATAACCAATCAAGAACCTCCAAGTATTGACAAGAGCTCATCTAAAGACACACTGCCATCTAGTGGCGACATGGATAACGCACAACTCAATGAATATTGACGTACAAAAAAGTTACACAGAGCATGTTGATTCATTTTAATCAAGTTCTTGGTCATTAGGTACTGAAAAGGCTGTTATTATTGAAATCTTTCCTTGTTGCCAGTGACGGCCACTGACTAATTCAAAGCATTTAATGTGTGCACCTGAGGAAAACCAATTTATCAACACAGGATCATATACATCTAAAGTGGATCAAGCTAATAATAACCCTCCTTCTCTAGAGCAGCATACCTTCATAACAACAGCACACACTCAGTATCCAGCTGTAAATATGTCCTCTGCATCCTGGCTTTTGAATCTAACAGCAAATCCTTCATTGAACTTGTGCATCAATAAGCTGTTGGCAGCAAATTATTAAATTTTATACTGCTACTAAGTCACAGTTGCAGATGTTTATGTATTTTTACGCTATTTCCTAAGCAACGACACGTTAAAAAAACTCTATTCATATGAGAACAAATATTTGGCACACTCAATCTCCTTTGAGTTTTATTAAAGAGCTCGTTACAGTGGATGTCCTCAGTTGTTGAGATGCTGTTATAATGAGCTTCATCTTCTGGGTCATCAAAGTGGTAACGGGTGCTCTTCTGTGAGCGCATTACAAGCTCATCGTGGTTTTTGTAAAGCTATAGAAGAAGGAACAGATCACAGATCAATAGATGCAGGAAGACTGCTTAACGTGTGTGGAAGGAATCCTAAACAATAACTGACTTCCTACAGTTATTGAATAAGGAAACGGTGGAGTGATGAAGTTCCAGCACTTTTATTGAGAAGCAGAGCAGAGATTACATAGATGGAAAGTAATCTCACCTCACGGTCCCGCTGCAGTCTGTGTCTGCCTGTTCTGCCTTGTTCCTGCCGCCCTTCCTCCCCGGCTTCCCCTAAATGCCCCACAGCCGTACCGTGAGATAACAACAGAGACAGTCATATCCCAGATATTCATTATCTGCATAGTAACGCCATTTGGCCTTGTGTGTATCTTTGTGTCTCCAGTCCGAGTTGGCGTCAGGCCATAGTGACTTCAGAATAATATTCCCATAACAACATGCACGGCTCAGATTGTGCTATGGTTCATTTAAAAATTAGACTGGCCTCATCTTTTAGCTGAGTTCACTACAGGTGAGACAATGTATTGAGCTACATGCTGCAGTGATGTGGATACCTGATAACATTTTTAGTCATTTCATCTATAGTGGCTTACAAGTAAGTAACATTATTTAAAGGTTGGGAATCATTAGTATAAGCAGACTGAGTTAACTACCTATTTAAGATTACCTAAAGCAGAAGATTAAAAGAGTAAAAATAATGCAAAAGAACAATTTAATGAACGATTCAAACACTTTTCTGTTGGGAACACTTTCATCTTTTGGGTCATCATAGTATTTCTAAAAACCAAGAACAATGAATTTTTGGTTTGTTATTTAATTAATTAATGTTTTCCCCATAAATTGAAGTTATATTGAATAAAATAACATTTGTTCTGCCAGCAAAGTAGTGTGAAGTTCATGTTTCTTACATTTTCTCCACTCATCACCTCCTCTGAGTCTCCTGCCTCATTTCTGCTTCTGTTTGTGGCAACTTCTGCTTCTCAGAAAACAATTGTGAGAAAAGAAAATTAGTTAGCAGATGTGTTTGCATTTCTTGGCTGTGGAAAAACTGAACTCACCTTTCCCTTTGTGACATTTTTTCTTGCACACTATAACCAGGATGATAATCACTATCATTAACAGAACAGGAGGTACAGCAAAAAGCCCAAAGAGAACCGCACCTGAAAGGCGGATATGGGTTACTGAACCACATCACTTCCTGAAACAACGGATAGGGGGTGTAAAGTGCATTTCAGTCAGTCTTGGTTTTGAATGTTGAGTTTTCATTGGGTAATTGTAAATGCGATAGAAGTTGCACAAATATTTATTTTCTAAAATGAACATATGTGAACTCAAAGGAGGAAAATGCACTGAAAGTAGTTAGTGTTGTACAAAAGCTAACCCTGTCAGTCTTGTGAAATCCCATTCTAGTATACATTCAGTTTTTCATGGACGGTATTCAACCCTATCCGTATTGAAAGACGTTGGAGCCCTGCAGTGTATACTGAGGAAATTTGGAGAAAACGGCAAGAGAAGAACCCACTTAATATTTGATTTAATACCGCACATCACAAAGTATTTAAAATTGTTCAGTTTCAGTTATGTTCAGTTCAGAAATGGAATGAAAAATAAACAAATTGAAAGAATTTTATGGACAGACTCTCCATTCTGTACCTTGATCAGATGTCTCAGAGACATTAGCTATACTCTGAGGTGAAGCTGTAATGACATTTTCCACTGTGCTGGTCTCGAGCCGATACACTGTAAGAGAAAAAGCCTTTTAGTGCACTTCATCTTGCTCTTAATTTTACTGTCACCTGTTTGATTCAGATTTAAGCATGACTGGAGTTTTTTGATATTCAAAATGCTTCTGGTAAAAGGATGAAGATTCAATTTATTTTGACTATTAGTGAAAGAACTAAACCTTTGGAAACCAAAGATGTTCCTTTCAACGGTGCTACTCTTAATCAAATTGACATGAGGTTGATCCTGTCTATGCAGGATTAAAGCAATTAATGTAACAATTGAAATAATTTATGAATGTAAATATTTAGGTGTGACAGTGTGGCTTAACTTTAGTTAGAAACCACATATAACATACATACAATCTAAATTATCACAAGGTATTTTATCTTTAGGTAAAGCAAGGTACATTTCAACTATTATATTCCTCCCTTATTGTACTAAATTTGGACTAATTTGCAGAGGTTTGTTTGGGGCAAGATATATAAAACAGCAACAAAACCGTTATCGAAACTACAGAAAAAGTAATATGCATGATTAACAATCATTGCTATTGTGAACATACGAATATCGAAAGTGAAATACAATAGTCAAATAAAAAACTGCCCAAATGATGCACAAAGTCAGACACAACCTGCTGTCTGTAAACATAGAGAAGCTATTTTGATACAGAGATGGAGGCTGTAATCTCGGAAGAAAATAAATTACAATTGTCAGAGTTAGCATGGATATTTCTGTCTGTGGAGTAAAACTGGGGAATATCTCTGTGTATGCAACATTTTTTTATTTCTATTTTATTTATTTTGCTGCTTCTGATACCTCACATCTATCTCTAGAGGCAGGGGAATATTGGAGCAAAGTCCTCTGAATCTGGTTTGGGAATTGCTTCAGAAAAGAACCCGCCAAAGTTAATCTCTATTCGCACAGGTGTATGATTATGTTGTACATAACAGAGGGGAAAACAATGGGTTGAAATGTTACGTTTTGGAGGTCCAAGATACGCAAAACAGTTGCCCTTCAGAAATCTTTTGATATTTTCAACATATGTTGCAGTACGAACTCTTAACTATAAAGCATGTTAGACAGTTTGAACTTCTCACCTTTTACTTTCAGGTCAAAAGCACAGAATTCATCCCATCCTCTGTCTCTTTGGACACCAAAAAGATACCACCCAGAATCGTTCAGTTTCAGACTGGAAATGGTAACTGTGAAATCTTTTGCATTCTTGTCATCGGTGAGTGTGAATCGTCCATTTCGTCTGTTGTTAGAGGTGACTAACGCTTGCCTTAGACACGTGGAGCGCCGGTTTCCTCTGCAGATGTACTTCAGGTTGTTGACAGGCTCGGTTTCATATCTACACCTGATGGACACCGAACCTTCCTCATTGCCTTGAATTTTAGTTGGAGTCTGGTCCCATATGTCTGTCAGTAAGATAAATAACACTGTAAACTGGCAAGAGAAAGCAATATTACTTGTAAAAAGAAAATCTACAGATGACTGATAATTTTTCAAGTCCAGTTTTGCTATACTGACCAAAATTGCCATTTGCCTGCAAGCTTTTATAAATATTTATGAAAATTGGTTTCCAGTTTTTTAAGAGTTTTATAATTTTGTATGTTTGTTAGAATTGTTTATTTTTATTCCCATTTTAGATGTCCTTGGGATGTGTTTGATGTTTTGTTTAACTAAGGCTTTGTTCACACAGCAAGAAAAAGTTGCCCAAATTGAATTTTTTTGCCCAATTATGACTTATAATCAAAATCTTTTATATAAATAAAATCTTCAAGGCATTCTTGCATATACAATTATATAAACATTATTTATATTTTTTGTTTTATTTATATTTTTATTTTAATGCTTTATTTTCTTTCTCAACCAACCTAGAAATGCCTGGAAAAGGGAAACACCTCCTGGAGGTGTGACCTTTAATGCCCGTCACACATCTAAACAATTCTGCAAAAAAAATAAAGAAGAAGAAAGAAAACAGAAATAAAAACACAGTCTGATTAAAGCTGAGCGGGGTGGAGTATGGCGGATGAAATCAGGTAGGGCTAGTGGAAAAGGGGCTTTTGAGAACCATCGGATTAGGGTACGTAAATGAAAATATGTAAAAACTGTTTACCTTTTCCCACTTCCAGTTTTACTTCAGTGTAGAGATCTTTTCCTGTTCTGGACACTCCACACCAGTATTTCCCAGCGTCCTCAAAACGAAGATTAGAGATGGTCACTCTGAAGATTCTTGATCTTTTGTCATCATCGATGGAGTATTTGTATTTATTTCTTTGTGATGTCGTAATAAGAACATCATCATCACTACCACAGTCGGCCTTACACAGGTACTTTTCATAATCCTCATATCCTTCAGCATATGGACAGGAAACCACTGCAGCACTATCCTCATATCCGAACACAGTGATCACATCTTCACCACTGGTCACACAACTCAAAGCACCTAAAATGAGAAGTGAGCTTTAATTTAGTTTTTAGAACTATTTTCTTGAAGTAAAGAAAAGTCATTATCATGATCTGTTTCACTCCCTTGAAACTTATTCTACAAGCTTGATGTCTGCAGGTTATCAGCTCAGGTGTTCTAATTCTAATGATTTTTAGCGTTATCTACCAAAAGAGGTTGTTTTGTCTTACTAGAACACATCACAAGGTAATAAAACAACTCACTGAAGAAAAGTTACACATTAAAGATCCAATAATATAACTTACAGCACATGAAGAGCAAGGTGTGAAGACTGAACATCTTCACATTCCTCAAGGCAACACGCCAACTAAAGCAGAAGTAAAGTTCAACCGCTTTTAGAAAGATTTTGAGGAAATTGCTGTGGACTGATGTCACATCGGGCTGGGTTTATATTCTATATATGTATCAAAGCATAGACATACAAGAACAGATGCTCTATCAGCTTTGCTTGCTCACAGAAACTATTCGCGAGGTGAAAGTACCAAATTATGAATAGTAAACCAGTAAACCAGTACACCTATGCTTGGAAACTACTTTCTGAATAAAAAAAAGTGCTCAGTGTGTATTTTTTTTTATGCAACAATAAATGTTAATGTTTTCCATGACTAACTCTGAAGCAACAAACACTTGGACATCAATAGAATTAATTAATTGAATGACTGGAGTGAGGCCGGAGGGAGTTTGAGACTGGTGACTGGCTGACGGGGAAGGCTCTGGTCACAGACTGAAATATGAACAAAGGGACAAGGTTGAGCACCAGCAGCAAGCAGGAAGGTAGGATGGTGCGGCATAGGCTGACTTATGGGATGGATGGTTAGTAGAGTCCAGAAGGTGCTCAGGCAGTCAGGGGAGTGTGGAGGATGGCTTGGTGGAGCTGAGCATAGGAGGGTGGACAGGCGTCAGTGTTGACGCCAGCAGATCAAGAGGAGCAGTGGTCATCTGGAGTGTCAGGAACCCTCTTGGGATTCAGAACTGGATTCTCCAACAGCGGATCTTCTCGGGCACAGCTTGGAGAATGATCCTGACCAGGTTCCAGAGGGGATTGGTACCTGGGGAAGAGAACATGGACGTAAGCTCGAGAACAAGGAACCAGGAACGACTTTGAGCAAATGCTCTGACACCTTCCAGGTGTCTCCTGCTGCCTAAAGTACTCCTCTCGATTGCCATCGATGGAGAACACCTGGGGCTGGCATCTACCTGTCCCACCATACAGGAAACACCATGAGAAACACAACCACCAGTAGTCCGACACAGACCCATATACCTCACAGTTAATTTTGGTACTAACAATGGTTTAACAAGTGTAAACAATGAAACATAAATGAACAAAAGAAAAAGAAAAAAAACCCTGACAAAAGGAACCTAAAGGGTAAGTCAATCAATATTTTTTGCCAATAAACTGTTTACATGGTTGTTTTATAGTAGTGTCTACCAATGTTCCCCCAAATTTTTCATGTGTCTGAGCATACACACAAACTCCCTGAGCTTTTACTTGACCTATGTGAGCAACATCCCACGTGCACACTGTGGATTTATTGCCATTAAATTATTTACATTTTCTGTAGTGAGATTTAGCAAAAGCCTGTGGTACTGTGCAGCCTCGCTTCTGTCAGTCTGCTTCAGGGCAGCCGTGGCTTCTAGCATAGCTCACCACCATCAGGGTGTGAATGTGTGCATGAATGGGTGAATAACTGACTAGAGTAAAGCGCTTTGGGGTCATCAGACTTGATAAAGCATTGTACAAGTACAAGACATCTATAGTCATCAGGCATGCGCTCATATGGAAAATTATAAACAGAGTTGCTTTTCAAAAACGGAGGTAGAACAAGAAGGCTGGTCAGAAACCAGCAGAAGCCGTGCACTGCAAAGGACTCCAACTGCGGCTGATAACGCCAGTGGAGCAACAGCGCTCCAGAAGACACCAGCAGGTGTAGTGCAAAGACAAAAAAAAAATTGGTTGAAAAATGGCACTCAAGGCCTAAGATAAGCAGATCCCAAAAGCACAGCCACAACACAAACAGCTGACATGCAGCAGGAGTAACAAAAACGCACACAGCGCCACCTGCCCAACTATAAAGGTGTCTGCCCCACCCATCATTCAGTGGTGCGCTCTGATCAGCACCTGGGGCTCACAGAGTGGGGCCGTGGAAGAACAAATCACCAGTTTTGAATAGTCAAAATCTAATTACAAATATTTTGAATAAGAGTTTTGACTAAGCAAAATTGTGTTGCAGATGTCAGTAATCTAGCAATTAAATGTTATTCGTCTTACCATGCCGGGTGCCTCAAAGCAAAAAGAGTTATATCTCATTATTGGCTGTAGTTATTCTGCATTATTTAGGCTTGTTTTCTTTATGCTTGCATGGGTTTTCACCATTTCCACCAACAATGTAAAATATATGCATAAGTATGATTATTAGGGCAGCACAATAATAAGAAAAACATTGTAACATGATTGTTGAACACCAATCCTTTGGATTCACGAAACCTCCTGGCATCTCTTCATAAGCAGAAAATGCTTCTTCTTCCATTTCTACACTTAAATGTCGGGACAGTAGCGATGCTCTTTGTTCTTCTGCACTGATGTAGGAGAAGTGCTGGGCACAGATTACGTTATTAACTCCATCCCCCAAATCACCCACTTCAGAAATTATTGATTAAAACGCTAAAAACTATTTAAGTTTTAGATCAGAAAACTTATCACTGCAATTTTGTGTGGATGTGTTTGAACAAATAACGTACGTGGAATGTCAATTTTGGGAGATTTGATTTCAGTTCACCTTTAAAGAGAAGCAGAGACCCGGAAGGAGACGCCAGATCGTTAGCTCTTGTAGCATGGCATCCAGGCCTTCTTATCTTGCTTCCTCTGATTGTCTTGTTCTTGCCTCTAACTAGAATTGCATCTGCCTGTTTTCAGGAAACAGCCCATGAGCCTTTCCGAGTCCCATTGTGTTCCTTGCTTTTTTCTCCCTGGAGAAATCTTCCTGTGATTTCCGAGGAGTTTCCCTGCTGCTTCTCGACCCTCGTCCAAGAAAGCAGTCACTGCAGCTGCTCTAATACTCACCTGCCTGTCCACCCTCCAAATCCTTCTCCACATAGAGAACAAAGAGGGCACTGCTTTCCTATCTAACACAGACCCTCACAAATCTCAGACTCTGTGAGTTGTTAACCTCACCGCCCCCCCCCCCCCCCCCCCCCCCCCAAAAACCATCATATTCTCCTTCACAAGCAAGGATTTACCTACACATCTTCATCATCATCCTCTTTGGTACTTCCCACTTGACCACTTACCTTCTTCTCTTTTATGTATATTGTCCTATACTTTTATGTATATTGTCCTATACTGACAAACAGAATCTTCGTTGCATATTAGTATTTCAGTAAATCCTTTCAATCAGTTCAAGGGGTTTGTAATTGTTGCTCCTTCCAGAGTCAGAATACAAACAAGCGTGACAGATAGATGGCCGCAAATTGTTTCCAAGAATGTCTGTGCATTTTCCATTCATCTTTCCTTTAACTACATGAAGTCTGCCAGTGTTGTATGCTGAAAAACAGTCCAACACCAGGATTTTTCCACCTCCAAATTTCTGTGTTAGCATGGTAATCTTGGGATGATATCCACAAACATTATTCTTCCAAACATGGTGTGTGCCACAACATCTAGAGATTTCATTTTTGGTTTTAATTGTTTTTACCTTTAAATTTTTTGTTTGAATCTGTTGCTTTTATGTGCAGCTCTTTGGCCAACAATTGTTCTTGTGCTATATAAATAAATATATAAAATACATTTTAGGTGTTTTGATCCTATAATCTGACAATTTTCACTCAGTATTTTACTGACTGATCCAGATATACTGCTGCAAACTTTAAACATGTACATTAGGTACCAAGTGACAATTGAAGATCTTGTAACTCATAACGTGTAAATGACAAGTGCGCTTGTAGCATAAGTTTCCAACTTGCTTTACTTTTCCTCTTGGAGGACCTGTAGAGACATATGTGAATGAAAGTATCTTCACAGTTCTTTGTCATGTCATTTAGGTTGTTGTTTGTTTATTTTGGACTTAAATCAGAAACCATCCTATCCAGCCTATCACCTCTCAGCCACCAGCCACTATCCAATCAGCTCAGCCACCAGTCAATTAGCCCACATCAGCTCCATCTGGTGCCAGTATTTACTTCCAACTCTGGTTACCTGTTTCGCTGACTACTTCTACCTGCCTTAGCCAACTCCTCCCTGCCAGAACGTCTCTTCTCGTCTGAGCTCATCTTGTATAGTGTGATGTGCTTCGACTCCACCAGTTCCCGTGTGCTCAGCCAGCTGGACTCTTCTGTTCGCTTCTCTAAAGAGAGTTGCCTGTGTCTGCATGCTGCAGTTCTGCTTATTTCCCCCGTGAGCTCTGCCCATTCTGGCGGTTCTCCGGTCCACATCGTCTGCTCTGGTCTGTCACTACCTGCATCTTATGGTCCCTTGCTCATCCCTGCCTGCCTACACCGTCAGCCATTAAATCCCCTGTTCTAGTCTGGTTCCACCTGCATCTGGTGAAGTCTGGTCCTGCTTGCCTGCCATTACTCACTCCCTTAAAATAAACATTTAAAAAAAATTAACTGTGTGTCTGGCTGAATATCGGGTTCACAAGCAGTAACCTTTACAGTTCTTGTTTGATGGTTTCCCATTTCTTTCCATTAAAGAACTGGTAAATTAAATCGGTGAGAAAGACCTATACCCACATAAAAGGAAACATGTAGAGATCAAGGTTTTGTGAATCAAAAAAGACAGTTTTATTGAACAAAACGTGTGAATTTACATGATCAAACAAATATCTATTCAATCTAAAACATTTTAGATACCTGTTACAGAGGCATAAAATCAAATCTAAATATGGTGTTCACTCTGACAAGACTCCAAGAAAATTAGTCCCCCAAAAAAACTCAGTCTGTAAAGCATAGCAGATTTATTTCTGCTTTCTCATGCTTTAGGATAGTAGCTTCCCTTTTATATGTACATAGTTATGTTACATTGAATTCTTTTTACAAAGAGTTTGCCTTCACTTAATGCAAGATCATTGTTTAAATTCTCCATATTCTGTGTAGACAAAAAAAACCTAACAATATTTTTTATTATTACATTATTATTCTCCTTGTATGGAGCCTGCTCTGACTGACACTGCCCTATAGACAGCTCTGAGTTGTTGATCTAAGAGGTGTTTTCTGCACTTTTATTTAAAAATGCATTTCTGGGACTTTGTAGGATTTAAAATGCATGTATACATATTCTTTTCCATAAACTACATAGAAGTTGTTTTTTGCAGTTTTGCTGCACTTTTGATTAGATCTTCTTATATATTTCCTTTGAATCTAGTTTTTTTTTATGTTTACATGCTTGTCCCTTTGTACTCCACCTCTTTAAAACATAATGTGTTACATTTGGTTGGATGAAAAGTGATAAGAAAAGAATTCCATTGATTATGGTGTAAATAGTGAAACATCCTCTCGTGAAATTGGTCAGGATATGTATGAGTCCTAATGTTTAGCCCAGCAGTTTCATAATACTAAAGTTTAGATATTCAACCCTTTTCTTGTTAAAAGCTTCAACATTATCTCATATCACACAGTGCCTGGCACATGTCGATGTGCCCCTGGGCAAGGCAGTTAACCCCGTTGCTTGCTGATCTGTGTATTGCTGTAAGAATGTGTGATTGGATGGATGTGGCTGTAGTGAAAAGCGCTTTATATAGTCAGAAAAGCGCTATATAAATTCAGTCCATGTAAAAGCTCACCTTTTATTTTTTGTGATATTTTTTCTTGTAAACCAAAATCAGAACAACTATTACCAGCAGCAGCAGCACAGCAGGTAAAGCAAGAAGAGCATGGTGAGCTTCATCTGCTATAAAAAAAACAGAAGAAATTAAACATGCATACATATACAGTGCACTTACTCAATCACATCACAATGAATATTCAGGATTTTTTAAGTGAACAACAGTTAAAACTTTTTAAGCAGTTAATCAACCGGTAGTGGATCTCTTTGGGTTTTCATTTGTCATAAGTCCAGGTTAGTAGGTTCCAGAGGCTGAAGCGAAGAAGTAGTTTGATTTCCAAATCGGCTTTAACCCTATGAAAAAAGGCACATCTCAAAATGATATCAGTTTGGATTAAAGGAATTTTATGACCTTTATGAATCTGTTATTTGTACAGAAATCCATGAATATCAATATGAGAGATTGAGGTGGGGGGTGTCGCATCACCCAAGATTTTCCTGCTGAAACATGCACTGAAAATCGAACATTGTAATCCACTTCTGTGTAATGATCTGGCTTGGAGGTGAACCCGGAATTCAACCTAAACACTGCTATGTAGTTAACTGATTTATTTATGGGATGATGAGGAGTGGGAAACAGACAGGCAAACAGAACAGAATCCAACGGTAGGTAAGGCAAACATCCAGGCAACACTTGTCAGGGGGCAGGCGGACAGAACTGGGCAAAAACAGACAGAACAGGGTAAATAAAGCAGAACCAAGGTGCTGGGAGCTCTTACCAGAGACGGGAACAAAAACAGAGGATGCACTCAGGGGAACGACGAGATGGAGTGCGCGAATGAATGAGAGAACGAACCGACAACTAGCTGAGGAGGGGGTGAGGCTTAAATAAACGGACAAACAGGTGAGCGGAGTGAAAAACTAATTAACCAAAGGTGGGAGCAATTGCGGAACCGACTGGAGCTGGGGAATAAACCAAAATCCAAGGACAATAATGAAAACAAATCGCAGAACTAAAATCAGAACTAATACAGAAAACAGATAACGAAAATAATCAACAGGCTAAACAGAACTCAATAATCTAGAACCAAGAGGCAGGAAAATACTTAACCAACTAATAAACGAGAACCAGAACAGAATATAATATAAACAGGCTAAACCGGACTTCAGAACTTAACACAAAGTAAACGTAAGGCAGGAAAGTTCTAACTTAACCGAATCATAAACAGGAACCAAAACCGAATATTACATTCTGGTCAGGGAAACTATATAAGAACCATAAAAGTCAATAAAATTACATCAATGAAAAAAATAAAAAATGCATACCTATTCTTTAATAGGCATGGGTTTCAAAGACCGTTGATGGTACACCATTTCATACCTTCGTTTACCAAGTCAACAGTCATAGGTTTTTATGAAATTGACCATCTAACTCAGGGATGGATATCCAACTCAAGTTCACAAACTCCTTACATAAACTCCAAAATGATTGTTGAGATGTGCCTTTTTTACGAGGATAAAGCCTGCTTTTAAATGGACACTATGCAGAGTCGTGGTGGGCTTCATCATAAGAGTTATTTACTGCAAGCTACTAACCTTTTAACAGAACCTCACTTCAAAAATGTTACTACCCCTTTAACTGCAAGTCAATTATGAGAGGCGGCTATAATTAACAAAATCAAATAAACACTTGTTTTTTACAGCTCATTTCAGCTGCCATGAACCAGACCCTGCCTCCAGATTTTTACTTTTAACAGCAAAAGTAAATCCGTCTTATTTAAAAAAGATTTAAAAGCGTAAACTAACCTAACTGCACACACATGGTCTAACATATTTTGATTCAGTCTGTGGTAATGCTGTCAAACAGTGCTGATTTACTTATTATATATGTTTGTGTGGACCTAGGTTTACATGTATAAAAACACAGAACCCTGATCCAACAGAATTTTGGTCCTACTTTTCACTTTTTTACCTCTACAGTTGACCTAAGAAAAATGCGTGTGTGACTCTTACCTACTGACAGATGAATGTGGGTGTAGTTTCCAACACTTGACTCTGGACCAGAGCGACACCAGTATGTTCCACCATCTCCAGCTTCCAGCTTTGTTATGGTCACAGACAAAGAGCTGGGAGAAGCATTGCTCAGTGTAAACCTGCTTTGATCCATCATGTCTTTGCAGTTGTTGGCTAAGTCTCCTTTGCAAAGTAACATGGTGTCATTATGATGTTGGGGAGGATAACGGCACTGGAAAGTTACTGGCTTTCCCACAACTCCTCTGATATTTATTGTTTTCACACAACACCGCTCTAATGGACAGAAACAAGAAGGATTATTGAGAAAAAAGTTTTTTTTTGTTTTGTTTTTTTTTACTCCAATCCAACTTTTATTCCTGAGATGGCATGCCGTTGCATTTAGCCCCTCACCTTTGACCTCTAGCTCAACAGCAGAGAAAACATCCAGTCCTGAATTTCTTTGGACGCCACAAAGATACAACCCAGAATCATTCAGGGTAAGATTGGAAATGGTCACCATGAATGTTCTTGACTTCCTGTCATCCATGAGTCTGAATCGTCCCCTTTGTCTGTTTTTAGAGGTGATTACTGCCTGCTGTAGACATGTGGAGGGATGATTTCCTCTGCAGAAGAACTTGAAGTTGTTTAGGCACTGGGGCTCATAGGGGCAGCTGATGGACACTGAGCCCTCCTCATCACCGTGGATTTTATTCACTGTGTTGCAGCATCTGTCTGACATGATAAGCACCAATGTAAAATGGCACAAACTTTGATTTAAAAAGCAACATTTAACTGAAAGAAACAAAATGTCCTCCAGGAAAAATGCTACCTGTAGCGACTATCAACCACCTCTTTAGTCGCTTCTGGGTGAGGGGAATCCAGATTCTAACACGCTTACACAAAGATGTCCAGTTGGGACATATGTTGTGGGTGTTCCCATTTATTGAATGCAATTTGTAGATGAACAACAATCCAAAATCCCAAGTGGTGGTCTTTGACAATAGATAAGGTGGACTGCAGATTATGGAGAGTGTGGATAAGGTAGAACTTAACCAGTAGGCTATGCCTGAGAGACCAGTAAGAACCGTATGACCATCTGTCACCTTGACCCTTTCTGCCCTCTCACCTATATAGATTTCCCCTCTACAGCGCCACCTGAGGTAGAGCGAAATATAGGACAGTGTGTCAACCTGCATGTAAACAAAACATTACCACCCAAACAAAATAAACCAGACACAAACTATACCCAAACACCAAGAACTATAAATGGCCCCTACACTAACTTTATTTGCTGTTCGGTCATCAACAGAGCTGATTTAGAACTTGTAATAATTGGAACCTTATAATTGATTGGACAAATTAAACCTATTTATTTCTTTGTATTTATTAAATTAAGCACTGAAGGTAGCACAGACATCCTTTTCAAATTGAGTACACATATAATTTAAAAGAATAACTGAAAAAAATGATTTCACCTGCTTTAGTAAATAACTACATAAATCACTGCATTTAAAATGTTTTTCTTTTTACTTTTCGTAATGTTAAAGGTATAGTGGACAATCTTTTTTTTTGGGGGTGGGGTCCCCTTATCTATTGGTTGTCCTACATATGACGTGCTCACGTAACGCCAGTGTGCTTGCATGTTCCTTGCTAGTTTCCTCTTGCTGCGCATGTGCACTTCTTGTGTTTATGTATCTTGTTAGCATTGGTTTCATTCATTGTTGCTCCACTGCTCTTACCATATCCTTTGAAAATGGCTGAGAGTTGCAAGAATAAAACTGTCTTACAAGTTTATGAGAAAATGAGGAAGGAGAAAGAAGAAAAAACCAGAGTGTATTTGGGAGATTCTTTCACACAATCCCCCTGATGAGAGGAAGAGCTGCTAGGATGGTCTTGCACAGACGTGCAGTAATTCAAAAAGTAATTGGGATGTTTCTTTCTCTCTATATTTTCCAGAAAAACCATCCACTATACCTTTAACTGAAATGTTTCAAACACCTACTTAATTTACCTGGTTTTAATTCCAGCTTCACTTCAGTGAAGGGATCTTTACCCAATCTGGTCACTCCACACAAGTATTTCCCAGCATCTTTAAGATGAAGATCAGAGATGGTCACTGTGAAGACTCTTCTTGTTTTGTCATCATGGATAAAATATCTGGTTTTGGTTTTTTGTGTTGTTCTAACAAGAACATCACTGTAACCACAGTCATTGTTGCACAGGTACTTCTCATGATCCTCAAATCCTCGATCATACGGGCAGGAAATCCTCACATCTCTACCCTCGTATCCAAACACATGGATCAAACCTTCAGCACTGCTCACCCAACTCGGAGCTGCTGGAGACAGAAGACATTAACTTGTATTTTATACATTTACTTTCAAATAAATTACAGCTATGTTCATTATCAGGAATCCCTGTAAGTGGCAATGCAATATAAACTTATATTAAAAAAACTTCAGTTTTATATGGATGTAAAAAATCTGTTTTAAACAATTTATAACTGTAAATAAGTCAAAATATCCTGAAAAATCACAATTTAACTAGATAATGAACAGTTCTACCATAACATTCATTTGAACACGTATTTATGAATTCATTTAAAGGGATTGTAGAAAATGTTAGACAGTAAGCAGAGATTATGAAATAAAAAAAGTAATTATCACATCTGTATCTGACAAAACATCTGTTTTTCAGCATTCCTACATGCTGGTTTCTCATTGGTTATTTTAATATTCTAGGTCTGTCCCCGTGGCCA
Source organism: Fundulus diaphanus (assembly GCA_037039145.1). Lineage (NCBI taxonomy): Eukaryota > Metazoa > Chordata > Actinopteri > Cyprinodontiformes > Fundulidae > Fundulus > Fundulus diaphanus. The sequence goes on along the minus strand of CM073123.1, from coordinate 23,419,895 downwards.
ATCAGAATTTTTTGTGTTATTCATCATCCAATCTAATGCATGACGCCTGTCAAAGTCACACCCCTGACAGATTACAGAAACAGGGGCGAATGTCAATCAAACAAACAATAATTGATATGATCAGATGAGTTACATTTAATTTCCCTTTGGAATTAAAGCATTTTTGAATTGAATTTAAAACCACAAATAAACGCACACTGTACCTTCACTCAGTTCCTCAGAGATCGGTGGTGCAGTAGTAATGATAGTTTTCCCTACGGTGCTCTGAGGCTGATACACTGTCAGAGAAAATAAAATTTTAGTACAGGCCTTTCTGAAAACATTTTTGACTTTTGATTTTGGACAGGGAGAACAGATGGTTTGAAAGAGCAGTTAAAGATCTTGGTCAAAAGATAAAAGCCATCACAGAGGGAGAGGATTGCGCTTCTAACTCCCCAGTGTTTACAACTTGGTCCTCCAACATATTCCTGAGAGATTAAATCAGCAGTCTCTTCTTGATTTAGGTGACCAAGTACTCCACTTACACCAAGAATTGAATAGTGTACCGCCAGCGAGCTATTTTTAGAAACGTAACGTCACGATGACGTCACATCGCGTGGTACGCAGTAGGGCAAACTCCCGAAACCCTCCGCTGTTTTGCTGTAAAAGAGACGTGCGTTAGCCTAGGTTTTACTCGTTTAAACGACTGCTTTTTCCAAATCTAAGACCATGGTTTTTAAACATTGTTGCTATGGAACGTGCAACAGCGACTCGAGGTACGCTGATCGGCCGCATATGAAGGATGTTTTCTTCATTATTTTCCCGAAATTCAAGAGTGCCAAGGAGAAATCTGTGTGCTGGGTACACTGGTGCGGTCGGCCTACATATGTAGCAAGCATTTTGTCGGAGGAAAGGGCCCAACCGAAGAACATCCTGACCCAATTCCAGCGACATCAAGTAGTGAACAGGTAAGAGTATTTTGGTGGCCGACATGTTAATAATGAAGCGCCTGCTACCATGATAGCATATAGGCTATCATGGTAGCAGGCGCTAACATGATACCCTGCTACCAGGATAGCCTACTCAAAAACATTTCAAATGAGACAAACATTAAACATATACCGATTCCTGGACGGTGATTACAAAAAAAACGGCCGACGACGGCATGACCGCCGCGCAGGAAAAAAACCCAAAGCTTACCGTTCGATCAACTCGGCCCGTTTTCCGGTCTTTTTAAGCCCTCGACACTCAAGCCATCGTTTGAGCTGAAGTTTGGTGTGTTCTTCGACAGTGCGACCAGTAAACCGTGCGTCTTGGGAAAGTTTAATGGCTGCAAAGTCGGTCATATCGCTGGTTCTGTTGTGCGTGTAATAGCTGGTTGCTCCGTGCGTTCTCTACCTGTGTGCCCTACCTAAGCGGCAAAAGGGGCGTTGCCCTTGAGACGGTGACGTCACGTGCGCGGTACGCCATTGAATAGCTTCTAACGACCCAGGACAGTGGCGGGTGGGTCATTGATTTGCATCTGACTTAAAATGCGCTTAGGAGGATAGGTCTCCTTGTCCTTAAAAACAGCAGTGCACCAACTGTGGGTTGCTCAAGTGTGAGGCACCAGAACTGACAAAGACTCCTGGATAGGTGTCCAAACGTTTTCAGACAGAACTGAGCGAAAGTCCCGTGACCTCCGATTTAAGCCTGTTTGCTGTCGCGATGACCCAGATAACTGAGAATTTGCACAGGCATGTTTAGTACAGTTCATATTTGTTTACTGTCCCAAATACGTCCAAATACCCCTGGCAGGTTTAGGTTTGAGGATGTTGTTTAATTTTAGAAACATGCTTATTCTGACTGCCGAACTGTCCAAGGTTTACCTCGCCTCTAGCCCAAAGACCGCTGGAGGAAGGCACCAAAGAAAAACTGTTAACACCTGACTGGAATATTCAGATGTTAACTGAAAAGCACACACACCCTTGTTTGTGTGAACTCCTTATCGACAAAACACAGCATTAAATCCTGATGCAACACATAAACTAAGCCTTAGCTAAACCAAAACACCAAATGTGTGCATATGTGTAAATAAACACACATGTACCTTCAGTCAATTCTTCAGAGACTGGTGATGTAGTAGCAATGATAGTTCTCATTGTGCTGTTCTGCTGATACACTGTTAGAAAAAAACTTCTTAGTACAGTTCATATTGTTCACAGTGAGCTGTCATCTTTAGTCAGGAAACATCTTGGCACATTAAGATTAACTTAAACATCAAATCAAAGTATGTAAAGTAACTAAGTTTATTTGATTAGCCACCTTCTCAGACAAAACCATCATAAAAACACATTTCACAAAAAAACAATAGGTAAAATATTAAAGTTAAGTTAAAAAAATATAACAAAATTAAAGATCCAACAAAAAGGCTGTTTAAACAAGAAAGTGGTAAGAATTCTCACTGCTGTTGTTACTAAATTATATAAATATAATTTTTATGACCCAACACACTGGTCATAGGTATAATTTCCTATGCTTGCTTTCCGTGTTGCAATAGGCAGACTTACAAATGAATATAAATAATGTTCTGTGTGAGAGTGCTAATCTTTTAGGGGACAAAGTATAATGCTCTAATCTAAAGAGTGAGAGGCTTTGTTTTAGCCTGAAAACTGCTTTCTCGGTTTCGTTTGTGGTATGTGGTTTTACTCACCTGCTGTTGTGCTATGTGCTGGCAGATCCTCAAGCTTTTTTTCTCTGCCTGCATTATGCTCTTCTTTTTCTGAAACAACCAATGAACAAAATGTGGTGAACTATGTCAAGTATCTCATGCAGCAGCTCCTGCTGCAGTTTCAAGGGCAGCAATGATTAGTTGAGGTTATCCATAACATCAACTGTAATGGAATTGCAGAGGTGCTTCAAGAAACCATTTAAATCATTTTTCTGCTATGCACTACTAGAAGTTGTGGGCACAGTAGGATCCACTGTTTGTCATCACTGCTGTCTGCCAGCAGGTTGAATGTAGCCTGAAAGAAAGAAGCGGAAGAGAGAGCGTGGTGTGGAGGAGTGGTTAGATCTCGCGAGAGCTATGCGTAAGTAAAAATGGTGATATACACATGATATCAATCCGATCCACCCAGGTAAGAACAAGCCAATTATTTAAAGATAAACAAAGTAACATTTAAATATTAACAATTGTTTCATATTTCACAATAAAACATACTGGACAATTGAGACCTTGACCAGCCTTGAGAGCTACTAGGACGAGTGTTTTGACAGCATCGTAATGGGGAAGCCGAAAAGTTCCACGAACACACCATCAACAAAACGATCCCGTTCAAGTTTAACCAGTGCTGTTTCCACTATATCTCCAGATAGGAGCTACAGCGACTTTCTGGAATCCATAGAAAAGAAGGTAACTAGTCTGGAGGCCAGTTTTGCCTTGGTAGAAGTTCTACACAAGAATTTTCAAGCTCTGAGAGAGTCGCTAAAATACAGCTAGCTTCTGTCACAGCTTAGAATGAATCGCTGAGAGAGGAAGTCAGGAAACTCTCCGATGGAATGATTCTGCTGTCTGGTGAAAATAGTAAGATGAAAGAATCCATTCTGGACATTCAAGCCCAAAGTATGAGAGATAACCTCGTCTTTGCCGGTATCCCGGAGCAGCAAGATGGAAACAATCTGTGAGTTCCTCCGGCAGCAGCTGCAAATCCCGGCATATGAGGACAAAAATCGTCACCTTCCACCGCGTTCACTGGCTCCGAGTTAAGACGCCAGGTAAAACCCAGCTTCGGCCAATTGTAGCTAAGTTTGAGCATTACAAACATAAAAGCAGGTCAGAAGTCGGGGCAGAGAGCTGCGAGGAAAAAATTTCAGAATCAATGACCAGTTTCCAAAAGAAATCCTTGATAGAAGGCGATTATTATTATTATTATTATTATTATTATTATTATTATTATTATTATTATTATTATTATTATTATTATTATTATTATTATTATTATTATTATTATTATTCCCAATCAGGAAGAAATACATGGCTGAGGGTGTCAGGGCTACAGTTGCTATAGACAAGTTTTATATTAAGGGTCAGCTGTTCAGGGATCAGAAGGTCACTCTATGGCTTTATTAGCAGCACAACAGGTGAATTTAAAACAAGTGACACCAGTAAAAAGAGAATAGAATTGGACACAGTGATAAATTAAATGTATGTACAGCTCAGCCAACATTTGAAGGCTATGTTGGCTAGTGAAGGCTGGGGTTCTGGTTCCCCTGGCATTTGCCTCTGTCCTCTGGGGGGCGGGTCTTTGGCTCCTCACAACCACTACTGAGCATTTTTCTTCTGGAAAAACCTTACATACACAAGCACACTCTCACAGGTGCTTAGATTCAGGTGCTTACAGATTCACTTCTATAAAAAAAATATTATCTTTAGCTGTCACTTTATACATTCATATTAAATAATACGAATTTGATTCATTGTACATGTGAAGATTGATCCATTGTATATATGAAGATTCACTGTATATAACTGAATGCACCTTTCCTACTCTGCACCTACTTGTATGAGCCGATGTGGCAAGTGAATTTCTCAATCGTGAGATCAATAAAGCCTATCTTATCTTATCTTATCTTATCTTATCTTATCTTATCTTATCTTAATACTGTATATTGTTCAGTGAAGGTGTCAGGGCGTTGGTTGCTTGTACTTGTAATACTGTAATGGTTGGTTTTGTTCTTTTTATATATGCAGGTGTAAAAAACAGACTCAGAGGATGTTATATTGCTCTCTCCCTTTCTTCTCCTCTTTCTCTTTCACCTTTTCTCGCTTTCAGCATTTTGTCTCATGTGTTTCTCTCCTTTTTTTCCTCTATTGCCTTCCCATTTCAGTGTCTATTGAACATGAAATAGTCCCAGCGTAAAATCAAATAAAGCTTCTTGCATATATAAATCAAGTGGAGCGCTAAAGCAGTAAGGCTCCACTTGTGAAGGTAAAATCTGTTGTGCTCTTTTTGCCATTAAGACAACAATTGTTAATGCCACATTGCCAGACAGGAAAAAAAAAGAAAAAGAAAAGAATGTAGACTGAAAAGCATAGGTCTCCATGTATAGTTGCTCTCCGTTTATGGCAGTCCTTGAGCAACTAGCATACAAACACCACAGAGCGGTGTACCAGCTCGTTATCAGTTTTCACATTTGACATGCATCACACATGTTGATCATGAGTGATGAGACAGAAATAATCAACATCCTCATCATCTTTGTGTCCTGATCATCACTGATCCTTCTGTTTTCCTTTTCCTAAATTTTAATTTGATTTTGTGACCAGGTTGTTGTGTAGCTGCCAGAAACATACCTCTAATCTATAGTTATTCAAGCAAACTTCTAACTTTCTCCCCCTACTTCTTGTTCTTGTGCCCGCAACTCAGTCATCTTCCTTCCTCAGCTCCTAGTTTTTCATTTTCTCCCTGCCAGGTCCTTTTCTTCTTGATTCTGCTGGATTATTTTTTTGTTTCAATCTCTTTGTTGCTTTTTTTTAGGATTAATTGGCTTTTTCCCAGTACGACACTTTGCCCAACACTCTGCCTCCCCCGTTTTCATCCACATCATCACCCTCAACCCATTTCACAACATCTCCCATTATCTAAATTCTCTTTAGTATACCTTATGGTAATTATTTATTCTAATACATTTGAAAATTACAAAATATGTTTTCCAACTAAATAATAACTGTGTTAAACACACTGAGGTGTACAAGAACAGTAAATATAATTTTATCCCTTCTCACTGAATAATTTTCTGGGTTTTTGTTCAGGGGAGTATTACGACTGGATTGTGAAACAGTTTAATGATTTACCTGGTCGTAATTCCAGCTTCACTTCAGTGTAGAGATCTCTACCCAGTACGGTCACTCCACACCAATATTTCCCAGCATCATCAAAATGCAGCTCAGAGATGATCACCGTGAAGACTCTTGTTCTTTCGTCATCATAAATGGAGTATTTGGTTTTATTTTTCTCCGATGATTTAATAAGGTAATCACTGTAACCACAGCGGTTTTTACACAGGTACTTCTCATGATCCTCATATCCTTGACTGTAAGGGCAGGAAATCCTCACGTCTCTCCCCTCGTATCCAAACACATGGATTAAACCTGCAGCACTGCTCACCCAACTTGGAGCTGCTGGAGACAAAAGACATTAACTTATTTCTTGAACTTTTACTTTCAAAGAAATTACAGCTATGTTCATGATCAGTAATTTCCAAAAGTGGCAATACAATATGAACTTCTGTCTTTGTATGGATGTACAAAATGTGTTTTAAACAATTTATGCCTCTGTAAATCAAACATCCTGGAAAAAGCACTATTTAAATAGATAATGAACACTTCTATGATGAGAGGGTGTAAACACCCAATTGTATTTTAGTAATAATATAAGTTGAAAAAGTGTAAAAGCATAAAACATATTTCAGTCACTGAAGTAAAATTCTATGAGCAGTGGTGGCTTGTCAAAAGTCAGTACTCTGCTTCATCCCTATCAAAATTGTTGGAAAAAAGTGTAGACACAGTAAGAATAAATCACAAAATAACAAAAAGGTAAGTAACATCTGTTCACTCATATAAGGACTTTTGATTTTTCAGCTTCCTATTCCATTTTGGGTTTATTTGAGGTGTTTTTATTTAAGTCTAAAACCATACATTTTAACAGTGATGGACACTGGATAAACGAGTGTCTGTGAGCCTGGATTACCTTTTGGTTTCCCCATGACTAATTGCTGGCTTCTCATTGGTTACTTAAAGATTTAGACATGCCCCCGGGCCCAATTAGAGTTTCTTTGGGTGGTCAGCATGACTGGAAAAGCGCTCTATAAGTTCAGTCCATTTACCATTTACGTCTGTCAAAGCCACCAGCCCTGACTGTTTAGAGATGCAGGGGCGAATGTCACTCAAACAAACAGATGCAGCAGATAAATCAGCCGACAAGAGAACAGGAGAGAATTGCAACAGTGACAGAAAATCTGTCATTTAGGTTCTCCATGGAAAAGAGAGTTGTTTGTGGGATTGACAGATTTCTGTCAGAAAGTCATAGAAAATTTGCTGGCCTGAAGGAGAGGAGAGAAAAAATTATATTGAAATAGAATTTATCGTTTGCTGTCGTAATCCCCAACCTCTAGCCCGCCCCAATTAGTTGTTTTTTTTCTCCAGCCGCAACTTTCTGAGTCATTGCTTTACACATATACAATAATTGATATGCTCAGATGAGTTAGAACATTTAATTTCCCCTTGGAATTAAAGTATTTTTGATTGAATTTAATCCCACAAATAAATATACACTCTATATTCACTCAGTTCCTCTGAGACCAGTGGTGTAAAAGTAATGGTAGTTTTCACTTCACTGCTCTTAGGCTGATCAGAGAAAACAAAACTTTAGCACCATTCATATTTGATTACTGTCCCAAAGAAGTCCAAAATGGTTCATACCCCTGGCAGATTTGGGTTTAATAATATCATTTAATTTTAGAAACATGCTTGATATGACTGGCAACCTGTCCAATGTCGCCAAAGCTAGAGTTAGACACCAAAAAAACCTGTTAACGTTTGACTGTAATATTCGAATGTTAACTGAAAAGCACACACACTTTTTTGTGTGGATCCTCAATCAACACAATATTAAATCCTGCCGTAAGACATAAACTAAGCCTTAGGTGAACCTAAATACCAATGGGTGCACATGTATAAATAAACACACACTGTACCTTTTGTTAGGTCTTCAGAGACTGGTGATGTAGCAGCAATGATAGTTCTCACTGTGCTGCTCTGGTGCTGATACACTGTTAGAAGAAAATAAACCTCTTTGAACATTTCTACAGTAAGCTTGTACGGCAAACATCTTGGTACATTAATATTAATATAACTTAAACATTAAATCAAAGTAGGTAAAGTAACTACATAAAGTTTATTTGTTCAGCCCCTTTCCCAGATAAAACCATCATAAAAACACTTTTCTTAAAACAAACAATAAATTATTAAAATTGAGAGCAGATAAACTTACTCAATAAAACTCATAACATTCTTTTCAATTGTACACATAACTTGAAAAAGAAAAAGAAACAAACTTGAGCTAACACGCTGTGAGACCAATAATAGAATGATATGTACGTCTGCAGTCGATAGCATCAGATTATTTTATGTAAAAACATTTAAAATCATAAGGGTATTTTGCTTGTCTAATTTAATATTTTAATATATATGTGCTTTTAGATTTTTTATAATGAGATTCACGGCTCATAAAACATCCTGGTCTGTCTGGGTCTAACATGTCCTATGGTTTCCAGACAAAAACTGCTTGCTTGTATAACTGTGCTGACCTGTTATGGTAAGAAATGTGGTCCATATGTTGTTTCTCGGTTTCAACTTCTTTCTGTGGTATATTCTTGCTCTCCCTTTCCTGGTTTGTTTTGTCAGGTATTTTTCTGCTCCCCCCTCACACTTGATTTTTCTGCATCACATCGGCCATGTTTGAGTCATCTTCGTCCTTCAGTATCTAGCTCCTAGTTTTCATTTGCTTCCTGCCAGGTCCTTGCCATTCCTTTAACAGTCTTGTTTCTGCTGGGTTTTTTTTTCTTGTGGCTTTCATTTCGGATGAATTAGCTTTTGCGCCCAGTAAGACGCTTGTGTCAATGTGTTTTTCAACTAAATAATATTTGTATTTAATACACTAAGGTGTACTAAAAATAGTAAAATATGACCTTATCCTTTCTCATTGAATCATTTTTTGGGTTTTTGTTTAGGGGAGTGTTATGATTGGATTGTGAAACAGTTTAATGATTTACCTGGTTGTACTTCCAGCTTCACTTCAGTGTAGAGATCTTTACCCAGTATGGTCAATCCACACCAGTATTTCCCAGCATCATCAACACGAACATCAGAGATTATCACTGTGAAGACTTTTGTTCTTTCGTCATCATAAATGGAGTATTTGGTTTTATTTTTTTCTGATGATGTAATGAGGTAATCCCAGTAACCACAGCGATTCTTACACAGGTACTTCTGATGAGTTTCATATCCTTGACTGTACGGGCAGTAAACCCTCACATCTCTGCCCTCGTATCCAAACACATGAATCAAACCTTCAGAACTTCTCATCCAATTCAGAGTTGCTGGAGACAAAAGACACCATTAATATAGTTTTCATATATAGAAATTATACCCTTTAACAACACATATAAATGACCACATAAACAGCATCACAACTTGTTGCGTTGCTGCGTAAACAGCAGTTGTTACAAATGTTATTCAAAACTTACGACCAGGTGATAAATCAACATTAATCTGGTTATGTTTCACAAAATCAACTCAGAAAACTTACTGCACAGGAGGAGCAGCAGGTTTTGAACGCTCCACATCGTTATGTCCCTTAAGAGAAACTACAGTAAAAAATAAAGATAAACAGCAGTGAGAAAAATTTTGATTGAACCAAGGTGCATCAATGTTTTGGACAGTAACCTGGTGAGTTCAACACTTTTCACAAAAGTCTAAATGATTAATATTCACACTCATTACCAACTTTCTACATAAACAGAAGTTGTCTACTTTTAATTTGATTTCTGTAAACATTTTCAAATACTGTAAAAACAAATTTTACATTTCTTTAAATGTGTTGAATATGTCTTAAAAGTGTTGAAAAAGAAAATATTTGTTCATTAATTTAATTTACATACGTGTATATAGGGGCAACTGCAGTTTTCATTTATTCCTTGTGTCATCCTAAAATTATGATAATCTTTGTGACAAAAATATACAGATGCCAAAAAATCTGCTATTAAATCAGACAAACCTTTTTTTGACTTTCTTTAAAATAAATCTCTTGACTTCAGAGTTTATCTCAACTACTAATTTTGAAACTCCTAACCAAATAAATCCCTGTTTAAATATCTGAATTATTCATTGTGTATTAGATAATATGTTTATTATTTGACATGTAAAAACCGTACGAGTATTACACCTTGTTAGAAAGTAGAGTTTTGGATTAATAAACAAAATGATTAGATTTTTACCAACAGATATTCCCTCTGGATCCCTTGGTGATGTTGGATAACTGAATCCCATTCAACCCTGATCAAAATGATTTCACTCTCAAAATGCCAGTTTAAGTATGAGCGTTATTGATTATTCAAGAGAATCACAAACAGTACAGAGTTTCCATGTCAAAACTTACATTGTTTTGAGGTAGTGATAACATCACAGACTGGCTACAAAACTGACTTGTATAAGTAATTTCTATTTAGTGTGAGATACTCCTACACCCTTATAGCCTAAAATGTCTCCTTTACTCGCCTTTTGTAATCAAATTGCCAATACAGTATAAAAGAACATGCTTTCTGTGTAGGGATGGGTATCTTTCACATTTCAACCGATACGGTTCCAATACCAGGTACCTGGGAATCAATACTGCACTAGCGGTACCTATTTTCAATACTTTTGTGTGTTTATATAGCAACAAATGTTAGTTTATTAAAAAAATATCAAGATTTTTCAACTTCCGTCCGTCCGTCTGTTTTCTTCCGCTTATCCGGGGTCGGGTCGCGGGGGTAGCAGTAGTCTGCTGGACTACTGGGAAGTCCAGGAAGTCTGGGCTTCCCTTTCAGTAGGGAAGCCCAGACGTCCCTCTCCCCAGCCACTTGGGTCAGCTCCTCCGGGGGAATCCCAAGGCGTTCCCAGGCCAGCCGGGAGACATAGTCCCTCCAGCGTATCCTGGGTCTTCCCCTGGGCCTCCTCCCGGTGGGACGTGCCCAGAACACCTCACCAGGGAGGCGTCCAGGAGGTATCCTAACCAGATGCCCGAGCCACCTCAACTGGCTCCTCTCGACGTGGAGGAGTAGCGGCTCTACTCTGTGTGATAGGGTGACTGAGCTCCTCACCCTATCTCTGAGGGAGAGCCCAGACACACTACGGAGAAAACTTATTTCAGCCGCTTGTATCCGGGATCTCGTTCTTTCGGTCACGACCCAAAGTTCGTGACCATAGATAAGGGTAGGAACGTAGATCGACCGGTAAATCGAGAGCTTCGCCTTTTGGCTCAGCTCTCTCTTCACCACAACAGATCTGTACAGCGCCCGCTTCACAGCAGACGCCACACCAATCCACCTGTCGATCTCCCGCTCCATCTTCCCCTCAGTCATGAACAAGATCCCATGATACTTGAACTCTTTCACTAGAGGCAGCACATCCTCCCCAACCTGGAGAAGGCACTCTACCCTTTTCCGGTTCAAGACCATGGTCTCGGATTTGGAGGCACTGATTTTCATCCCGGCCGCTTCGCACTCGGCTGTGAACCGCTCTAGTGAGAGCTGTAGATCACGCCCTGATGAAGCCAACAAGACCACATCATCTGTGAATAGCAGAGACGCAATCCTAAGGCCACCAAAACGGATCCCCTCAACACCTTGGCTGCACCTAGAAATTCTTTCCATAAAAGTTATGAACAAAATCGGTGACAAAGGGCAGCCTTGGCGGAGTCCAAGTCTCACTGGAAACGAGTCCGACTTACTGCCAGCAATGCGGACCAGACTCTGACACCGGTCGTACAGAGACCTGACAGCCCTTATTAAAGGGCCTAGTACTCCATACTCCCGGAGTACCCCCCACAGGATCCCCCGGGGGACACGGTCGAATGCCTTCTCCAGATCCACAAAGCACATGTAGACTGGTTGGGAAAACTCCCATGCGCCCTCCAGAATCCTGCTGAGGGTGTAGAGCTGGTCCAGTGTTCCACGGCCAGGACGAAAACCACACTGCTCTTCCTGAATCCGAGATTCGACTATCGGACGGACCCTCCTTTCCAGAACCCCTGAATAGACCTTACCAGGGAGGCTTAAGAGTGTGATTCCTCTGTAGTTGGAACACACCCTCCGGTCCCCCTTTTTAAATAAGGGGACCACCACCCCAGTCTGCCAATCCAGGAGAACTGCCCCCGATGTCCACGCAATGCTGCAGAGCCGCGTTAACCAACACAGCCCCACAACATCCAGAGCCTTAAGGTACTCAGGGCGAATCTCATTCACCCCCGGAGCCTTGCCACTGAGGAGCTTTTTAACATCCTTGGCAACCTCAGCACCAGAGATGGGAGAAGCCGACCCAGAGTCCTCAGGCTCTGCTTCCGCAATGGAAGACGTGTTGGTGGGATTAAGGAGGTCTTCGAAGTATTCCGTCCACCGATGCACGACTTCCCGAGTCGAGGTCAGCAGCACACCACCCCCACTATAAACTTGTTGGTACCGCACTGCTTCCCCCTCCTGAGACACCGGATAGTGGACCAGAATCGCTTCGAAGCCATACGGAAGTCTCTCTCCATTTTTGCCTCGGCGACCAGCCGAGCCGCCTGCCGCTTCGACTGCCGGTACACATCAGCCACTTCCGGAGTCCCACAGGCCAATACAGCCCGATAGGACTCCTTCTTCAGCTTCACGGCTTCCCTCACTGCTGGTGTCCACCAGCGTGTTCGAGGGTTGCCTCCGTGACATGCACCGACAACCTTGAGGCCACAGCTCCGACTAGCCGCCTCAACAATAGAGGCACGGAACATGGTCCATTCAGACTCAATGTCCCCCGCCTCCCTCGGGACTTGTTTAAAGTTCTCCCAGAGGTGGGAGTTAAAGCTCCGTCTCACAGGGGACTGCCAGACATTCCCAGCAAACCCTCACAATAAGTTTGGGCCTGCCAGGTCTGACCGATGATTTTTCAACTTAACATATTTATTTCTCAATATATAAACTTGTTTGGATCTACAAATAAACCTCAGAGCACCTGAAAAATGTAAACTCGACAGCTCATATACAGGTGGAGAGTGAGAGTAATTAATACACATGGTGGGTAATTAGGTGGGAAACAAGGAAATGCATAGATTAATGCATGTAGAGGAACAAAGGGGAGGAGAGAAACTAGCAGGATCTGAGAGTAGTGAAACATAATGGGAGAAAAAGAACAAAGAATTAACTAAGAACCTAAAACAAATAAACTAAAACGTCTAAAACTAGAGAACAACGACAACAGGGGAAAACAGAGACGTAAAATAAACCCAAAAACACCTCAGGATCATGACACCATACAAGTGCTATGTACTTCTTGTTATGTTAGTTTACCTGTTATTAGTAAGAGTCATTGTGATTATATTTTAGCTTGCTGTTTAGTTTGAAGTTTCACTGAAAAGAAAAAGATACGCATGATGGAAATTTGCCTGCATATTGTTTCTCTTTTTAAACTTAAGTAGTAGTAACTTGCTCATATATCCTCATACAGTAGAAGCTATTGTTGGTATATGGTTGTTGACTTCTGGCAGTGTGTCTGAAAACAGTGCTGCTCACTTTTTTATTTATTTTGTATTTTATTTTAATTTACTATATTTTTTTTACCTGGCTACACAGTAGTACAGTTAGATAGAGGTGATGAGCAACAACAGACCACAATTTATGTCAAATTCACACACATTGAACAGAGACGTCAATTATACATAGGTAGTAATATAGAGCAACAGCCCCACCTAGTGGCAGACCTGGTCAAAAAAATGTCCCCTTCATGCTACAGGCGGGAAATAAGAGGCGCAATTCGACAAATAACCGACTCTTATACAGGAAATACTGAAACAGCTTAGTCTGTTGTTCTATGCCAGAAAGTGACAAACAGGCAGTTAGTAATGGATCATCAGCATCTCGCTAAAAAAAAAAAACCTAAATGAGCGATTTCAGATATTTGTAGTTGAAAAGTGTGAAGAAAGTCTAACTGATAAAAATCATCTTTGACCAGGGTAGCTCACCTTTACAGCAATAAGAGAAAATCCAGTTTGTTGCAGAGGATTTATTAATAAACCGTCAGGCCCAGGGGTTGAGTTTGACTGCTAATGGGTGGGTGGGGAGGGTCTCTGTTTTGTTGGTAGTAGGGTGGAGCGAGAGTACAATAATATAACAGCCACAGTCATTCCTTTCCAATGCACACGTTATCAATTTTATTTAGAAGTCTCTGGCTGCTTTTTCTGTTTTAATTGGAGATTATCAGAGAGGCTTTTTTTGTTTGTTTTTTTGCTTGTTTATTAAGCTTCGACAGATGAATTCATGAGGTAGGCCTAACAGTCAGTGATGATCCATTTATGTATTTCTTTATGAACACCAAAGATAACAGTTTGACAAGAGAACATAATATTCATACCCCCAAAGATTTAAAATAGGGACAATGCATCTCTTTGTGGTCTTGTTTGACCACAAAGAAACCATGTTGAGCTATTTATACAATGCCTAAATTTAAGAAGAAGAAGAAGATAGTCTTTATTGATCTCACAATGGAGAAATTCACTCGTCACATCGGCTCATACAAGAAGGTGCAGAGTAGGGAAGGTGCATTCAGTTATGTACAGTGAATCTTCATATCTACAAGGGATCAAAAGAATACCAAAAACAAAAAATACAAAAAAGGAAATAGGAATGTAAATGTCCCATTTACATTCTTAGTGGTCTATATATATATATATATATATATATATATATATATATATATATATATATATATATATATATATATATATATATATATATATATATATATATATATATAAACATATCTATATACTTAAATATATACATATATCTATGCGCCTACTTACATACGCACCTACGCGTATGTACGTGCATATACATTGTATACATTTGTACATACATACATACATACATGTGTACTGACTTATGTTCAAGTGTTGATAGCAGCAGAAGTCACTACATCAGGATATTGCACGGGTTGTAGGACAGTGTATTAAATAGATTATTGCACCCTGGTTATTGCACATTAAATATTACAGTTATGGTCACAGTTGCAGTTACAGTGCAGCATTGTAAAATCTGATAGCAGCAGGAATAAATGACCTGCGGTAGCGCTCCTTTTTACAGACAGGATGTCTAAGTCTTGCACTGAAGGAGCTGCTCAGCTCCTCTACAGTCTGGTGCAGGGGGTGGAAGGTGTTGTCCATGATGGATGTGAACTTGGACAACACCCTCCTCTCAGCTACTTCCTCCACAGAGTCCAGAGTGCAGCCTAGGACAGAAGTGGCCTTCCTCACCAGCTTGTTCAGCCTCTTTCTGTCCCGCTCTGCACTGCCAGGAGCCCAGCAGACAACAGCGTAGAGGAGGGCTGAGGCCACCACAGAGTCATAGAAAGTTTTTAGCAGAAGCCGGCTCACTCCAAAGGACCTCAGCCTCCTCAGGAGGTGGAGCCGGCTCTGGCCCTTCTTATACAGGGCGTCGGTGTTATGTGTCCAGTCCAGCTTATTGTTGACGTGAACACCCAGGTATTTGAAACTCTCCACAGTTTCTATGTCCTGCCCCTGGATGTTCACAGGTGAGTGAGGTGGGGGTCTTCTCCTGAAGTCGATCACCATCTCCTTGGTCTTACTGGTGTTTAAGCACAGATCGTTCTTCTCACACCAGTCCACAAAGTCCATGATGACCGACCGGTACTCCAGCTCGTTCCCCTCAGACACACAGCCCACAATGGCCGAGTCGTCAGAGAACTTCTGAAGGTGGCAGCTGTCCGTGTTGTAGGTGAAGTCCGAGGTGTAGAGGGTGAAGAGAAACGGAGATAGAACGGTGCCCTGGGGGGCCCCGGTGCTGCAAAGTGCCACCTCTGACTGACAGCCGTGCAGCCGCACGTACTGAGGGCGGTCAGTGAGGTAGTCCATGGTCCAGTCAGCAAGATGTTTGTCCACCCCAGCGTCCTCCAGCTTCCCCCTCAGCAGCACCGGTCTGATGGTGTTGAAAGCGCTGGAGAAGTCAAAGAACATGACTCTCACAGCGCTCCCGGTGGTCTCCAGGTGCAGCAGGTAGATGATGGCGTCCTCTACTCCGATGTTGGGCTGGTAGGCAAACTGCAGCGGGTCCAGGGTGGGGCTCACCACGGTGCGCAGGTGAGCTAGGATGAGGCGCTCCATGGTCTTCATCAGGTGGGAGGTCAGGGCGACTGGTCTGAAGTGGGCCGGTTCCCTGGCGTGCGGCGTTTTGGGAACCGGTACCACACAGGAAGTCTTCCACAGGGTGGGCACCACCCCCAGGCTGAGGCTCAGGTTGTAGATGTAGCTGAGGACCTCACAGAGCTCATCTGCACAGGTCCTCAGCAGCCTGGGGGGGATGCCGTCCGGTCCTGAGGCTTTCCTTTGTTTCAGCCTCATCAGCTGTCCTCTCACCTGCATTGGTGTGACTGTGAGGGGGGAGGAAGGTAGGGCTGAAGGTGTGGATGGGTCAGTCGTTGATCGGAGTGGCGGTGGGGGGGATGGTAGGTCTCTGGAGGGCTGGTGGTTGGAGTCGTGTGGAGAGTTGAGGGCAAGGAGGGGGCCAGTGTGGGGGGAGTCGAACCGAGTGAAGAATGTGTTCAACTCATCTGCAGACTTGGTGTCTCCGTCTGCAGCCCTGCTGGTCCTCTGCCCAAAGCCGGAGATGTTCTTCAGACCTCTCCACACATCCCTGACGTTGTTCTGTGCCAGCTGCTCCTCCATCTTCTTCCCATAATCCTTCTTTGCTGCCCTGATCTTCCATTGGAGCTCCCGCTGGACTCTACGCTGCTCCTCTCTGTCCCCTGAGTAGAAAGCCCTCTTCTTCTGGTTCAGGAGGACTTTCGGCTCAGGGGTCACCCAGCGGGGGTTGTTTGGAAAGCATCGTAGCCGTCGTGTAGGCACGATGCTCTCCACACAGAAGTTCATGTAGTCAGTGATGCATTCAGTCAGGCTGTTGATGTCCTCTCCATGATAGCTTTGGAACATGCTCCAGTCTGTGGTTCTGAAGCAATCCCTCAGCTTCTCACTGGCTTCGTCTGACCAAACTTTCACTGACTTCTTCTGTGCTATTGTTCTCCTCACCAGTGGGATGTAGTGGGGGAGCAGATAGACGAGGTTGTGGTCTGAGCGTCCCAGAGGGGGGAGGGGGGCGGAGGTGTAGGCATCCTTAACGTTAGCATAAAAAAGGTCCAGCGTTTTATTGTCCCTTGTTTTACACGTGACGTACTGGGTGAGTGTGGGGAGGATGGAGCGGAGGGAGGCATGGTTGAAATCCCCTGTGATCAGCAGGAGAGCGCGGGGGTGCTGTGTTTGCAGTTTGTTTACAGCGGCGTGGATCCGCTCACACGCGGCGGCGGCGTCCGCGGAGGGAGGGATGTAAACACAGAGCATGATCACGTGGCCGAACTCTCTCGGCAAGTAATAAGGTCTTAAGCTCACTGCGAGAAGTTCAACATCCGAGCAGCATATCTGCTGCTTCACGTGAACATGCGCCGCGCTACACCACCTCTCATTCACAAACACTGCCAGCCCTCCCCCTCTCTTTTTTCCGCTCCCCGCAAAAGTTCTGTCCGCGCGGATAAGTTTAAAGCCGTCCGTGGAGATCACTGAGTCCGGGACAGATCCATCTAACCACGTCTCCGTGAAGCACATAATACTAGCGTCTCTGTACTTACTCTGGAAACGGGTTGGTGCTGTGAGTTCCTCGGTCTTGTTTCGTAAAGATCTAACGTTTCCAGTGACAACCGATGGTAAATAACCTTTCCTCCGCTTCGTCCTCCCGCCCCGACATCCTCTCCGCCTCCTCCGTATTTCTGCGGGGATGTATAGTTTCTCAGCGTGGTGATGAACGGGGCCGCAGCGCGGGGAGTCACGTAGTCCTAGAAGCTGGTTCCTCGTGTAGATCAAGGGACGCTCGGAGTTGCGGACAAAGGGATCTCCACTCGCGGCATCGAAATGTGCCGAAAGTAACAAAAATATAATCACTAGAGTCCCAAACGTTGGTTTCTTCAGGGCATCTAGGCTCAGAATACCCGATGCGGTATTCAAAAATATACAAGCAATCCAGAAAACACAATAAAAAGGAGAAAGTAGGAAAAGAAGGGATACCGCCGATGTGACTGGCTGCTGCCTGCGCAGCGCCATCTTGGTCAAGCTAAGGTGATCAATTTATGGTGAGTTGTTCAGAATTAAATATGTAATTATAAGTTGATGTTGGACCTGGGTGTACCCCGCCTCTCGCCCATTGAATGCTGGAGATAGGCACCAGCACCTCTTGCGACCCCACAAGGGACAAACGTGATGGAAAAAGGATGGATAGATGGAAGTTGATGTTGAAAATTACTTTTTAATAAAGCCTTGTACCTTAACTTCTTGAAGTCAAAGTGTTTTTGTTTGTGTTTGTTTTTTTTTTTTTGTTTTTTTACAAAGAGTAGCTATAAGACAAACTATTAACAAATCTATTTTTGATGCCACTTTCATGACACTGACAGTGAGTGTAATGACATATTTCACAAAAGAGGAACCTTCAGCTTCAGTGTAAAGAAAGGATGTGAAAAAAAGATGCATTCTCAGAACCTGAAAAAAATCTTTATCTTTGCTTCTTTATCTGAGCTAAAACTGTTCTAAAGAGAAGTAAATCTATTTAAGATTAAAACCTAATGAAAACATATTTAGCTCTTTACAAAACTATGTTTTTGGTTTGTATTTTAGTTATGTGTATTACTTCAAATATTTAAAGTGACAGATGATATTTACTTGAGTCATGTTTATGCAGCATGAAACTTATTAGAACTATAATTATAAATAAGTTAAGATTGTGTAAGACATAACATTTGTTTTGTTACTACATTGTGTGTGGTGTGGACTGTGGTTCCGTGTTCCATAGTTTCTCGATTTTATTCTGATTCTCTTTTCTGTGACATCTCTGTTTCCAAGACATAAGCAGCTTTAAAATACATTTTCTTTTTTTTGCACTTTAAATTCGGGAACGTTTTTTTTTTAAACATTGTTTTTTTTCTTGCCGTGCTAATAGGTCGCTAGCCTAGCTTATTTTTAGCCCTACTATAACTTCTTTCTCTGTCTCTCCACTAGCATCTCTGTCTCTGTCTAAAGCAGGAAATACACTGGGTGTGTAATGTAAGTGGTGTAGCTTACAGGTATGTTTTTAAAAGAGTAAATTTACACCAGATGCTACAAAGTATGCTCCATAGATGCGTGTTTCTGCACTGAGAATCCTCACATGTAAAGAGCACCAAGTAGAAGCCGTGCCTTGGCCTTCCGTCCTCTAGTCGATGAAGTGTTGCGAAAGGAAAGGCAGTGAGCTTGGTGACAATGGGTGCATCCCATCAATCAGCAGTGTCAACAACAAGGTGACTTCTACTACCTTGTGGCCGAACTGAGACTCAACTATTATTTTGGGATACTTTCGGTAGTGAACTTTGACATGGGATGATGTTTTCCTGTTTATTCCTTGCCAAACAGGAGAATATAAGTGTCTGAAATTACAACTTCAATCTAATTTAGACCCCGTGTAGTGTACGTGTGTTTTATGCTTCTAGTGTAAATTTATTGACTGATTAAAATGAAAAGCTAACCTAAACGTAGGACGTTCGTATGCTGCTTTGCTGCGTTTACGTGCTGGAATGCGTCTGGTGTATTTCCTCATAAAGTCTCCCCCTCTCTCATGTTCTATGCGTCTAATGTTCAGATATTCCTCTGCCTTACTTAGTGAGAATGGTAAGTGTATTATATGTAGTATTTTTGTTACTTTGGAGGTGAGGGTGTCAGTATTGGAGGCCTGACTCTGTGATGTTGAAAAACCAACAGCTAGCCGAGGCCCCTTAGCTGGCACGGAGCCACAAAGATTACCTTCACACAGCGGACCACCAGGAGAGCCAGCCAGGACCAAGCCGGCTGGGTGACAGTAAGCATAGTCCTAGATCCTAGCCCACGGGTCACCACCAACCCGTCTACGTTTCTAACACATTTTTCCCACTCAGCGAGACAACCACTGAGAAGCCGACACAGGTAATTGGCAGCTCCATAGTCAGAAATGTGGTATTAGAGACACCAGGGATTATAGTCAAATGTTTGCCAGGGGCCAGAACGGGTGACTGGTGTCCTGAAAACGAGGTGGGCTACATTGATAACTGTTGAACTTTCTGGGGAAAACCTGGTCTGATCCGGAGAAATAGCATCCTTTTAATTTTGGATAGAGCAGCTCTTCTTTCTAGGAATCTGGCCGGATTCATTAGTTCTCCAAAATGCTGACAACCCAGGGTCCAGACCAGGAGGCAGAGCCGTAGTTTAACACATCTCTCTGCAGCTTCTGTACTGTTACTCACCTATTACCCTATGGAGACAGTGTGTTGCCCATGGCCAGAACCAAATAGATTAAAAACTGACCTGAAACGAGCAAATTATGAAAATCTCATAAAATCTAAAAATCTAATTCAAGTTTTTGGTCCAATTTGAACCAAAAAAAAACAAACATATACAAAACAATTAAATGTGGTTCATTGAACAAAAGATCTCTCTCTTCATAGAAAACCTTATGTTCATAAGATCTCTCTCTTATTGAACATTAGGAAAGAGACCTCTAATTTGTTAAATTTTCACATTCCCAGAAACACAGAGTGAAGAGGAAGAGTGGCAACCATCTTTTGCTCAGATTTATTAATTATTCCCAATTATTGTTGTCGGGGTGGCAAGAAAAACATGAAAAAAGGTTGTTTCCATGTGTGAGCTTTAACGGTGCCTTGAAAACATTTTTATGTCCTGTGACCTTTGAACATTTTTCACCAATTTGCCTACTTCTGAAGGTCATTGGTGGTGCAGAATTTTAATTAAGTGTATCAAAGCCAAAAAAGTACATAAAATTACAAACTATGCATAATTTTCCTTCCACCTTAAATTGTGATACTTTTTGTTGGTCTTTCACATAAATTCCCAATAATATACACCAAAGTTTGTGTTTTTAACATCACAAAATGTTGAAAATCTCAAGGGATTTAAATCCTTTCACAGGACACTGTATATAGTCTAAACTACCTGTCTACACTTTGTTGTATTTATGAGAGTATTTTGTTCTTAACATAGTAACGTTGTTATCCGTGAGAGATCCTAAGAACAATTTATGCCATCCATGAAGACTGCTAAACAAGTTCCCATTTCAATCTGATATAAAGTCTTTAAACACCCCTTTCCTATTTAGAAGGTTTAAATATTTGTGTATTTTCGTCCTATGTTTTCATGTTTCTAATAACTCAATGCCTTGCTTAAAATATTGAAAGGGGCAGCAGTGCAAAGGTTTGGTGAACTAATCATTAGACATGGGGGAAATGGAGGAAATCCTGTTATTGTGCTAATCTTACTCAGCTGCCAATCCTAAATATTCCAAACATCTACAGCCTTGCCCTTAAAGGGTTTGAAAACTTGTAATGATTACAACAGTAAAGAATAGATTCAAATACCTTGTATTGTTTCTACTTTAATTTCAGTGTAGATGACTTTTCCATTCCTGCTCACCCCACACCAATACTTCCCTGTGCCTGTTGAGAGAAGGCTAGAAATTGCTGTTGTGACGAGTCTTGTGCTTTTTTCATCATAGATGGAGTATGCGGCTGTACTTTTTTGTGATGTTGTGATAAAGACGTCATTGTAATCACAGTCGTTCCTGCACAGGTACTTCTCATAAGTCTGATAACCATCAGGATATGCTCATCAGCATTGCAGAGGCTGAAAGGGTCTTCTCCTCTCAGCTTCCTCTCCATTGATCAGCTTGACAGGTTGATCAGGCTGAGCTATGCCAAAATTCCTTTCGCCGACTTTGAAGCTGCCAGAGTCCTGTACCTCCAGTCCCCCAAGGGCTTGTGTTTGTGTTGAAGTCATGGCCTCCAGTTGCTTTTACTTTACATCCCAGCCCCTGGCACTTCTAGTTTTGTTGTTTAAGTATGTCAAATGAGCTATAATACTAGCAGAGTCTCTGGTAACTGAAAATCAGCAAGGGAAATCAAGGGAAATCTACCTCCAGATTTCCAAGGCACTTCTAATCTTGTTTTAGGGACTACCTCACATGAACTTGGAGAAGAATGTTGCATTACCTCCGTCAACCTTATTGGTGCTTTTTTAAAGAGATGCAGCTTAAGCGAAAATTCAAACTGAAGAAACTCCATTGCCTACCTCCATCAATCAGAGACTCATCCGCCTCCGACGCAAGCCAATCAGCTTTGAACTGCTCCTCCTCGAAGCCAATCAGCATCCTGTGTTCATCTTAAAAAGAACTCCACATCCTCATCTCGGCCTTCTGCTTTGCGAGCAAGCGGTGGCTGGGCGTGTCCGGTTTGGACTCTGTTGACCGGTTTCAACCCACCTCCATCCCCTTCTCCACCATCGTAGCAAGCTTCGCCTGGCTTTCCTACGGTCCTCCTTCAACCTCGTCCCTATCAGAGTGTAATTCCTCCTGGACTCTTATGGAATTCCCAGTCACTTCTTAAAACAGTCCGGCAGAAGACCGCCATGCTGAGCCTGGTTCTGCCAGAGGTTTCTTCCCAAGGGGAGTTTTCCTCTCCACAGTCGCTTCATGCTTGCTCATCATGGACAGTTCATGCAAACCTGTGTTTATCAAGTTGGACATCTAGCTCAAACAGTTCATCATATGGACTGAACAAACTTTATTTATCTCCATTCCACCACCAGTTTCAGACCTGGGGGGAAATATCCCTATTCTCATACACCTGCTTTTGCATATTGAAGTATAATTCAGCGTGAATTTTTCCTGCCGAGGTCTGAGCGCCAAACTCTTAAAATATTGTATCAATAAAATTCTTCTAATTGCCTTTTCTTTCTGTGTGAGTTTTTCAGATTGAAATAAAAGTGTTATATCTTCTTTAGTTTATTGACAATTGGCAGCTGACAATGATGTTTGTATGTGGCAATGAAGTTTCACCTTTTAGTATAAGAAATTGTTTCAGTGCACTCAGGGTCAGCTGTGTTCTTAACTCCTCATATTATAAAAAAAACATTTTATTGTTGTTAGACTAAGACAAAAAAGTTGTCAAACTTAATTTGAAGTTGTTGAAAAAGTGGCAATACTTAAATTGAGTTTGCTGAAAAAGAAAGTTACAATACTTAAGATAAGCTTGTTGAACAAGAAAGTTACACGACCTCAGATAAGTTGTCAAATTTGTCATTTATTTTGAATCTTTTTGCAAGTTCCTGCCAGAAGGCTAATTGCAAGTATCTATCCAACTGTGTCTGTATCTGTAGCTATATAGCCAGTATAAACACCCTTCGGCACCACATACCAGCTTACATGTACTAAGATACATGAAAATGTGACAAGTTCAAGTTTCAGAAATAGATTTAGTGCACTCAGTGTGAGATGCATTCTTAACAGAGTAGAAACACAAAAATGCAAGATGTACCCGGCAGTCCTGGCTAAACTTCCTCCTCTGTTGGTTTGCAGATTGTGTTGTAGACTACTTCAGTTTGTTGTTGTTCAACTTGCTGTTTATGTAATAATCAAGTTTCACCTTAAGTTTAAGTTACACTCCTGGATTGTATGTATTAACTTATTAAACATTATGTACCTAAAAATGATCTCATGTCTTCCTTAAGCTATCCCCACCTCTAGTCAAACACACACCTGTCATCCTCAGGACAAAAGTAGTGTAGCAAAGACAAAAAGTTGTCTGCATTCCACCTCAAAATGCAAGAAATAGCATTTCGGAGTTTAAATTTCAAAATGTTTTTTCATCTGAGTCAGATGCTATTAAAAAATATATTGTATTAATTTGTTCATGCAGGTGGAGGATCAGGGGAGCAAAGATTTTGTAAATAGTTGTCGTCTGCTGTTTGATAAATTCTTAAAGACTGATAATTCTTTCTACAATCTTATTAAACTCACAAACCAAAAATAGATAATAGAAAGAAATGTAGAATTTTAGGCACACAAGAGATTGAATCAGCATAAAAACAAATGCCATGTTGACAGTCCATCTTTTTGTGTACATTTTAATTATGCTTCAACAATTTTAAACAAGTACACACGATATTATGACTTGTAGTGAAAGAGCAGAGCTGAGAGAAAAAACATAGGCTGATAAATTTACGCACCCAACAGCCTGTCTGACAAAGAAGCCATATTGAGTTGTTTCTATAATGCCTAAATTTCAGCTTAAATTTAAGGTGATCAAATTATGGTGAGATGCACAAAATTAAATAAGAAAATATAGGTGGATGTTGAAAATGATTTTTTAAGACAACCTTGTCGCCTGACTACTGGAACAGCAAGCAGGGTTTTTGTTACAAATTTACATATTTTTCACAAAAGAGGAACGACTTCAGCTTTAGCTTTAACAAAAAAAGTGAAACTAACAAATTGCTGTGTTCTGAGGAACTAAAAAAAAGTCTTTAACTTTACCTCTTTATCTGAGCTTTATAAGACTGTTCTATAGAGAAGTCAATCAATGTAAGACTAAAAACTAATGAAAAAATATTTAATACTTAAATTATTGTACTATGTTTTTGGTCTCTATTATTTTATTAATGTGTTTTACCCCAAACATTGGAAGTAACATATGGGATTTACTTGATTCACATTTGTGCTGCATTACACTAATTAGGCCTATAATTATATAATTAGAATTATAAATAAGATGCAATTACGAATAACAGGTGTTATATCCATTTGTTCATTAAATCATACAGACAATAGCTAATTTTTTTGTTTGGACTAGTGCATGCTTTCAGTAACAGCGCAGTAATGACGTTGTTTCATTAAAATCAAGCCATACAATACTTCCAGTGGAAAGTAGTATTTAAAAACCAGCAAAAAATGTAAACTAAAACTATTGCAAATATTCAGAAAGCCTAAAAACAAATACTTATTTTTGAAAAGCTTATACTTATATATATATACTTATATATTTCCTGTTTTGGAAAACAAATACAATGTTTTAAGAGCAGGAAAAACCTAACTTGGATCCACAATTTACAAATGATTGTCTGCTAAGGGGTAAACATGCTCTTCATTATCTCAGGGTTTTATGGAAATCCTCGTTAAATTAGAAATCCTCTGCTGCTGTGACGTTTCCGTAATCTCCATCTCCATCCAGAACATCCAAGCAGTAATGGACATTTGTTTATTTTGAGGTGTTCTGCTGTGATGTCAATACTACAACGTCATGGTTGCGATACACCTAAAAAAGAAACAATAGATCTCATGTATTATCAGTGAATACAACAAAACTAATTTCCTGAAGGTTCCTATTTGCCATGCGCTTGCTTCTCGTACAATATAAATATCATGAAAATGTTTAATATTTTTGTCACACATTACAGTAATTTAAACTCATATTTAATATATATTCATGCACATAGAATACAATGTTTATTTCTTTCAATTTACATGATTATGGCTAACAGATAAAAAAAAATTTTATTCAGCATCTCAAAAAACTACAGTGTTGTAAAAAAAAAGTTAGATCATATTCACAGACAGGGTCCAAAATGAACACTCGGCAGATGCCAAATGCGAGTACATTTTCCGTTTGGCGAGTAAATTTCAGATAGCTAGCTGCCACATGGCGAGTAAATGCTTGCACCAAATAATTTTTGTCTTTCAGTCATCATTTGGGTGGTTCCTCTACTCTCAGCTCATATGACAACAAGCGCGCATGTACACAAACACTTGCACATGTGACACGAGAACTACAGTTAATGGCTTGTACTTGTATAGTGCTTGAACTAGCACTATACAAGTAGAGATTATGTGGAGATATTTAGCAGGAGTCAGTCAGAATTAATATTTTGGCCGGTAAAAAATATGCTGTGCCGGTTGATTCTTACAACTACCAGCCAACTTGGCTGGTGAGTCAGGAAGTTAATTTCGGACACTATTCACAGAAGGTTGAGTTGAAGGAAAAATGTTCACCAGCAACAGGGCTAACCACAGCCTTGTGAGGACTGTCAATCAGAATTTTTCTGAAGTCCACAGTGAACACAGTCATCTACCAGGAAATTTTGGAGCACATGCTTCTTTCTGCTGACAAGCTTTATGTAGTGGTTGATTTAATTTTCCAGCAGGACTTGGCATGTACCCACACAGCCAAAGGTATCAAAAGCCGGACCCTATTGTTACTGTTGCTATGCTTGATTGGACTTTCTGAAATGAGTTACAAAAAATGTTGAGCTGTACTTATAATTCACCCTCTGACCACTAGAGGCAAAGTTCTTGAAAAGCAATCTGCTATGTTTCTAATATGCATCCCCCATACATCTCTGGCAGGAATAACATTGCATATAGCTTGAGGTGATTTTCGAAAATTCTCTAAAATTAAAGTTTCCCACAAATGCTGTATGCAACAGAGTACACACGGGGGAGAAGGTGCTTTTGTCAGATGATAACAAAGCTGAACTTCTTTGGCTTAAATAAAATATTCTTAAAGGAAAAACACATCATGCTGGAACGCACCATCTCCACAGTGATACATGGTGGTGGCTGCATCATGCTGTGTGCATGCATTTCTTCAAGAGGGACATAGAAGCTGGTCAGAGTTGAGGGACAGATTGATGGAGCTAAATATGAAGCAGCTGTGTCTAGATCTGTTGTTGCAAGTGGTAGTAGTACATTTGCAAGGCGTGTATGTGTGATCACACAATGGTCCCAGAGAAAAGCTTTGGACTTTAGTTTTCTTACATCTATTCCTCCACACATTTCTTTAAAATCAAGCTTGTTTCCCACGGCAATGACTTCTGTTCTGGAACAAAAAAAAACATGAGAAAAGAATACCGCGCTTGTATGTGTTTGGTTGAATTGAGAACATTAGAAGCTTTGAATATACCTTTTACTTTGTGACATTTTTTGTTGCAAACTATGACCAGGATGATTGTCAGCGTCAGCAGCAGCACAGAACGTACAGCAATAAGTGAATAAATAGCTGCATCAGGAAGCCCTAAATCAAGAGAAGAATAAATTAAACACAAAGCTACATTGCTTCCTTAAAACCTTAACCGCTTATCACTATTTCACAAATAACAGAAATTAACTGAATATTTGAAATATGGTCCAAGGACAAATCAGTAATGCATGTTTTTCATATACATTATTGATATAAGCATATGAGGTTTGTTACCCAAGTGAAGTTGCCCCCCCCCCCCACCCTCTTCAAATCAGACAAAATTAGTGTCAAACGTTTGTGCTGGTTTGTGCAGAAAATTTTTTCGTTTGTGCCGCTATCATTTTTAAGATATAAATGTTTCTAGAGGTCATCAAAGGTCAACCAGCCCGCCCCCCACCTTCTTCAAATCAGACGAAATGGGTGTCAATTAACTCGACTCCGTTTGTGCTGGTTTGTGCAGCAAAAATTTTTGTTTGTGCTGCTTTGGCTTTGAAGTTATTAATAAAAAGGCAAAGGTCAAAAGGTCAACCCCCCCCCCACCTTCATCGAATCAAACAAAATTGGTGTCAAACGTTTGTGCTACGTTTTTGCTGGTTTGTGCAGCAAAAAATTTCTATCATTTTTTTCCAGGTTAAATTTTGATTATTTATATTCACAGGTTAGCAACTTATAATTTGTATGAAATTCACAGTTTCAGCATGAACAGATGTTCACTGACCATTGATGACCTCTACAAACCATTGTTAATATCATTAAAATGATAGCTGTACTGAGAACTTGACATGAGGCAGTTTTTGACCTCCCTGTCTCCCCATGAACTTTTCAGCACTTTCACCTCTCATGCAGTCCAGCTCTCACTCCACCTCCTCGTTAGTTCCACCTGCCGTTCCTAATTATCCCGGACTCAGTACACCTGCCAACACCTCTACTTAAACCTCCCTCAGTCGGCTCTTCGCCGCCGGATTGTCTTCATCATTCTTCCTCCAAACCTCGTCCTACCTCGTGCTTCTCACATCTGCCAGTCAGAGCTTCCCACGCCTGCCTGAAACAGGGCTCCTTTTGTCGACGCCTGCTACCCCAGCACTCCAAGTAATCTCTCTCCTGTGTTGCTGGATTTATTGCTACCCCAGGACTCTAAAAACTCTCTCTCTGCCGTGTTGCTGGCTATTCCTGGCTCCCAGCGTACTTCCGACTCCACAGCACAGCCCCCACAGCTCTCCAGCTCCTGCCATCACCATCCTCCTGCTGCAGTCCAGTACAGCCTCTCTGGTCTCCTTCTCCACAACTCACCTTTGACAATTAAGCTCTAAAAACAAGGCTCAGTATGTGGCTGTGTTTGGGTTCATCAAGATAAACTGTGACAAATATTTCCAAAGCCAAAGCAGCACAAACGACAATTTTTGCTGCACAAAACAGCACAAAGTCAAGTTAATTGACACCAATTTTGTCGGATTTGAAGAAAGTGTGTGTGTGTGTGTGTGTGGGGGGGGGGGGGGGTCCTCTAATGTTTCTAGAGGACCTTTGATGAATTCTAGAAACATTTCTTTATATCTTCAAAGGAGAAGTCCAGTCAAAATCAGAATTCAAACTGCTGAAAGTACTTTAAATATAAAATTTCTACATACTGTTCAATAAATGATAAGCTTTTTAATTAAGAGTAATTTTCATTTGAAGGTCCTTTTATGGGGGCCGGCATCTTGGTGAAGAACAGTACTGCCTCCTCCCAGTTTGTGACGTCAGGTCGCGGGATCGGCTGTAGAGCAAGTCCCAATGCCCTATCTGTCCCCTTGTAAATAAATATCCGTTTTGATGCCAAAATATTTTTTTAAGGTCTTAAACAAAGATAGACATGGTATTAAGCAATTAAATTTAAAATAATACTAATTTCACATTTTAGAGACATAAAAAGACAACAAATAAGCATGGTTTATAGGTTGGGTTCTGCAATGTTATCAGGGAGTAAAAACTCATCTCAACTAAAAACTCATCTTTAGAACCAATCTCTGCTCAAAATGGTGATCTGCACCGCCTAATCTACTTTCAGCAGTTACCATCAGTTATTGCAACCGTAAATTGCAGAAAATATGGGCAGAGCGGCCCCTTCTGAGTTTACTCTCGGCTCCTGTCAGAATGAGCTGCAGTGCGTTATGAGGCGGAGGGATATTTCACCGTCACTTAGTTTAGAGCCCAAACAATCGACTTCACTTTCAGAAACAAGCCCCAAAAAAAATGTAACCCGCAAATTTACAAGCGACTATAGAAAAATAAGACCAAAGTTGCATAAAATAAGTGAGCTTCACAACAGTGAGCATCCCTCCGCCGCTCTGGTCGGGTAAACAAATGTCCCCGCAAATTCTACATTATAAAAAATAAAAAATAAAACTACCGAAAAGTCTCGCTCTCATGTCATCTTGAAGACATTCTTCTTCGAAAATGTTGGCTACAGATGACGTTATGGAGCTAAAGTGAAAATTCAGACTGAAGAAACTCTATTGCCTACCTCCATCAATCAGACTCATCCGCCTCCGATGCAAGCCAATCAGTTTTGAACTGCTATTCCTCGAAGCCAATCATCATCCTGGGTTCATCTTAAAAGAACTCCACATCCTTGTCTCGGCCTTCTGCTCAGCGAGCAAGCAGTGGCGTGCCGCGTCTGGTTTGGACTCAGATAATAATAATAATAATAATACATTTTATTTAAAAGGCGCCTTTCTAGACACTCAAGGTCACCGTACAGAAGGGTAAAAAGTCAGAAACAAAATCAAAACAAAAATCATTTAAAAAATACCGAGGC
Source organism: Fundulus diaphanus (assembly GCA_037039145.1). Taxonomy (NCBI): domain Eukaryota; kingdom Metazoa; phylum Chordata; class Actinopteri; order Cyprinodontiformes; family Fundulidae; genus Fundulus; species Fundulus diaphanus. The sequence goes on along the minus strand of CM073123.1, from coordinate 23,390,430 downwards.
TGGGACAGGGAAATTGATAATTAAAGAGAATAGGCAGTCTTAAACAGATGAGTTTTGAGTTGTGATTTAAAATTTAGAAGTGAGTCCGTGTTTCTAAGTAGGGGTGGTAGAGAGTTCCAGAGGCGGGGGGCAGAGCGGCTGAATGCTCTGCTCCCCATGGTGGTGAGACGGGCGGAAGGGACAGACAGGTGTAAAGCAGATGAGGATCTAAGAGCACGGGAGGGGGTGGGAATGTGCAGGAGGCCTGACAGATAAGGGGGGGCTAGGTGGTGAAGGGCCTTGAATGTCACCATGAGAATTTTATATTGAATGCGGAACTGCACAGGGAGCCAGTGAAGCTGTTGGAGGACCGGGGTGATGTGGTGGATAGAGGGAGTTCTTGTTATGATGCGAGCAGCTGAGTTCTGGACCAGTTGTAGTTTATGGAGTGATTTTTGAGGAAGGCCGAAGAGGAGAGCGTTGCAGTAATCCAGTCGGGAGGTGACAAGGCTGTGCACAAGTATGGCAGCAGTGTGTGGGGTAAGGGAGGGACGGAGGCGGTTGATGTTTCTTAAGTGAAAGTAGGCAGACCGGGTAATGTTATTGATATGGGATTGAAAAGATAGGGTGCTATCGAGGATGACACCCAGACTCTTAACCTGGGGGGAGGGGGAGATGGAGGAACTGTCAATAATAAGTGGGAAACTGTCGGTTTTGGAAAGAGTTGATTTGGTGCCAATGAGTAGAACCTCGGTTTTACTACTGTTTAATTGAAGGAAGTTGTTAGTGAACCAGGCTTTTATTTCACAGATGCAATTTGTGAGGGAGGTGGGGGGAAGAGAGGACGATGGTTGCGTGGAGAGGTAGAGCTGGGTGTCATCAGCATAGCAATGGAATTGGATGTTAAATTTGCGGAAGATATTGCCAAGGGGAAGGAGGTAGATGATGAAGAGGAGGGGCCCGAGTACAGAGCCCTGGGGCACGCCTGAGGTGACGGGGGAGGGGGTGGATTTGAGGGTCTTCAGTTGAATGAACTGAGTGCGGTCAGAGAAGTAGGAAATAAACCAGTCCAACGGAGTGTTAGTGATGCCAATGGAAGAAAGCCTACTGAGGAGAGTGATGTGACAGATGGTGTCAAAGGCTGCACTCAGGTCGAGGAGGATGAGGATGGTGAGTAGTCCAGAATCAGATGCCATGAGGAGGTCATTGGTGATTTTGATGAGTGCTGTTTCAGTGCTATGGAGTGGCCGAAAACCAGACTGAAATTCTTCATACAGGCTGTTGGCAGATAGGTGAGTATGGAGCTGGGAGGCAACTGTTTTTTCAAGAATTTTGGAAATGAAGGGTAAATTGGAGATAGGACGGAGGTTGTTGAAGTTGATCGGGTCGGCACCAGGTTTTTTTACAATCGGGGTGATGGCAGCAGTTTTGAGAGGTGTAGGGACAGTTCCAGTGGTGAGAGAGGTGCGGATGATAGCGGAGATGAGGGGAACCAGAGAGGGGAGGCAGGTTTTGACAAGTTGTGTTGGGAAGGGGTCCAGTTGACAGGTGGATGGTTTTGATTTCCGGATGAGCTCTGTGATTTCCGAGACAGTGGGAAGATGGAAGGAGGAGAGCGACTGTGTAGGCGAGGGAAGATCTACTGAGGTGCTGAGATGAGCCGTTGATCCAAGGTTTTGGTGAATGTTCTTGATTTTTCCTGTGAAGTATGACATGATGTCATTGCAGAAGGAGGTTGTGTAAAGGTGCGGGGGGAAAGAGTCCTGGGGTTTGATAGTATTATTGAGTATAGAGAAAAGTGACTTAGAGCTATGTTGATTGGCAGTGATTAAGCTGGAGTAATACTGTGATTTAGTGCTGGCAATGGAGTCCTTATAGTGAATAATGTGATTATTGTACATTTCTTTGTGTATAGTGAGACCAGTTTTTCTATAAAGTCTTTCGAGTTGCCGTCCTTTGGTTTTCATGCGTTGGAGATTTGGGGTGTACCAGGGGGCGGAGACGGAAAAAGAAACAAATCTATTTTTTAGTGGAGCAAGTGAGTCAAGGATATTATGGAGACCAGTGTTGTAGTGGAGGACCAGGTCATCAGGGGTTAGCAGATTATTGAAGTCAAGGAGGCAGGAAGAGTGGATACTTGAAATAAGGGTGGAGGGATCAATGTTTTTTATGTTCCGGAAGGATATGAGGCGGGATGTTTTAGAGATAGAGAGGGTTATATTCACTTCAAATGAGAGGAGAAAATGGTCAGTTATGGGGAGTTCATCAGATGTTATGTTGTGGGGGATGACGCCAGAGCAGCAGATTAAATCCAGAATATGTCCTTTGGAGTGTGTGGGGGTAGTGGTGTATTGCTGACATCCAAAACTCTCTAGGCAGGAAGTAAAGTCTTTGGTGAGAGGCAAATTGGTATTGTCCATGTGGATATTGAAATCACCCAGTAGGATTAAGTTTGGTGATAGAGAGGATAGGTGGGTGAGAAAATCGGCAAACTCTGTTAAAAAGGCACTATTCGGTTTTGGGGGGCGGTAGACAGCAGCAATGATGGTTGGAGTTGGACCAGATAGCTTGCAGACTGTGGATTCAAACGTGCTTGAGACTGGCGCAGATACCGGCGAGACTTTCCAATTCTCGCGATGAATTATCGCGAGACCTCCTCCGCGCCCGGAACCACGGGGTTGAGAGATGTAAACAAACCCATTAGGAGTGGAATCGTTGAGCTGAGAGTATTCTTGGGGCTGTTGCCAGGTCTCGGTTAAACAGAGAAAGTCCAGTTTACGGTCAGTGATGAGGTCCTGAATGAGATGTCCCTTGCTTGTCAGTGAGCGGATGTTAAGCAGAGCAAAGTTGAGTGCAGTGTTGTTGCAGCTGGTGGTGGTGCTAGCCGACCGAGCTAGGCGGGCTAACACGCTGTGGTCGACAGCCCGGCTGGTGGAGCATGGAGGGCGACGAATCCCCCGTCGGGAGCTGGACCAGATGGATTTTATTGCTGTTGAACCGTTGTGGTGGAAAATCCGGCGGGACCCTCGGTGGATGTATCTCCGGCGTGGCTGGAAGGTGATGTCCGGGTGAAGGTGGAGTGCCTCGGGCGCAGGTCCGGGCGAGTGACAGCGGAGCCGGAGCAGGTCAGCGGCTGAATACTGCAGCAAACCCGCCACTTGCAGGTGAGCGGGCAGTAGGAATATCCAGATGCAGACAAGCAGGATGTATGTCCTGTCGGTCCACATTATTAAAAAACGTCAGGTGAGGCTGAAAACGGGCAGGACAGGTGAGCTACCGATAGTAGCCTAGTTGGGACTCACACAACCTGTAGTGCCGATGAATCGTGGCCGTATTCCCAGTAAAAAACAATTGCACTGTCCGTTAAAAACAATTGCACTGTCTGTTAAAAGGTTACCGGTTAAAAAGTTACCGGTGAGCAAAGGCAGGGAGCAGCAAATACAAAAATTCCGGCGAGCAGCGGCAGCAAGTCGTGCCAGCGTTCACTCAGCCATCTAAATGACTGAATATTCCTAATGAACTCAATGAAATATTAAGGACACATTGCAGGATGGTTTTAGGGGTGTTTGCGGTTAATCATCACACCTGATAGATGACTGGATTCAAGAGATAATAACTTATCCTGAAATCCTCCTGCCATAGGAATACCGTCTAGCCGCACATCTTCCTTTCCGACCTCTGTTTTCGTCAGCTCTGATTCCTGGCGCAATGAACTCGCAAGCGACGCAGACGCGTCCCAACTGTGGCTCTCCCTTCTTAGCGTGCCGGGGTCTTTCTCAAACTGATCCCGTGGGGCTGGCTCTTGGTTCGCGGATCCGCCGTCTCATCCGGGACCTTCTCTGGCTTTGATCGGCTTTGCGGCACCACCTTGCCGCTTGTCCCGGCCGCAACTTTTCAGCCGGATCTACTCTCTCATTCACTCGCTAATGTGTTCGGAGCCAGCTCAGGTAATATGTATTCACCCATGTTCGTCCTCTATTCAGGCGAACGTATTTCATTTTACTGTTTGTTTTCGTTTTCTTCTTCTTCTGGTGTTGCCGGTAGCCAACGGGCTTGGGGTGGCATTGCTGCCACCTACTGGTTGGAGTATGAAGTGCATTTAATATCCAATCATTATTAAACCGCTGCAACTCTGGTGCAGTTTGGCATCCGCTTGGACTGGTCTGCATGCGGCCTGCCCTGCCAGGTTCCCTGCCATGTTCCCTGCCATGCTCCCGGCCATGCTCCCTGCCATGCTCCCTGCCATGCTCGCTGTGTGTTCCCTGCGTTCTCTGCCATATTCCCTGTGTTCTCTGCCATGCTTCCTGTGTGTTCCCTGCATTCTCTGCCATATTCCCTGCGTTCTCGGCCATGTTCCCTGCCATGTTCCCTTCTATGCTCCCCGCCATGTTCCCTGCCATGCTCCCTGTGTGTTCCCTGCGTTCTCTGCCATATATTCCCTGCGTTCTCTGCCATGCTTCCTGCGTGTTCCCTGCGTTCTCTGCCATATTCCCCGCGTTCTCTGCCATGCTCCCTGTGTGTTCTCTGCCATGTTCCCTTCTATGCTCCCTGTGTGTTCCCTGCCATGCTCTCTGTGTTCCCTGTGTGTTCCCTCCCATGTCCCCTGCATGCTTCCCACCATGCTCCCTGCTATGATTGTTCATTCATCACGTGCATCAGCCCGAAACTGACCATTCACCTCACCCTTCACCTCTCCATCCACCTCACCTCATCTTTCCATTCATCTTGTTTAAGTTTTGGAAAGCCTTTGCGGCAATGGCCCTCTTTGCTAAGCTTTCACATCTTTTCTCCTTCATTGCTCATCCTTCTCTCTGCCTTCTGAACTTGCTGACACTCTGGCCTGGACCTCAGCATTTTTTGGGGGGGAATATCCCTATTCTCATACATCTGTTTATCTACGTTAAAGTATAAATCATGTTTCCTGATTTATGTTTCCTGCCGAGGTCCAAGTATTTCGATTTAGACGTTCCCCTTTGCAAGCCTTTCAGTTCCAAGTATCATCCTGAGACTGACCATCTCTATTCATTCACCTCAACATACACCTCATCTCCCCATACATCTCACTCAACTTTGGTAGGCCTTCGCGGCAACCGGTCCTGTTTGATGCACTTGCCGCAACCTCTGCAATTTTTGGGGGGAAATATCTCTTTTCTCATACGCCTGCTTATGCATATTGAAGTATAATTCAGCGTGAATTTTTCCTGCCGAGGTCTGAGCGCCAAACTCTTAAAATATTGTATCAGTAAAATTCTTCTAATTGCCTTTTCTTTCTGTGTGAGTTTTTCAGATTGAATTTTCTCTGGCCAGATGTTCGGTGGCAAATCATCTCTCTTCAAGTAGGCAATCCAACAGAAGAGCCCGTGGTGGATCATGAATTGCAAAGGTGAAAAAACTAATGTTTTTTCCACTTTTACCCGATGTATTGGAACATGCAACTGCCATGCACGTGAGCATTGTTGCTTCAACAATAGCTCTCGCGCATTTCAATGGTGAAGTCCTCTGGAAATTCGAAATAATTGTTGTTGATCGCAGCTGTGTACCACAGTTCCTATTGAATTAGCTTGTAGAGCACAGTGCCTCACCACACAGAGACGTCACAGGATGTGATGTCAGGCGGCCATTATTGCCCATACACAGTGATTGAGACAACAATTTATGCTTTTATTTTCTTATTGATTAACGCTAAATTCATTAAATCACCACAAATGTTTAATGTTAGGTATAGCTAATGATCCTGTGATTTTTCCTCGTTGACCGGACTTCTCCTTTACTGTAAAATGAAAGCGGCACAAACAAAAAAATTTTGCTGCACAAACCAGCACAAACGTTTGACACCAATTTTGTTTGATTTGATGAAGGTGGGGGGGGGGCTGGTTGACCTTTTGACCTTTACCTTTTCACTAATATCTTCAAAACCAAAGCAGCACAAACAAAAATTTTCACTGCACAAACCAGCACAAACGGAGTCGAGTTAATTGACACCCATTTCGTCTGATTTGAAGACGGTGGGGGGGGGGGGGGGGTTGACCTTGAATGACCTCTAGAAACATTTGTTTATATCTTTAAAATTATAGCGGCACAAATGAACTTTTTTGTTGCACAAACCAGCACAGACATAGCACAAACATTTGACACCAATTTTGTCTGATTTGAAGAAAGTCGGGGGGCTGGTTGACCTTTTGACCTCTAGAAACATTTGTTTATATATTTAAAATTATAGCGGCACAAGCGAAAATTGTTGCTGCACAAACCTGCACAAACGTAGCACAAACGTTTGACACCAATTTTGTCTGATTTGAAGAGGGTGGGGGGGCCAACTTCACTCAGGTTTTTTGTAGCCATAGTCGAGGTCTGACAATTTTGATAATTTTTGATCACTTTTATCACCATTAAAAGTTATAGATTTTGTTTAAATTGGCTGGTTTCCTGTCATAGATTTGGCTTGTAGGCATAGTTCACATATTTTTCATAGGGTTCAGTTTGGGTTCATTCCAGAAGCTTACTGCTACCCTGATTTATCTATAAAGAAACCAGTGTTGATGTTTGTTGGGGATCATTGCTGTGTTAAAACACCTAATTTTTTCTATGTTTTATCTAGTTGACAAAATGTTTGATTTTTTTTATATATATACTGTACTGATATAAGCATAATTGTTATATGGAAGTCCTATACAGATCAGACGTTCACATGTATTCATCATTGGCAATACTTTTATTTGAAGGATTTATTTTCAGGTTGCAAAGATCATACACCAAATAATTTCCATTATTTTTTTAAACAAGAATGTTAAAATATATTAAAAAATAAAACTATTCTAAATCACCCAAATCAATAAAATAAGTTTTTTCTTAATTACATTAACAATTTTAAACTTCATCTTTTATAAGATCTTTTGTAAGATAAATTCTGGGGGCACAAATTTAAAATAGAAACTAGAAATGTCCCAAACTTATTTCTTTAGGCTCATCGTTTGAAGCTGCGCACCATCATTTCATGTTGGTTCTCATGTTACCATTTTAATTTGTGTACACACTTATAGATTTTAAAAATAAACCTTGTTACAAAATATTTTTACTTGTATTCACTTAATTAAAGGTGAAACCTAACTACTCAAACAAGGAATTTAAAACCAACTGACTTCCATGAAAAACATTACCCTTAAAGTCTAAGTCTTGTACCGAAAAAAATTACCTGAAAACCGTTGAATAACTTCCAGAACAAGGTACATTTTGAATATTCATGTACCAAAAGTGTTCAAATTAAGTTTAAATATGAAATATCGCACATTTTTTACACCGATTATGGTATTTCGCGTTTGAGTGATGCCTCCGTTTACGATCGGCCATTTCCGACAGTGTGACGTCAGTTCAAAACACAGAGAACGCAAGAATTGAACTTGCATAGAAACACACATTGTTTACATTGTACAACCGGTACGGCGAACCAGGATATGTATGCATGTTTTCCGGGATCTTCTTTTACACACCAAATCTGCGGGTCCACATGTACTTTGAGCAAGCGCTTATAAAAAATATCGGCGAACTAATTACAAGATAAAACGCCTTCTAGGTGCATAGTTGGTGGCTGTAGGGTCGCTTATAGGCCTTGTGCAGAACACGGTGAAGTTGGTTTGATATTACACATTCAAGCTCCGCGGAGTCAGCGGGATCTAGCTCACGGTTGATCCGGTTGAAGGACTCCGATTTCGGCCAGCGTCTCTCAGCTGCTCCCTCCTCCCATACGTGGTGGGACCGTCAACAAATCTGATTTGATTTTTGTTTCTCATTAGTGCTCCGCTGACTCCGCTGAGCATGAATGTTCAATGTCAAACCAACTTCACCGCGGTCTAGTACAGGCCAGAAAGTATCGCTACATACTTGGCCGGTGGATCAAAAGGTCAGAAGGAAATGGGATAAATTCGTAAAAGAAACGCGAAAGGACTGGATTGCCAGCATTGACAAAAGTGTTTTATGCAATTCACACTTCACGAGCGAGGAAAGTCGCAGTGTTAGCAGACAGTGTTATTGCCGAATGCACGGTACTCATTCTGTGTGTGACGTCACATACCGTATCGGCCGATTGAGGAATGTTCGGGCTCATTCGCATATACAGCAAGTTTTATCGAAATTACTTCCAAACGGCGAACATAATTCACATATAATATACATTTCTTTACTCTGGTGACTATTTGAATGCATCTGTGTTAAAATACATTTTACGTGCGACTTAGACTTTAAACTGGAATATGTAGAATGTAGCAGAAGTATCTTCAGATCCTAAAGCCACTACCACCAAAATATATAATTTCAGCACTTCCTGCTGTTCGTCTTTCGAAGAAGAAATTGGGGATTCTGACAAAACAGTTGTGATAGTAGCAGCTATGCATGCGTCCTCCTGCGGGGTTAGTAGCTCTTGCTTTTGTCACAGCTGGTATGTCCTGCCTTTGGGTCAAGATGGCTTCTTGTGTGCTTATGAACGCACAAATACCATCAGAATTCAACTTGCAGGCAAGGTTAGGTGAATATTATACATGCGCTAAATATAAGTATGAGACATTCTGAGTAACTCCTTTCTCAGTTTCATTCATGGTATTGGGTCTGTGTTGCTTTTGACCATCTACCTGCTGTGGTGCCATTTGCTGGCAGCTCGTCGAGCTTTGTCTTTCTTCTTTCATTATGTTCTTTGGTTCCTGCAACGACCAATAAAACAAAATCTGATTTGAAAGTTCAAATCAGAAACTTTGTAAAAACAATTTACTAACCTGGCCATCCACAATGATAATGTGTAGCACTCTACTTTCTGCACATTATCAATCTGACCCTGCTCCCACCGAATACGTTCGGCGAAAGGAGGGACATTCACCAGGCATTTATGACCTCTGAGCTGTTTGGGCGTAGTGACACCAAAAGTTGTTTTTTTTCTAATCATGGTATCAAATGCAAATGTAGTAAGTAGCAGGCGCCATGAGAAACCACAAGTAGCACTGGTCAAGGCACTTCCTGCTGTTCGTCTTTCGAAGAAGAAATTGGGGATTCTGACAAAACAGTTGTGATAGTAGCAGCTATGCGTGCGTCCTCCTGCGGGGTTAGTAGCTCTTGCTTTTGTCACAGCTGGTATGTCCTGCCTTTGGGTCAAGATGGCTTCTTGTGTGCTTATGAACGCACAAATACCATCAAAATTCAACTTGCAGGCAAGGTTAGGTGAATATTATACATGCGCTAAATATAAGTATGAGACATTCTGAGTAACTCCTTTCTCAGTTTCATTCATGGTATTGGGTCTGTGTTGCTTTTGACCATCTCACCTGCTGTGGTGCCATGTGCTGGCAGCTCGTCGAGCTTTGTCTTTCTTCTTTCATTCTGTTCTTTGGTTCCTGCAACGACCAATAAAACAAAATCTGATTTGAAACTTCAAATCAGAAACTTTGTAAAAACAATTTACTAACCTGGCCATCCACAATGATAATGTGTAGCACTCTACTTTCTGCACATTATCAATCTGACCCTGCTCCCACCGAATACGTTCGGCGAAAGGAGGGACATTCACCAGGCATTTATGACCTCTGAGCTGTTTGGGCGTAGTGACACCAAAAGTTGTTTTTTTTCTAATCATGGTATCAAATGCAAATGTAGTAAGTAGCAGGCGCCATGAGAAACCACAAGTAGCACTGGTCAAGGCACTTCCTGCTGTTCGTCTTTCGAAGAAGAAATTGGGGATTCTGACAAAACAGTTGTGATAGTAGCAGCTATGCGTGCGTCCTCCTGCGGGGTTAGTAGCTCTTGCTTTTGTCACAGCTGGTATGTCCTGCCTTTGGGTCAAGATGGCTTCTTGTGTGCTTATGAACGCACAAATACCATCAGAATTCAACTTGCAGGCAATATTAGGTTAATATTATACATGCGCTAAATATAAGTATGAGACATTCTGAGTAACTCCTTTCTCAGTTTCATTCATGGTATTGGGTCTGTGTTGCTTTTGACCATCTCACCTGCTGTGGTGCCATTTGCTGGCAGCTCGTCGAGCTTTGTCTTTCTTCTTTCATTCTGTTCTTTGGTTCCTGCAACGACCAATAAAACAAAATCTGATTTGAAACTTCAAATCAGAAACTTTGTAAAAACAATTTACTAACCTGGCCATCCACAATGATAATGTGTAGCACTCTACTTTCTGCACATTATCAATCTGACCCTGCTCCCACCGAATACGTTCGGCGAAAGGAGGGACATTCACCAGACATTTATGACCTCTGAGCTGTTTGGGCGTAGTGACACCAAAAGTTGTTTTTTTTCTAATCATGGTATCAAATGAAAATGTAGTAAGTAGCAGGCGCCATGAGAAACCACAAGTAGCACTGGTCAAGGCACTTCCTGCTGTTCGTCTTTCAAAGAAGAAATTGGGGATCCTGACAAAACAGTTGTGATAGTAGCAGCTATGCGTGCATCCTCCAGCGCTGCTATGTTTATTTTGTTTTTTTTTTGGCTCAGCAGTTCTTGCTTTTGTCACAGCTGGAATGTCCTACCTTTGACCATAAAACTGCAACGTGATTGGCTAAAACCGTTTTTGTTTTGGCTACAAATGATTGAGATGGGAGTGGGTCAAGATGGCTTCTTGTGTGCTTGTGAATGCACAAATACCATCAGAATTCAACTTGCAGGAAAGGTTAGGTGAATACTCTACATCTGCTAAATAAAAGTATGAGACATTCTGAGATACTCCTTTGTTAGGTTCATTCATGGTATTGGGTCTGTGTTGCTTTTGACCATCTCACCTGCTGTGGTGCCATGTGCTGGCAGCTCCTTGAACTTTGTCTTTCTGCCTTCATTCTGTTCTTTGGTTCCTGCAACGACCAATAAAACAAAATCTGATAAAGTGTGTAAAAACAATTTAAGACTTGTCCAATTAAGTACTACATTTTCACAAACTGGACGGTTGCGTCCATGAAGCTGTCTGCACAAACAGGGAAAAGCATAAGTAGAAACTGGTCCCACTTCAGCTTGGATTTGGAGTAAAGTTAGATTTTTAATATGGAAATGTTTTTTTAGCTTAATTTTTTAATATAATGTATTACTTTTAATAAAATATTTTTCACATTTTAATTTTTATAGTTTTTATTTTTTGTCTTCATCTGCATGCACAATACAAAGCTATACTACAGTTCTGCTGATGACAAACAGTTATTTAAATTGTCCCTCCTGTGTCCATGTTTGCCTCTCACCTACAGACAGATGAAACTGGGTATAGTTTCCAACGATCCACTGTGGGCTTGAGCGACACCAGTACGTCCCAGCATCTCCCGCTTCCAGCTGTGAGATTGTTACTGAGAAAGACTCAGAGGAATCCCTGAGCAGTAAGAATCTGCTTTGGCCCATCATCATGTCTCTGCAGTTGCTGCGTTGGCTTCCTTTGCAGAGGAACTTCCTGTTATCTCGTAGATGAGGTGGATAAGGGCATTGGAAGGTTATTGAATGGCCCACGACTCCTTTAATTTTTTGTGACTTCACACAGCACCATTCTGGGAAGAAGACAAAATAAAATTATTAAATGTGCTCTTTACACAATTATTGAAATTTAACTTCTCTTTGAGTCATTTGCTGCTTTTGTTTTATTTGCATGTTCTCAAAATCAGTTTAATTGAAAACAGAATTATAATCATTAGAAGTCAATAAGTTTGATCTCTCACCCATGACTTTTAGCTGAACAGCAGAGAAAACATCTGGTCCTGTCCTTTTTTGCACACCACAAAGATACAACCCAGAATCAGTCAGAGTGAGACTGGAAAGGGTCACTGTGAATATTCTTGACTTTGTATCTTCAGTGAGTCTGAATCGTCCGTTTTCTCTCTTGTTAGAGGTGATTACTGCCTGCTGTAGACATGTGGAGGGACGGTTTCCTCTGCAGATATACTTCAGCTTGTCGACAGACTCAGAGTCATAGGGACAGCTGATGGACACTGAACCTTTTTCATCACCTTGGATGTTATTCACAGTGTTGCAGCAGCTGTCTGTAAAAAAACATAATCAGATGATGCATGTTGCAGTTACATAGTGGCACAGAGACAGTTTCTTCCCCAAGGTTGTCATAATGAGCAATTTAAAGCCTGTGTATTCAGCTGTGAAACAGATAGCATGTTCACACTATCACAATTTGCCTATACTTCCTTTATAAAAAAAAATATCTGTACATACTCATACATGTACATACTGTTCTTTGTGTCCTTATTTAATTCTTCGAGTATATATATATATATATATATATATATATATATATATATATATATATATATATATATATATATATTAGATTTCTGTATGCTGTGAGCACTTGAAACCAAAGTTAACTTCCTTGTTTGTACACAAACAAGGAATTCTGGTACATCAGAGCATAGACATCATATACGTAGACGCGTCATTGGGCGCGGGTTCGCACGTCAACGTCACCGCCACCGCCATATTGCATGGGGCAGAAAAAAAGTTACATTCTGTTGTAGTGAACGTGGATCAGAGAAGATGCCTCATTCCTGTGCTGCATGTATATATATATATATATATATATATATATATATATATATATATATATATATATATATATATATATATATATATATATATGTGTATATGTATATATGTGTGTGTGTGTGTATATTTGTGTGTATATGTGTATGTGTTATGAATATAAGGATCAATTTCTTAAATCCAAACATTGTGGTGTTCATTATTTCATAAAACCGTGTCACATGTGAAACTTTAGGAAAGTACTTTTTGGGGGAGTATTAAAGAGGTAAAATTACTAATATTAGAAAAAAAGACGTAGGGCAAGAAAGTAAAAAAAAGCAAAAACAACACAAAAGTGGTAATGTTATGTGAAAAACGTTATATTATGAGAATTAAGAGGGAACATTTCCAGAATAGTCACAGTTTGCAGAATTATTTCACTCCTGGAGTAATAGAGCAAGGTTAGATTATTTTAATAATTCTTTACGAGAATAAATATTACAAATACAAAGTATATTCTGAGATTAAACTCTCTCTCATACTATTTAAGTGACTGAGTAACTGCAGATTTGCCACATTTAACATGGCTGACGCTCTAATGTATCGCAGCATAGGCAGAACCCGCCCAACGATGCGTCTACGTATATAATGTCTGCATCAGAGAATTGCTACTTTTGTCTAAAGCAGCTCGTGTAAGTTGCCACGGGGTGCGCAAGATGAAAACTGTATTGGCGGTCTGACGGTGATTTTCCCACACACCATAAAGACGTGTAAATAAACATTCCTTTTGTAAAGATTAAAATCAAAAACAGTTAATTTAATGATCTGTATTGCTGCGGAGGAGCTGAGGTGTGTTGCTGTGCGCGTGTTTACCTGATGTAAGCGCTGTGAAACAATCAGGAAATAACGTTTTATTTCTCTGGTTAATAACAGCTTCATCTAGCATTCTGTTATTGTTACTATGTGCCGCTCTACCAGCTTTCTCTCTCTGGCTTGTTTTCCCGCTCGTCATCGGACACAAATCAAATTAAACTTCTTCGTGTTTGTATTCTGCGGCGTAAATTGTGAGTCAGTCTCAGATTAAGAAGCCGGTATATGAAATACATAAAGTGATAACACGCACCGGTAGATCACCAGAGTTTAGTCTGTGAAACCATCTGGATGATCTCTGCTTCAAAGTCATTTCAGGTTGTAGAGGTGTGGCCGATCTTTTTCTTGATCACATGAAAACCCTCAGGATTATCTTGTTTATTGCAATTTAATTCAAATGATGTTGTAACTTTATTTACATAACCTTTGTTATGACGGTTGAGTTATAACTGCAACTTTTTTTTTTTTTTTTTTTTAAGATTGGGGGAGAGTCCACCCAGTTGGGACATGGAAGGGGGTGAGTGGCGAAAAAAGTTTGGGAATCCCTGGTCTAAAGCGATTTTTCCAGGTGCTGGGGTGTGAGCAAAATTTTGCCTCCTTGGCTGTTTGCACACGTGAGCTTTAAGAGTACCTTGAAAAGGTTTTTGCCCCAATCTGCTTACTTCTGGAGGTGACTGGTTGCGCAGAATTTTATTAAGGCGTATCAAAGTAAAACGAGCTGAAATGGTACAGTTCTCATTTTTGTTAGTATATAAAATTAAAAAGCATGTATCCTTTTCCTTCCACATTTCACATAAAATCCCAATAAAATACGCAAAAGTTCGTGTTTTTAACATCACAAAATGTTGAAGATACCAAGGAATATAAATCCTTTCACAGGGCAGTGTATAGGGTCTAAACTACTTATCTACAATTTGCTGTTCGCCGGATTATTTATGAAAGTATTTTGTTCTCAACAGAATGACATTGTTATCAGACATTCTTCTTTTTCCCCCCGGTGATAGATCCTAAATACAATTCATGTCATCCATGAAGACTGCTAAACAAGTTTCCACTTCCATCTGATATAAAGCCACAACATCCAAAGACTCTTTTCCTATTTAGAAGGTTTAAATATTTGTAGGTTTTTATCTTGCTATGTTTTCATGATTTTTATAACCCAATTTTTTGTTTAAAATATGGAAAGTAGCAGCAGTGCAAAGGTTTGGTGAACTAATCATGTGACATGTGAGAAATGGAGGAACTCCTGTCAGTGTGCTAATTTTACTCAGCTGCCAATCCTTCTTATTGCCACTTTTATTTTTTTTTGAATAATGATAATGCATTTAGCCACCGGGCCAGACTAAATTGTTCAGCGGGCCGGAACCAGCCCGCGGGCTGTATGTTTGACACCCTTGCCTTAGAGCATTCATATATCCTGTTTAAAACTTGTACTGATTTCAACAGTAAAAACTAAATGCACATACCTTGTATGGTTTCTAGTTCAGCTTCAGTGTAGATATCTTTGAAATACTTGCTCACCCCACACCAATACTTTCCTGTGTCAGTTGAAAGAAGGTTAGAAATTGTTGTTGTGAAGATTCTTGTGCTTTTGTCATCATAGATGAAGTATCTGGTTTTATTTTGTTGTAATGTCGTGATAAGGATGTCACTGTAATCACAGTCGTTCCTGCACAGGTACTTCTCATAAGTCTGATAACCCTCAGGGTATGAGCAGGAAACAGCCACATCTCTGCCTTCATATCCGAACACACGGACCAAACCTGCGACACTGCTCACACAGAACAGAGCTGATGGACACAGAAGAAAACACAAAAACATTTTGAAAAAATTTTTATCATAACAGCAACAGGTATTGTGATTAATGTTGTCAGTGCCTTCCTCCTCCCACATCATATTTAAGCGGTTATATAGATACAAAATAACAAACTCACAGCACAGACTGAAGAGCAGCTTCTGAAAGATCCGCATATTTGCTGTACTTGAAAGAAAGAGAAACTTTACAGGAAGTGAACTGAAAATAAATTATTTCTGAAACCACAGATGATGCTGCATGCCAAACCCTCTCACTTCTCCATTAGGAAGGTTAATTTTTAATCAGCTGTTTAGATGTGCAAAATTGCTTGATTGGATAGAAAAATATGTTTGGAATGAAAAAGATTATCTCAATATATTGTTTATATGCACACAACATCAATTAACCAATCAAGAAGTGTGTTTGCATGCTGCATCAAGATGGAGAATAGTACAGTGGTCAAATTTATCTAAAATCTACAGAAAAAAAGTGTAGCTGCTGCAAAAAACAAACAAGCAAATGCTGAAGTTTTTGCTTCTGTGTTCTGACCACCCAGAATGGACCTGCTGCAGGTTCTAAAGAGATTGAGATTTTGCTGCATTCCCTAATGAAGTTACAGGCTCAGCAACACATGCTGTTGGTCTTCCTGTGTTGCAGGATAAGAGACATCAGGTACACACAGTCAGGGCAATTTGCCCCAATCCGAATGACATGACTGGAAGTATGATGGAGTCTTGTTCAGATTAAGAATCGGGTTAAATCACCTGTCTTATTCGGAATACAATTTAATTCTAATTGAAAGAAGTATCCCACGTTCAAGTTTATGAGAAGAGGAAGGACTCAGAAAGAAATAATACCAGAGTGGCTTTGGGAGATTTTTTCATGCCATCTACCTGAGGAGCAGAAGAGCAAGGTAAGACGGTCTTGCGCATATTCAAAAAGGGACTTGGGGAAACTTCCAGGAAAATCAGCGATTCTACCTTTAATTGCAAAGGGGTGACTGTTTCAGTGTACTTTCTGCGCCGTTTCATGAACAACATAAATACTCAGCAAAGTTCTTAGACCACCCCTAAAGGCCAGACTCTCTCTGAGCATTTATTGTTAATGAAAAGTAGATGTTGTTACAAATGTCAATACAAAGGCTACAATTGTTTTTTTTTTTTTATTAAGCTTTGACAGATGAATCCATGAGGTAGGCCTAAAAGTCTGTGATAATCCATTAATGTAGTTCTTTATGAACACCAAAGATAACAGTTTGACTATGAGAACATAATATTAAAGGTATACTATGCAACCGGGGTTGATTTTCCAGCGAGACTCCCCCCAGAGGGCGAAAGTAAAAGTGCACTGTCATAAAGATGCTCAGCTGTTCTGGTTTCTCCGTCAAGCCAGGCGCGGTTGTTTTGAGCTTAGCAGACAGGCGAACGCAACGAAAAGTCGAAAAAACAGTAGTACAAACAATGACTAACACAGTGAAAGTATGAACATCAGGGTTTCCCGCAGCGCTATGTTGGCGAGGCGGCCGCGGCGGCCGCCTCGCCAAACTCACGCTACCGCCTCGCCAACATTAAAAAAAAATAAAATAATAATAATAAACTCGATATTCTTGCATGTTTATTTGACGTTAACACGCGGTTCTTTGTTGTTGCTTTCGCGTGTGCATATAGTGATTGGCAGGGCAAAAACACATGGAGTTCTTGCCGTAAAGCAAGACCGACTCTCGCGGTCTTGCACGAGACTTCTGAGCCTGTGGGTGCGCGCCGAGGGCTCTTACGGTATTTCCCCCACAGACCACCAGGGAACACATGAATTAACTGAAAAATGTTGCATAGTATGCCTTTAAAGATGCTGTTGGACAGCTTTTCTTGGCACTCAGATACTATTTAAAAACACATCTCATTCATTTATTTATTCAAGTGGAGAACACTTTTGTAAAAAAAAAAAAAAAATCACCTTATGCTGTCTAACAAATTCTTAAAGGCTATGGTAAAAACAAAATGACACATTGACAGTCCGTTTTTCTGCGTACACAATAATGAGTTGCAGTGAAAGAGCAGAGTTGAAAGAAAAAAAAAAACATGTTGATTCATATACGTTCACACCCAGCAGCCTGTCTGATCACAAAGAAGCCATGTTGAGTTAGTTCTTCTATGCCTAAATTTAAGCAAAGGGGATCAAATTGAAGTGAGTTGCTCAAATTTACATACGTAAATATAAGTCTATGTTGAAAATTACTTTTTAAGAAAGCCTTGCACCCTGACTTCTGGAACACCTCGCAGGGTTTTTGTTGCAAAAATTAGCTAGAAGAGGAACTATTAATACATCTCTTTGATGTCACTTTCATGACATCGACATTGACTCTAAGGACACATTTTTCACAAAAGAGGAACAACTTCAGCTTAGTGTTTACAAAGAAGTCAAACCAAACAAAATGTGAACTAAAAAAGTCTTTCCCTTTGCTTCCTTATCTAAGCTACACAAGACTGCGCTAAAGATAAGTAAATCAATCTAAAAATAAAAGCTAATGAAAATATATTTAATACTTAAATTATTGTACAGTGTTTTTGGTTTCTATTACTTTATTTTAGTAATGTGTTTTACTCTGTGAATAACAGCTATTTTTATTTCCATTTGTTTTTAAATCATATTTACGTTGATTGGCAAGCTGGGAAAAAAATGCTTTTTTTATCTGGTTTTAGTGCATGCTTTCAGCAACAGTGCAATAATTAAGTTGTTTCATTAAAATCAAGCTATGCAAGTTTCAATAAAATCAAACCATGCAAATACTTCCAGTGGAAAATAACATTTTAATGTCAACAAAAACAAACTAAACTAAACATTTTACAAATATTGAGAAAGCATAAAATCAGCTCCGGAAAAAAAATGCAATATTTTCAGAGCAGAAGAAACCTAACTTTGAGCTGCAAGTTACAAATGATTATCTGTGTATAAGCAGGACTAAGGGGTGAACATGCTCTTCATTTTCTCAGGGTTTTATGGAAATCCTGGTTACAGTAGACGTCCTCTAACCTGACCCTAGCCAGATTGATTTGGGTCCGCCTAGCTCCACCCATAGAGAGTGATTTCTCCAATCAATTTTATGGTCTGGCCAATCAGGACGCAGGGCTGGAATTTCATAGATGTGACGTAGTGGAGACGCGACCAAGACGTGAGACTGTTTTGATAGCAATGGTGGCTCGTCGAGTAAGCAAGCGTTAACATTGATGCTGCTATTTCTTCCGTGTTGTCCAATCTACCTAATATTGTTTCATTAAAAGAACATCAGAGAACGCCTCTGAAGGCTTTTGTTGGTGGAAACGATGTTTTCGCCCTTCTCCCGACCGGATTTGGCAAGTTTTGTTTTCCGGGGCGCGCCCGTGGCGGAGCGGTTAGCGCGAACCATGTTAGGAGGCCTTTAGTTCTCAACGCGGTCGGCCCAGGATCGATTCCGACCCGCGGCGCTTTGCCGCCTGTCTTCCCCCCTCTTCCTGTCAGCTCACTGTCAATAAAACACGTGCCACTAGAGCCGCAAACACATAAAAAAAACGTTTGTTTTTTTTCCTGCGTCGCTCTCACAGCGTCACAGGTTAGCTTCGGTGTGAGTGGTTGAAATAGCACGTCGATAAAGATGACAGACAAGTGGCTTATCCAATCATATGCAAGGATTTTTGATAAGGCCCAGCCTTCAAAAAAGGCAATTCCTATGGAGAGTTACCAGATGGATGAGTGCAGGGCCGGCGATTGCTATAGGCGAGCTAGGCAATTGCCTAGGGCGACAAATGTGTTGGGACGCCCTCTGGCGTCGCCCTTAGGCTTACTTCCCATTAATCATAGAATTAGGAAAAAAAGCGAATTAAACCGGTTATGAAGCGTACATCAGTTTGACTTAACCTTACGTATATATATAGAAAAATATGAACAAATAAATATACCACCAAATTTTTTTCTTTTCTTTTTCACATTTAAGAGAAAATCGGAAAAGATTCTGATCACTTTTCAAACGCCCTCCAACCCGGAAGTCGTGACGTCAGAACGTGAGCGTTCATCTCAACATGGCAGATTACTGCACTACATGCGATAGCCAAAACGAGAAATGTGAAAGCGAAATTTCGACTTCAACCGAGCGATTCCTACCAGGAGACCATTCTGATGTATCGGAGGAAGAATATTTGTGTCTGGAGTCTCACATGTTGGACCCAGACGTCTCAGATGAAGAGAAAGCAGCGGACGAACAACAGCGAGTCGGACAAGGAGTGGAGATTGGCCGTCGGGACATTAGATGAATGGTAGGACAAGTTTTTTCTTTTAACTACACAGTTCAATTATTTTTTCGTATGTTGACATCATTTTCTTTTAGGCACCATAGATATTTAATGACTAAAATGCCGGTGTTGTGCGAAATTCAGTTCCCCTGTGAAAATCAACCCTCCCTCCCCCCCTTTGTCTGGAGCGCGCATTGCAGCCGTTTTCACGGCGCTTATAACTGATTTTTCGGTGAAACAAAGCATATAATCACATCAAGGTTGTAACATTAGTTTAATCGGCAGCTGTCTACAAAATTATAAAATAAAAATAAATAAACGAGGTCTTCTTGCGCTGTTTTGTGTTATTTTAAACGCCAAGATAATCGGTCTTTTGTCACTTTTATTAAGCCGAAGTGACACGTGAATTTCTCCACTGTGAGATCAATAAAGTCTATCTTATCTTAAATAAAGAGATGAGGACAAAATTTATCACCAAAATGAATGAGCATTTATTCACAACTAAAAATAAATTTATGCCATGGCCTAGCTAGGCCCAATGATGAGGTGCTACTTATCATAAAGAATCACTTGACAACATTTTAAAAACAGTATTTGTACATTAATATTTAGCCTACCTACATACTAGCATAACAAAAGTCAAAAATAATATATCAAAAATATACACTGAGTAATATTGAGGCCTAAATATTTCCTGAAATGTAAATCAATTTCCAACTTACCATAAATGCATTAATAGTGAATTTAGCAAATCAGTTATGGTGTATAATTCATATACAAATATACAATTAATCAATCTTATTTTTTAGGTTTTCCTGTTCTCACTGTCAATAATGGATTCTGTGAGAGAGTGCATCTGTTGCCAGGAAATCGGCTTGGTTGTTGCTAAGATGGAAGAAGCCAGAGAGGATATGGATGGAGAAATCCCTGGCTGTATCACAGACCATCCTGGCATGGAAGCGGTGTGTCTAAATGCTTGGACATTGCAGGTTGCTTGGTCCCAATACAAGCAACAGCATAGGCATATAGCCTATAGACAATTTGTGAGATGGTGTTGGGACTATTTAGGCAAAGATACCAGGGCTGTGATACCCTCGTGTGCAGTCAGCTGGATAAGGGCCCACTTCCCACCCCCAGGACATGAAGATGACTTTACCTTTAGAGGTCACCTGTTGGCAGTTAAAAAAATACCCAAGCTGAAAGAATAAAATCTAAAACATACGTGTAAACAAAATTGTTGTGGTTATTATGTAATATAAGCAATTACTAATAAAATTATTTCATGGTCTTTTTGAAAATCGACTGAATGAGAGATTGATGGCATCATCTTTTGTTGGTTTCACAAATGAACTTGTCAGTGATGGGGGCTCTTATGCTGCATCAACCTGCTTAGTTTTTATTTTCTCCAGCTCTGCTAGCAGCATCTAAAAAAAAACCCAGCAGTGGGTAAAATTTCTTATAACAATTTTTTTTGATTGCTGGGGTGCATTTACACACAAGTGAATAAACAGATACAGGAAAGTAAAAGACAACACATGTAGACATAGATACAAGAAAATAAAAAGACAAAGAGTGAAGCAACTAGTATAGCAGTGGTGATTCCTGACAAAGATTATTTCAAAAAGGACATCTAATTATCTCAGTATATATGCAGAAGAATTATGTGCTATATTATTAGCTTGAGAATGGGTGGAGGATACTAATATAAATAAAATATTTTGTAGTGATTATCTGCATTGAGTATTCAAAATGGATGTACAAATAATCATCAAAATCCAGTTTATTAGTTATACTTTACCTAAGTGTCCTTACAGATGGTTAAGAGTGTTTTTGCACAGTCCTAACTTTGAGTGTGTAATAAATTATTTAAAATAATAAAAAAGAAAAGGTTCTGAAACCTATTCTGGTATTTGTTGTCTATGCATCACTCCATGCTAAGTTACATTTTTTTTCTGAATGCTTAAACACAACCCTTGATTCTTATAGCACAATTTCTAAAACTATTAATACTTATAGCAAATCCACTCACTGAGTTCACAAAACTAAAAGAACAAACACTGCTTTGCACTCAATTTGCAATTTTGTAACACACACTTTGCACAACTGTAGGCACAATTCACCGCACAGCACTCTTTGTGGAACTGTAAACACAACTCAATGAAGCACTAAACAGATGCTGAAAACAGTACTGGTATTTCGCACGGCAAAATTGAGGGGGGGGGGGGGGGGGGGGGAGGCGCAAAACTCAATCTCGCCTAGGGCAACCAAAGGGCTAGAACCGGCCCTGGATGAGTGGAGCTAGGCGGAGCGACATGCGTCTGGCTTGAGTCAGGTTAGACGTCCTCTGCTCCTGTGACGTTTTCATAATCTCCTTCTCCATCTTCAGCCTGATCATCCAAGTGGTAACGGGCATATTGTTCTTTTGGGGTGTTATGCTGTGAATTCATTACTACAGCGTCATGATTCTGATACACCTAAAAGGAAACAACAGATCTCATGTAATATCAGCGAATATAATAAAACTGATTTCTTTAAGGTTGTTTGAAATATGTAGATGGAAAATAGTCACTTTTTCACTGAGAAGTGGAATGAGGGTGGAGTCTACCAAGAAATTATGGAGTGCCTCTTTCTGCCAACAAGCTTTGTGGAGTGGCTGATTTCTTTTTCCAGCAGGATTTGGGATGTGCCTACACTGCCAAAGGTATCAAAAGCTGGAACCTAATGTTACTGTTGCTATGCTTGATTGGACTTTCTGAAAAGAGCTGCAAAAAATCTTGAACTATAAAACTGTATTTTAATTTGTTGAGCTGTACTTATAATTCACACTCTGACCACTAGAGGCAAAGTTCTTTAAAAAAAACCTTGTGTATATTTCTAATAGGCATCTCTGGCTGCATGAACACTGCCAGCAGCTTGGGATGATTTGTGCCTTCACACAGCACCATTCTGGGAAGAAGACAAAATTAAATTAAATTAAACTGCCTCTAAACACAATTATTGAAATTGAACTTCTCCGTGAGTCATTTGCTGCATTTGTTTTATTTACATGTTCTCAAAATCAGTTTAATTTAAAACAGTAAGACTTAGAATCATAAGTCAATAAGTTTGATCTCTCACCCTTAACTTTCAGTTGAACAGCAGAGAAAACATCTGGTCCTGTGTTTTTTTGCACACCACAAAGATTTGACCCAGAATCGCTTAGGGTGAGACCGGAAACGGTTACTGTGAATATTCTTGATTTTGTGTCATCAGTGATTCTTAATCGTCCATTTTCTCTCTTGTTAGAGGTGATTACTGCCTGCTGTAGACATGTGGAGGGACGGTTTCCTCTGCAGATATACTTCAGCTTGTCGACAGACTCAGAGTCATAGGGACAGCTGATGGACACTGAACCTTCTTCATCACCTTGGATGTTATTCACAGTGTTGCAGCAGCTGTCTGTAAAAAAAAACATAATGATGCATGTTGCAGTGACATAGTGGCACAGACACAGTTTCTTCGCCAAGGTTGTCTCTCTGATAAACATAATGAGCAATTTAAAGATAGGTAAGATTAAGATAAGCATGTTCACACTATCACAATTTGCCTATTCTTCCTTTATAAAATAATATCTGTACATACTCATACATGTACATACATATATATATATATATATATATATATATATATATATATATATATATATATATATATATATATATATATATATATAGAACATGTATGCTGTGAGTGAGCTGTGAGCACTTGAAACCAAAGTTAACTTCCTTGTTTGTACACAAATTCTGGTACATCAGAGAATTGCTTTACTTTTGTCTAAAGCAGCTCGTGCGAGCTGCCACTAGGTGGTGCGCGAGATGAAAACTGTATTGACGGCCTGACGGTGTTTTTCCCACACACCATAGACGTGTAAATAAACATTCCTTTTTAAAGAATAAAATCAAAAACTGTAAATTTAATCAATACATAAAATGTATTGTAATGATCTGTATTGCTGCGGAGGAGCTGAGGTGTGTTGCTGTGCGCGTGTTTACCTGATGAAGGTAAGCGCTGTGAAACAATCAGGAAATAACGTTTTATTTCTCTGGTTAATAACAGCTTCATCTAGCGTTCTGTCATTGTTACTCTGTGCCGCTCTACCAGCTTTCTCTCTCTGGCTTGTTTTTCCGCTCGTCATCGGGCACAAATTAAACTTCTTCGTGTTTGTATTCTGCGGCGTAAATTGTGAGTCAGTCTCAGATTAAGAAGCCGGTATATGAAATACATAAAGTGATAACACGCACCGGTAGATCACCAGAGTTTAGTCTGTGAAACCATCTGGATGATCTCTGCTTCAAAGTCATTTCAGGTTGTAGAGGTGTGGCCGATCTTTTTCTTGATCACATGAAAACCCTCGGGATTGTGTTTATTGCAATTTAATTAAAATTATGTTCTAACTTTATTTTCATAACCTTTGTTATGACAGCTGAGTTATAACTACAATTTTTGTTTTTTTTTTGAAGATTGGGGGTGAGTCAACCCGGTTGGGACCAGACCCGGCTGCAGAAACAAATTACAGGGGGGGCATTCCATTTTTTCAGGGGGGCACACTTTAAAAAGAAAAAAAAATATATATTATATATATATATATATATATATATATATATATATATATATATATATGCTTCAGGCTGAACAGTGGCTCTGTGACTACTGTAACGAACAAACAAATAGCAATAGTGTAGTCAGTGTTGCCAAATTAGGCAGGTTTCCAACCAATTAGGCTTTTGAACACATTGAGCTGGAAAAAAAATAGCTTATGGGCAGATAAAAAATTTCGGAAGCTTTTCATAACATTTTAGAAAAAATTACTAACAAAATATATCAAAATAGTCATTATCTATTTTTTAAATAAGTTGAATCTGTCGATCTGACATCATCAATGAATAATAGTTATAATGAATAATATTGTTATAATAAAACAAGAAAAGAATAATGGTTAATCAAGTGTTTGGTCAGTGTAAACGCCTAAGAGGGGTTGAGTTCTACTTATCAACTTAAAAATATTTCATGACTGCGTGTAAGAGAAATGTTTAATTGAGCTATACTGAGAGAAATTACGTTTATATTAAGGTAGATTTACAACTCATGTTGGGAAGCTATTTATAATTGATTTTTTTCCGGTTGATATATCCTGATTGTTAAAAAGATCTTGTGTGTATTTGGTTGTCTGATTGTACATTTTGTTTGGAGCCCATATGCGCAGTTTTTTTCTTTGCTTCGGCGCAGTTGTGTGCTAATGGCATGTTCTTATGTGTTTAATAGTTCTGTGCTTTTAACATGAGAGAGTTGGAGATTTGGGCTTGTTTTTTTATTTTAAGTTGGGCAGGTTTTATGCTGGTTTGGGCTGGAAACTAACAGTGACATAGGGTAACCTGTAGCGCCGTGTCTTAACTTAAAAGTCCAGCATAAGCTACACGCTAATAAACATGAGCGCTGGTGTCAAGCTGAACACTGACTGAAGTAACAATTCTGACTAGAACAGGTTCTGTAATTACAGCAGCTGTGAGAACAAGGAGCAGAACAGCTTGTGCTCGTAGCTGTCCTAGCTAACCCTGCTAGCTGTCCTAGCTAACCCTCCTAGCGTTAATGTTTACTCCAGTTTAGACTTCAGTGCTGGCATTTCAAACAGAAATTAATAACGCTCCTTCCAGCTCGCTCTCTGCTTCGTTGTCACTTCTTGTAATTGTTTGGTAATCAGACCAAATTTTCATCCCGCTCTACCGACACCAACGGTGACCACAACCGAACTGCGGCGGCGACTGAAGGCTATGACTCGGTGTCCCGCCCCACTCCAGCTGTGATTGGCTAGCATGTTGCCGTCAGTCGTTGATTTGATTGGTTAAATTGTATGATTGGCACATCAAAGATAGTACTAAAAGGACGATGGCCACTCCGAGGTAAAAAAAAAAAAAAAAGACAGCTTCCAGTCCAGGGCGGGCACAGCTGGCTCACAGGGCGGGCACGGCCCCCCAATGCCCGCCCATGCCGCCGGGTCTGGTTGGGACATGGAAGGGGGTGAGCTGCGAAAAAAGTTTGGGAATCCCTGGTCTAAAGCGATTTTTCCAGGTGCTGGGGTGTGAGCAAAATTTTGCCTCCTTGGCTGTTTGCACACGTGAGCTTTAAAAATACCTTGGAAACTTATATTTATGCACCCGTTTGCTTACTTCTGGAGGTGATTGGTTGCGCAGAATTTTATTAAGGCGTATCAAAGTAAAACGAGCTGAAATGGTACAGTTCTACGGAAGCGTATTGCATTCACCAAAGAAAGACAGCTTGTCTCATCATTACGAGATCCTGATCTCATTTAATCATGTTTATGTGGAGGAATCCATCTTGGTCAAGAATAGTACTGTCACCTCCCATTTTTTGACGTCACTCGGCGGACCTGCTGTTGAGCAAGTCCCAACGCTCTGTTGTTTGTCGCGGCGCACTATTTTCCAAGATGGCGACGACTGGTGCTCTGTACGAAGCAGAGAGTGATGAAGTACTTAGTGACAGTGATGAGAGTTCCATGGAGCTATCATCATCTGACAGAAACCGGACTTTTGACGGAATCCAGCGTACCTATTTCCATTGCAAACTCAGTCGGGTCCTACAGTATATATATACGCGCGTGTCTGTGTGTGTGTGTGTGTGTGTGTCCGCTGCAGCGGAGCGCACACAACCACACACACACAGCGGAGGAGAGATCGCGCTGAAGTGACTTAAATTATATATTTGCCCTCTAGTAAATAGGGCAGGTGGTCATTATTGTATAAATATTAAAATATAAAAGCGTTCCAGCACATGCTGGGCGGAGGGATACCACATCACATGTGGTATCCCTCCGCCCCTCTGGTCGGTAACCATCCCTGTAAATTCAAAATTGAAAATTGAAAATTTAAAAATAACTTACCGAAAATCCTCGCTCTCATGTCATGTTCAAAACATTCTTCTTCAAAATGGTCGCTGCATATGACGTAATTTCTCTCTGGCCAGAAGTTAGATGGCAAATCCGCTCTCTTCAAGTTGGCAATCCAGCGCCGAGCCCGGTGGCTAATGAATCGGGAAGTTAAAATAAGCAATGTTTTTTCCACTTTTACCAGTTGTGTTGGAACATCCGATGGCCATGCACGTGGGCATTGTTGCTTCAGCAATAGCTCTTGGGAATGTCAGTGGTGAAGTCCTCTGGAAATCCGAAAAAATTATTGATGATCGCAGCTGTGTAGAACGGTACGGAAGCGTATTGCTGCCACACGAAAAAATAAAAATTTCCTACTTATATTGTATAAACGTGATAATTATATTGTTTAAACATGATAATTATATTGTATAAACGTGATATTATATTGTATAAACCTGATATTATATTGTATAAACGTGATAATTATATTGTATAAACGTGATAATTATATTGTATAAACATGATAACTATATTGTATAAACGTGATAGTTATATTGTATAAACGTGATATTATATTGTATAAATGTGATAATTATATTGTATAAACGTGATAATTATATTGTATAAACGTGATATTATATTGTATAAATGTGATAATTATATTGTATAAACGTGATAATTATATTGTATAAACGTGATAATTATATTGTATAAACATGATAACTTTATCCAGATGGTGGCGCTACTATGCTTTTAGTCTGTATTGACAGAGAGATTAATTTCAGAAGAAGAAGAAGAAGAAAAAGAAGAAGAAATTTGTGCTCCATGTACATTTTTGAATGAACATATATAACTATCGTAACAGCGTTATCAGGTAATCGTGGGACTTTTTCACCCTGCATGTCATCTCCTCGGGAAGTACAATGGCAAGTTTACAGGAGTTGATCAAGTTCTACTTTACGCTTGGTCTAAGACACGGAGAGATACTGATGCTGCTGCACACAGTGGATGAGATCAGTATTAGCATGCGCACATTGAGAAGAATCCTCCAAAGAATGAGACTCTACCGAAGAAAAAATCAATCAGATCCTCTAGATGTGGCGGCTTTCCTCATTGAACAGCTGGAGAGTTATGGGAGCCAGCATGGATATAAGTTTCACCACCTTAAATGTGTTCAACATGGATATGTTGTGACTCAGAGTACAGTGAGACATCTGTTAAAATTTCTCGACCCCAGGGGTGTGGAACGAAGGCGGAGGAGAAGGCTGACACGACGCGTGTATATTAATCCTGGACCTAATTTCTTGTGGCATGTTGACTCCTATGATAAACTGAAGCCTTTTGGTATCTGTATTAATGGGGTAATCGATGGCTTTTCCAGGCAAATTATATGGCTCCATGCTTTCTCCACAAGCAGTGATCCTAAAATTATTGCTGGATATTTTATAAAAGAAGTTGAGACGAGGATGGGGACTCCTGCTCGAATCCGCGCTGATTTTGGAACTGAAAATATCACGATGGCAGAAATGCAGAGGTTCCTACGATGGAGTGCTGATCGCTCTTCCAGTAACTGCTTTATTTCTGGTTCCAGCAATCATAATCAGCGGATTGAAAGCTGGTGGGCCTTTTTGAGGACACATCATGCTCAAACGTGGATGGATCGTTTTCAGAAACTTAAAGACGATGATTATTTCTCTGGGGATTTTTTGGACAAACAACTTGTTCTGTTTACTTGTCTAAAGATCATTGAGGTATGTCAGAATCTCAAAACTATCATGGTCTTTTTTGTGTGTGAAAAACAGTGGAGTGTGTGTGCAAGAGGGAGAGAGAAACATGCCACGAAATGAAAAAAAAAAAACATTTCTATTTCTAAATGATAAAGTAAATAGATTTCTAATATTTGGCGAAAGCCCCACATACTCTCGCTGTAATTGATATATTATG
This sequence comes from Fundulus diaphanus, assembly GCA_037039145.1. Taxonomy (NCBI): domain Eukaryota; kingdom Metazoa; phylum Chordata; class Actinopteri; order Cyprinodontiformes; family Fundulidae; genus Fundulus; species Fundulus diaphanus. The sequence continues at coordinate 23,362,166 of CM073123.1, read as the reverse complement.
ATATATCAATTACTAAGATTGCACTGTTATGAAAATCAGGGCCTATATTGATATCTGATATTAATATTACTTTTAGTTGCCATAAACCAAAATTTCCTAATATTATATACATATTCCCCTAACCCCCCAAAACACTAAAAAACTACCACACCACTGACATTGTTTCACTGCCTCAGTTCCATTATCCTACTCTGCGTCGTTATAAGTGTCAAGCTACCAAACAAATGCCACCCGACCAACCCCCTCTCCTCATCCTCTTGAAACACAAATGGCAACATTGAAATAAACATCTGACCAGTTTTACTTACCAGTTTGATAGCGATGCATTAAAAATGACCAATGTTGACTGATACTGATGTGAAATTACTATCAATTTCGTAGTATTTTCTGAAGAATGAACCTAGCTGTCAAAAATTTAGTTTTATATTCCAGATTTGTCCTCTAAATGCATTATAGAGGTATTGAAAGTCTTTCTTCTCTCTCACAGAAAGTGTGCACCCCACAAACAGCTCCTAAATATTAAGTGTTATTAAAAATTTTAACATTTTTTCCTTTTACAGGAGGAGCTGCAGCAGGTTTCACACTTGTGGAACACTCACACCATCCGTCACAGCAGAAATGGAGTGGCTCCAAGTGGACGTCCAATCCTTATGTACACCATTCCACATCTGTTTGATGGAAGAGAACACCTGGTGGAGGTCTCCCAGGAGGCAGTGGAGGCGTGTAAACAGGAATGTCAACAAAGAGGACCTTATCCTTGTGATCAAACAGTATTCAGCTTGTGTTGCCTTATAATGTCAGAGAACTTCTTACTCTCACCAACCACAGCAGATGAAGCCATAGAGCTATACATTTTTCTGAGAACATACATACTTAAGGCCTTGTAGGTTGTCCTAAGGGTCCTGTTGCATTAGGATGTGGCTTCTTCTTTCCAATGACATGTACTGATGCTCTGATTTGTTTTGTACATGAAAATTTGGATGTTTCACATATATCAAAACTGAATGAAAAGAATATATTTCTATTACAAATAATAATCACAAAGACCTTGAATTGCATTCATGCACTGAAAAAAGAAATTGTCATCATTTTTAAGTGATTGTTGGAATTCTAAGAATAAATGCACCAGATTGTTGAGAGACAAATGTGTTTATTATTTTTCATCTGTCAACCAAGAAAAATTTCAGCTTGTAACTGCACATGTGTACATTTATAACAAAAACATTCAACATATATGCTGAAATATCAACATTAAGTTAGAAGTGAACTTGTTTTTTGAATTTTTTATCCTTCAGACATCCCCTAAAGACAATGATATCTATGTCTGGGAACAACAACAAGGGTTTGTATTACAAAGCAAACCAAAGAGAGAAAAAAAAACAAAAACACACTTTCATGCATGTGCATATTTCTGTGATGGAATCAACACCAACCTTAAACAATATACAAGAAAGGTACTCACTGCCTCATCATGCTTTGTTGAAAAAAAAAAATAATTCAGGCATACCCTCTTATGAAATGTACATTTTACTGTAAATGATCCATTTAGTTTCAAACCTCAACCTGTTTTCAGTAATTTGCCTTTATTATTGATACATTAGTATTCAAGCTGATCTAAACTATGTTGAACTCAAGAGAGTTTTCATTAAGCAGTATGCTGTCCATTTCAGTGCGCAGTTCTGGGTATGAACCATATGTCCATGGTAGTTCCAGAGCTGGTCCACAAGTATGTGCAATAGGTCGCCTTGCCAGACCTTCTAATGATGTGAACAGCACTTCAACTTTGTTAACACAGATAACATCTGACCCTGTAACAAATCTTAACATTCTTCTGAGTCCTGCATCATCCAGTCCCCTGATGTATTGCTGCAGAAAACGAAAGCTTTGATTTTCTGCTTGAGTTGTTGGAGATGCATCCAGTAACTTCAACACCTTTCTTGTGGTTGGCTTTTTATCTTGATACATCTGTAGAAGACCTTGTGGGGTGGAAAATGATTCCTTTAAAATGTGGCTAGCTGTTGTAGACATTTGTTCCGCTGCATATCTTGGTTTTTGAATCAAATGCTTGTGTGCTGCACTTACAAGGATTGCTTTTAAATTATCTTCTGTTGGAAGTGCTGTTACATTTAAACGATCCAAAAGATCAATAAGTTCATCTCGGTCCTCAATCAGACTGTCTGGTCTTAAGGCGGTGGTCACAAGATCTCTGTCTGATTGACAGATGAACAGGAGAAGGCTTTCTAACAGCATTTCATCTGAGACTTCACTCTCACCAAAAATGAGAGCAACTGAAAAAGCAGGGGCAAAGCGACAAGGAAAGTATCCATGATCTTTAAATCCCTTAAGAAGGACCCGGCCAATGGATTTCCATTCTTCTTTCTGCCATTTATTAGGCAACGAAGGGACCCTCGATTCCTCCCCTTCTGCTATGCGATCCATAAACTCAGTCCAAAAAGCAGCATAGACGTCTCTTGAGACACCGTCTGCATCAGCTCCTTTTTCATCTATAAAACTGAATTTCAGGGTTTGACTTAGGAGTGTTTGATCTTTAAACTGTGTTATCAACTCCTCAAGGAGATTGCTACGGTGAAGTTTCACAGTGATAGAAACCACTTCAAACGATGCTGTACTGGTGCTTGCTTCATAAGCTGATACTGAAGTGAAGTGTGCTGTGCTTGTGGAAGGAAGTTCAATAGATATGACATCTGATTCTTCTCCTTCAAACTGCATGCTTGGTTGAAATATCAAAGTGTCATCAAGTTGACCAGATATGGGATCTCCATGGACTGGGCCGAAAGTCACCTCAGATGTGTCTGACAGTGCATCTGTATCGAGTTCAAAATCTGATGATTGAATGTCTATGGTTTCAGTTACTTGGTCATCTTTAAGCATGTCTGCCATTTCCAGATTACTTTCATCAGAGTTCTCTTCCCCACATTCTTCAACATCTAAACTGATCTGACTTTTAGTGCACAGGTAAAATCTTAACATCCCTAATCTCAGTACAGAGTATAGTTCCCCCACAGTGATGTTTTCATCCAACACAGCTTCTTCCTGGAAGTCCAAAATGTCATGACTGAATGTCTCAAAATGTCCAAATCTACATTTTCCATTTGGGAAGAAAAGTTCTTTGGAATAATTAATAAGATCTGATTTCTTTGAATCTTTGGGCACATCAAGTGTCCTTGTTCCTCCTCCCCTGCGTTTCCTCACTTGTTTGCCTTCATGTATCCATCCCAATTCGATTTTTCTGGTCTTTTTTTCAGCCCATTTGTTAGATTTTGCATATTGTCTTTTCCGCTTTGGATTAGTTGTCTCAGCTTCATCCAAGTTTGTATCCTCACTGCTATCAAGCCCCATCTTCCTCTTTAGTTTTTCAAGCAATGAATGTTTTGTGGAATCTTTTTTTTTTGTACCTTTACTTTCCAAACTGAAGCGTCTTGCTGCTATGCGATCCCCATATGTTGGGATGTAACCGGAGAGACTACCATCATCCATGCAGTCAATAACTGTTGCGTCAATCTGTGTAGAAAGAAAATCATTTTAGAATTTACAGAGAAGCTTGTTATTTTTTGCTATATCCTGTGGCAACTTTAAAGAAAGGGTGTGCACAAAGCCACACCCACATAATTATCCGAAAAAAAGTAAAAACAAAGCAACTGGACTTGTATTCCGTAGTTGAAGATGTTTCGCTTCCTCTCCAGGAAGCTTTCTCAATTCAAAAAGTCTGGAGTAATGTGGAGTACAAGCTTTATACTGCTCCCAAAGCCTGTACTCCACATTACTCCAGACTTTTTGAATTGAGAAAGCTTCCTGGAGAGGAAGCGAAACGTCTTCAACTACGGAATACAAGTCCAGTTGCTTTGTTTTTACTTTTTTTCGGATGACCATGACCTGGTTGACTGAGAATCTTCACCAGCACACCCACATAATAGTAATAGTAATATAGTAATATCATCTTTATTGTCATTGAAACATACATCACAACAAAATGTGTTCTCTGCTTTTAACCCATCACCCTTGGGGAGCAGTGGGCTGCCATGTGCGGCGCCCGGGGAGCAATCTGGGGTTAAGGGTCTTGCTCAGGGACCCAGAGTGCAGCCACTGGGGATCAAACCGGGTACTTGCATCCTTCTCTGAGTGCAAGCGCGCTGCTCTAACCACTAGGCCAACACTCCCCCACATAATCTGTCTTTTACTTTCTCTCAAGACAGAATGGTGCATAGTTTTCATTTGTACCTTTGCATTAACCATAAACTTCTCACTTTCAATAAATAAATAAATTGCATCCCTCTATCAGCCAAATGTGCTTGATGCAATCAACGTAGCCAACAGGCTCCCCCAGATCAGGTGTATTTAACCTCCCTGTTGCCTTTGGGTCATAATGCCCTAAAACCAAGTTTAAAAGCAGAAAAAAAGATGTTTATAAAACTTGAAATTTGATGACTTTTGCTAGATGGACCTCAGCTTTAGAAAAAGTAAAAGGTTACCTTTATTCATATTCCCATTTAATCTGTACAAAAAAAGTTAAAAATATTGTCATGGGTCATTCTGACACAAATGTATTGATACACACGTCGAGGATTTGAAAACTTTTTAGTTCTGTCAAAGGTTTATCAATAGCAGAAAAAAACATGATGAGAAACATGACAAAAGGAGCAAGAAAACCGTGTGGTTCTCATCTACTATACAAAAACATAACTAAAGCCCTGAGTGGTATCTCCTGAACAAAGGCGGTCTTTCTGTCATGTAAAGAGTGAAAATTATGGCATTCACTTAATTTCTGGTGAATGGAAAGGTGTTCCTTTTGGCAAAATACAAAAAAAAGATTATGTTCATATTGGGTTCATATTGTTTATATTAGTTGTTTTGTGATGCCAGTTCCTTATGACCCGGAGAACACGGGGCGTACAGAATATGAGGACCGCAAAATAATTATCTCCGTGGACACCTCGGCACAGCTCGACGTATCCACACCCAAAGTACATCTGACTCTGGGAGGCAACTAAAGTGAAGATACAACAATAACTTGGAAAAAAATCTAATTAACAAAGTTTAGTTTATCTGCATCTTATATGTAGGTTAAAATGTCACGCTAAAGTAGGCAAACACAAAAAAAGAGCCAGCTTCATTCTGATTGTACTAATTTATAACCGTTAATGCCTAATAATATATCTGAAATATGAGTGTCGGGAAAATACACTTACATGGTCTTCTTGCATGCGTGACAGACACTCTTCTGGTACGCCACGGTTTCGTAGGAATCGCAGCAAAGCGTTGTCCATCTTTTCAGCCATCCTTTCTCTACGTCAATCAAAAATGTACTTGGAACGCAAAACTTCTTCTTCTTCTTTTTCCTTCTTCTTCTTCTTCTTCTTCTTCTTCTTCTTCTTAAATGAGTCTCTCTGTCAATACAGACTAAAAGCATAGTAGCGCCACCATCTGGATAAAGTTATCATGTTTATACAATATAATTATCACGTTTATACAATATAATTATCACGTTTATACAATATAATTATCACATTTATACAATATAATATCACGTTTATACAATATAATTATCACGTTTATACAATATAATTATCACATTTATACAATATAATATCACGTTTATACAATATAACTATCACGTTTATACAATATAATTATCATGTTTATACAATATAATTATCACGTTTATACAATATAATTATCACGTTTATACAATATAATATCAGGTTTATACAATATAATATCACGTTTATACAATATAATTATCATGTTTATACAATATAATTATCACGTTTATACAATATAAGTAGGAAATTTTTATTTTTTCGTGTGGCAGCAATACGCTTCCGTAGAACGGCTCCTATTGACTTTGCATGGAAAGCGGAGAGAAATGCTGTCGCCGCTTCCGCTTTTCCACGTCACAGGATGTGATGTCAAACGCCCCTTACTGGCCAAATATGGGCAGTAATGTCAGCCCCCATACACAGTGATTCAGACGACAATTTATGTTTTTATTTTCTTATTGATTTAAGATAAGTTCATTAAATAACCATGAACGTATTAGTTTTAGTTATAGCTAATGATACCCTGATTTTTCCTTGTTGACCGGACTTCCCCTTTAAGAGAGAAGAGAGCTGTTTACATGTGCAAAATTCTTTGATTGGATAGAAAATATGTTTGGAATGAAAAAGATTATCTTAATACACTGTTTATATGTACACAACATCAATTAACCAATAAAGAAGTGTGTTTGCATGCTGCATCAAGATGGAGAATAGTAGAGTGGTCAAATTTCTCTAAAAACTACAGAAAAAAGTGTAGCTACTGCAAAAAACAAACAAGCAAATGCTGAAGTTTTTGCTTCTATGTTCTGACCACCCAGAATGGACCTGCTGCAGGTTCTGCTGCATTCCCTATTGAAGTTACAGGCTCAGAAACACATGCTGTTGGTCGTCCTGTGTTGCAGGATAAGAGACATCAGGTACACACAATCAGGACAGTTTGACAATTTGCCCCAATCCGAATGACTGGAAGCAGGCCAGCTGACAGCTTTGCTAGGGCCCGGGACAACGCAGTCTTTTTGGGCCCCCCTCTCTACACCTGCTGCCAACACACACACACATGCGCGCGCGCGCACACACACACACACACACACACACACACTAAAAAAAGTCAACTTAACTGTGTACTTCATGCCTTGGAAATCTCTGTATATTTTAAACCCATCTATTGAATTTAGTGCACTGGTTAATCTTTTCTTCATCAGAAAACAGCAGCACTGCAGCCAAAATATGGCCTTTTTTGACCTGCTGTATATCAGCCAGTCCATAAGCTTGATGTATCATGAAACTGTTGACCTTCCGGGTTTTGTGATTTTTATTTTACTATTACAATTAAATAATAATAATAATAATAATAATAATAATAATAATCTTATGTTCATAGTTTTTTTTCCCACATCAACCTCTTATATCTTTCAATCCTTATGTAATTTTGTCTGTGTTGTGTGCACCTGCCTGTTGCTTTAATCCTATAAATTTCCCTGTCGTGGGAAAAATAAAGGATTAGTAAATGTTATTTTATCTTAAATAACACTTTTTAATAGGATATATGTACTGGGTTCTTTCAAGGTATTCATTACATTTTATGTATGGGCTCCAGTAACATATGATAGATAATATCTACTTTGAAAGTTAACATGAACTGCTGCTGAAGATGACCACTCTTATCCACCTGGATGTTCTCTGGAGGACTGAAACGCCTCAGTCAGTGACGTTAGTCTCTGGGTCTGTCGGGGCAATGAGAGAAGATTCGTCTCCTCTCTCCGTTTGTTGCTCGACGTTTTCTTGCTCATGGTTTTTCCCGTGCTTAAAGAAATTTGTTATGTTAACACTGAATTTAACCGGCTTTTTACAAACCATACAGCCTGTTTTCATTTACGGTATTAAATTTTAGCCAAATGGCGCTTCTTTCCCTGTTCATGTTTTTTTCCGCTCGTGCAGTCCCTCTCTTTCTCCGAGTCTGATTTGAACAGCACCGCGGATGTTTGTGTTGGGAGCTGAGTGGGTGGGCCGGGCTGAGCCTGCGTGCTGATTGGCTGGCGCCGCTGAGCCATAGGAGAGGGGAGGGGGAGCAGCAGAGTGCCGTGAGGGAGACTTTGGTGCAGCTTCTGCAGAGTCAGTTTTGGGCAGAGTCAGTTTTGGGCCCCCCCTCTGTCCTGGGACCGGGACAACAGACCCATTTGTCCCCCCCTGTCGGCGGGCGTGACTGGAAGTATGATGGAGCCTTGTTCAGATTAAGAATCTGAACAACCGCGAGAGTCGGTCTTGCTTTACGGCGAGAACTCCATGTGTTTTTGCCCTGCCAATCACTATATGCATGTGCGAAAGCAACAACAAAGAACCGCGTGTTAACGTCAAATAAACATGCAAGCATATCGAGTTTTTATTTTATAATTATTCTTTTTATTTTTTGATTTTTTTTTATTTATTTTTTATTTTTTTTAATGTTGCTGAGGCGGTAGCGTGAGTTTGGCGAGGCGGCTGCCTCGCCAAGATAGCGCTGCGGGAAACCCTCACTGTTAGTCATTGTTTGTACTGCCGTTTTTTCGACTTTTCGTTGCGTTCGCCTGTCTGCTAAGCTCAAAACAACCGCGCCTGGCTTGACGGAGAAACCAGAACAGCTGAGCATCTTTATGACAGTGCACTTTTACTTTCGCCCTCTGGGGGGAGCCTCGCTGGAAAATCAACCCCGGTTGCATAGTATACCTTTAATTACAAAGGGGTGACTGTTTCAGTGTACTTTCTGCGCCGTTTCATGAACAACATAAATACTCAGCAAAGTTCTTAGACCACCCCTAAAGGCCGGACTCTCTCTGAGCATTTATTGTTAATGAAAAGTAGATGTTGTTACAAATGTCATTACAAAGGCTACAAATGTTTGTGTTTGTTTTGTTTTTTCTTTTTTATTAAGCTTTGACAGATGAATCCATGAGGTAGGCCCAGGGCCGGATTATCCATAAGGGCCAGTGGGCCAGTGCCCAGGGGCACCAACCATGGGGGGGCACCACATGACACATGCTTTAAAAATATATTTTTCATAAATTGTTATATTATTTACTTGAAATTGTTGAAAGACCATGCATTATTCGTTTTGTGAACACTGATGTCACGATAATAATAAATGATAAATAATTCAAGATTTTTTTGATTTCAACATTTTAAAAATGAGATATTTGAATATTGCTCACTGCTCATATGCCTACATGTAGTTGTGCAAGTTAGTAAATAGTAAATTACATTACAGAAATCCCCTTGATTATGTCTGATGTTTTTGACCGGAGGACAGCACGGGCAAGGGGGGTACGGGGGTGGGGGGGTGGGGGGGGTTCTTTGAGGTATAGTGCCACCACATTGTCTTAATACGGGCCTGGGTAGGCTTAAAGGTCTGTGATAATCCATTAATGTAGTTCTTTATGAACACCAAAGATAACAGTTTGACTATGAGAACATAATATTAAAGATGCTGTTGGACAGCTTTTCTTGGGACTCAGATGCTATTTAAAAACGCATCTCATTCATTTATTTATTCAAGTGGAGAACACTTTTGTAAAAAAATATATAAAAAATCACCTTATGCTGTCCAACAAATTCTTAAAGGCTATGATATTTCTTTCTACACTTTTCGTAAACCCACAAACCCAAAATAGATAATTGATATAAATGTTACATTTTAGGCAAATAAAGAGACTGAGCCTGCGTAAAAACAAGACACATTGACAGTCCGTTTTTTTGCGTATACAATAATATGAGTTGCAGTGAAAGAGCAGAGTTGAAAGAAAAAAAAACATGATGATTCATGTACACACCCAGCAGCCTGTCTGAGCACAAAGAAGCCATGTTGAGTTAGTTCTTCTATGCCTAAATTTAAGCAAAGGGGATCAAATTATAGCGAGTTGCTCAAAATTAAATCTTTTTAAGAAAGACTTGTACCCAGACTTCAGGAACACCACGCATGCCGTGTTTTTGGTACAAAAAGTAGCAAGAAGAGGAACTATTTATAAATCTCTTTGATGCCACTTTCATTTTCTTTCTTTCAAAAAGAGGAACAGCTTCAGCTTAGCGTTAACAAAGAAGTGAAACCAAACAAAATGTGAACTGAAAAAGTCTTTATCTTTGCTTCTTTATCTAAGCTACATAAGACTGCGCTAAAGAGAAGTAAATTCATTTAAGAATAAAAGCCAATGAAAACATATTTAATACTTAAATTATTGTACAGTGTTTTTTGTTTCTATTACTTTATTTTAGTGATCTGTTTTACTCTAAAAAATTGAAGTGACAGATCAGAATAGCTTTTTTTTGTCTGGATTAGTGCATGCTTTCAGCAACAGCGCAATAATTAAGTTGTTTCATTAAAATCAAGCCATGCAAATACTTCCAGTGGAAAATAGTATTTTAAAATCAACAAAACAAACTAAACATATTGCAAATATTGAGAAAGCATAAAATCAGTTACGGAAAATAAATGCAATATTTTCAGAGCAGAAGAAACCTAACTTTGAGTTGCAAGTTACAAATGATTATCGTGTATAAGCAGGACTAAGGGGTGAACATGCTCTTCATTTTCTCTGGGTTTTATGGAAATCCTGGTTACAGTAGATGTCCTCTGCCGCTGTGACGTTTTCATAATCTCCTTCTCCATCTTCATCCTGATCATCCAAGTGGTAACGGGCATATTGTTCTTTTGGGGTGTTATGCTGTGAATTCATTACTACAGCGTCATGATTCTGATACACCTAAAAGGAAACAACAGATCTCATGTAATATCAGTGAATATAATAAAACTGATTTCTTCAAGGTTGTTTGAAATATGTAGATGGAAAATAGTCACTTTTTCTCTGAGAAGTGTAATGAGGGTGGAGTCCACCAATAAATTATGGAGTGCCTCTTTCTGCCAACAAGCTTTGTGGAGTGACTAATTTAATTTTCCATCAGGATTTGGGATGTGCCTACACTGCCAAAGATATCAAAAGCTGGACCCTAATGTTACTGTTGCTATGCTTGATTGGACTTTCTGAAAAGAGCTGCAAAAAATATTGAACTATATTACTGTATTTTAATTTGTTGAGCTATACTTAATATTCACACTCTGACCACTAGAGACAAAGTTCTTTAAAAACAATCTTTGGTATGTTTCTAATATGCATCTCTGGCTGCATTAAAACTGCCAGCAGCTTGAGATGATTTTGCAAAAATTCTCCAAAATAAGTTTATGACAAATTCTGTATGCAACAGAACAAACACGTGGAAAGTGCTTTTGTCAGATGAGACCAAAGTTTAACTTCTTTGACCTACATAATATATTCTATTAAAACACATCACCCTGAACACATCTGATAGTTATGCATGATGGTGGTAGCATCATGCTGTGGCCATGCATTTCTTCAAGAGGGACAGAGAAGCTGGTCATAGTTGAGGGACAGATTGATGGAGCTAAATACGAAGCAGCTGTTTGGAAAAGCATGTCAGAAGCTACTTGAGCCTTTGGGGGAAGTTCCCCTCCCAGCAAAACAAAGAACCTAAATCTACACCCAGAGTTACAATGGAAGGGTTTGGATCAAAACATTTAATGTATTACAACTGGCCTTGTAAAAGTCTAGATCTAAATCTAACTTTGAGTCTTAACAAACTTAAAAATATAGATGTCCACAGATGGTCTTTGTCCAGTCTGAAAGACCTGTTGTTGTGATCACACAGTGGTCAATGAGAAAAGCTTTGGACTTTAGTTTTCTTACATCTTCTCCTCCACACGCTTCTTTAAAATCAAGCTTGTTTCCCACGGAGATGACTTCTGCTTCTGGACCAAAACAAAACATGAGAGAATAACCCACGCTGTGCATGTGGTTGGTTGAATTGAGAACATTAGAAGCTCTCAATATACCTTTTACTTTGTGACATTTCTTGTTGCAAACTATGACCAGGATGATTGTCAGCGTCAGCAGCAGCACAGAAAGTACAGCAATAAGTGAATAAAGAGCTGCATCAGGAAGCCCTAAACCAAGAGAAAAGTAGATTAAACACAAAGCAACATTGCTTCCTTAAAACCTTAACTGCTTGTCACTATTTCATAAATAAAAGAAATTAATTTAATATTTGAAATATGGTCCAAGGATAAATCACTATTGTTTGTTTTCTATATATGGTATTAAGGGAAAAAAAATTATTGTTAAATGGAAGTCCATGACAGAACAGTCAGAAGGTCACATATATTCTTCATTGGCACTAATTTTATGTCCAATAAATTAATTGAAGGATTTCCTTTAGGTTGCAAAGACCATACACCAAACAATTTCAGGAAATAACAAACAAGAAATATATGTTTTAAGTAATTTTCCAATAGAATTGAATAGCATGCACACATTTAAAGATATTGTGAAATTTCTCGAAACTGTATGGGTAAAAAATATATACCCCAGCTCAATTTAATATATACACTCTAATAATAATAAAGGAAAGGTTGGGGGGGATTCTGTTAGCAAATTAGCATTACCACTCCTTTTTGTAGCCATTATCGAGTTCTGGCATAATTTTGGATGCATTTTTATCACTTTTATCATCAATAAACGTTATAGATTTGGTTTAAGTTGGTTGGTTTCCTGTCATAGATTTTGCTTTTAGGCAAAGTTCACAGATTTGTCATAGGGTTCGGATTGGGTTCATTTCAGAAGATTACTGCTACCCTAATTTATACAGAAACCAGTGTTGATGTTTGTGGGGATCATTGACCTGTTAAAACACCTCATTTTTTCCATGTTTTATCTAGCAGACAAAACTTTCACAATCACAGTAAAGCTATATTGTTAAGGGCAGAGATCTTCAACGTGTAATGTGACAACCACTAGGAGGGTCACTGAGGTACTGCAGGGTGGGGGGGGTGATTAGATTTAGTTTTCAAAAATTTTAGGGAAGGTTGTGTTTATATTGTACCTCAAACACACACACAATTTATCTTAAATTTTTTATAAAGATGTAAGATAAATTACTGGGGCACAAACAAAATCTAAATAGGAAATAGAAATATACAGATGGATATCCCAAATTCATTGATTTAGGGTTATACTTTCAAGCTTCACACTATAATTTCATGTTTGCTCTCGTGTTCCCATTTTTAGTCAGTGTACCGACTCATAACTTAAAGAAAAACTCAAACAAAATGTTTTTACTTGTATTCACTTAATTAAAGCTGAAACCCAAATACCCAAACAGTGAATTAAAACCAACAGACTTCCATCAAAAACATTAAACTTAAACTGGAATATGTAGAATGTAACAGAAATATCTTCAGATCCTAAAGCCACTACTACCAAAATATATAATTCCTCTACCTTCAATATGTTCTTTGAAGACCAGTGGTGTAGACGTACGGACAGCTTTCACTGTGTTGCTCTGGTGGTCATACACTGTCAAAGATTAAAGGTTTCATTACAGTTCATAGTTTCCAATGTATATCAGGTTCAGATTAATTTGATTGTATAGATTCAAACGTCTCAGAAAACTTAAGATGACCTGACAAATGCTTTTTTCCATTTATTGTTTGAACCAAATATTCTTTAGAAGCTGATGTTTTGGTAAAGATTCTCGGGGAGCTACACTGAACAACCGAGGATCACATAAAATTCGATACAGTTATTGATTCAAGAACATAAATTACTTCTACAGAAGAGTTACATGTTTACCATACATCAGACGTAGAACAAATAGATTCACTAAAGACATGCAGTGTCCTATACAGCCACTCAAAAAAAACAATAGAGGCGGCAAATGCTAATTAATATGTGTGAACAGTGCAAAACAACGTTTAGGGAATCAGATAAATACTAACCTGGTCAGCCAGAATGATAATGTGTAGCACTCTACTTTCTGCACATTATCAATCTGACCCTGCTCCCACCGAATTCGTTCGGCGAAAGGAGGGACATTCACCAGACATGTATGAGCTCTGAGCTGATTGGACACCAAAAGTTGGACAATGTTCTAAGTAGCAGGATGCCATGAGAAACCACAACAAGTAGTGGTCAAGGCACTTCTTGCTGTTTGTCTTTCGAAGAAGAAATTGTGGATTTTGACAAAACAGTTGTGATAGTAGCAGCTATGCGTGCATCCTCCGGCGCTGCTATGTTTATTTTGGTTATTTTGGCTCAGCAGTTCTTGCTTTTGTCACAGCTGGAATGTCCTGCCTTTGACCATAAAACTGGTTGCCTAAAACCGATTTTGTTTCGGCTACAAATGATTGAGATGGGAGTGGGTCAAGATGGCTTCTTGTGTGCTTGTGAATGCACAACTACCGTCAGAATTCAACTTGCAGGCAAGGTTAGGTGAATACTCTACATTCGCTAAATATAAAAATGAGACATTCTGAGTTACTCCTTTCTCAGTTTCATTCATGGTATTGGCTTTGAGTTTATCATTGAGAAACTCAAACCCCATTAAAGGAAGTCAGCAACACTGGGGTCCCTCAGGGGACTGTGTTCTCCCCCTTCCTCTTCACCCTCTTCACCTCAGACTTCAACTACTGCACTGAGTCCTGTCACCTTCAGAAGTTTTCTGATGACTCCGCAATAGTTGGCTCAATGAAGAGGGTGATGAGAGTGAGTATAGGTCATTGGTGGGCAACTTTGTCACTTGGACTGAGCTGAACTATCTGCAGCTCAACGTGACAAAGACTAAGGAGCTAATAGTGGATCTGAGGAGGACAAAAACACCTGTGACCCCTGTTTCCATCCAGGGGGTCCCTGTTCACACTGTGGAGGAGTATACGTACCTTGGAGTGTACTTTAACAATAAGCTGGACTGGACAAGGAACACCGAGGCGGTCTACAAAAAGGGCCAAAGGCGACTCTTCTTCTTGAGGAGGCTGAGGTCCTTTAACATCTGTGGGACGTTGCTGAGGATGTTTTATGAGTCTGTTGTTGCCAGTACGCTCTTCTTCGCTGTCACATGCTGGGGCAGTGGGCTGTGGGCTCCCGACAACAACAGACTAAACAAAGTGATCAGGAGGGCAGGGGATGTTATGGGGGAGGAGCTGGACACTCTGACGGCAGTGGCAGAGAGGAGGATGCTGTCCAGGCTACAGTCCATCTTGGACAATGTCTCACACCCTCTCCATGACACACTGACTCAACAGATGAGCTCCTTCAGCAGAAGACTCCTCTTATCCAGATGCACCACTGAGCGTCACAGGAAATCATTCCTGCCTGTGGCTATCAATCTCTACAACGCCTCCCTCAGTTATCCTAACACCCCCCCCTCTCTAACTGTCATCTATGCATTCTCTGCACTGTTCTTTGCACAAGTCCGCATCACTTCACTGAGATTCCCAAGGTGAAGTGATGTGACTATCGTGATATGGTATTTCCTTGTGTGGAATGGTGTAAATATATATATAACAATGTGTGTATTGTGAAGCATGTAACAAAAGTAATTTCCCCCTGGGATCATTAAAGTGAGTCTGAGTCTGAGTTTGTGTTGCTTTTGACCATCTCACCTGCTGTGGTGCCATGTGCTGGCAGCTCCTCGAACTTTGTCTTTCTGCCTTCATTCTGTTCTTTGGTTCCTGCAACGACCAATAAAACAAAATCTGATAAAGTATGTAAAAACAATTTAAGAATTGTCCAACTAAGTGCTACATTTTAACAAACTGGACGGTTGCGTCCATGAAGCTGTTTGCACAAACAGGGAAAAGCATCAGCAGAAACTGGTCCCACTTCAGCTTGGTTTTGAAGTAAAGATTTTTTTTTTATTAAATAATTTCTTCCGATAAATTATTTTGAATCTTTTGATATCTTGTTTTATTTTTCATAATTTTATTTGTTATACAGTTGTTTATTTATTTTGTCTTCATTTGCATGTACAATAAGAAGCTATACTACAGTTCTGCTGATGACAAACAGTTATTTAAATTGTCCCTCATGTGTCCATGTTTGCCTCTCACCTACAGACAAATGAAACTGGGTATAGTTTCCAACGATCCACTGTGGGCTTGAGCGACACCAGTACGTCCCAGAATCTCCTTCTTCCAGCTGTGAGATTGTGACTGAGAAAGACTCAGAGGAATCACTGTGCAGTAAGAATCTGCTTTGGCCCATCATCATGTCTGTGCAGTTGCTGCGTTGTCTTCCTTTGCAGAGGAACTTCCTGTTATCTCGTAGATGAGGTGGATAAGGGCATTGGAAGGTTATTGAATGGCCCACGATTCCTTTAATTTTTTGTGACTTCACACAGCACCATTCTGCGAAGAACACAAAATAAAATTATTAAAGGCCCTCTAACCCACCTATTCAAATTCAGCGTCTTTGTTTTATTTTATGTGTGTTCTCAAAATCAGTTGTAAATATGTTTGATCTCTCACCCTTGACTTTCAGTTGAACAGCAGAGAAAACATCTGTTCCTGTGTTTTTTTGCATACCACAAAGATACGACCCAGCATCAGTCAGAGTGAGACTGGAAACCGTTATTGTGAATATTCTTGACGTCCTGTCATCAGTGAGTCTTAATCGTCCATTTTCTCTGTTGTTAGAGGTGATTACTGCCTGCTGTAGACATGTGGAGGGACGGTTTCCTCTGCAGATGTACTTCAGCTTGTCGACAGACTCAGAGTCATAGGGACAGCTGATGGACACTGAACCTTCTTCATCACCTTGGATGTTATTCACAGTGTTGCAGCAGCTGTCTGTAAAAAAAACATAATCAGATGATGTTCCAGTTACATAGTGGCTTCATCAATAAAACATAGTACACACAAGTCTAAACATGAAACATGTTTAGACTCCAGAGTCTGGAGGAAACAGACTCTGTCATTATACTTTGGGATTTTAAAAGCGTAAGCCCTCAAATGAACTACCAAAAAGACAAACAGTGCCCCACTGAAGACACAAAAATTAATATAGTTTTTGATCCCGTGTACCGTGCAGTTCCCCGTGCACGCAGTACACCCTGAACACTATTTCATCCTATTCTAAGTTACAGGCTGAAAGCGAAAGCCTCCAAGCCTGTGGTTAGGTCTGCTAGAAAGTACACTGATGAGTCAAAGTAGACCTGGTAGGCCTGCTTTGACCGCACTGGCTAGAGTGGTTTGTTCCAGCCACACTACTGGTCGAACTTACAGAAACTGTCATTTCCTACCTTTCACACATACAACAGCAGTAAAGCATGGTCAGGGATGGGCACAAATACATCAAAATGCATTTCCAAATAAAATACAAACTACCCACCTTAAAAATTTATCAAAATAAACTACAAAATACAGCAGCCAAAAAATGTATCAAAATAAAATACTGTATTTTTGTATTTTCAAAATACTACAAAATACTTCATTCAGCGCCTTTTTCTTCTATCCCTTCACTTGTACACTATCTGGAAAAACATATGCTGACCCCTCATGTTAGACACCCCAATATAAACCTCTGCCCTGAGAAATGTTCAGTAACTCAAGAAGCCCTTCCTTACGTATACTTATTTACTCTATTAGTGGAATAGATTGCCCACTATGAATCAGTGACAATAACTCAAAGACAAACAATCCAAATAGGCCGTGGGCCAGAATCTGTAGGGTGACTTTTCGTATGAACTGTCAGAGGGCAACTTTCTTTCATTTGGATAAGTTGCTACACATAGCAGTGAACTCAAAACACCAATGTTCCCACGTTTTCACTTGCACATTAATAAGTTTAAGCCGATAAAAAAATTTAACCTGTAGCGCTCTGGTCCAAGAGGTCACGTGATTCGAGTTTTGCTGCTCACCCAATCAGATCGCTGTATTGTCAGCTGTGCGAGTTCAACCAAAAATGCTATTATTGGGCTTTCTTCGTCTAGAAACAGATGCAAACAACACCTTACGGACGCAGCCATGATGAACTGGTTGAACTCGCACAGCTGACAATACAGCGATCTGATTGGCTGAGCAGCAAAACTCGAATCATGTGACCTCTTGGACCAGAGCGCAAAATTTATATTTTTTATCGGCTATAACTTATTAATGTGCAAGCGAAATCTTGGGAACATTGGTGTTTTGAGATCACTGCTATGTGTACCAACTGATCCAAGTGCAAGAAAGTTGCCCCCTGACAGTTCATACGAAACTTCTTAAGGAGACGTCCTACAGATTCTGGCCCACGGACTAAAATGAATGATTTATTTAGACATTTAAACTGGTAAGCATTTTAACATTTTAAGTGATTTAACACCATAACTACCACAGTGCACAACCTTGATCAATGTAAATACCAAAAAAAAGTAAAAAATAAAAAATCTGGTTGCTACATTAATACTGTACAACATAAAAAAAGAAAGGCAAATTGCAAACTCAAGTGTTGTGATCTAAGCTTGTGAACTCAACTTGTAAGCCTTGTGCTGTGTAACCTTACCTTGTCTAAACTGTGGATCAAAAGAAGTACTCTAGTTCTCATGTTCTGCCCTCTACTCGCCCAGATTCAACCATAATTTGTTACATTACAATATTACTGTCTTTGAATTGTAAGGCATTACACTATGTTTACATTACTTTCACCAAAATAACAGGAAATATGGATTTCTTCATGTGTTCAATAGAGCTCATTACACGGCAGGAGGTGATGTGGTATGGCATAATGACTGAGCTAGGCTTAAGGCTAACAAAAGAACAATATAATGGTTGCAGTTATGGCTCATGGGACAATGTAGGCACCAACGGCCAAAAGTCACTCACAACTTAATCTAGTAAAATATAGCCATAGTGAAATTGTATGTTCACTTTAAATAGTTCTCATCATTGCTGGTTGCCTTTTCTTCCACTTACAGTTGTGTAGACTTAATGCAAATAGTTTGAGAATAATGGCTAAGATCTTTGTCCGTAAAAGCAACATTTTAGTTATTCTCACTGCTTGAAATGAGAAGTATAGCCTAAGCATGTTAGATCTGTTGCATGAATGGCAGAGATAACTCAAATTCCCTTTCTACAGTCATCTAAACAGGGCAATCAAATTCCAGGACCAGCATAGATGACTTTTTTCAATTCTTGAATAATCTTCTCTGGTGCCAATCAAGCATTTCTCAATTTTGTATTAAAAAGCAAAGTAACTTCAGTTACTGAGAATTGTACCGAGTAAAATATTACTGAAATTGTATTACTGTAGCCTAATTAAATTACTTTATTACTGCATTACTCCCAACACTGATATTGTGTAGGCTACATACAGTCAACAGTAGAGCATTATTTAGGCACATTTCTAAATTAAATTAGAACAGCCAACACTAGTATGAGCCAAAACTAGCCTACTACAAGTGGCGGAGAAGGTCACCTGTGGTGCTGCAGCAGCACACATATTGATAATGAGATACAGAAGTCCTATGTAGGCTATAGACTAATTACATGAAACAAAAGGAAACCGTGTAACATAACAATAACGGGATTCTTTGAATGTTCACTGGTGAAATCAACAACAGTGAAACTAACACAGAGAGTTAGTTAGCAGCTAACATTCAAAAGTTAAATAGCCTAGCCTTAAGAACACTGAACGTTACACTGAACAGGAACATGTGATAAAAAGAGCAGGGCTCTCAACTTTCACGCATTGACCGTGTGACACACGCATTTCACTGACTTCACACGCTTACACGCAACACATGGCATTTCTCACGCATAAAAATCACAAAGCCCATCTGGGCTGCGGACGGCAAAACTCCGCCTTCTGCTGAGCTGTTTCGCTTCTTTCACAGCTTGTGGCCATCCGTAATTCCTGCTGCAGTTCGTGTTAACAGAGCGATCAGAGTTATGAATAATTTTAGTCTTAACCAGTGGTGAAAGTAAGCCGGTACGGTCCTGTACTGCGTACGCAGGAGGAAAGTGGGTGGGGGGTGGGGGAAGAGCTGCTGTCAGATATTGCCTTCATTCAGAACCAGGCATGGCTGCACTCTGGATCATAAAACAGTTCTGCTAACCAGATGCAGTTTAAATGGCCACTTAGTCTGTTTATCAGTTTCGTTTTTATTAATTCTGCATTTTTTAACTACATGCACCGTATTTCTGTGCCTCAGCGCTTGCTCCTCTCCCCCCTCCTTTTCCTCTGACCCGGTTGCTTTTCTCACCATTCAAAATGTGAATCACTACGTTTAATGTCCTCACATCCGTAGCAAAGTGTGCCAGTTAAAGTCAATAGGAGAGTTAGTAGCTGTGTTGCATGCTCTTTTGTTTTTAACAACATAGAATCAGTGGCGCTTCGGTGGGCATGCTGCCTTGCGCTTTAGTTCAGGTGCGCAAAATTATGTTACATATACTTTTGGTGCGCACTTCTAAGGGTCATTTTAAAGAACTTGTAACATCAGGGGCTTGATCTCAGACCCGTCAGTCCCCCTGTTTCCTCTAAAGGAGCCCTTTACAGTCTTTATTTATGCATTTTCTCCACTGCTTATCCCTCGCACGCAGCGCACCAACGGGGGTAAAATCCGCCCACCTCACCGCCCAGAGCGCACTGACGAGATAAATACAGATTTGTCTGGTCAGCGCGGCGACGAGATGAGAAACCTGTCGCTGTGAAAGGTGATGATAATGGTTATAAACTGTAACTGTAATGATCCTGGCACTGGGGTTGGTTTGTTCTTCACTCAGTAATACCCACACTCAAGTAATACCCTTAAGCAACTGGAGGACCTGGCAACCCGAATTGACCTCCGTCTTGTGGAACGGCGAAGGGATCGCCGCTTCGCGCCCCCTCATCGTTCATGGTCGTTCTCACCTGGTCCAGAAGCCCCATCACATCCTCAGGGGTCAACGGAACCCAAACCCATGCAGCTGGGGAGGGCTAAATTGTCCTCAGAGGAGCGTGATCGCAGGTACAGATGCAATCTCTGCTTATATTGCGGGGGAGAAGGACACCGAGTCTGTGACTGTCCAATTAAAGGGGCAGGCTCACGTAGAAGAGGAGGTTATCTACTGAGCCGTACTAAGCTTCTCGTCTCCCCTGATCTCCGTTTACCGGCCACCATCAACGTCGCTGCTAAGTCTTATAACCTGTCTGTTTTTGTTGATTCGGGGGCAGATACCGAGTTAATGGACGAGGGGCTGGCCAGGAAGCTAAACATCAGGCTCGTTCCGGGCCCGTTCCCCCGCAGCATCCTGGCGCTGGACGGCCACAAACTTAACCACTCCCACCTCATCACTGAACCAGTTGAGCTGCTAATTGGAGGTAACCACAGGGAGAGCCTCACTTTTATGATTATTGATTCCCCCCAGGTACCAGTGGTCCTTGGTGCTACTTGGCTTAAGAAGCATAACCCTCTCATTGACTGGCGCAGGGTAGAGGTTACTGGGTGGGCTCCTACCTGTTCGGCCTCCTGTCTGCACTCGGCTCAACCTCTCCCACTACCAGAAGAGAGTGCGGAGGACGTCTATCCTGACCTGACTAAGGTTCCGTCCGAATACCATGACCTGAGAGAGGTCTTCAATAAAGCAAAGGCCACAAGCCTACCTTCTCACCGTCCTTTTGACTGTTGTATTGATTTGTTACCCGGTACCACCTCCCCCCCCCCCCCAGGGGCCGCCTTTACTCCCTGTCCACCCCTGAGTCTGAAGCCATGCAGCGTTACATTGATGACGCCCTCAGGGCGGGCATTGTCCGTCCCTCCTCCTCCCCGGCAGGCGCAGGGTTTTTCTTTGTAGGGAAGAAGGACGGCTCACTCCGTCCCTGTATTGACTACCGGGGACTTAACGACATCTCAGTCAAGAACCGATATCCCATCCCTCTTATCTTGGCTTTTGATCAGATCAGTGTGGCTAAGATTTTCACAAAGTTGGACTTAAGAAACGCTTACCATCTGGTTCGCATCAGAGAGGGGGATGAGTGGAAAACAGCGTTTAACACACCCACAGGTCATTATGAATATTTAGTTATGCCGTTTGGTCTTACTAATGCCCCGGCGGTTTTTCAGAACCTTGTGAACGAGGTCCTCAGGGATATGATTGGGAGGTTTGTTTTTGTTTACTTAGACGACATTCTTATTTATTCTAAAGATCCCAAAACCCACAAGCAACACGTCCGTTCAGTCCTGCTCCGTCTGCTACAGAACCAGTTGTATGTGAAGGCCGAGAAGTGTGAATTTCACGTGACCACCACCTCTTTTCTGGGTTTTATCTTGTCCCCGGGTCAGCTGTCCATGGACCCGGCCAAGATCCGGTCGGTCACGGAGTGGCCCACACCTACCGACCGAAAGCAGCTCCAGAGATTCCTGGGGTTTGCACATTTCTATCGGCGTTTCATACGAAACTTTAGCCAAGTCGCCTCTCCGCTCCACGCCCTAACCTCAGTTAAGGTGAGATTTGCCTGGAATGAGCAGGCAGACCAGGCTTTCCAGCGGTTAAAGCGTCTGTTCACCTCCGCTCCAGTTTTGGTCTCTCCCAACCCGGAGAGACAGTTTATTGTGGAGGTCGATGCCTCTATTTCCGGCGTTGGTGCAATCCTCAGTCAGAGGATCAAGGAGGGTCGAGTACATCCCTGTGCTTTCTTTTCTAGAAAGTTGTCCCCAGCAGAGCAAAATTACCATGTTGGCGACCGGGAACTCCTGGCAGTGAAGCTGGCTCTGGAGGAGTGGAGGCATTGGCTGGAGGGTTCTAAAGTTCCTTTCCTCGTATGGACTGATCACAGAAATCTGGAGTATCTCAAGACGGCCAAGAGACTCAACCCCCGACAAGCTAGGTGGGCTCTCTTTTTCTCCTATAGACCGGGCTCAAAGAACACTAAACCCGATGCCCTCTCCCGGATGTTCGAGGATGAGAGGGAGGGTCCTGATCAGGAGCAGGGTCATATCCTTCCAGAATCAGTCAGATTGGGGGTTACTCGGCTCAGCCTTGAGAGTGAGGTCAGGAGTTCTCATGCTGGGGTGCTTGTTCCTGAGGCTTGTCCCAAGGATAGACTTTTTGTCCCAGAACCACTAAGGGGCAAGGTACTCGATTTCTGCCACTGTTCTCGTATTTTTTGTCACCCCGGCATCACCAGGTCGCTACGCATCGTTCGCTCCCAGTTTTGGTGGCCCACACTGTCGAAGGATGTTAAGGACTTCGTCTCCGCCTGTGCCCAATGTTGTCAGGCAAAGGTCTCCCGGCGACCACCATCTGGTCTCCTTCGGCCCCTACCTGTGCCTTCCCGACCTTGGTCCAATATATCAATGGACTTTATCACGGGCCTGCCTGTTTCTCAGGGCAATTCGGTCATCCTGACCATAGTGGACCGCTTCTCAAATATGGTTCACTTGGTTCCATTACCAAAACTCCCCTCAGCAAAGGAGATGGGGTTCATCTTGGCGAGGGAGGTGTTCCGACTGCATGGCCTGCCTTCTGACATTGTTTCTGACAGGGGTCCTCAGTTTGTGGCCCGTTACTGGGAGGAGTTCTGCGCCCTGTTGGGAATTTCTGTCAGCCTTTCTTCTGGTTTCCACCCCCAAACCGACGGCCAAACGGAGAGGCTCAACCAAGAGGTGGAGGCTAAGCTTCGCCTCCTCTGTAAGTCTGACCCCACAAAGTGGGGCAGACTTACAGAGGAGGCGAAGTGCCCTGGGCAGAGCACGCCAGAAATTCCTCGCCCTCCAGCTCCACTGGACTCTCTCCTTTTTACACCGTCTATGGGTTCCAGCCGCCGGTGTTCTCTGTCGAGCAGAGGGAGTCTAGAGTTCCGTCTGCACATCTTTCCGCGCTGAGGTGCCAGCGCGCCTGGAGGAGGGCTAGGAGGGCCATTCTTACCGCGTCCCAGAATCAGGCCTGGGCGGCCAATCGCCGGTGGGTTCCAGTCCCGCAATATCTCCCAGGGGATAAAGTTTGGCTCTCCACCAAGGACCTTCCTCTGAAGGTAGAGTGTAAGAAGCTCGCACCCCGTTTCATTGGGCCTTTTTCCGTCTCTAAGGTGGTGAACCCGGTGACAGTCCGTCTTCGTCTGCCACCATCCATGAAGGTCCACCCTACCTTCCATGTATCTCGGGTCAAACCCGTCAAGACTTCTAACCTGTTACCCAACCCCCAACCCCCACCTCCCACTCGTATTGTTGACGGCTCCCCGGCTTATACCGTGAGAAGTCCAGGAGATGGGGCAGGGGTGTTCAGTACCTCATCGACTGGGAGGGTTATGGACCAGAGGAACGCCAGTGGGTTCCCTCCCGCTTCGTCCTGGACAAGTCCCTCATTCGGGAGTTTCACAGAGCCCGTCCTGACCAGCCAAAGGCGTCTGGAATCCGCCCTTAAGGGGGGGGGGGGGCTCTGTGATGATCCTGGCACTGGAGTTGGTTTGTTCTTCACTCAGTACACCTATCTCGGCTCCACCCCACCTGCAATCAACCTTCACCAGGTTCACCTGATTCCACCTCCTTATAAACCACCGCCAAACAAACCACCAGCGCCAGATTGTCTCAAGCCAACACTCGAGTACTTTCCAGCCTTTCTGATTCTGCCTGCCTGTTCTGTTGCCGACCTTGACCTGTCTTTGGAACCCTGGATTTGTCTGACCTTGGAAAGCCTGCCTGTGAGCCTGAACCCCCTTCTGTCTGTGAGTTACCGAGCTCGCCTTATCCCTTTGTACCTGTGAGCCCGCAAGTTATCGAACCTTGGATTGGACCTGGACCTGCCTTTGGATTTCCCCTTTTTTGAAACACTGTACTAGTGATTATTCCTGGACCGTCTCTGGATCACTCCAGGAGAGTTCCAGCAGACCATCAGCCCGGCTGCCGCCCCCACGGCTTACGCCCCGCAGACACAGTCTGAAGCCGGACCTACAGCTCTCAACAGGAGGTTACCGGCTTGTGAGCTACGCGTCACCGCAGCACACTCAGCTACTAAATAAAGAGCCTGTTAAACGTTACAGACTAACCTGTTCTGAGTTGATAATTGCATCCGTTTTCCCCGCACGTTACAGTAACAGTCTAGAAGTGCATTGAGCTGAAAAGAGGGAGACATCAGCAGCTGGATCGTGCGTAAAGACGCCCAGTTAGCTCCACCCCCAAACAAGCCCCGCCCCAAAATTAGCATAATCTCTCAAGTTGAGAGGTCTGAAAAGAGTGATTCATGGTTAAGAATAAATGAGTCACTGAAATAAACTAGGTCAATTTGGTTGCTCACCTTGCTTTGAAACAACTTCCTTGACTGCTCATGACAAAGCACCAAGTAGAAGATACCTGGCTGACTCAATCTAATATGCAGCACCGTGCGTTTTGTGTTGATCGAGCAATGTGCCCATAGCATATGTGAAACAGTGCCAAAATTCCCTAGTGGCCGAGAATGGTATCACAGGGACTTGACCGCAAAAGTGCCCCAGACACTATTTCATGCTATATAGATAGTTAGATGTCATCACGGAAAGTATTTTACAGTATTTTGAAAATACAAAAATACAATACACTGAAGTATTTTGATACAAAATACAAAGGCATTTTCAACATCTCAATAAAATACAAATTACAAAATAGTATTTTGCATTTGAAATACGTATTTCAAATACTTGTATTAGAAATACTGCCCATCCCTGAGCATGGTTCACTTCACCACTGAGGAAGCTGCAACCAGCCAAAGAAGAGGTTTACAGCAATGAGGACGGGTTTCTTATAAGTAGGCAAGAAACAAACTGACTAAAAGCTGATTTATGCTTGACGCACATAGGTTGAGACGTAAATGAGATGTGGGGACCCACTGTCTGCAGCATGCATTCTCTGTGTGGCTTTTCCACTGAAGTAGCACTATTCTCCTACACTCTAGAGGGCAGCGTTGTGCTTCAATGCCAACACCCCACTACACAAAGAAGTATAAAACACAGTTCTTTCCAACATATAAGCCTCTTACATACCTCTAAAATTTCTGTCCAGGAATTGTTAATTTGTTGAACAGTGTTTTTTTTTTGTGGACGAATCATAAAGATTTCTGTATTTACGAACCGCTGCCAGTGGGAGTGCTTGCTTGTACGCCTTGCTTTTCCGTGCAGGACTGTCCACCTAGTTAGCATATTTCCGAGGTGCATGGAGCTTAAACTTTTGGTCGCACAAAGGGACATGATAGCCATATCGGTGTAACATGTCCACATGGACCTCGTGGATTTGTCAAACATAAACCAGGCTTAAGGAGATCAGGGCAGCGAAGAGTTAGTCTGGTAAGCCAGTTCAGTACACAGGTTGTTGTTCTGGAAATATTCAGAGTCTCGAGTCTAAAACTTACCAGACCAATCATAACACGGGAGGTGGGAGTTTATGATGCGTCACTCTTTACCCATAATGCAGCAGCACTTTTCTGTAAGCATAATAGTCAAGATGATGGCCGCAATGGAGCTATGTTTCAATGATGGTCTTCATTATGAGCTGGGTATATCTTTAAAAACTCAACAATTGGCTGCTCTAGAGTTTGGAGTTTGAGTTACATATGTAGTTATCTGATTGGTTCTAACCTGTTTCCGCTGACCCTTTTAGTCCCACCTTTGAAATCAGGCCCTACTGGCGACTTTCCATACTGACATGCCGTGTTTATGGAGTAAGTCAATCCGGTTGGCCAGGCTAGCTAAGAGGGACTACAACTAGAAGCTAAAAAGTTGCTTCTCAGCTAATGACCCAGCAGCAGTCATCCTTGTTTCATGTGAATAGTGAGAACCGTGCCTTGACTTCCATAGATTTTCATTCATCTACAACCTGTCACCTGATATGTAGCATGTACTTCTCGCATTGTGAACGATGCAGGAGGACTGAATCCAGTACTTCGTCTCATTTTTAGCCGACTAGGCATTGAAGTACAGATGTTTTACTTTTGTTTAAAAGTGAAAGAGGAGTGTCGGCATGGTATTGTTCAGTTAGTGGGTTAAAACAGAAAAATACACAAAACTGTTCCCCGTGTTTGTTGTCTAATATTAGGAGAATAACATCTGTTTAAACTCCATCCACAACATTTACGCACAATATTGGACCTTCTCACAAAGTAAACGGCTCTGTGGTCGTTTCCAGATTTTTGATGAAAAAATTGTTTTTGTTGCTCACCGCCAGAAATTCTGTCTGCTGCAACCAAAACTCCACCCTCCTGAGTCAATGTCAGCTGTTTGCTTTATTCTTGTAAAATAGATTTTGTTTCTCGATAGACCCGCATGAATGAATCAAATGACACAGACCCCAAATGAACGAATAACCACCAAATAAAGTTAAGACCAAAATTATTTATAACTCTGACAACTTCCTGCTGCAGTTGTTAACACCATGAAATACTGTTGGGCCGCTGGCTTGGACCCTTTAAAATAAAAGCGATGTATTTAACATTTACTAACTGGAGTCACTTCTCATAATTACCCCTCTGTTCTAAATACATGTTTCTTATGTCTTCATGTGAAAATGGATATATAAGAATAATTTTAATGTTTTTATTTCATTTTAAGCTTTAAGTTTGAAATTCCACATCAGATCTTCATGACCTCTAGGAACACCCAGAGGTCTTCTATTGTCATCTTAAAGTGAACGTAGGATATTCACTGGAGACATAGTTTTGGTTAATAACCATGGAAACCTAAATGGGCATTCTGAAACAAGGAGCCTTCAATTAACGATGTAAAACGGTGACTAAAATGGTAGATGCATCAGGGAATGGAACAGCCCCTAATACATTTATTTGTGCCAATTAGCTAAATCTTTAACCATAACTCTGCAATGTTTCCACAATGTGTAAATAAATGCGGAAATAAGTTTTCATGCAAAAATACTTTTTTTAGCTCTTAGACAGGGTATTTTACATTTTAATAAAGAGGCAAGTTTTATTTTCCACTTTTTCTTGTACATCAAACAAAGAATTAACAGTGCCTTGAAAACATATTTATGCCTCTTAAACTTTTAAAAAAGAAAATCCAATTTGCTTTCTTCTAAAGGTGATTGGTTGCACAGACAGATAATTAAGCATATTAAAGAAGGTTTAAATAATTTTATTTCTTTTCTTGCTTTGTTTTCATGTTTTTAATAACTCAATGCCTTGTTTAAAATATGGAAAGAAGCAGCAGTGTAAGGGTTTAGTGAACTAACCATTAGACGTGAGAAACGGAGGAAATCCTGTCATTGTGCTAGTTTTACTCAGCTGCTAATCCTTCTAAATATTCTAAACATCTATGTCCTTGCCCTTAAAGCGTTCATATATCCTGTTTAAAAACTTGTAATGACTTCAACAGTAAAAAGTTAAAAAATATAGATTGACATACCTTTTATTGTTTCTAGTTTGATTTCAGTGTAGATATCTTTTCCATTCCTGCTCACCCCGCACCAATACTTCCCTGCGTCGGTTGCCACAAGGTTAGAAATTGTTGTTGTGAAGATTCTTGTGCTTTTGTCATCATAGACGGAGTATCTGGTTTTATTTTTTTGTGATGTTGTGATAAGGATGTCACTGTAATCACAGTCGTTCCTGCACAGGTACTTCTCATAGTTCTGATAACCCTCAGGGTATGAGCAGGAAACAGCCACATCTCTGCCTTCATATCCAAACACACAAACCAAACCTGCAACACTGCTCACACAGAACAGAGCTACTGGAGGCAGAAGAAAACAAAAGTAAAACAACATCCGGTATTTTGATTCATCAGCATGTCAGCTCCTTCTCCCTAGTACAGATATAAGCGATTATATAGATATAAAATAAAAAACACTTACAGCACAGACTGAAGAGCGGTTTCTGAAAGCTCTGCATGTTGAGGCATTTCAAAGAAAAAGTACCCCTACAAGGAAGTGCACTTAAAATACATTTGTCACCTCTGAAACCATAGATGGTGTGTCAAAACCACTCTCAGTTCTGCATTCAGACGGGAAAATTTTGAATTAGCTGTTTACATGCACAAAATTTCTTGGTCAGATAGAAAAGTGCTCGGAACAGAAAAATATTAACAGAATAAATTGTTTATATATGCACAACAACCAATCAATACGTGAGTTTGCATTCATCAGCGTAAGAAACTGCGGTCAAGTGAGCCCTCACTTGTTTTTGTTGGCCACGCAAACACTAAGGATTACAGCAGTGACGGCTGAGACTACTTATCAAAATAAAAGTAACGCGGTGTATCGACCAAGTGTTTTTACACGTATTTACATCAGTTATATGACATATTTTTACATGCTTTATATGACATTTTTTCTATTATTCTGGTCTGCTGATGAAAATGGAAATATGTATTTTGGTCACACTCTTTAGCCTCAAAAACTACTCAAACAACGTTTTTTTTTAACAGGTGACTACTTTCACTTACAGATGACAGATGATGATCTCCAGAAGTCATTCATCAAAGTCCATCTACATGATTTGGGATTAAAAAATAAAGGCATTTAAAAATCTCTACATTGACTCAATTTGACTTGTGTTGTTGTAAATGTTGCTATACAATTGGACGTTTTCTGCAAATACTATAACATCAGCATGACAATAGAAAACCTCCAGATATTCCTCAACAGCTTTCATCCAAATGTGATGTGAAATTTCAAAATAAGAGACACTTGAAATCTCTAGTACATATAAACTAATTTTGACCAAAGTTGCTGTCACTGTAGCAACCAAACCAAAGATAATTAGTCAATGCTGTCACTTCAGCATGACAGTAGAACACATCCAGATGTGGCTCAACAAGTTTCAGACAATTTTGATGTGGAATTTCAAAATAAGAGCCATTTGAAATCTCTACATATAAACTCATTATCACCAAAGTTGTTGTCAGTGTTGCAACTAAACCGTAGATAATCGATCGATGCTGCTACTTCAGTATGACACTAGAATACCTCAAGATGCTTCTTAACAAAGCTCATTAAGATTTGACGTGGAATTTCAAAATAAAAGACTGTTCAAACATTAAGTGCATTAGCCGTACACTATATTGCCAAAAATATTTGCTCACCCATTCAGATTATTGTAATCAGGTGTTCCAATTACTTCCATAGCCACAGTTGTATAAAATCAAGCATCTATGCACACAGACTGTTTTCAATCATTTGTGAAAGACTGGGTTGCTCTCAGGAGCTCAGTGAATTCAAGCATGGAACTGTGATAGGATGCTACCTGGGCAACAAATACAGTCATGAAATGTCCTTACTTCTAAATATTCTTGAGTTTAAGAAAATTAAGGTGTTTGGGAATGACAGCAACTCAGCCACGAAGTGTTAGGCCACGTAGACTTTCGGAGCGGGGTCAGTGGATTCATCCATCCATCCATCTTTCTAATTTCTACATAGAAATTATGTAGAAATTGACAAGCAGTCAGTTTAAGAATTGTTAATTATGTTAGGATGTACTGTAGTTAAATGCAGAACTACTGATGGCTAATTTCATGCTCCTTGATGGAGAGAAGGAAAAGGATGAATCAGATGTGGAGATTGATTAGGATATTAGAAAAGACACAAAGCTACAGTTGACAACACAGGGAGGACTGGGAGAAGGAAGACAAGAGTCAGAATTAACAAAATACACACAGCTGACTAAGGATGAGACAGGAAAGAAGACACACTATGACTGCTAAGAAAAACGAAAAGGGAAAGAATAAATGTATATATGTATATATGTACTAATAAAACATGAGCACACTTACAAATGGATTCATATTTTCTATAGAAACACCTGAAATTTATGGTCATCTCATATATTAATTTAAAGTAGGAGGCTGGAACAAAGTCAAACTATATAGATTCAGTGCAGTTGTATTTAATTCTTTGCATTGTTTTGTTGTTATTTGAAGCAAAACCCAACCAAAACCAAATACCCACATTTCCTACAGCACTTAACTTATCCACCACAGAGGGGCGCCCCAACGTCTGCCATAACTGCAGTATACACAGAGCTATACAGTGAAGTTGGTATGAGTACTTGAGCATGTATTCGGACCTAATATAATTAATATTTTTTAATTTTCAATGGAGGTCATATAAAGTTGCCCCAGTGTGAATTGAAAGGATTTTTGTGTGAGACCATAAAACAAAATCATCTAGACTTAAACAGGTTTTAAATGAAGACAAATGAATATCATTTAGCTAAACACCAGTACATGAAGACTGGTGGAAGGGTTTGCCATACACATATTCAATAGACAATATACAAATAAAATGTGAAATAAATGTGTAATTAACCACGGGCGAATCGTCACAAATTAGAATATTATCCAAAAGTTAATTTATATTAGCAATCTGATTCAAAAAGCGAATAACATTTATTTTATTGTTTCAATTAGACAGTGATTTACTTTTTTTTTTTAAACTTTCTTTCTGATAGTTTGGATAATTATGATGGTATTTAGGTCAAACCTATTTGCTGTCTTACCCAACACAGTGATGCATGGTGAAAAAAGGAGCTGTGTATACATCAGAAAGTAGACTGAGCAGATTCTAAGTAGTATCTTTAAGAAAACAACCTTTGAGTTGATATTACACATACTTTTCATTAAGCCCCTGTTTCTGCATATTGCTTTTTTTATTGGTCTGATGCAATATTCTAATCTTAAATTGATTTTATTAGCTGCAGGTGAAGAAAAAAATCATAACGCAAAATCAAAGCTTTAAGACATCAGAAACAGCTTTATTTGCCAGGTATGTGTACACACTGGAGTAATTAGATTATGAATTGTACAATGCCCACGATGTGCTTACGTAGGGTTAGGGTTGCAGCTATAATAGAAAACACACATGAACACACTACAAACAAAGCAGACAGATTGAGACAATAATGCAATGGATGGAAGTGCAAAGGATGCAGGAATAAATATTATTTCCACTCTTATTATCATTGTGTACAGGTAGAAAGGATGTACAGGTGCACATACACACACAAGCATACATGTCCACAGTGTGATGAATGCAGAGGATGAGAATGCTGGAATAAATGAGTATTATATGCAGAGTTATATATGTGAGGTAAGAGGTTTTGGTTTAAAATATATACAATATTACAATATGAACAGTATGAACAGCACTGAAATAGAGAACAATGAATAAATAATGGATAAATGTTAGCTAGTAAGCAGGTGGCTGAATAGAGGCAGAATTACTGGATTATTGCACAGGAGTAAACCTTGTTGTTTTGTTTTTGACACTGTGAGTCAGAGTCAGCGGTTAATTTATGTGATGGTTTGAGGGAAGAAACTGTTCCTGAGTCTGTTGGTATTTATCAGTTTGTTCTAATTTATATAATGTGTCTCCATTAGTGAGGTGAGTTACTGAAATAAATGAACTTTTCAACAATATTCTAAATGATTGAGTATGACTGTAGCTTGTCAGTAGAGGGAAGGGCTCAAAGACTTCCTGATATACACTCCTTGGCCTGGACTTGTTAAAACATAATTTTGAATTGGACCACTGAGCAAGAGTCTGGTCCTTTTTCTCCTTAGTCCAGGTAAGATGCTCCTGATGTTGTTTCTGCTTCAGAAGTGGCTTAACGCAAGGAGTGTGAAGGTTGTAGCCCATATGCTGGATACATCTGTATGTGGTGGCTCTTGATTGGACTTTAGTTCATAATTTGCAGTAATCCTTTTTGTAGCATATTTTTTCCCCTTCCACTGCACTTTCAACTTACCAGTCAGCTACTGTGGCAATGATCTTCTATGACCCCCGCCCTGTTAAGGAGTGTCTATGACTACTGGAAAACTGTCAAGTCAACAATCTTCCTCAGGGTTGTTTCAGCTATAATATGGTTACTATCTTTCTGTATTGAGAAACCATTTGTGGTGTTGTGTAATATGAACATTGTCTGAGAAACGCCATTTCAAGTTTTTAGTGACTGTGTAACAATCATCTAAACAACCAGAAAAACAAACTTGAGATATGTTACTTTGTGTAAAAGGAGTCCTTATTGTACAAGTTAAAATTTTTGAAATTAACTGCTGAAATAACAATTTTGAGTATTCTGATACATGCAGTCGTAGTTTATACAAGTCGGTATTAAACCAATATAATTTGAGTTCATTTCAAACTGAATGATGACTTTTTTTACAATCAAATTCCAGATGTTGCTTTAGTTCATTGACGGAAGTAGGGGGTATGTTTGTCCATATCTTGCTGGTGCTCATGGAGTCGAGTATTTCAGTTAAACTAAAATCCAGTTTTCAATTTGACAGGAAACCTGGATCCTTACTTTTCAGGATTTTCCTCCAGATTTGTTGCTGGGTTTACAATCATTGTCCTGTTGCGTGACTCACCTTCGAACAAGCCTCAGCTGTCAGATCAGACACTAAAATACATCGGTATAGAAAGGTGTTAAGAGTCTACTCAGAGACTGGCAGGTGTCCACGTCCTTGCTCCAAAACAAGAGCAAATTGTTAGCTCTCTACACCACCATGCTAGCCAGTTGGTACAAAGTGTTTGTTTTTTTATTCTTTTCATATGGAGTATATGGAGCATGGGAAATATAAGATGTACCTCCGAGGTCATTCTGTACTTGTTTTCATGTTTCTGAAAGACATGGCTCTCAGATCATTTCTTGGACTTTTTCAGTTGTTCTTTCGACCTCCAAATTCTTTTCCTTATATTTTCAGGTTCATCCGACTGTTACAAGACCCCTGGAGTCACACGCATGGCCTGTATTATCATTTCTACACAATGTAGTCCTTGAGATTACAGGAGGGGAAAAATGTAAATTTGAAATGCTATTTTAAAACTAATAGTTTGCCCATGGTAAAAATGAACTGATGAAATGACCTTTGACCTTTTTGGGGTATGCTTCCCTTAATATTAATGTCTCTTTTTACTGTTTAAATGAGCAAACAGCTTTGGCACATTATATGTAGCATATGTATTTATTATTTATATATTTTTTATTTTTTACAGGGAAAGGTTAAAATAATTTTACAATAATCTAGTCTAAATGAAAATAAAACAAATGCATTAGTATTTCCCTGACCTGTTTTTCCAAGAAGTATTTTATTCTAGCAATGTTGTTAGAGGATGGATTATTGGTAGACTTTATGTTGAAGTTTAGGCCCATAAACATACCAAGGTTTATAGCATTCCTTGTATTTTTTAGCCTCATTGAGTGTGTATAGCTGTATCCTGATATCTGGAAATAACTTCATCCATCCATCCATCCATCCATCCATCCATCCATCCATCCATCCATCCATCCATCCATCCATCCATCCATCCATTTTCTGACCCGCTTAATCCCTCATGGGGTCGCGGGTGGAAATAACTTAACATCTAAATTAAGACAGAAAACATTCTGAACCATTCAATCACATATATTATGGACACACTCACGCAGTAACCGTAATGGTATGGGCAGGGCTGGATTATCCATAAGGGCCAGTGGGCCAGTGCCCAGGGGCACCAACCATGGGGGGGCACCACATGACACATGCTTTAAAAATATATTTTTCATAAATTGTTATATTATTTACTTGAAATTGTTAAAAGACCATGCATTATTCGTTTTGTGAACACTGATGTCACAATAATAATAAATGATAAATAAATCAAGATTTTTTTGATTATCTCATTTTAAAATGAGATATTTGAATATTGCTCACTGCTCATATGCCTACATGTAGTTGCGTAAGTTAGTAAATAGTAAATTACATTACAGAAATCCCCTTGATTATGTCAGATGTTTTTGACCGGAGGACAGCACGGCTTTGAGGTATAGTGCCCAGGGGCACCACATTGTCTTAATACGGGCCTGGTATGGGGCCATGTGATAATATAGACATAAGAAAAAAATGTCTCATCAGTATACATATGGTAAGTAATGTTTAAGCACTACGGGATGTAATATAGGCTGGGAGTATATCAAAGTTAAATAAAGTGGCCCATGAATGGACCCTTGAGGAACCTCACCTGTTGTTCAATTAAATTGTTGATTGCCAAACGAGAACGAAATCCAGCCTGACAGGCAAAATCTGCACCAATCCAGACAAAACAGACAGCCTATTAATCATCATGTACTACACTTGGTTTAATACAATACATTTGAATATTGTTGAAATATGTATTGATTTTAGTAAGTAAATTCACTAAGTAAAACACATATAGATTAATTGCAGACTGATATTGTCAGTTTCAATATTAGATCAGAAGAATAAAAAATGTCTTTAATATAAAAACACTGACATGACTAAGGAACTTCATCAGAATGTATATTCTAATTTATTGAATATGACTGTCTTTATCGTACTATGGCACATTATGTTTTATTTTGGTTAAAAGGTCTTTAAGAAGCACCGATGCTGGAGAGGTTATGTTAAAACGTTGCAGATTTGGCTAAAGAAGAAAATAAAACTAAAGACTGCTAATAACAAGTCCACAAACAGACCTTGTAAAACAGATTATTTGAAGCTGCTAATTGCTGTAAGAACAGCATTGGTTAATCTTTTGATTTGGGATTATCGTATTCAAATATGTATTTTAGTACTGTACCATATCATACCACCTTTATTTATAAAGCACTTTCTAATAACGAAGGTCAAAAAAGTGCTGTACCTATACAACTGAAAATAACTGATTGGATGATTGATAGGTATGAGTTAAGTGAGTTAAAGTAACTAACATGTTCTAAATATGATCCTGAGGGTGGCCCACTGTTGATGGCCAATAACAATGTGCAAATGATATTCTATATAAGATTTCAGAAAAGAGGAAATCAGGTATGATTAAAAGACGTTTGCCCAGAACTTCATAGGAATATAACATCTGATTACAGAGACAGAAAAAAGTTAAGGAACATTAGAAGCTGTTTGGTGAAACTTTATTGCAAAATTTTACGTCACATGACATTTAAACATTAGCTGATTCATGAGGCCCTTGTTAGAATCATCTGCATGTGCTTAAAGTCTAAACAGAGGAACATGGGAACTTTATGAAATACATCAGTCTCCTTGTATCATATCCGCTTTCACCCCTTTTTAGAACCCACTCACAACTAAAATATTATTGCACCATGTTCAACAACCGACCCCACCCTGACCAGTTCATAACAAAATGTCAGCACTGTTACTCAGTGTGTGTGGGTGGAACCGTGCGTGTGTGTTTTCCCCGAGCTCAGCCATTCCCATCATGTCCAGCTGACCACTCAGCTGTGCCTCATGCATACTGCTGCACAAACACTTTTCATATCTCACACACTCTCTCACAGAACGGTTGACATTAAGACCGCCGTGCAGAGGGATAAGTGTGTCCCAAATTAGCGAGGATGGCAGGCAGAGTTGGGCTGCTTCCAGGGCGGGTTGTTATGGATGCTGCTTTTGGGGGAGTTGGATTTCTGCAGAGTGCTCGGGTTGGACCTCAGCAGCGAGTAAGATGCGTGTTGGGGGTCTTCTTGAAATCCAACTCAACACAAACACACATGCACGCATACAGATCCCCCAGTGAAGACAGGAGGCCCTCTATTGGTTTCCTGGCATCTATCTTAAACCTTTTTACTACATCTCGATGTCTCCCTTCTGTTCCCTGCTCTATCCTTCAAATTGAATCATACTATATCAATATGCTATATTCAAAAATAAATAATTTTATTTTATCTTATTGTATAAAAACACATTTTTAACAGGTAGCTTGTAAATGGTGGTAATAGAGTGACCAAAAATGCCAAATTGTGGGAAAATCTTTCACATCTACCACCCAAGTAGAAGTATAGATACTAGGGTTTAAAATACTTCTGTTGAAGCAGAAGTATCAACTCAAACCTTTTACACAAGTAAAAGTATTAAAGTATTAAAGTAGAAATAAAGGAAAATAACAAATAATCCTAAAAATTCAGTGTTCTTCTTCTATGTTTGGTTATTCTTCTTAAGTTTTTGTTGGGGCGTTTGGCAAACAAATTGGTGCAGTATTGCAAAAATCACTCTGTTTAGGTAAGTAAGTAAATAAGTGAGTGAGTAAACTTTATTTAAATAGCACCTTTCACAGACAAAGGTGGTCACAAAATGCTTCACAGTAGAAACAAAAACATAGGATATAATAAAACAAATAACATTTAAAATATAAAACTATAATGGCTAGTTAAAAGCTTGTCTAAAAAGATGCATCTTAAAGTCTTTTCTAAAAGATTCCACAGATTCCAAGGCTCTCAAGGCAAGAGGGAGAGAGTTCCAGAGCCTTGGTGCCACCACACAGAAAGCACAATCACCTCTTGTTTTAAAATGTGTTCTGCTATCGGGTAAAAGGTCTTGATCCTACGACCTCCGAGACCAAACAGAAATATGTTAATGCAACATATCCTGGATGTAAGATGGAGCTTGGCCATGCAAGGCTCTGTATGTAATGGATACAAATTTTAAAATGCACTCTAAAACCAATGAGAAGCCAGTGAAGAGCCTTATGTACTGGAGTAATGTATGATCTCATGTTGGTTTTAGAGAAAAGCCTTGCAGCTGCATTCTGTACAACATGCAGTCTGTCCATGGATGATTTATTTAGACATATGTACAATACACTGCAATAGTCCAGAGGAGAAGAAATAAAAGCATCAACAAACATCTCCATCTCTTCTTTAGAAACCATAGATCTAATCTTAGCAATTTCCCTGAGATAGAAAAAACAGGAACAAACAGTTTTAATTGTCAAAACACAGATTTGTCAAAAATTACACCCATATTTCGCACAACGTTATAATCAGAGGATGATAGAGCCCCCGTGGCCTGCCTGATTTTAGGGGTAATGTTGTCTGGGGTAAAATGTCGGCAAGCTACAAATGCATCCACGGGGATGTATTAACGGAGGGAATTTCTCTAGTGTTAAGAGGCGCCACTTTGTCCGACAGCAGGGCGCAGTGATCATTGTGCATCATCCACATGAATTTTAAAATCAGCAATAATGATGACGCTGTCCAACTTAATAATGGAAGATAAGAAGTCAGAAAAAACTGTAAAAAAGAGGTTCCTGGCCCCCGTGGCCAGTAAACTAAAATACAATAGAATGTATTTGAACAAAGTAATAAGATTTTCAAAATGTAAGCAGTAGAAAGTACAGATAAATGCATGAAAATGTAAGCAGTAGAAGTAAAAAGTAGGCTAAAAAAAAGAATTACTTCTGTAAAGTAGAAATAAGCAACATTTGTACTTAATTAAGGTAACAAAGTATTTGTACTTAGTTACTTGACACCTTTGCTTTTATGTTGCTGAAGATCACTGAATAGTGTTTCATGTTTCAATTCAATTCAATTCAATTTTATTTATATAGCGCCAATTCATGAAACATGTCATCTCAAGGCACTTTACAAAGTTAAGTTCAATCATATAATACAGATTGGTCAAAAATGTTCCTATATAAGAAAACCAGTTGATTGCATCAAAGTCCTGACAAGCAGCATTCACTCCTGGAGAAGCGTAGAGCCACAGGGAGAGTCGTCTGCATTGTACATGGCTTTGCTGCAATCCCTCATACTGAGCAAGCATGAAGCGACAGTGGAAAGAAAAAACACCCGTTAGCGGGAAGGAAAAACCTCTAGCAGAACCGGGCTCAGTATGAACGGTCATCTGCCTCGACCGACTGGGGGTTAGAGAAGACAGAGCAGAGACACAACAAGAGAGACAAAAAGCACAGAAGCACACATTGATCTAGTAATCTGTTCTACATTAGATGGTAATAGCAGGTGATCTGTCCTCCCATGTTTAATGTTGTTTTTATTAGACTTCTTGATGATAATTATATATTTAAAATTTTGTTTAAAAATACAAATCTTTTTGTTTATTATTATTATTATTATTATTATTATTATTATTATTATTATTATTATTATTATTATTATTATTATTATTATTATTATTACCTGTGATAGACTGGCAACCTGTCCAGGATGTAACTTGCCTATTACCCAGTGACTGCTGGAGATATAGACACCAGTCCCCTCCCTGCACAGATAAGTGGGTATAGACAATAGATCCATGACTGGATGTAATATTATTCTGAAGAGTTGTTTTGATGCGTTTGCAGATAATGTTTAAGTTTGACAAAGAGTACAAACTCATGGAGACAAAAATGAAATTAATATCATTAAAGCCAAAGTTATGGCATTACAGATGAAGAGCTAAATCGGGTTAGTTAAAATAAAGCAACTGCAGTGTCTCCGCTGATGTTTCTGCAGTCATCTGAACACCACAATGTTTTCACATCATTTTGCAAAGTGTCATTTTCCAGGACTAGCAGAGAAATCAGCCAAATGTACCATCCATACATCAACTGTCCCTCTTATGTTTGCAGGGTCTCCTAGGCCGGTAGGGTAGACCATGGACAAGTCATCAATCCATCACAGGGCCACACATAAATTTACAGGACTAACCCCAATGGATACACAATCATGGACACACTTAAATCTAAAGGTAGTTGAGCGCACAAAAAAGGTGGGGTAATTAAAGGACTCGGAGAGAATCCAAGCATGAACGGGTGATTTCTTTTGATTTCTGCATGATCTCTCGCAAGGAGAAGCATGTTTGTATTGCCTATACATTCAGAACTCAAATTCTCACAAAGCCATTATATCACCACTGGAGCTTTCCCGATTGGTTTAAAGCCAAATTCATCTTATTAATCTTAGTGTATGAAGTTTTTAATCTGAAAAAAGTGATTTTTTTTTTGCATTCAGTAAATATAAATAATTTAGTTAATCCTAACTCACCTGCATTAGAAAAGGTTTAATCTCATTTAATGTCAAACAGTGTGGGGGAAAAAAAGGTTATGTGATTTTTTCCAAGTCTCTTAAGTCTTTGAAAGGCCTCACTAAGGGCTTAAAATGTATGTTTACTATCAGGAACAATGAATTAGTGGCTCATCACACCCCTAGAGGGCACCATGAGCACCAGAAAAAAGGTTGTGTCAGTTGGCAATTTTTATTTTTATTTTTGGTATTCGTCCAAATATTGAAACAATCCTCCTAAAACTACTAGACCTTTATCAAACAAATCACTTTTGTTCTTCCCGTGTTAAAATGTTGAAGGTTAATCAGAGTGGGCTTTGTCAGGGGTGCAAGTGTGTGTTTGGCTGTGTGGTCAAGCAGGTGGAGGGGAGGCACCGAAGGAGGGGCTGGCCCAGGGCGCCTTTTATACCAGGACCACCCCTGCAAAGAATGGTTTATTTTCCAC
This sequence comes from Fundulus diaphanus, assembly GCA_037039145.1. Taxonomy (NCBI): domain Eukaryota; kingdom Metazoa; phylum Chordata; class Actinopteri; order Cyprinodontiformes; family Fundulidae; genus Fundulus; species Fundulus diaphanus. The sequence goes on along the minus strand of CM073123.1, from coordinate 23,322,628 downwards.
TGCTCTGAATAAATCTCTTTAGATGGATGTGTTCTTCCTTTGTTAGGAATTGTTGACAATTTAGAGAAGATTTCTCTACCTTCTGACAGCCTGCTGTCTTAAGACTCAGAAGGCTTAGATCTAAAGAATTGGATATCATTGTGAAGATGAGAGGGTATCCCATCAATAAGCCGTCTTGCAGTAATAAGCGCCTGTGTGTCTGTGTGAGGGAGAAAGCGACTGCAGGGAAGGTGACGTTTCCTCCATTCTTACGCTTCCTGAGAAACAAGAGAAAGTTTTACACACACCACTGTTGACAGCAGACTCAGGGAGAGGTGTGCAAACACCCGTCTAAGGTCACGCACACATCCGCCTGCTCTTTCACTTCAACATGTCAAACATCAAAGGAACTATCCATCTAATTTATCTGTCCCAAAGAAGCTCTTTTGTCCTTTCGGTATCTTCCATGAAACTAAAGAGAAAAACAAGCAACTGAATAGGCTAAGTTTCTTTTTCTTGCTTTGTCTTTGTTTTTAGCTGAAATACAGGTAAAAGCCAGTAAATTAGAATATTTTGAAAAACTTGATTTATTTCAGTAATTGCATTCAAAAGGTGTAACTTGTACATTATATTTATTCATTGCACACAGACTGATGCATTCAAATGTTTATTTCATTTAATTTTGATGATTTGAAGTGGCAACAAATGAAAATCCAAAATTCCGTGTGTCACAAAATTAGAATATTACTTAAGGCTAATACAAAAAAGGGATTTTTTAGAAATGTTGGCCAACTGAAAAGTATGAAAATGAAAAATATGAGCATGTACAATACTCAATACTTGGTTGGAGCATTACTGCATTGATGCGGCGTGGCATGGAGTCGATGAGTTTCTGGCACTGCTCAGGTGTTATGAGAGCCCAGGTTGCTCTGATAGTGGCCTTCAACTCTTCTGCGTTGTTGGGTCTGGCATTCTGCATCTTCCTTTTCACACTACCCCACAGATTTTCTATGGGGCTAAGGTCAGGGGAGTTGGCTGGCCAATTTAGAACAGAAATACCATGGTCCGTAAACCAGGCACGGGTAGATTTTGCGCTGTGTGCAGGCGCCAAGTCGTGTTGGAACCTGAAATCTCCATCTCCATAGAGCAGGTCAGCAGCAGGAAGCATGAAGTGCTCTAAAACTTGCTGGTAGACGGCTGCGTTGACCCTGGATCTCAGGAAACAGAGTGGACCGACACCAGCAGATGACATGGCACCCCAAACCATCACTGATGGTGGAAACTTTACACTAGACTTCAGGCAACGTGGATCCTGTGCCTCTCCTGTCTTCCTCCAGACTGTGGGACCTCGATTTCCAAAGGAAATGCAAAATTTGCTTTGGTCAGAAAACATGACTTTGGACCACTCAGCAGCAGTCCAGCTCTTTTTTTCCTTAGCCCAGGTGAGACGCTTTTCGCGCTGTTTCTTGGTCAACAGTGGCTTGACACGAGGTATGCGGCAGTTGAAACCCATGTCTTTCAAGCGTCTCTTGGTGGTGGATCTTGAAGCACTGACTCCAGCAGCTGTCCACTCCTTGTGAATCTCCCCCACATTTTTGAATGGGTTTTTTTTTTCACAATCTTGACTAGGGCGCGGTGATCCCTATCGCTTGTACACTTTTTCTGACCACAGTTTTTCCTTCCCTTTGCCTCTCTATTAATGTGTTTGGACACAGAGCTCTGAGAACAGCCAGCCTCTTCAGCAATAACCTTTTGTGTCTTTCCCTCCTTGTGCAATGTGTCGATGGTCGCCTTTTGGACAGCTGTCAAATCTGAAGTCTTCCCCATGTTTGTGTAGGCTTCAGAACTGGACTGAGAGACCATTTAAAGCCCTTTGCAGGTGTTTTGAGTTAATCAGCTGATTCGTTTGTGGCACCAGGTGTCTTCAAAATTGAACCCTTACAAAATATTCTAATTTTGTGACACACGGAATTTTGGATTTTCATTTGTTGCCACTTCAAATCATCAAAATTAAATGAAATAAACATTTGAATGCATCAGTCTGTGTGCAATGAATAAATATAATGTACAAGTTACACCTTTTGAATGCAATTACTGAAATAAATCAAGTTTTTCAAAATATTCTAATTTACTGTCTTTTACCTGTATTATCTTTGCTTCTCCTTTTTCTTCTCTGTTGCTTAACTTCATTGCATTTCATCGTACACACTTTCCATTTAGTTCATCGTAGCAAAATAATAAAGCCACAGGCCGATTAACAGAGAACCTTTTGTCAATAAAAAGACTCCAGATTTATTTTTCAGTAAATATGTAAAAGCCATTTAAGCTCGTTTGCAAATCACACTCAAATCCAGTACATAGAGACTCACAGAGCTGCATATCAAAGACTTCTCTTGGAAGACAAAAATGTACAGAAAGCTTTTTACAAAGCAAACTTTCATTTCCAGAATGAGCAATATCACAACAAATAGTAAGACACGAATTGCGATTTACAGAAATAATTCCTTTGCTGCTACTCTACTGTACAGAAATACACTTGTAATTTACAAGAGTTGTCAAATGGAGGCAGCATAATCAGTCTTTTCGACAACAAAACCCAGACAACACTGGAGGAGTTTTTGATGAACTGCTGCTCATCCTTCTCTGATCCATGTTCCAGGATTCTCACCCTTTTCTCCTTCAACAGATCTCAGTTCGTATTTATGTGACAGGGGTTCGTTCCTGCATTAAGTGCTTCAGCGTACAGCTTTAAGAAGTCCTTATAGAGAGGCGCACAGCCAAGCCATGCCTCCCCAAAATGTACAGAGCCAGTCAGAAGGTACTCATGCTCTCCTGGATGCACAACGCACGGAGCACGAACGTTAACCCGTCCACTCCAGCCCCGTCCTCTGGCTCCGCCCCACGCAAACAAGCCACTCTTCTGGTGAAACAGCCGATGCAGAGTAACCACGACGACGGGGTGCTTGTTTGTGCCCGGCGTTACATCACGAAAGACTCCACTGCCAGCTTAAAAGATCGGATAAGAGAACACAAGGCAAAACAATGAAATGAAAACAGTTTGAGCTAAACACAGAGTCACTTAAAAGTAAATAAATATATAAATAGACTGAACCCTATGTCATAATCAGAGTTACACTTTGTGATCCGTTAGGCTAATTTATATTTAATACAGCAGAGTTGAATGTTAGGCGCTGCGTGGATTAACTGCAGTGTTAAAATGGCAGTACCTGTGTACCTGCTGGCAAGCCAAAACTGAAAAACACAGTGAGGTAGAGGGCTTGCACCAGAAGCACAGACGTGAAATGTGAGGTTGACTCGCACAGGAACATTTGTGCAGATTTTTAAAAAACTGCATAAACTCCCAGAGTCAAGTTTTGTTATATTTCATTCCTGTTCTGATTAGAGTCAACAAGAAAGGTGCACAGCAATTGTTTTATATCCTAAAGGCAGCAAGGTTTTAACCTATAATTATTTGATATTTTGTGATTTTTGCCATTTTCTGGCAGACCTGACAGATTTAATCAAGAAAGGATACGAGGAAAAAGAATACCAGAGCCTTTTGGAGGATTAAAAGACCCACAGCATTACAGATCCTTCACCATACTTTAAAGTGGGAATGGAGAGCTTTCCAACATTTTCCTCTTTTGTTTGACCCCAAATCCAAGTTTTTGTTTCCAAAACTTTCCATCTACCTCTCATCTGACCAATGCAGACAGTTCCAGTTTAAGATCCTGGACTAGTTTAGCAAACTCCACATGTTTCTGTTTCTTGGTGGTAGGACAGGGGTAGCTTTTCCTGACAGCAGTCCCAAAATACTGGCTGGTATGTAGATAAAAGTCCACTCGTTGTAATAAAGACTTCCTGACTAGGAGATGCCACTATTTGCAGTAGTTTAGCTGTTGAGATTGTTTCTACCTCTCTTGGCATCCTGCTCACTGTGAGTAGGGGCAAGATAAACATCTCATCCTGATCCAGCCAAGTGAGAAAGTGACCTCTGTGTCATGTCACACTTAAACCCCAGGGGGAAGTAAGTAATAGATGACTTCCCAGAAAACTCTGAACAACTTAATAAAGTAAAATACAAATGATACGGTTAAATGTTTTAAAGCAGTTATTCCCAAACTATTGTTCGCGTACCCCTAGGTGGTGCGCGACGTCATGACAGGGGGTACGGACAAAGATTTTGGAAAAAAAAAAAAAATGCAGGAAAAAAATAATAATCAAATGCCGTCCAATAGTGGCCTCGTACGCGAAGCAGCAACCTTAAATTCAATGAATAGCACGAGCTCGAGTAGGGCTCGGGCTTGACACTGATAAAGTTGGTTAGAGGCGAGCTGTGACGTCCCCGGAGAAGGACAGGAGGAGCCGCAGGGTTTCTGCTGGCGCAGAGGGAGAGGAGTGCCGTCATCAGCGGGCGGTGGAGGGGGTGTGGTTCCTCCGCTGATCGCAGCTGGCGGGGTCCAGCCGCTGTGGAGAGGCTCCGTCATCGTAGCCGCGGAGGTCATTATGCGGCCGGGAGGTGAAGAGGAGCCGAGCGCCTCAGCGCACGGAGGAGCTGCGCGCAGCGGAGTGTGCGGCTGGCGGGGAGAGCCCTCCAGGTCCTTCTCGGTATTCACAGCCTGGTCCAAGAAATTAATGCCATTCGCCACTACATATTTATGTGAGAGAGGATTTTCATGTCTGACCAGCCTGAAAACTAAATACCGACACAGACTATGTGTGGAAGACGATTTAAGACTAAAACTGTCGCCGATTCGGCCAGACATACAGGGGTTATGCGCGTCCTCTCAAGCACCCCTCACATTAGAGTCACAAGGACTCCGTCACGCTCCGCAGTTTTGGCTGTATTCTGAACAGGCTCGTTATAGTCTTTGTTCTTGTTTGTTACATGTTATTATGTTATGCCCTTTTATAATGCAGATGTATTTAGTATCTGCATTCAAGTTAATAAAACTCTGATCCCTATGTCGAATGTTTCGGGGGGGGGGGGGGTTTGGGGGGGGGGGGTTACGCGGATGGAGATGAAATGCTCCAAGGGGTACGCGATGCAAAAAGTTTGGGAAGCACTGTTTTAAAGGAATAGAGTTAGTAATAGCTCTGGTACAAAACCAGTGTTTGACAATGAAAAAAAAAGTTACTCAAATGAATGATTGATTTCTTTAAAACATCTTTACCAGGATGAACTGAGGACTTAACACAACCCATTTTTAAATTTGTTTGCTTTTTTTGTCTGTAGCATGATGTGTCTTTGCGAACAACTGCATAAGCCCAACAATTCCTGATGAGGAATTTTGCTGCTTGAACCTTTTTGTACCGGTGGAAGCTTACAAAATCCAAGCCATTCCTAAAGTTCTGCTACTTTAAAACCTTTGAGCACTGGCCACACCGTGAGCTTAGGGCGGTTCTAATCAGCCACGATAAACTTCACTTCAGTGCTTCAAAACTTCAGCAGAAATAGTAACACGATCTAGTTAAATTCCACTGTTCCCTTATCTCAAAATCAGTAGCTGGGTGGCTACTATCCGTTTTGCTACATTGTGTTACCTATGAAAAATATATTTAGTTGCATTCTTGTAAAGGATTAGGTAAGAAAGCAGACTGATTTCAAGCCAGTACTCATCCGCAGTAGCTTAGTTTAGTTAAGACTAAGACTGAACTTTAGTGTTTGCTGCTTGTTCTTTGAAAAAAGTTACATTTTATTTTCCTTCGGCAGGATTTACATTTTCCTCTTTATAATATGCACGACGTCTAATAGTTATATAATCTGTAAAATGTTGTTAACAACTGTTCCCAAAATCGACATCAGCTGACAGCAGATCAATCTTTGTCATCCAACTTGTTACTGGGTACATTTAATGTGTATTTATCTGTAGACATATTTACCAAAATCACTTGTGCAAACAGCCATGAGGACCTCTTGATCTGAGCAGGGTTCACAGGTGACTAAAACAGAAAACGGGACAGAAAGACAGCAACATTTTAGGTAATAGTACCATAAAACACACAGGTATCTGTTATCAGAGGTTATCTTTCTACCGAAATGTAATTAATCTAATCATAAGTTGTCTAAAACTTGCACTCCAACTAAACTACACAATATGATTTTTCATTTTACACAGATATAAAACACAGTTTCATCAAGATGAAGGGGTCGCATTTTCTCAAAAATATAGAATATATTGACATGCCCATGTCATGGCAATAAGTGGAGAAAACATGAACAACACATTATAGTAAGATATTTTATCTGAAGCACTGTGAACCGTTTTTGCTTTTGATATCTATTCCCTCTAAATCAATAATCTTTTCAGCCCACATTTGAAATTTGAAGGTGGGGCAGTATTAGGGCAAATCTTGGCAAAGATAATACCAAACAACACTACGCTGCTGTTCAGATTTATTGCGCTCAAAACAATGATCAGCTGGTCAATAGAAAATCCAAAAAAAGCATGAGCACGATCAGGGCGTAAATCCAGATACGTTGCTTTACTTACGGTAAATGTCAGTGTTGGCTCATGCTAAAATGGGAGGCGAATACACAATCGAATTTTTAACAGTACTTGGACTTTTAAGGCAGCACTGCACAACATACTGCATATCATCAATACAATGTCAGTGTGCAGATAAATAATATTAAAAAGGGCTAAATGGAATATTTGTTGAATGTAATTTACAGTTGTCTTAGAAAACACACTTTGCACCCAAATAAGATACTCTGCAGGCTGGATAGAGTCTCAGTACAGTAGATGAGGTAGATGAGGGTTCGTACACACTAGAAGATTCAGTCCGTTTCACCCTTTTAGAAATATAAATAGAAAACGTCTGTTATGAATATGGGGCAGGTTGAACATTCCTAAACCAGACTTCACACAGATGATTGTGCCCATGATGAGAAAGGTAACAGAGACTGTTAAAAGTATAAATATCTCTATCCAGCATCCTAGTATTCTTAGTTTTTTCTAAAAGTTGAAGGTAAAGTGCCTCTGTTTAACAAGAACATGCTGGTGTCAAGGACTACCTCTTGAATTTGCATTAGCAGACTAAACAAAGTAAAAAATACAATAACTTGTTTTTTTCCCCCTTATTTTTGACAACAGTTTTATTCAAACACAAATATTTACAATTAGATGGATAAGGTTTCAGTTGTCAACATGCCATGCTATTGTACAGCTGCAAAGTCAGCAGCCACATAAACATATTTACAGTTTATTCTTCAATATATGTGTGAATGACTGAGTTCAGCCAATAATCCAGCCTTTAACAAAGATCCCAGTTATTCTTGTGGCACTTTGGGTAAATTAAATGTGCTACAGCATCCTTTTGTAAAGACTTGTTTTCAGCCAGATACAGCTAAACTTTTAAAAAACTGATTTTTTTCCCTTTCCATGTGGATAAGTGTTGCGAAGGCAGAGCAAACCAGGCCCAAAAGTCTGTTTCCAGATCTGTGTTTATACACAGAGATCAAAAGAAATAAAGCGTGCATGAATGAGCAAAGCAGGTGACTAAAACTGAGAAAAAGCAGACTGAATCGGGGGATTAACCTTCGACCCTTGCAGCTATAAAAACAGCAATAAAACACCAGACGCGCGCCCTGGCAGGAAACTTCACTAGGCTTTCTTCTCCGTCATTATAAATAAGCCTACGTCCTTCCTCGCCCCACCACTTCACAGGTGTGGGTGGGCTGCCCAGAAATCCTGTTGGGGGATGGTATGGGGGGGGGGGGGGATGGGCTGTGCTGGTTCTGATTGACAGCGGAGGGGGGAATGGCTGACCCTTGTGGTTGACCCCGACAAGACTTCTTTGATTGGTCTGTTTGTTTTCATACACGGGGCTCACTTGAGGGAGAGAGGAAGTGGGGGACATGAAGGTTATGATGAAGAATCAAAGATTAGACAGTGACGTGTCATCTTCCTTAAACCTTTTTTTAGACCACCACAAGCCACAAGCCAGTCAACTTCGTGTCTGTGAGCGTCTGCTTTCAGAGCCACAGGAGTCACTGTGTTCAGCCACAGAGGGATTGCACTGCACACAATTTACAACAAAAAGTTATTGGCGTAAATATCAAAGTGCAAACAACAACTTGGATCTTGAAAGAAAGTTGATGGACAAAGTGAATTTGAGACAAAATTTGTAAAAATGACCTGGCTAAACACTGGATGGTGAGTGACACCAACCGGAAGAAATCCCTTAACTTTCTAGAGTATGAATGTAAAACTGTATGAAGCAACGGGTTACACGTGGCAAGCATTGCTGCATATTTACCGCACTGTTTGGGTTTTCTTTTTTTTTTTTTATCTATCTGTATCTATATCCCCTGCAGAGGTTGAGATAGGATTTTATTTTTGTGCGCGTTGGTTTAAAAACATCTTCTATAAAAAATATTTCCATTTAAAAACAGTTTTATCAAACGTGATAATTCACATTTTGCAGATTAGTGCTGATGCAAAGCTGTAAATTATTTCCAGTACAGCAAATCAAAATATGTGCATCATGATTGACAGGTTTGAGTCAAACATGATGCATGTATCTAAAGATTGGGCACTTAACATTACTACATTAACATCACTCTAATTACATTGTGGATCCACCTTAATGATTTAACAATTAGGCTTTTTTCTTTTCTCAACTTTACAATGCACCCTGATGGGAAGAATCATGCCTAAAGGCTGGTTCACACGGCAGGATAATTAGCCAGATTCTTGCACCGATCTTTACCTTCCAACAGACCCTGACTATTGGGTGGGTCATACGATAATCTTAAGAGATATTCCTGCTGTGTGTGGTGTGTTGAGTGATGTGATCCAATCGGAAAAACGTTAGAACCACACCGACCGCAGATCGGGGATATGTCGGATTGTCTTGGCTCTATGTCCTAGCGTGTGTGGTATTCCCCGAAGACAAACGAGCATGCAGCCTGTTGAATGTGACGTGTACCCAATCAGAAAGCGAGGTGAGGGAAACCCCGAGAGAAAAAAAAAAATCTAGCTCATTTCCATATCATAGTGCAGCAACATGGAGACCCCTGTTCGCACTGTCTCCACTCCTTTAAAGGTATATAGCCACATTATATGCTTATTAAAAAAGACCAAACACCATTTGATCTTGATTAAATAAAGCTATATACACCAAGCCTCCATCTTGATAGTGTTTTGAAAGTCCTTTTTGAGGCTAGAAAGAATCCAGCGCCAGGCACGATGAACAGACGTGGCACCATCTACCGACAGTACCGCAGAACTATCATAATGCCGGTTTGCTTAAATAATAAATCACTTGTAAATAATGCCAGACTGAGCCTGACCCTCTGCAATGCCTCGCAGTAAAGTGGCAGCTCGGCGTGATCGAAGACCAACCGTTATTAATTAAATATACCGATCTAACAGCAACTTTAAGAGCCTCATATCAGAACATTTACTCACATCAGTCAACTCTGCGGTCACATGTGAGAAATGGGTGGCTTTAGCGTCCGCTTTAGCGTCCGCTTCAGCGAACGCCAACGTTCATACTGTATTCCCTGCAATGTGGCAGTCTTTTTTCTCTTGGAATCATATTTTTTGTGCTTTTTTCACTTGATCTTGGAGCATTCTTCATTGTTTTGCTGGGACATGCTAATAGCCTTTAGCTGTTTCCTTGTTTTGTCCTCTGCTGCGCATGCACAGTACGTACTTCCTCTGTTATTAAAAATAAACACGAAGGCTTAATTTACGAACAAACTGAGAAAAACAGTGAAGTAAAACGCCAAAATAATAACTAATATGCCAGGAGGACATGATCATTTTTTCGTTAAAACTTTGTATGCAATCAGAGTGAGCTACTGACGTATAAATAAAAAAAAAAGTCAAATGACGTGGCTATGCACCTTTAACCAACGGCTTTTATTTTTTTTCTCTGTTAAAATTAGCCCACAAACGTTAGCCATTGTTCTTCCTCGTCATCCATGTTTATTTACTCTGGACTCCCGTTTAATCTTGAGAGGTTTCGCAAGATTTCCCATCTGACACCTGAATGTTCCCGAGTGAAATCTGTTCCGTGTGTGGTGTTGTTACGTGTGGTGTCCCGCAGGATGTGAAAATGGACTGACTATTTTAAAATCTTGCCGTGTAAACCAGCCTTAAACTTCAAAACTTTATGGCAGGAGGTTTTTGGCATGAAAGATTAAAGTTTTAGCTTAATCTTAAAAAAATAGCCTGAAGCCATACGAAACAATTAGTTTAATGCTTGTAGAAAAAAAACAACAACTTCCTGTTACCTGACCCCTGGTGGAGGTATGGGTACATGTGGGCCCCTGGTCCCTGACTGGGCACCAGCTCATACTGGAAAGCTGTGATCTTGCGGCTGATGTCTGTCTGCGGGATGGCCTCCACAAACAGAACCCCCTCTTTCATCCTGAAACAGCGCACTGTACCCTGAGCCTGGTCCTTGTCTGAAAGCAGTAGCCTCAGATCTCCTTCATGCTCCAGGTACACATGGGAACCCTGGACAGGAAGAGCAGAACTCATTCAGAGAGGGTACATCAACCTGGGACATGACGACTGTAAGCCATCCAAAGGAAGCCATGGTATATTTCTAAATGTTGGTCCACCTGGGAGGATGTTTGAGGCTTGATGCACACGTGGACATCGGCCATGCGTCCTAACGAAGGCTCCATGTTTGGTCGCAGGTTGACGATGATGGCCCCGGTGGGGTAGAGCCACTGCAGAGACCCCTGAGAGCAGCGAAGGTAGACCTGCTCCACATCTCTGCGATGAGTTTCATGGCTCAAACCACTTCAGATAAAGAGAAGATTACTTTTCTTAAGAGTGATAATATATTATTAAAAATATAAAATAAAGATTGTGAGCTGTAATAAGAAAACATGCATCCTTGACATGCTCTCTTCGTGTGAACTTCTCCTACAACATGAGAAGTTAAATATGTACCCTGCATTGTAAAAGTGCTCATGCCCATTTGACTTTCTCACATTTTATTCACTTTATAGCTACAAACTAAAAGTCCTATTTGGATTTTTTGAGACAGACTTACACAGTTAGAGTTACTTACACAGACTTGCACATATGTTCTGGATAATGGTAAAGAGGAAGGATAAAAACATGTCAAATGTCACAAAAAAAAACATTTCCCCTTTCTCGCAGTCAGATTCAATGTGTTATCGGTCATCTATTTTTAAATCTTTTTAATCCTTTGCTTTTTTTTAATAAAATTAATAAATAAACCTTGACAAAAAAATAGTTAGATTTAGGTCTAGGTCATCGTAAGACATAAATATGCTTTGATCTAAATTGTTCCATTGTAGTTCTGATTCTATTACTCTGCATTTAGCTCCATTCTTTTTTCCAATCAACTAATCTTCCCTGTCCCTGCCAAAGAAAAGCATCCCCACAGCATGATGTTGCTACCACCATGTTTTACCAAGTGCCTGGTGTGTTCAGGGGGCATTAGTTTTCTGCCACACTTGGTGTTTTTTTACGTTAGCCAAAAAGTTTGGTTTTAGCCTCATCTAACCAAAAGAACCTTCTTTGCCGTGTTTGCTGTTGCCTCTTCATAGCTTGTGGCAAACCGCAGAGGGGAAATATTCGAGTAACCTGGCAAGCCAGATTGATAATGTGTAGAACTCTACCGTCTGCACATTATCGATGTGGGACCGCTTCCACTGAATCTGGAAAGGAGGGACATTCAGCACAACTTTCCAAACTGATTGGGCAAAGCGACACCTAGTGCCCGCCTACCAAAGGTTGGTTTTAGAGGTGACATGAGAAATCACAAATTAAGCTGGTCAAGGCACTTCTTCCTGTTCTTCTTTCAAATAAGAAATGGTGGATTCTGACAAAACAGTTGTGATAGCAACTTTTCGGTTCAATCTGCTGGCTTAATTACTTTAACGACCGCCCATTACTAAGGGGTGGACTTGTTTCTGTTGAATTTGCATGTTATCTAAGCCATTACAAGGCCTTTGTTTGGTAGGAGTATAAAGCTTGGCACTCCACATTACTCCAGAGAAAGCTTCCTGGAGAGGAAGCAAAACGTCTTCAACTACGGAAAATAAGTCCAGTTGCTTTGTTTTTTACTTTATTTGGATTGACCATGACCTGGATGACTGAGAATCTTCACCAGCAGTTGTGATAGCAGCAGCTACGCGTTCGTCCTCCTGCGCTGCCATGTCAGCTCTTGCTTTCGTCACAGCTGGCATGTCCCGCTTCAAACCATATTACTGCAACGCGACCGATCCAAACCGTCTTTGGTTTGGCCCCGGACGATTGAGACCAGAGTGGGACAAGGTGGATTCTTGTGTGTTTGTGAACACTGCTATATAACTTCATTAGCTTCCTGTTGGGACCAACTTCCGGTTGGAGCTGACTTCCAGCGGTTGGAACCGACGTCTGACGATTTCAGGAGTGACTTTGTTTTAGTTTTTTTTAAAGTCACGAACAACATGAATTATAGTCAGGCGATCACACATATCAAAACAAGCATTTTGGGAGCGATTTCGTGTGAACGTCCGGCATTGATTGCAAAAATGGCGTCGCCTTGCGCCTGCAGTAGGGTACTCTTGACATATTGAGGCGAAAGCAACCATCTTTCCTCTCTTTCCCAGACCCTGATTTGTAGAGTGAATGAAAAATTGTTGTCAAATGTAGAGATTCTCCCACCTGAGCTGTGGGTATCTGCAGCTCCTCCGGAGTTATCAATTTTGCTGCTTCTCTGAGTAATGGTCTCCTTGCCTGGAATTTTGTTTTCGGTGGACGGCCAGGGTCTGGTAGGTTTACAGTTTGGCTTTAATCTTTCTTTATCCAGAGGATAAAATAATTAGTGTATCGTGAGATGCTCAAAGCTTTGATATCATTTTACAATAGTTCTCCACTACTTTAGCTATGACCTTCGTACTGTGTTCCCTGGTCTTCTTCACAGAACAGCTGTGTTTACACTGAGATTTAATCACACGCATTGGACTCTATAATAAAGTAGCTTTGAATGCAAAGACACTGAATGCCCTGGATTTTATTTAGGATAAAAAAAATATGCATGGCACACTTTTTCGATTTGTATTCGTGATAATATTTTGAAAACCATGCATTGAGAACACAATTAGCCTCTACAGCCTTGAAGAATGACATAAAATGGCACTTATTTGTGGTTAAAAGGTGATAAAACGGGGAAACATCTCCAGAGGTCTGAATACTCTTGCACAAGAGATCATCTGAAACTGGACTCCGACAGGTGTCTGCAAACAAATTGTTTCACTTGTCTCCGATGTGCTTGAGCAACGACGGCCGCAGGATCTGATAAAAATCGTTAGAAGTCAGGGGCAAGTCATCTTTACAGCGTAGTGTTGGCTTACAACTTTTATGACTGGGGAGCTTGAAGGAGGGATCAAAGGCACCCTGCGGGTATGTTTACTTAAGATAGGAACCGAGCCACAGACATCCCTGTAAAAGAGAGCCTTCAGGAGAAGGAATCTCTGGATAAAGCAGCCAGATAACTTGATCAAACAGTTCATCACATTCAGTTTAAGCCATCATTTTTTTGGTCTGTCTCTTCTGAGAGTCATTTTCTTGAGAAGGGTGTCTCTCAGAAAAAAAATGCATGTTAGGAGGACATAAGTCATTGCAGCAGTAACCACAAGCAATGACGCATAGCTAGGGGCCAGGAGATCTTTAACTTTTATTACCAGAATTAGGTTTATGTTTAATGCGACTTTCTACCTGGAGATAACTAGAATATTTTAATCACTCATTTGAAGCAGGGAACAAAAACCTCAGAGTAAGTAAAGGTCAACAGAAGAAAAAAAATATATCTGTTATGGTCATGGAACATCAGCAAGAAGGCGTTCTCAGAGTTCATCATCAACAGACTAACCTTAAAAACGTCTGGATTTCTTTGAGACTGAAACGCATGCATACATATTTTCTACATGAACTGACTGTGGCCGCTCACTGTTCAGCCTGATGTTACATTAATCTGAAGTTTCCCCCTCATCCTCACCTTCCTCTCCAGTTGCACAGGTCGCTTGAGTACTGTGCCACAGCCCGACACAGCAGCACCAATGTGACCCAGAGCGTAGCCCACGGCCGGAGCATGGTAGCCTGTCCGCCCCGGCGGTCACCGGACAACCTTCCCTCCACCGGTACAACCAGACGCGCACCCCGAACTGCAATGTATCCGCTCAAAAGATCCACCATACGCATCCGCTACATGACGCACTGCTCCAAAGTCAAACGCGGAGCGTCTGTGGTAGAAAAGGTTCGGACCTCGGGGGGGGGGGGATTTTTGAAAAAGAATCGTGCGCACGCGCAGCCGGGACAATCGGAGACTCGATGAAAACTTTCTCCGCGGGTTCGTCAGCGGGGGCGCGTGCCAGCAGCCGACTCCGCTTCAGTGACACGCGAGCGCTCGCTCCAAACCCCTCCCTCCCTCAGATTGACCGGAAAGATAGGCGCGGCGCGGACACAGGTCTCAGCTAAACATCCTTCTAAACGCTACTAGATGAAGAAAAACACGTTGTTTATTTACCTTCAGCATGCTTCTAATTCAAAATGCTAAGAGGGAAAAACAACCTTTCATGTTTTGGAGTGGGTTGGTTTTATAAACACCTCTTTTACAGTAACATCAGCATGCAGGGCTACAACCTCTCAAAGACCTCTGAGTAAACATCCACGTTCGCCCCCCTCCCCCTCCCCCTCCCCCTCCCCGGGATAATGATACGCCCCCTTTAATTACTTTCTGCGGCGGCACTGGTTTCAACTCATTAAAAAATATCATATAAAATAAATTTTTAAAAGTACCCATATCTTCTTTAATAATCAAGTTATCACACTTCTTGATCAGTACTGTGAGCGGGATCTTGTCCAATGATGTTGCTTTTGTAAATAAATAAATAAATAAATACATAAAAATAAAATAAAAACAGGCTGAATAAAACATAGGCATGCATAGTGTCAGCTTATTTCTCCTGTAATCAATTACTTGCCAGTATTATTTTGAATTGTTCTTTCTGATATTATTATGTGGCATGTTGTTGTATTCCTCACCTTTCCCAGGCAAACAACCTTAGTGTTACAACGCTTGAGTTTTGCCGGTTGATATGTTCCATATATGGAAAACATGTGACATTAGATAATGTTGGTGAACAATGTGATAAACAAATATTTGAAAAGTGTTGGTGTTTTTCAGGTTCGGGTGCAAGGTAAACATGGACCGCAGATAATTGGGTAGCCTAATCAGCTACTGGAAAAACTAAAATAGAATCCATTCTTTCCATCCGAACAACAAGGTTTTATTGGAAAAGTTGCTTCTGGTCAGCGTCTGATGTCTTGGCAATGAAACAAGCTAGTTAATGTTTCCTAATTACTTCTTTACCCTGTGAAGCATTTTTAAGTTGCATTAAACAAGAGTCGCCAATTAAATTAAAGATATAAAGACAAGAATGGAACTTAAATACAATATTTCACTAACATTTATTGCAAGTAGTCCTTCACAATACACTTATCGAGAACAGTGACATTGTGATGACAATAAAAGTGCAATTGTGCAAACCTAGTTGTCCACTGCAGCAATCCACCCGATTAGTTGTTTTAATAACTTCTAAACAAGTAGGACTTCTGGAAAAGTTCAGGAACGCAGCATCCTGGATGGTAAACCACAAAAGAGTTTGTCGCAAACTCAAAAGGGGTCCTGGACCCCAACAATCCCCAATCGGAGAAATTTGTCCCTCCCAAAAAAAATCATTATGAACTTATATATACAATATAAACGATCTAAAAAAAACTACAACAAATGAAATCCACCATTCGTCTAGGGATAAGCGCCATGCACCCATACTGTGACATACTACAGTTTAAAATATGGGAGAGAGGGACTGAGCATTGCTAATGGCTGTGTGAGCGGACTGAGAGGAGAGACAGGAGAGAGGGGGTGACAGCAGAGAGAGACAGGAAGTGAAAAACAGCAAAAGCACACAAAAAGTGCAAACGGTTTTTGACAATGACCGAATTGCTTGATTGGAAATCTGCACATTCTGAGTGAGATGGCGACTATTAACCTCTGGAGATGTGCAGTTTTTCGAGTCGCGAATTGTAATGATTAATACCATATGATTATCAAATAAACTTGGCTATTCCATTTCAACCAAGTTAATAAACAATTATTCAGTAGCCTATAGCTACTGGATCCAGTGCTGATAAGGTTCCATCTGTACATTTTACAATGTACAATGTATCTTTGCCCCCAGAAATTTGAACTTGTTCTCATACCTTTATATCGGCAATCCAATGACCTGCTTTGCAGCCGCGCCTTTCCCTTGATTATTGGCCGTCTTCTGGCGTTTCTCTACCAAAGCAAGTGCATTCATTCCCTTTTGCAATGTAACCTATCAATAACATGATAAACTTAGAATGATTGAGGAGAACAGAAGCTTACAAAACATTAAACAGAAGCAAAATATTATTTTTCTTTAGCTGAACTGTCCTTCGAACGTTAATGAATACTTTTAGATGAGAAAGCTGTAACAAAATTTAATTCTAAGGGTCTTTTGTAAAAGCGTAAATAGTAAACAGCAGGTATTAGCATTATAAAAGCAAAACTTTTGACAGCCTCTTCACTGAGGTTGTCAACCACCGATTTAGGTTTAACTCCTTAAGTGCACATAGCTGGGAATGGTGTCACGTTATCGTTTAAGCTCTGTTTTACTGGCAACTCCATGGCTCATATTGCTCTAGCAGTCTTATTATAGCTCCGCTCCGTGCGCTCCACAACCTAGTCTTCCCAGAAAAGAAATACAGGTCTTAATAGGACCAACAAAAAAAAAAGTCACACGTATGCTCTAAGCCCCTGTTTGCATCCTGAGCTGTTTTCCCGTGAGAAAACAGTCAGAGGGGCGAGCATGATACTCAGCCGTCACATTCCCCCCTGACTGCCAAAGCTGTGCAGCGCATTTTGAGAAATACTGTAGTGAAGGCCCCCCCTCCATGAACACACACACACACACACATACACTTCTGCCAAAGCGTTGCAGGAAAAGCGATTGGAGTTGGCTCAATCTGCCAGTCTAAGTTAAGGGACCGAAGAACAAACAAAGGAGTATCAATAGGGACAGGCTTGAAAAAACAAACTTTAGTCTTGTATGAAATCCCTGATTACGCATAAAGAATTGAAATCTATTTCACTGTCAGGTTAGTTTTATTAATTTCGTAATGCATTATTTCACTTTCCCGTTTCTGAATTCAAATTCTGCTTCCCGCCTTCACTTGTATGGTGAATTGTTTTATCCGCAGCCGCCTCTAAAGAAGAGCTCTTGTAAAACATAATACCGGTACTTATAACCGAGAGAGTGGACTAAAATCTATCAGTAAGCCTGGTTCAGAGAAGTGGAGCTTCCATTCAACATTAAAAGGAAGCTAAACTGTAGCAGACCAGCAGTGCTAACCTCTTCCTGTTCTGAAACCCTGAAATAAACACGATTTCACTAAAATCGCAGCAGACCCTGGCTCAAGAAGGAGTTCTGGCTCTGACGGCAGAGGTTCGCCGCCGAGGTGCCGTTCGACCTCAGATGCTCCTTCACCACCTGAAGTATTTACAGAGCAGCGCGGCCTCTGACCTTCTCCTCCTATCCGCCTGCGGTCACCTGGCTCTTCTCAAGCGGCCTGACAGGAGGAACGCTCCGTCTGTCCTCACTCTGCTCCCTCCCCTGAGCCCGGCACACACACACATTCCTATATCTCCTATTTCAGCCCCTGCGAGACCTTTTATTTCCTCTTTCTTTATAAGGATTCTTAATTTATCCTCAGCGGGCAGCTGAGAAACTCCGTGGGAGCTTTCGTGAGCCACAGTGTCTTGCTCAAGGGCAGTGATGGTGGCTGTTGAAAGAGAAGAAAGAACATTTAGCAAGGAAGTATGCCACTACATACTTCCCCGCATAAAGGGCAGCAGCTAGAGGTAGTGAAAGTGAGAGAAACCACATTTATAGTAAGATACCTTAATCTTCCAAAGAGATTATAACCCCCCAACACACACAGACACACACACACCTCTGTATACCCTTTTAGTTTGATCAATAATTGAAGCAACCATACAGATAAACAGTAAATAAGCCAAAATAAACAAATGATGAAGAAAATTGAGTCTTGTTTTCTCAACTTATTCCACTCCAGTCTTTTTTTCATTTCTAGAGAAAATGCACCCTACAAGAAAATCTTATGTCAGATGGAATAAGTTTGGACGCATTTACATTGATTCTTTTGCTACTAATTGGAGCAAGAGGGAGCAGAATGAATTGGAAAAAAAAAAAAAAAACTTGCAGTGATTCTGTTTATATCCAGGGTCCAATATAAAAATATAGCTATAAAGGAAATGTATAAAGAAATACCCTCCCACTTATAGACAACAAATTGCAGCCTAACCCAAATTAGACTTTTATGACATGATGTGCACTGTTGCCCGATCTTGTGAAAGAAACAAGATCTGGCAAATGCAGTTTCTATTCACTACACTTTCAAAAAGAAGCCCAAAAAAATCGCTTATAATAAGAGGACTTGGCAACACTGATTAAGTGTCTGATGCAAATGTGAGAGCAGTGTGGTTCAGGAAATAACATTCACTGCAAAGACACATTTGAGATCACTGTTGATTCCACATGGTAGAGAGCTGCTTGTCTCTGGTAGCTGTACGCTGAGAAATTCAACTGTGTGTCATCAGAGTAAACATGCTAACAGAGACATCTACTGCTGGTAAGATACTGTTTGTTTACTACCACCCATCACAACCACAATTCTAAAAAGCTGAGCTACACCTTTTATCGGCACCAATGTTTGAATCTCACCACAGCCTTGATGTACCACTTCAATTAGCAGCTTATTAGGAACATCGATAGAGTTTGTTTGAGATAACCACGACACCATAAACAACCATCTCATCCCAAAGAAGTGTAATAATATAGCATATCATCATACTGCAATAAAAGTTTTGAGTTGAGGGTGTGTCATCTTGACTGGCACATGGTCTGAGTAGGCTGAGATTTTGTGTCTCTGTGTTTGCCCTGAGAGAGACTGGTGATCTGCCTGAGGTGGAGCTCACCTCCCGTCATGCGGGAAAAAAAAATTAAGAGGTCAAATGTCAGCTTAAGTCTGAATCCAAAAAAAACAGAGAGATTGTTAACAAAAACCGCTAAACACAAGTATTGGTGATTTGATGTACACCGAGCTAACGCAGTAGAGGTTGTATGATGCTGTGGGATGCGCTGTTGCCTCTGATGCTAGAGTCGCTGAATATATCTCTCAATATAACAAGGCCTGTGACTCTGCTGGAAACCAGCTTTCAGTTGAAGGTTTCAGGTTTGTCAGCAGCATAAAACCCCCAAAAAAAGAGGCAACCAGCAACACCACACCACAGCTTTTATTCTGCTGCTTAGTGTGGACCAGTGATGAGTCCAGAGAAAACCTGGCAAAGAGAAATGCTAAAATTTAATATGAATCTGGCAGCCACTGAGGTTTAGTGGCAGAGGATACCGGCAGAAATGTGCTGCATGGGTAAAACATGAGAGGTGAATATAACCTTGCATAGTGATTACCCAAAAAAGACATTGATTTTGTTGTTGATATTTTCTGAAGTTGACAATGAGGGGTGAGAGGTTCTATTGATTCACATCCTATCTGCATCTTTTATGAAATAAAAAAACATTTTGAGAAGACTTTAAGGTCAGCCTTCATTGGCTGTCCTCTTATCATCCTCTGTCTGCTTTCTAAATACATATATGCTATACAGCATCACTATTTCCACGTGGTCAAAGCCGTGCTAAACTTAATAACAGAAAGTTTGTCGCGGAAGCTTCTTGGTTACAAGGCAGCCCCCTCCTCTCACTGACAAGCGTACCTTGCATGTAAAAGAGACGCAGAGACAAAGGAATGTTTCAGGTGAATGGAGAAGCCCTCCGCATCAGACCTCTGTGACCTCTCCACTCCAACACTCCCGGCTCTTATCTCTTTTTATCAGCAGAATTACACAGAGATCTCGCAGCTGCATGTGTGTGTGTGTGTTTTTCTTTTATCCTACAGAGACTTGCGGGTTTATTTGACCAGCGAGGGCACGCAGGCTCCAGCGTCAGGGTTATTCATTGTGCCTGGCACTGTTAGTTATCAGCTCTGATGTCTGCAGGGAGACAGAGTGTAAACACTTAGTAAAACTGTTTACTCTCCTTGAGTCTCTTTCATAGATTCTCCATTAGGGCCCCCTCTGATCATCCACCAAGTGATTTATCACCAGGGCAGCGCTACTAAAGTAGACGGGAATTATTTAGTCAAAAAGGGGCTTTTACCTAAACAGTTTACATGGAACGATGTAATCGATAAATACGTGGAATCAATTTATACCACTTTTACCTTAATAACATCTAATGTCAAAACACGATTGCATTAAGAGGAAACTAAACACAGGATATACTGATCAAGAAGGATGGAAGATTTTGTGCTACTGCTTTGAACAGAAATCCGACAGAAAAGGACAGCGATGTAGAGTGTTCTCTAAATTGGTTCGACTCACTTTTCCTCAGGGTTTTATAGCTTTCTACAAACGGAGCGATCATCTCAAACTTGACCGAGCTGGGCTTTATTCATGTTAGTTATTTGGAGCATTGGAACAATGTCAAATTACAGTGCCTCAAATGTTAAACTTGTTTAG
The DNA here is from genome assembly GCA_037039145.1 of Fundulus diaphanus. NCBI lineage: Eukaryota > Metazoa > Chordata > Actinopteri > Cyprinodontiformes > Fundulidae > Fundulus > Fundulus diaphanus. The sequence continues at coordinate 23,301,988 of CM073123.1, read as the reverse complement.
TTTTTGGTTAATTTTGTCAGAAATGCGAAACATCAGTACATTTGAGCATGATTTGACTCCATAGACCATCTCAAAGCGGTGCATATTCTTAAAGAGGAAGCAAAATGACGCATGCACTTAAACAACCTTACAAAGAAAAACCGGGTGGTGTGCATTTGCATTCATCCTCCTAGTCAAGACTTCGTGGGACATGTTGATGCAATTACTGCTGCAAATCCTTTGATGCATGTTCATACCACTTTAGCACACTGATAGAAAATGAAATTGTTCCCTATTCTTCTTTGTAAAATAGCTCAAGCTCAGTCAGAGAGGAAAATGAGTGTCTGTAAACATCAGCTTTCCAGTCCTGACACATTCGATTTAAGTTTAGGTGTGGACCTTGACAGGGCCTTTCTAACACATGAATGTGCTCTGATCAAACCCATTTCACTGTAGCTCTGGCTGTGTTTCTAGTTGTCCTGCCTGACGGCAAACATCCACGCTAATGTTTTTTTGAAGCCTCAAACATGACTTCTTTCAGGACTGGCCTGTATTTTTGCTCTATCAATCCTTTCCCTCACCTTTTCAACTTTAATCAGTCATACAGCATATCCTCTATTTGCTTTGTCTTCTCTAACTCCCAGTCGGTTGTGGCAGAAGGCTGCTCACCCTGAGCCTGGCTCTGCCGTCCTGTTAAAGGGGAGTTTTCCTCTCCACTGTTGCTTTATGCATGCTTAGTATGAGGGATTGCTGCAAAGCCACCAACAATGTAGACGACTGTCCACTGTGGCTCTGCACTCTTTCATGAGGAGTGAATGCTGCTTGTCAAGACTTGATGCAATCTGCTGTTTTTTTTTTAGATAGGAACATTTTTGACCAATCTGTCTGGATGATTTGATTGAATCTGACTTTGTAAAGTGCCTTGAGATGATTTGTGTTGTGAATTACTGCTATATAAATATAACTGAATTGATTATATCCCTGAAGGACATTTGGTTTGCAGAAAGTTTGACACAGAAAACTAAGATGTACACCAAAACGCAGTGATCAAGGTATCTGCAAATTAATACACAATTGTTACACAGACTGCTTATCAATAAAAACAAAAAAACACTATGTTTTACCAAATGAAAGGAAATTAGAGAAACTGCTTTTTTTCATTTATGCTACCTTCCAGACTAAAGTTTTTAAAACTAGTCCTCCTAATAAGAGATACGTAACTTCAGCCTAGACCGAGAGCATGATCTCAGAATAAAGGGGACGCAGCTCTTCACCATTCTAAAGTGTCTCTGCTGAAGAAAAGTAACCCCAAAGGAGGAAGCTGGCACCACTGTTTCACTGTGAGAATGGTGTGTTCACAGTGCGGCTTAGTTAGCTTTGTGCCATATTTAGCAATTTCCCTGCAGGTTTAACTGTTGCAATTTGGTCTCATCCATCCAGATTCCCTTGTTTGGCTTTCTCATTGTTTTTCAGATACATTGGCTTCAAAACTTTCCCCGACCTCAGCTTTGCTGCCCCTCTGTTGCCCTACCAGGTGTACTAGGTGTAAATGTTCAACTATGTGAATGTTTACAAAGTAATGACCTATTTGAAGAGTTTCAGTCATGCTTCAGAGCTCATCATAGCACTGAAACCGCTCTGGTGAAGGTCACTAATGATATTCTCATGGCCTCAGATAATGGACTTGTGTCTGTACTTGTCCTGTTAGATCTCAGTACTGCATTTGACACAGTTGATCACAATATTCTCCTACAAAGACTTGAGCATACTGTAGGGATTAAGGGGAAAGCATTAGGCTGGTTTAAATCTTATCTGTCGGACAGATTCCAGTTTGTTCATGTTAATAATAAATCTTCTTCAAACTCTGGGGTCACTTGTGGAGTACCACAGGGTTCAGTCCTTGGACCAATTCTCTTTACTATATATATGCTTCAGATTGGCAAAATTATCAGACAGCATGGGATTAATTTCCACTGTTATGCTGATGACACTCAGATATATTTATCCATAAATCCTGATGAATCCAATCAATTACTTTGACTACAGTCATGTCTTGATGACATCAAAAGCTGGATGACTTTAAGTTTCCTGCATTTAAATTCTTGTTGTAATCTTTGGACCAGAGTCCTCAAAAAATAAACTTCTTAATCAATCACTTAATCTGGATGGCATTAAATTGGTCTCTGGTAATAAAGTAAAAAATCTTGGTGTTATTTTTGACCAAGACATGTCATTTAAATCCCATATTAAACAGGTTACTAGAGTTTCCTTTTTTCACCTCCGGAATATTGCCAAAATTAGAAACATTCTGTCCAGGGGTGATGCTGAAAAACTAGTCCATGCATTTGTTACTTCAAGGCTGGACTATTGTAATTCTTTACTATCATGAAGTCCACAAAATGCAGTTCAAAGTCTTCAGCTGATCCAAAATACTGCAGCAAGAGTTCTGATGAAAATCAACAAGAGGGATCATATTTCTCCAATTTTAGCTTCCCTTCATTGGCTTCCTGTTAAATCAAGAATAGAATTTAAAATTATTCTTCTCACGTATAAAGCCCTTAATAATCAAGCTCCATCATATATCAGAGCTCTGATTACCCCGTATGTTCCTAACAGAGCACTTCGCTCTCAGACTGCAGGTCTGCTGGTGGTTCCTAGAGTCTCTAAAAGTAGAATGGGAGGCAGATCCTTTAGCTATCAGGCTCCTCTCCTGTGGAACCAACTCCCAGTTTTGGTCTGTGAGGCAGACACCCTGTCTACTTACTTTAAGACTAAGTTTAAAACTTTCCTTTTTGACAAAGCTTATAGTTAGAGTGTCTTATGTTACCCTGAGCTACCTCTATAGTTATGCTGCTATAGGCTTAGGCTACTGGAGGACATCAGGGTCTATTTTTCTCATTCTACTGAGTTCTACTGTTCTCCAGTTTTGCATTGCTTGTCATCATTTCAGCTTTTAACTTTTTGTTCTCTATCTTTTTTTTCTTCATAGTAGGTACACCTGGTCTGACGTTCTGTTAACTGTGACATCATCCAGGGAAGACAGATCACCTGCTATTACCATCTAATGTAGAACAGATTACTGGATCAATGTGTGCTTCTGTGCTTTTTTGTCTGTCTTGTTGTGTCTCTGCTCTGTCCTCTGTAACCCCCAGTCGGTCGAGGCAGATGACCGTTCATACTGAGCCCGGTTCTGGTGGAGGTTTTCCTTCCCGTTAAAGGGGAGTTTTTCTTTCCACTGTCGCTTCATGCTTACTCGGTATGAGGGATTGCTTCAAAGCCATGAACAATGCAGAAGACTCTCCCTGTGGCTCTACGCTTCTTCAGGAGAATTGAATGCTGCTTGTCAAGACTTGATGCAATCTACTGGGTTCCCTTATGTAGGAAAGTTTTGACCAATCTGTATAATCTAACCCAATCTGTATAATCTGATTGAATTTGACTTTGGAAAGTGCCTTGAGATGACATGTTTCATGAATTAGCGCTTTATAAATATCTGAATCTTACCCTCAGTTGTTTATATTATTTGGATTTCCATATGATGGACTGAACATTTCTCTGTTACAAGTTCAAAGCTTTGAATATTGTTTAAACACTTACATCTTTCTCGCTGTAACCTTTCTGTTGTGTTCTTTGGTCATCATAATACTGTTTGTTTATTAATGTTCTCATACAAACCTCTGAGGCCTTCACACAGCAGCTGAGATTAAATTATATACAAATAGACTAATTTTATTAATTAGATGGCTTCTTTGGACAACTTGGTGTATTAGCATTTTATTTTGGAGTTATCAAAGTAAAGGGGGATGAGTTCATACGCATGGTAAGCTGTTATGACTTGTATGTAAGAAATGTATAAAACCATGTATCATTTTACTTCCCTGTCATAGTTGTGTTTATTTCATAAAATAATAATAAAAGACATTGACGCTTGTGGCTGTAATGTTGCAAAACGTCAGACTTTTGAAAGGCAATGCCGTTTCTGAGAACAGTAACTAAGTAATTATAAAACAAAAAATTAGAAACACTGAACTCCATTTGTTTCAACCATCGCTGGGACTTCTTTTTAAACTTCTGTGGCCAGATTTACAGTAACTCAGACCATGTTGCTGACCCAGAAAACAGGGGGAAGATCTGTTTACCTTTGGGTAGAAAACCTCTTTCTGTGAGGTAAAATAAACATTTTTTTTTGCGTTTATGAATGACAACTGTGCCCTCTTAAAAAGGTTATTGTTCTTTAGGTTTCACAAGAGACGCAGTGAAAGAGAAACACAGTCAAGCAGAACCCGTCTTTATTCATTTGGAGCAGATGTGAATGAGTGGATCTGATTTTACATGGTTACATCAGAAAGGGATTGTTTCGAAATCCGGCCATAAAACATCCACCCTTAAGAAGCTGCACATTCTCAGATGAGGTTCACTTTAACTTTAACACGTGTCTGAAAATGGCTCAGTGCACTCCCCACAGAGTTACAAAACATCAAACCAGGTAAACACTGGTCACCATGATGTGTCATCGTTCTGAAAGGTTCAATACCGGCTTCATATTCTCCTTTGCAACTCAGTTAATAAAGCATTTTAATATATTTTTGACAACTCCTTAAGTTTTAAGTCTGTAGTGGGTTATCATTTTCCAGCTTGCAGAAGTTGGTTTAAAAAAAAAAAAGTAAAAACTGATTTTTTTGGGAGGGGTTTCTCTGCAATAACTCAACAAAATGTGTTTTAGAAAATTAAAACCACGGAAGAGATCTTTGAAGAGGGAACAAACTGGTGCTGGTGGAGGAATGAGGAACATTTATAAATGCTAGCTCTAATGTTAGCTGATAGGATTGTTTATAGTGCTATCTTTGTCAACGACATGCTAAGAAGTCTAACAGACAGAGAAGAAGATTGAAACAAGGTATTATTGGTCCCTGGAAAACTCAATTGACACAACAAAACCATCTCAATAAATTAGAATAATGTGAAAAAGGACATTTTTGACAGTTATTCAATTCAAAAAGGGACAGAATCCACATTGCTTGAGGTCCAGTGTGAAGTTTCCACAGCCACTGATGATTTGTCTTTTCATCTGCTGGTCCACTGTGTTTAATCAAGTCAAAGGTCAGCCCAATGTATACCAGGAAGCTTCAGAGCACTCTATGCTTCCCTATGCTAAAAACCTTTATGGAAATGCCTTCATGCAATGCAAAAAGTATGAGGTTGGGTGTGGGGGACAGTTATGCATGTCATTTTGTCCCATAAGTTAGATAATAAAATCACTTTATCCCTGAGGAGCAATTGAAGGGCTTAGAGCAGACATAAACATTATAATCTCAAATATAGAAAGCCAAAATCAATAACAAGAAAAACAGCGATTAAAACAAGGAGCAACCGACAGAGCTGATATTCTTTGCAATTTGTTTTCTAATTGTACTCAAATTCTGCTGTAACCCGAAAAAAGGAAACACAAAAGTCAAAATGTGAAAGCATATTTCCCTAAAAGAGGATATTATTGTAAAAAGTTCCACAGAAGGAGCCAAAGGTAACAAACTTGAAACAGTGGATAAGGAGAGAAGGAGAAAACCAGGCCTGTTAACTCTGCCAAGTTGAACTATCAAAATTTGAAATTCTGAAAGCTTTTACACAGTAAAAGGCACCTTTAAAAATGTAAACACGACATAAAATTCTTCTTTCCTCTCTTTGTTTTTGGCATTTAATCTGCTACTGCATTCGCTTCACCTCCTGATTATAAACAGTCCATCACTGAGCTGTGGTGTATGTTACCATAAATCAGTCCCTCTGTCTATTTAACCTGCCGGGCTCCTGTGGTGTCCCGCATCGCTCGGAGCCGTCAGTTGAAATGGTAGTAATCTGTTCCTTCCTTCAGCTGCAAAGACTTGATGTTTTCCTCCAGGACCCCTCCTGTCATGTCCTTCAGATGGAACCACAACGTTAATAGAGGTTTAGTCTAACACAAAGATCAGAAAATTGATCAAACTGGGGCAAAACTTTGTGATACTCTAACAGCTTCTTTTTGTCGCTTTTAGTATGAAATCTAACACAACAATTTTACAAACTGCACATGATTACAGGTATTTTACAACTCAAGACTAGAAAATTGTGACTGAGTCCAGATCTCCGTGCTGGTGTGTCCGATTACCTCTGCCAATTTCCATAATTGGGCAATTAGTAGAGCCCATAGGTGGGGTCACTCCAGATTTGAATCTAGGTCCGGCTCAAGGTTAGACGAACCAGCCTTGTGTGTGTCTTTTTTTTACACACCAACAAAAATGCAGGAAAATCTGAATTTTAGTCAAGTTTCTTTTAGCTTAACAATCAAACCTAAACTTCTTCCAATAATATACCATCATTTAAAGCATGGGATGTTTGCAGAAGCATCCCACGATCAAAGATCAGCCTGCTGTCTCCTCCCATTTCCTGACAGCCCCCCGTATGTTTGTGAGTTTGACATCCTGTACTGGGCACACGCCCTGAATCATTATGCTGTAAGGCTGGAAAACAGACGTGAGGGATAAGCGGTCAGAAACAACAAACATACAACACTCAAACACGCTCTCGGCTCACCAGTTTAACACAGATAATGAAGGGGCCCGTGGCCTCTTTGTAGTGCAGGATGGGGACTTTAGGCTTTGGTCTTTGCTGGAAACATATCAACAGAAAAGTCCATAAACATTAAACAGTTTATAAGTGTTGGTTGAATGTTAAGAATCGAAGGCGAAGCAGCTCCGCTGTGAGGGAACTGTTGACAACAAAACCAGATTTTATTTTTTCTTATCCACAGTGATCTCACCTCTGATTCTTCATATGTGTAGAAACTCTTCTGGATTTTGTTTTCATCCACATCACAGAACGCTTTGACCTAATGGGATAGGAAAATCACCGTGTGTGAACAGAGGCTTATGAACACGTAGAACAGCGCGGCTAAGCTAGATAGGACGGGACTTACTTTCCTCTGATTGGTCGGGCTCAGGCTTCGGTACAACTTCCTCCCCTGTTTCCCAGCATTCCATATGGTGAAGTTTTCCCACCGGCTGAGCACTCTCTCCTGCAGAAAGTCTACTCGCAGCTTCCAGATAGTCTCCCTAAAACAGAAAAAAAAATGTGGTCATAATTAGGGGATTTTCCCCCAGTTTCAATTCATATAACAGTAGCTTTGAAAGGCTCAATTAACACTAAATAATTAGATAAAGAATATTTAATTTTATTCTTTGTATGGTTGCTCAAGTACCTAAACCCATTGACATTAGACTTTTTTTTCACACAAAAAACACAGATTTCAATGTTTTTATTGAGATATTATTCGACAAACACATGGTAGAAAAACTAAGGAATCTAAAAATTGTTGCATGCATGAGTGCTCAGACCTCCTCGGCCAAGACAATGTAGAGCCACATGTCTATTGGCGTTTCTCTCGTTGGCCTTTCATATTTGCTAAATTGTTCAGACTCAGTCAGATTACATAAAGAGTGTTCATGAATATTGATTTCTAAATCTTGGTTCTCAGTTGGATTGAGGTCTGGCCTTTGAGCAGGTGATTCTAACAAAGGCATATAATTCGATCTAAACAATCCCATTGTTGTGCTGGCTGTGTAGAAGGTGAACCTCCACTCTAGTCTCAAGTCGCTTACAGCCGTTTAGAGGTTTTCTTCTGGTATTATAAATTGTTTCCAAACTGTAAAAGTGACTTGTTTTGGCTCCTCCAGAGGTACCATGGGCGTCTCGGCTGCTCCTTCGATTAATACTGCCTGGCCTGTCATTGTAGGTGGGCGGCCATTTCTCAGCAGCTTTGCATTGACTAAACAACGCTCTGTCAGGTGTTCAAAGCTTGTGTTTATTGTTTTATACCTTGAACCTCTCCACAACTTTATCCCTGACCTGTCTGCTGGGTTCCCTTTTCTTCATGATGCCGTTCACTTAAGTTCTCCAAAAAATACAAACGTTTTAGTCCTTCACAGAGCGGCTGGATTTATACCGAGATTAAATCACACCTAGGCAGACTCATTTTAACAATTAGGTGACTTCTAAAGCCAGTTGGTTTTTATTTTATCCAGGGAATTTATTCAGGGAAATCAGCTTTTTAAAACATGAACAAAGAAAGTACTGTGACTTATGGCCTGAAGCTCCACCCACGTTTTGTGTGAGTCAAAGTACACCTCAAAGTTATCCTACTGCAGACATTCACATGGAACTGAAAACACACCTGCACAAGGTGTTTGCAGCACGAGGGCTCCTTGCACTTATATCAGAGAGAAAATAAATGGCTGGTCGTCTTCTAGTGTGCAGAACCATCACCTACACGTGAGATTTGATCTGAGTACACAGAGCAAAAACTACAAAACTGGTATCTGTGCTTGTTAAACCTTCTTCCAACCTGATGCTGACATTGACTAATTATATGCACAGATTCAACCAAAGCACTTTCCCCTTACTCTCCAAAGTGAACCTTCTTATTGCGTGTAGCAGCGGGCCTCTTCTGACAAACAAAACCCAAATCCACACCGCTGAAGAGCCTGGGTGGTCTCCAAAAGTTTCCCTTGCTTTGCCTCTTTCTTTACATGCGTTGACTCCAAGACATGGCGGCAATATGGAAACGACTTACTAAACACACAGCTGCCACCTCACATTTATAAACACAGCCTTTCAGTTCGCATTTCAGTTACTGTTTGACACCATCCTTTAAAAAAAAGACTTTTCGCCTCGCATAAGGTCATCTGCACTGTCTGTGATGGACAGAAATAGGGGTTGGTTTCATCTGGCTGAAGTGAGGAAGTAGGAAGGCAGTGTGTGGGAGGGGGTGTCAAAAGTGGGGGAGAGCGGAATAAAGACCTGCCTAAAATAGGCCTCCAAATACAGAAATATGATAGATGAAAACCGCCGAGAAGGATGATGAAAGTGAAGGAGTGAATCAACACCAGGCAGATTCACGGTCAGAGGTGGAAAGGATGGAGGGATGTAAAGGAAGTTCCCTTTAACACTGCTCCGTTTTACATTTAAAGACACAAACATGGACACCTGCAGACTCTGCACGGTGAAGCTCAGGCAGCTGCAGGAATGTCAGCCTGACACACAACATGCCCAACGCTCCTGTTCACACCAAGATCTGATTCTCTCCGAGCAGCATTGAGCGGATAGTGAACATTCCTGGCAGAGAAGGCCAAACATTCCTGATTTGAATCCTGGGAAAGCGACTGGAATCCCAAAGACATTGTCATAAAATCTCAAAAGCCCAAAAACATGCCTGAGTGTGTGTCAGTGAGAGTATTTGGGTTTGTGTGAGAGTGCATGTGAGAGCCCTGGGAATCTCAGGGATGCCAGTGGGCAGCTGCGTGTAGGTGGAGGACCAACACTGTGCGTGAGAGTGAAGCTTTTACTGGGAAGGAGGGCGACTGACTCTGTCACAGAATGAGTAGCAGCCCTCTCATGGTAACGATAAACCAGAAGGCACCGGTCGACCCTCAACGGACAGCCTCCTTGACGAAGAAGCTGGTAGAAGAAGAGCAGATCCTCCGGGACTCCCTGACAAGAAAGCAGAGTCTGTGTGAGTGAAGGTGAAGTATGTCCGGTCAGTGGTGAAACAAAACGTAAAAATAATGGGGTTAATATCTGCTTCATAACATGATACAATACACTTAGTATTGTACATCCATAGGTGAAGAAATTTTTTTTTTTTTTTGAAACATCAACTTCTATCATCTTTTCAGAAGTGATGAGCCCCCATTTTGTATGGTTCATGTGAAATAGGATTAAGTCACTAAAATGTATAGTTTTTTTCCATTGATGTCACCAAAATTTTTCTTTTTCTGTTACTAATGATCATATGACCATAATGGGCTGGAGGGTCAATGCTTCCACATAGTTTAACAGCGACCTTTAGCGAGCATATACTAATTACACAAAAGATGGGGCCAGGTCCCCTGCTATGTCTAGGTTTTGACATGAAGAGGTGAGTAAATCTTTAGCCGTGCTTACCGAGCATCTGCATAGCTCTTTGCACTCGAAAGTCATATTTTCCGAGTTCATCAGAAAGACGAAGTCAGAATTCACCAAGCAGCCCCAATAATCAGGATTCAATATGGCTGACACACAGATATATAGACTGTAGAGAGAGTAGCAGGTATAAACTATTTATCAACAATTCTGACCGTTTGTATTTCCTCTCTCAGTGGCACAAAGTGCTTTAAAATATTGAATAATTTCTACAAACGTTTCCTCTGTAGTTAAACACAAAAATGTAAGATAATTATATTGTTATTAGCTCTTATTGCTAAGAGTAAAAAATAAAATTCCACAGAATTTTAATTTGCGACCAGAATGCTCTTAATTCAGCTGAGACATCATTTTCAGCGCCGAGCTCCGACTTCTGAGACAAACTGAGCGCACTCCAATTAAGGAAAATATCGCTCTAGCTCCTACATTTCATAGCGGTGACTTCTGTCTGGGAATTATAATGTACAATTTTAATGATGTGTCAAAAAAAGCCCACGAGAGATACAAAATGATTTGACGCGGTATAAAGAACAAAATGCCGATGCAGGTGGTGCATTTTACACAAATGCCGGACTCGACCAACAATAATTAAATTGTCGTGGATATCACATATCGTACTGCAATGACCTCCAGAAATCAATTAATTAAAAACTTATGACTAATTAGATGTTTTTGCTATAATTTTTACAACAGTTAACTGTTCAGAATGGATAAGAATTGGGTCTTAGGCTGTTTCCGATGTCAATATACAAATTAGTTTTTGCAACATACTGTTCTAGAAGATGTTCTATTGTCTTTGCTAATGTATTGACACTTACTAGTTATTTATAATTATTCTAAAAAAAAAAAAAAAGCCTGATGTCAGGTCCAGTGGCGCTCGGGCAGAATCAAAATGGCAGAAAAAAAGTGTAGATGTAGACACAGTGAACTTAAATTATAAAATAAAAAGTAATTATCTTTTCTCATGAAATGTGTTTTAATTTGGATTTTTCAGCATTCCCATTACATTTTGGGTTTATTTTTGTGTATGTTTAAATGCCAAAAGACAGATGAGTGTTTATGTGTGTTTGCAACCTTTTGCCTTCCATGTGACTTTATGCGGGTCTCTAATTGGTTACTTAAAGTTTCTCATCAGGGCACAGCTCTCTGTGCCCGTGGTCAATCAGGGCTTTTTGTGTCATTCTTCATCCAGTCAGATTAATTCAGGATTCCTGCCAATCGATGTCACACCCCTGGCAACCCACACGCACAGGGTTAATGTCACTCACACGAAGGAATGCAAACGGAAGAGTCAGATGACAACAACAAAAAGACAGGAGATAATGGCGCAGCAAAAGAAAATTTGGTCATTTATTTACAAAATAATAATTTCATGAGCATTTTGCTGGTTGAAAAAAAAGCAACCTGGACTGGACGGACCAAGCTCAAAAATCTGGCAGCAGGGTAGTGATTTATGTTTAAGTAGTTTACTATTATATGATAACCTCTGAAATTTAGAGCACTAGATGCTATTTATGTCATTATAGACCATTTTATTGCTAATTAGTAATGTTAGTTCAACCAACTGTATTCTTTAACTTCAAGAAACTGTACTTTGTGGGTTAGAAACTGATAAAAAGGGAAAATCTGATTCTAATGAGACACTTTCAGTGTATAGCACCAACTTTTCCTCGATTCACAGAAAATAAAATAGGTGTTCACAATGATCAGATATACGTGGTCCATCAGAGGTGGTCCAATGATGTCTTACACTAGTTTTACAAGTAATATAAGGAACGGTATGAGAGTGAAACCTCACCTTGCCCCCTTCGTCAAACAAGCCGACTTTCAGGAACAATTTCCTTGAGCAGAACCATGTTGGCATGACAACCGTGGGCCCGTGGGACGTGTATGCCTAAAACCAGAGACCCGGTCGGGATAGAAAACAGACAAGTAAGACACACAATCAGTTTCTGACAAGTAACATGAAAAAAAGAGGGTCAGTTTTATTTTTGACAATGTGTGATAATACAACACTTTTCTTACTTAGAATACTCATCAAATGCATTTTATTAAGCACTGTATCAATTTACTAACTTCCTGAATGCTAGAGAAACTTGGTTAAGAACAGTAGCACCTAAACATAAGAAATGTTCAGACATCATCATCAAGAAAACAGTTTAGCAGTGAAAAAACAAAACAATGTATCTGTATAATTTTCAATACTTGATCATTTCCATCCACACAGTGTAAAATACAACCAAAGGCACTTAGACCACAGAGCTGGTCAGTCTTGAGAAAATCTGTCGGAAATGATGGAGTCTATAAAAAAAGAGACTATCCTGGGACACCACTGATCATCTCCTAGATTAAAATTGACATTTTATAAGCAGAATTGTGAAAAGACTTGAATATAAGAGCTAATTTAATGGTTAGTTCATTGTTTGATGTTTGTACAACAATCTGGGGAAAAAATGTTAAAATAGGGATTTATTAAAGCACTGGCTCTAGCTTGAAGAGGCTTTGCTTCACAATCCTCGAAAAACTAAGATTATAGTAGAAAAATGTCAAGCAATGAGTAATACATTTTAAGAGGTTCACTTTACAAACCGTTTTATATAAAGACATTCACTTATCCATGATGCATATTAAGTCAGCTGCACCAGTACTGTACATTAATAATTGGATTACAAAGCGTTTCACAAGTGGTTGAGTTGAAGCTGTAGTGCGATGATTGTTGTGACTGGTTTTGGAGCTGACTGCATCCTCTTTGGTGACATGATCGTAAAATGTGGTGTCGAAATCAGACCCCAGGAACCCTCCAGCGCATGTTGCATAAAACGGCACCTCACCCACAGCACTTAGGAGAAAAATGTGTAGAAGACAGAGAAACGAAAACATCGTTTTACTCTCTTTGAGTTCACTCGTATCTCACCATGCCTAAATTCATCAAGCTTTTTGTAGAAAACATAATCTAGTTACATGAGTATTCGGTTGGTTGACAGACCATCAGTATGACGGCTGAGGGTCTGTCTGGTCACTGTGAGACATCTCCACTTGTGTGTGTTTATTTGCATGGTGAATGGCCCACTGAGATCTGATATCGCTGGACGTGCTTAATTGCCTGATATGAGCAGTCCTATTTAAAACTCTCCACTTCTATCTGAACTAGCTTGTACAGTCATTGGGGCCAGATCTAAACAAGGTCTAAAAACTAAGAAATTCAGTCACTTAGATAAGTCTTTTAATCAGAGCAGTGACACTGCTGGTTTACACACTGAGAAGATTTCTCCCCTGAACATATGCATTGGAGCGTATCAGACTGGTTTAATGCAGTAGAGCTTCTCAGGGTGGAGAAGAAGGCCTTCAGAGTCAACCTAAAGTCTAATGCTGTACCCTCAGAGGGAGACCTAAAGCCTTACAGAGGGGGGGGGAAACAATCACTTTAACTGAAATCCTGAAAAGAAAACATACACATATATGCTCTCGTACTGCACAGAAGGAAAACATCCATACTCCCCTCCCCACAGATGATCTCTGACTCATTCATGTTTTTGCTTCTCTTCTTCTCTCAAACTCCTTAATGCAACCTCAATATTTTCTCTTCCTTAACAGATGAACCCCCCTCCCTCTTATTTGCCCAGTTGGTGCTCAGCCTCTCGTTTTCCTGCGCTCGTCTCATCTCGCTTTTCCTTTCCTCTGTGCGTTTGGTAACAGTTTGTACCTTAAGAACCTGATGGTCATGCCGCATGGACCCGCTTCTGCCTCCGACCGCATCACTACGTTTCGCAGCGCGCCTGTACGTGCACGTGCACGGTTGTATGCGGACATGTGACTTTTTCAAGATCGAATGTGCCATTACTGCAAGCCAGAAATGCTTCACAGATGTAGAAAATTGTGCCAAACATCTGGTTTCAAGCAGTTAGAACAGCTGGACTGAATCTTATCTGGGACGTGTGTGTGTGTGTGTGTGTATGTGTGTGTATGTGTCCACCTACGTGCGTCTTTTTGCCTGTCTGTTGTAATATTGCAACATTTCGCAGATGTAAGCTGCGGCCAAATCATGAATAGGAGGAATAAGAATGAGTTCTGGGAAAACAGCAGGCGCAGTAGGAGGCTGAGTGTGACTAATCAGAGGGGTAGGGGCATTTTTGAATAGTCATATATAAGGTTAAATGTAAAAAGCAGCAACAGATTTTCTGGTTTAACTTAGTAAGGTCTCGATATATATATATATATTTTTACACAAAGTAAAAGTCAGGGCGGTTATATCGAAGCTAGGGAAAGGGAATAGAGCAGCTCCCCATTTTCAGAACCAGCATATGATCTCACTCTCATGCTCCATGAAATCTAATATCATACAAATATCCTGGAATGTCTGCTGAGTGCTTATGCAGACGGTGAAAGTGTGCACAAATGTTTCAGAAAGCGAGTCCAGGTCGTCCTGTGTCCTTGGCAACAGCGTGTTTTTATTAAATCAGAACTGGCACGCTTTTCTTTCAGCATAAAATGGAAAAAAAACTCTGCCTACATATTAATGGTTCCCCAGAAAAAATATGTAAGATCTGAGTAAAGCGAAAGTACTTCCTGAAAATGTGGTTTAAGAAGATGCCTTCTCATTTCAAACAGGGCAATATGACTATGTTTGATCCTGAAAGATTAGAAAACGTTGATGAGCAGATTGTCAGATCGCCTTTAAGGGACATTTTATGCTGCTGGTCCGACCCATTTAGTTTTTCCTTCTTTTCGTGGATGAAGAAGTCACTGGTTTTAATGATTACCATGGTAGTTGTCTAGTATATAATCAAAGAGAATCCGGTGTTGCACGTCGCTGAACTTTGGACTTTAAAACAGCACAAGGAAGGCCTTTTGAAGACGTTTTGTCCTTGCTGTGTGAAAGGGGAAAGCACTTGAGCAGCCCTCTCTTCCAGCTGCTACTAGTGGCTAATGCTAAATAAACATTTAGCTGGATGCCTGTGCTCTAGGAATGCTCTGGTATGTCTGTTTTTTAACTAAACCTTTATTTAAGCAGCCAAAAATACCCAATGAGATTGAGACTTCACAGCAACACAAAACAAACACTGACAACATATAATAAGAATAAAATTAACAATTAAAATCCAGGAGTTGTAATTTCAGTACCAATTTAAACATTTATTACTGTAATGAGTTAAGATTTAAAACACGGGCGCTGTTAAAGGGATTCCCATTGAGAGGAAGGCCCTCAGCGAAACAATTTCTAACCGTTTCAGTTCAGATTGGAGGTCTATTCCAAACAGAAAGAGCTGAAAAACTGAAGGCTTTCCTTGCATTTTCAATCTGAACACGTGATATAGAGAGAGATGCAAAATGTCCTTAGAAAATAAGACATAACAGCTGTTTCACTGATTACCGTCACTTCAGATTAACTGAAGTGCCGGGATGGTATCGAAGGGTCTGATTAGACTTGACTGAGCAGCCAAAACAATAACACCAGGGTTTATGCTTCCATCTACAGCATCAAAAACACAGATTAAAGAACCCTCCCTGCCCCTAAGAACCTACCCGTTGGAATGCTGCATCGTGTGCTCAAGCTGCAGGCTGTAATTTATCTCTTACAGATATTTAATAGAGAAGACATTCAGTCTGTTGGTGACAGCGTGATATAATGATGGAAAATATTAAAACTACTACTCCTAATAATGGCAACACTGACGCAGACCTTAAACTGATAACTGTGAAGTATTTACACACCGTTTTAGTCCTTTATCCACCAAAACCTCTGACAGCTGACAAATAAGTGGCAAAATGTTACATAGGTCTGTCAAACAGCTTCTGCCCACGTGCTGCCTGTGCTGCACATCTTCAAAAGAGTTGTTTCCTTACTAAACGGGCAAGATTTTCTGACTGCAAATGACCAAAACATATCCACAATTCTAAATTTGTTAAAAATTTAGAATTAAATTATTTTTGCAGACCAAATCCGACCATTTTACTTCCTTGCCTCAATAGATGTGCCTGTTGCCATTGAGTAGACACTGTGATTGTAAAAAAAACATCTTGAATCCTCTCCTTTAAAGAAACATTGCTGTATGCAAATAACATGCATTGTTAGATCATCATTTCTAATTTTCTTTGGATAAAAGTCTGCCAAATGCATAAGCAGAACGATAACAATGACGTAAAACCTTCAAACTGTTACATCTGTATAAGGTCGCAATAGTGAACTTGTCTCCAAGTTAATTTTTTTAAATAAAGTAATTTGTTTTTCGCTAGAAAAAACAGTTTGAAACAAAGTGTACTTCATGCCTTAAAAATGGCAACATATTTATTAACTGTACTTGGCCAAATCTAGCCAAATTGTGCAAACTGATTGGAATATGGTTAGAAATGCTCTTTACCTCACAGATCCACTGTGACAATGCCTCGACTCTTATTATTGCTTGTTCACAACAGAAAGGCTCCTTCTATTTTTGCTAAAATGTTTAATGTGAAGACAGGTTTTAATTAATTCTCAAACTAAAATACATAGTTTGGATTACCTTACTTATAGCTCTAAACTAAACCCAGAATTGACTAAAACTGGCATTGGCAGGTCAGAGCTTTACCAAAATGAAGATCAGAAATCAACAGCAGGTCAACAACTCTAACTCATGGTCGGGTAACTAACTGGACTCTGCACTGCTCTAAATCCAGATATAAGTCTTCGCTCTTATATTTTAACAGTCCTCCCAAATACCCAGACCTCCGCTTTGGAGAGTAAAATGAAGGTTTTGGTCTTCATGGTGATGCAGCTTAGCCTGGCCAGACAGATTGATAATGTGTAGCACTCTAGTTCTGCACATTATCCATATGGGACTGCTCCATTTGAATCCGTTTGGGGAAAGGAGGGAATTTCAGCAGAACTCTCTGAGCTGATTGGGCAAAGCGACACCTAGCGCCTGCCTACCAAAGGTTGGTTTTAGCCAATCACGGTATCAAATTAAAACGTAAGCAGCAGGTGTTATGAGAAACCACAAGAAGGTTAGCTAGCCAAGGCACTTCTTGCTGTTCTTCTTCCAAAGATGAAATTGTGGATTCTTGTGAAACGAAAGTGATAGCAGCAGCTATGCGTATGTCCTCCTGCGCTGCCATGTTTGTGTTGCTTTGGCTGTGGGCTCAGAGGCTCTCGTTTTCGTCACACCGGTACGCCCCGCCTTAAACCTCAACACTGCAACATCAACCGTTTTTTGGTTCGGACACAAACGGTTGAAGCTGGAGGGATACAAGACGGGTTCTCGTGTGTTTGTGAACGTACAAATACCGCGAGAACTCATCGTGCAGGCAAGGTTAGATGCAGCTGTCGCCGGTGTTGCCTTGCAGAAAGCAAAACCCCGCCCTGGGGTCTGCATAGAGGTAGCATATTATCCCCACGCACGTGTGGGTTCTCTCAGGGTACTCCTGCTTCCTCCCCTAGTTAAAAAACAAGCCCGTTAGGTAATTTGGTCGATCTGAAATAGGCTTTAGTTTTAAGTGTTTGTCTGGATGCTTGTTTATCCTGTGTGTCTCTGTGTTGCCCTGTGAAGAACTGGTGACCGGTGCAGTTTGTATTCGGCCTCGCAACGACAACCGGACAGCAGTGGGGGACGAGCGAGCAACAGATGGACAGAATGAAGGTTCTTACGAAATATTTTTTTGCTCTGACATGTCAGATTGACTGCTGCACATTGTGAAACTCAGTGTTCGGTCACGCTGACCTGTTCTTGTTTCTGACAGGCCCTTCATGGCACTACTACAATGGACCTTTGAAGCGAAGGAAAGAGGAAAAGGGAGCTTGATAACAGCTTAGAGCGCCGGCTTTTTCCACTCATCACAAAAACACAAACAATAGAGACATCTGTTTCATTTCTCATTTTTTATTTTATTAATCTATTTACTGTACCTCTGCAAGATATGTTAGTGTTCTTAGTGTAAGAATTCCTGGACAAAAGCCCAGAATGTGTACTGCGGGATCAGCTGGAGCAGAAAGTCTCCACAGAAAGACCCCCCCCCCCCCCCCCCCGGCTTTTGCCAGCCAAATCATTTTTTCCACTGCCAACAGTCAACATTAACACCCCCCGCCCCCCCTCCATGGACAGTGTGAGCCGTTTCCCCTGCTGAAGCTTTGATGGGCTCTGAGGGCAGCAGCGAATCTGCCTCCGCCCTCCGCTCCTCTGAAACATTTCCGTACAAACTGTGAGCAACACGCATGTATCCTGTTTCTGTCTGACCTAGTAGCTGCCTGACGCGCGACCTCTCACCCGCGCATGAAACACAAGCATTTGCGGACGAACTGCGCCTGTTTACCTGAGCGATGAGCTGATCCTGAGTCAGTGCGTTGATCCAGCGGGCGTAGCGCTCTGTGGATCCCTCCGGCAGCCTCTGAACTCTGCAGCCAATCAGCTGTTATGAAAACACACATGCAGGCCATCATACAGAAAAATGGACATGTTTGCTTTGACAGCTTGCTCTGTGTAGGCTAACTGCACAGGAAAACAGAACATGAATTGTTGGACTTGCAATTGTGAGCTACCTCTTTTTTTCCATCTTTTTTTAAGTAGCAATCGGTGGCCAGAATAAGTACATTTTGGTTAGTTAAAGTTAATTGTAGAGGTTTGCTTATAAAAGCAACACTTTTTCTAACATTAGATCGGAGTAAACACCTCCAGTTTTTGGCAAGGTAGGATTACAAGCATTTTTTCTATTTGCCTAATGCCTTATAATGCGAGGGTCAATCTTTATTTTTTATTTTTTTTTACTTTTTTTAAAATTCAGCATATCTATACATGTAGTTAGAAGTTGGTAATGTTGCCTTTTAAACTTCTTGACTTGGGTCAAATATGTGTGTCCTTCTACAAGCTTGTCACAATAGTTTGCTAAATTATGACCCGTTTCTCCAGACAGAACCGGTGTAACTGAGCCCTGCCCACACACACACCTTTTCAGCTCATTAGTCTTCTGTGGGGATCATCATCACACCGTATCTTGTGTATCCACAGTCTTTCACTAATTTGGGGTCATTGTCCACTTGCAAGCCTTATGTGCGCCCAAGCTCTAACTACTGGCCGATGTTTTTAGATAATGGGAAACTATCCCCACAACATGATGCTGCCAGTCTCATGCTTCACAGTTAGGGTGATGTTCTCAGGCCTGGAAGACCCCCCCCCCCCCTTTTTTTATTTTTTTTGCAAATCTAGCAATGGTCAACACTTATCAGTATTGGAGGCTATAGCTTATTTGCATTAAAGTGAAAGAGCCCTAAAACAGCTTGTTCTGAAATTAGCTCAAATCAGGTGAAACTGAGGAGTTGAAATCTCAATATATGCGAATACTTTATGCGAAAAATGCAATGAGCATGTTCTTTTATTGCATATAGACCAATCCCATCTTGTCTAAGCATAATAGGTCACCTTTAAAGAAACTAAAAAAACTCCTAGATATTCTCCTATTATTCTCACATATAGCAAATACAAATAATTTTGGTAATTCTAACTAAACTGAAACAGAAGGTTTAGTGTGATCTTATGTCAGACAGAGATAATAAGAGCCTAATTATCTTTTCTAACTATGTAAATATCTGCATGTGTTTGACAGAGCATAAAAAAATTACAGTGATAGCCACAAAGGTCAGGGTGTTTGTACAGCGGAGCGGGCCTGCTGTCTCCATGCCGTCTTACTCACTTCCCCTCACACACGCAACCTTTGACCTCTGACCTGGCATGTCATAGAAAGCATCAACACCGGATACTCTCGCTGTTCCGCGTGCCAACTGCACGCACGTACACCTACGGAAATGTGCTCACTAATGCCGTTCGCAAGAATATTTTTCTATTTCAACAGACGGAGAGAAAAGGAGCGAGATGAGAAGAAGTAAGGAGAAAGAAGGGAAGCGGGGCTGAGCGAAATTGAAGAAAGAGAAGGAAGGAAGTGAATTAGAAATGACTACAAAAAATAAAAACTTACAGAGTTTGGATGGAGAAGAGCTGTTTCATACTGGAGACGAATTCTCTGTGGCAACATAATGTCATCCTGCAACAGAAACAAAAAACTGAAAATCACTTGAACACATATTCAAAGTGAGCATTCAGAAACACTTAATGCCACTTGTTTTTCAAAAAATAAATAAAAACCCTATTTAAAAGACTTTCGAAAGGTCAAGATTGGGAGTGATACCTAATAAAAGATATATATCAGCCCAACATTTGTTGTATTAAAACAAAAACACAACTGGAAATTCATCTAGCATTTCATGACAACAACACATTAAGAGGTCAGTGGGAGAAAGGCAACGTGAGCAATCACACTTCCTGAAGTAATAATTGCTCCACATTTGTGAGAGAAACTCGCCTCCAACCTTTGTAAATACTGACAAGCTGTCTTGTTATGATCATCCCTTGATTCTCGTCTTTATGAAATGGTAATAGTTTTCAAACCTTGGCTGTTAGCAGGCCATCCGAGGACCCCCCAGCCGGTGCATTGGCACACAGTGCGCTGGTAACCACTGATCTTACACACGTAAGAACCGTTACTGATGGATAGAGTCCTGGAAAAAAAACTGAATACAACTTTGCTGCTTCCCCAGGATTTATGTTAATGGGAAAATAAGCAGGGTCTGCTTATTAAATGTGGCCACACAATATAAAGCAGGAAATCTGGAAGTTCTCCGATTTGACGGGCACAGATTATGAGTACTGGCATCAAGAAAAAAGAAATTAGACATGATTTCCAGGTAATCTGAAATTCATAACTCTGCTCTGAAATATTATTCCAATTTTTCCAAGAGCAGACATCCCAGAAAATTCACCTGAAGGTCAGACCGTGCAATGCTCGGAAAAAAAGCTCCGTCTCACACCGTATTGATCAATTATATCAATACGTATATCAATTAGCGAGATACAACCCTAAAGTTCATGAAAAAATTATTAGAGAAAGACTGAAAAGAAGTGGCTTGCATGGAAGGGTTGGAATAATTTGGAAATAATTCAGCAGCAGGCACCTTGTAGCCATCGGGGTTGACCATGAACTTTACTGTATACAAATTTATTCTGGAGTTAAGTGTGAGGCCATCTCTCTGACAGATGAAGCTTTATTAAATCTGGGTTACCAACATAGCACTGATCTGAAACACAGCAGTGACTCTACAACTAAATGGCTGAAAAATGAAAGAAAGAAAGTGTTTTAATTATCCAGTCAATGTCCAGACCCCAGCCTGATGGAGAAGCTGTGGTCGGACCTCAGGGAGATCTGTATCTGATAGCCTCAATGAACTCAAGCAATGCTGCAAAGAAGAGCGGGCCAAAAAATGATGTGAGAAACTGATAAGGTCACACCAAAGTTATTGCTGCTAAATGTGGTCCAACAAGCTTTTGAATCATGGGGTGTACTTGAGTTTCCCCATGACCATAAAGATTATCACAAAGATTGTAGTCTAAATCTTTTCCTGATAGCCAGCCAGGATGGTCTCTGTCATGTTTGGCACATTAAACCTGACATCTGTTTGTTTTTTTATGCTGAACTCTCTTCTGAGCAGAGAACATGTGCTCACAACGTATCCTATCCCTTCCAAATAAAAACTTTGAGTGGAGCTTATAGATGACTCTCTCTTGTGTACTTTCTGCTTACATCTAGGGATGCAGTCGTGGACTGTGTTGAGTAAAAATGGATTACTGGGCTCAAGATTTAATTAAAGTGACATGATAGTTTGTGCTGCCTGACGGCACATCCAGCCTGAGTCCTCTGACATAAAGATGCATGACTGATGTGCTTGCAGTGCATTGAGAAATCCTTTCTGAAACACTGATGGTGCTCAAAGAGTTGTTAGATTTAGCCTCTTATGGATGCTTAGTCCTGTCAAACTGCCAATAAATAACAATTATACTATGAATATTAAGGAAGGAAAACTCAAGTAAAGGAAGAGTTCATAGATTTAATCTAGAGTCAAGGTTTAGTATAAGAAGCAAAGCTATGAGAAGCAGAATCTGTAGCTAAATTATGCCGGGAAAGTAGAGGGTAGATTTTGCACACACTCTTAAGACTTTTCATTTGCGGCATGAGCTTTTAAGCCTTAAAAAAAATAATTCTGATGTTTTAAAGCAGGGTTTATGTGAAGAGGTAATCACCAGTAAATAACAAACATCTATACGCTGTTGAACAGAGATTAGTTTTAGAGTTAATGGAGAGTCAGAGCGGGGGCAAGACAAAAAGCACACATCTGGCGTGTTAAAACAACTGCAATCTCAGGAATCCCATAGTAGTTCATGTGAAGGATATTTTTTAACTTTTATACCTCTGTTATATTTGCATCAGGTTGTATTATACACAGGACTTTAGTTTTTACACTGGAGACAAGCTGGGTCGGTAACAATGATCTTCCCGTGTGAAACACAGGTAACACAATAAGACTTGTTAAGCATTGTTGTCCAGAGTAACTATGTGTTACATAAGTAAAGTAGTTAAAAAAAGAAAACAAAACATTGTTGTGATTAAAATTATTGCTGTTCATCCTCTCGATGTCTTTCTCTTCCATCAACACATATTGTAGTCAGATACACTTTACGACATTTAACTACAGAAGAATGTAACAAATAAAGAGCAATACAAATATGACCCTAGGGCTGGGTGATATGATCTAAAAATTAAATCTCCGATTTTATTTTACCCAATACAATGAATCAATTTTTGCCTCTTTTTTGTTTCACAAAATGAAATTAAAGGAATTATTTTAAAAAAAACCTTGATTTTATTTCAAGCATTTCGTCTAGGAGTTGACCTGAATTCAAAGAGCAACTAAATACAAGCTGTGAAACATGCTTGTAATGGCGGCCCTGCCACTGTAAACAATGACAATATAATAAACTGTTTGCTACTAGTGGTATTACACAATGAGCTAAGAACAGTCTTCACTTCATTTCAAACTAACTTAAAAAAAATAAATGAATAAATTAAAAAAATTGTAAATTTGAATTAATCGATTAAATCGATTTTATATTGCCCAGCAATATATGAACCTATATAATATGAAGAGATACCAACAGTTAAATAACAACTTAATGTATATTTCAATGTAATAATTTTAATTCATGTTGGGCTAGTGTTTCATTAAAGAACATCGGGGTGATCATATGAGGCATACGTACAGCATCCTGAAAGCACAAGTACTGTCCACTGCTCTGAGTCACTGCCTTATTCTTTGCAAAACCCACTGGAAGACAAAATAACACAACAGGTTTCTGTTTATAGGTACAACATAAAAAAACATACAATTCAATTAGAATTGCTCTTAAAAAACATATTGTCAACAGAGTATGAAGATACACAGGCAGATTTATATCAAAATCTTTTCATGCTATTAGCTATGTTAACATGCACACAGTTTCACGATCGGATTAAAATATATTCGGATTAAATAATTGGACTGTACCGTTAGTAAACCACACCTCTAATTTGGAATACAATTTCATTGTGACTGGAAGTAATATGAACCTTTTGGTCTGACCCAGATAGAGTTGAATCTGTGGACGTGGCTAAAGATTAAGGTGATGGTGAGGAGACCTTTTACTCTCAGAGACTTGGAGCTCATTATCAGAGATAAATCATCAGAATACCATTGGAAAGATGCAAAAAGCTGCTCAGCAATTAAAAATGGTTTGACTGCTTTGATGCCATTTTTCTATTGATTATTGAGAAGGGTATAAATAATTTTTGACAAGACATTTATAAAAAAAAAAAGGGTAAATAAAAACATGTTTTTTTTTAAATACCCCTTGTATGTTGTAGTTGCATCTTTTGAGTGATGTCTGTGTCATTTCCAAATAGGTAAAGAATTCTTGGCTGAAAAAAATATATCTTTGAGGTTAACTATAGTAATGGATTTCATGTCAGACGTCATGATTGTAAAGTGGTGCAAGGGGCAATTAGTATGATTAAGATGTTTCACAGATATAACTAAATGGGGCATAAAAGTAGAGCGGTAGTGTGGTGCTTACTAATCCTTCGATGCAGCCATCAAGGGTTTGATTCCTGACTTTAGGTAATTTGTTAGCAGGCCTCTGCAGAGCTAGATGACTGAACACTAATGTGGTGTGATTTTTGCCAACCTCACTTTATATTAATGATTTTAAGTGGAAGTAAAGGTGGGGGGTGTATATATGAATGGAAACTATATGAATGAAACATTTAAGCTGGTAATTAAGTCTCAAATTTTGATACAGAATAAATGACTGCTTTCATCCTGTGTATTTTTTTTATTATTAATCTTGTGGGTCTTAAACTATGGAACACCTTTAAACTTGGCTATAACTGAGTGCAACAGTAACATTAAAGACAGAGCGACATACAGTTGCCTCTGAAAGATTTTCTGCATCACCTACACTATTAAAAAGCTGCTGCTGACATAAAAATGAAAATAAATTGTTCAGAACCATAGAGTGTCCCCTCGTTGTGTTAGAAGAGCGATATGGAGGCTGACAATATTGAGATAAATCCCTGATAGCGGCGGAAAACGATAACGCTTGAAAATATATTAATCCGGAGATGATAAGACATTTAATCGTGGTCTGATCAGCTTCTCCTGAGAGCGATTTCTGTGGAGTATTTGTGCTCCAGGATACTGCCTCCTCCAGAAAAGGACACACCTTAGGAAAACCTCAGTTTGCCCAAGCAACTCTGCTCGGTAACAGGGTTGTTTCATGGAGAAATTTGTTGTCATAATATGACTCAGGGTAAAGGCTTCTGAGCTTTCTGAAACGGAAAAGCCAAGGTATGCAGGAATTTTCCCCAGAAATTACTCAGAATATCCACTAACCCAGCATTCTGAAACGGGACCCTGGGTGCAAGATGAAGTTGTAAAGTGGAATATAAAAAAAAGAAAAAAAAAAGATTAACAGGTTAAGTTTGCAGCATCAGTTGCCAAGTTAACAGACCTAGGTGAGATGTGAACCAGCTGCATGTTACTGAAAATCCAAAACTGAACCTGAAGTCGCCTCAATAAGCCACAGGTCCTGCTTTGTAGTACAGACCCCTTGAGGGAGTAAAATTAGTAAAATACTTTAGCTGAAGTGTAGAGACGGCCAGCAAACTGACCTCCTCCTGGTCGGGAAGCATTGTGACCAGAAATCACCACTGAGATTCCCCGCTCCTCCATCCTCTCCCTCCAACCCTCCAGCACTTTCCTTGAGTCATCCTGAGAGATACGCACAGAGATAGTCAACACGTCACCAGCTTCAGATTACAGCTTCAAGATGTACAAACATCTAAATAAAAATAAAAAAAAAACATACTGTGCTTGCATCATCAAACACTGAGAGCTCCATGGAGCCGGTGAAGTCTTGGTCTAATATGGCCTGCAGACACTCTTCCAGCCAACACGATGCGTTGTGCACAGGCAAGATAACGCTCTGCCGAAAACAGGAAATGGAGAAAGTTCATACTCGGTGCAAGCGCTTGATGCCGTGGCAACCAGAGGAAAAACAGCAACCAGGGACATCATCATCAGTATAAATGAGATAGGAGGGAAGTGATTCTGAAGATGACTAAAACAGCCACACGTCTTGCATAACACAGCTTGCAGCTTAAAATCATCACACAGGCAGTGGGGCTCAGGAGACACAATCTAACTACTGGGCCGTCTTTAAAGATGGGATTTTTTTGATAAGACTGGCAGACATGACATCCTTAAATTAAAAAAAAAAGTCTATTTTACACAATATCAGAGACAATCTCATTGCACAAGTAGGAGAAACAAAATAGTTACCATGTTGTATGCATTGAGTATAGGAAACTTGTCTGAAAAAAAAAAATCGAATTTTAACTTGTTTAACTGTGCAACTGTCCATCATCACCCACCACATCCACTGTCTTCCTCTTCTCCCCATGCTCCTCCTCTCCTCCTCCTCTCTCTTCCCCTTCACCGTCGTCCTCCGCTCTTCGGAGCCGCTTCGTTGAATTTGGCTTCATCTCTGACCCCCTTGTCCCGCTGCACCGTGTCCCCACTTCCCGTTTCCCTTCCAGCGGACGCCTCGCTTCACCTTAGCAGCTCTAACCTGACAGGAAAACGGGGCTATTCAGAAGTGAGCCATGGGGCTAACGCACGATCGCCATTAAACGTTCATTTTGCAACATTTAAAAATGTTAACGGTATAAAATGGAAATAAGCATTGATAAAAACCTCATCTGGGTGTTTTAGTGATAGTTATTTTGCCATATTGCAGCCCAAAAACCTCCAATTTGAACTGAGCACTGCTACCGGTACCAACTTCCGCATATTATGAATCTAGGATGCTGATTGGCTGTTGCAAAACACGGACAGACATCGGATTGGCTCCTTGCGCTGTTGGTTTTCAGAAAAGGTGATGTGGTTGTTGCGGGTTTTAACTTTTTTCATGAGGCTACGGTTACGTTACTGTAATAAGGCAGTTTTTTATACATCTCAGCGGATAGAAATGTTTTAACCCCGAAATAGCATGGATTTCTTAATTGTTCCTTTATTTTGGAGTAAATCAAAGGTTACTGCGGACCTAAATGAAGACTATTTCCTTAATATTTAAAGTAATTAAAACGTTATGTCAAAGGTGATAACGTTGGTTCACGTTGTTGTTATTGAAGAGACTTTGAGCAAAAATTGTGTTTTCTAATCCGTTTCAATTTTATTTCTAATGACGAGATCAACTATAGTGATGATTTTTGTAGATTGCTGTGAATTATTATTAATGTGAGCGTTGAAAATATGTTAAAATGAAGAAATTCTCTGTTTTTTTTAATGAGCACCGCAAAATGGGAAAATTGTCTGATCAAACCAACATTTCACAGCACCAACCAACCCATGTACCTACAACAATTTTAATTAATTTTGTTAGGTTTCCCCACAATAAACTGTGCACTGTTGAAACTGCCTATATAATCTACGGTTATCGTTTTTATTCTAAGAAATAAATTATAAAATTATTATTATTTTTATTTATTTTTTTATTTACCTGGGGTATATTTTATTTACACAGGTAATTTTATTTTATTATCAGAAACATTTAAGTGTAACAAAAGAGCTAAAACTGAGGAACTATAAGAGGTCAAACACTTTTCCACTGCACTGTATAATATAAAATGTTTTTGTTGCTATACTATCAACATAATATCAAAAAAATCAAAAAAAATATTCAAATATGTTAAGATGATTGTATTTGTCAATAGGGTAAATTAGGAATTGTATTTTTTTTCTCGTTAGCCACAATAATAATAATAATAATTTAAAAAAAGTATGCTGACATCTCCTGCTGGAAGGGGATATCTAGTTCAACACGTTTACTTAGGAGCTGCATGGTGGACAGTGGTTAGCAATGTTGCCTTGCAGCATGAAGGTTTGAAGCTCACATCATGCATGGTGTTTGCATTTCTCCACATGCATGAGGAGAACAATAAGCACTGGGGATATGCACCACCACCTCTGCAAGGATTAGCTAGTAAGGACAATGTATGTTTAGGAGTAACTCTAGATTAAACAAGTTTTTTTTTTTTCGTTTTTTTTCGCTGCTTATAATTGTGTCCTTACCACTGTCACACCCGAATTTCCCCATTACTGGACAATAAAGGAATTTTTATCATATCTTACATAGAATAATCATTGAGAACTGATGATTTTTCAGCTTCTTGAAGGAGTGCCACATTTCATAAGTGGATATATTTTTACCCTGACTGCAGTAAGTGCCAAGGAATAGAGTAGGGTGGTTAACCCTAAAAAGCACGAGCCTTCTTGAAACAGTTGTATGTTGACCGGTGTACTTTCACTTTGCACACACCAACTCTGAGATGGAGCTGCAGGGGGGAAATCTAGACTCAACACTAAATAAACACTGTGCATGTGTATATATTTAAATGCTGGAGTTCACTTTCTCCAGCAGACTAATTGTTCCCACATTGCAGCAGCACCTTTTTCAGGCCTGGCTTTAATGTATCAGTCTGAAAGCTTCAGCAATTGGTTGACTGCCTTTCAGTAGGCCAGAAACAACAACTCCAAGAGGGTATGATTAATTAAATCCAGAGGATATTTGGCGCTTTTCTGCAGATGTACTGGCAGATCAAGACCAGCTTAACAGAGAGCTGAAGGGCTGTTTCCTTTACTGTGTTTGTGTCAATGTGTGAAACCTTTACTTCTGTTACCTTGGCCACAGTGTTCACTCACTGAGCTGTTGTCTTCTGAAACAGGAGACCTGCTGTACTGGAGCTATGAAACAAACCAGATATTCACATCAGATTAATAGAGATGGATAGCTCCAGACAGCCACACATAATTACCTCACACACAATTATATTAGGCAGATATTTCCATTTTAGGGGTCGGACTGAGGTAAGGATTCTGATGGCCAACATGGAGCTTTTTGTCCTGCAGGTCCACAGTGTCTCTAATCTGTCTGTGGGAACTTTTGCAATACAAAATAGTTTTTACTCCCCTCCAAAAAGCTGTTCCCACAATAACTCACCACTGCCTGTTTATGTTCCCCTCCTCCATAAAATCAACACCACATGGCAAAGTTGCATATCAACTGTGCACATCAGTTGATTCACTCTATGTGGAGGTGGAGGCTGCAGCTGCTTAGATCAGCAATCAGACAGCACCTGATGGTGATGGTACACAAATATGAATGGTTCACTGTGTCTCTTTGTGCAGATTGAATTAGATTATGTTCATTGTTTTGTTTGCTTTGAAAAAAAAATGATTAACTTCTTTTGTAACATGTGTAAGGTGCACTTTTGCAGCTGATTCTCTTGTGTTGTACAGAGTATAATAGGATCAAGCCATGGTGTTGGCACCCAAAGGATGCCAAGTACCAATTGATTGATTTTGTCCATCTATTATCTTTACCAGTTTATCCATGCAGAGCCACTGGTGCCTATCTCTAGGGGTCATTGGGTGAGAAGCGGGGTAAACCTTGGATAGGTCACCAGACCATCACAGGGCAACACAGACACACACACAGGTCAACTGACCTAGCACACACTTACCCCCAAAGACAATTTAGAGAGCCCAATTAACCTAACAACATGCTAGTGCACTGTGGGAGGAACCCTCGGAGTGGGTACAAAGAGAGAAGTTATACATGGAGAGGGAATGCATGCAAAATTCATGTAGAAAAGCCTAGGCCGAGATTCGACCAAATGATCATCTTGCTGCAAACCCAAGATTGTTAGCCACAGCTCCACTGAGGAGCCTAACAAGTCATACATTATTAAAGTACAAAAACAATGTGAAAGAAGTTTGCTGACCTCCTAGGAAGACAAATACTGAGCCTCATCCTGTGAAATTGAAAGTTGTGTCTTTTTGACAAGCAGCCAGTAAATAGCATTTATGTTTAGTATTTTGTGTGAGGTATAATTAAATGGCTGGTTAAAAAAGTGACTGCCTGCCCAAACATCCATCCATTTTCTAACACGTCTATCCCTTGTGGGGTCACGAGGGGTGCTGGTGCCTATCTCTAGCTGTCAATGGGTGATAGGCGGGGTACACCCTGGACAGGTCGCCGGTCCATCGCAGGGCAACACAGAGACAAACAGAACAAACAACCATTCTCTGCCCAAACATGTGTAACAAATGCGTGCTGCCATCTAGTGGTGATTTTGGACTTGCAACCTAAATAATATTTTTGAGGAATCTGCAGGAGAATAGCAGACAAAGCTTCGACATCAGGTTTACTTTCACTAACTGGTTGGATAAATTAAGCCATTATTGTTCAGAGTTGTGTCTATGACACTTGGTTATTTTTCATTGGACACTGTGAGTGGTACACTTTCACTTTCAATTTACTAGCTAAATGTGTCCTGCAAGGGTTGGCCTGAGGGCCCGTTCCACTGCCAATATTAATTTTTAAGTTGATTATGTAGTGATATACAGCTTATCATCTACGTACAGCCTGGTTCACACTCAGCAGCTTTCAGCGTTGAATGCTGTACAGTCAAACTTCAAACTTCTTGAACTCAGAGAAAACGAAACGTATGTTGTTCCCTAATTCAAAATCTATATCACATAATCATCCAATCACCATTTTCTTGGTTTACAGAGTGAGAGTGTCTCCTACTACCTAGTCTCTGTGCTTTCTACCTGTCCACGCTTTCTTTTTAACACGTGTTAAAAATATCCAGTTAAGATAATTAAAAAACAAATAAATGAATAAAACCATAAAAGTAACAATGGGGTAAATCACAGAAACTCATTGATGAACTGATCCTTATTTATACCGGTAGGAACTAAACTCTTAAGGTAAAATATCCAGAACGCCTCTCTTTTTCCTAATAAAATTAATATTACTCCCTCTTGTACTGGGTTTGATGGCTTTGATGCCTATAAAAAATAACAATGATGGTGAGCTGCCATGTTTGACTAGTTAGATCATTCCTCTTGATGGAACTTCTGTGTTCATTGATTGGTTCTTTTAAAGGACGGGATCTGTCCATTAATGAGTTTCTGAGATTGACCCCATTGTTACTTTTATGGTTTTATTCATTTTTTAAATTATCTTATATGGAGTTTTCAGAAAGAGCCTAATTGGGCACTAGTTTAACCAGTCAGCATGTTCCATCCCCCTGTATGCTGATTTGTCTGTGTCTGTATGTGTGAAGAAGTGATTGGTTTATTTGAATTTTTTCTGCATTGTACTTATTATTTAAATTGATGTGGTGATTTGTAAGGACCCTGAAGAAGGCCACAAGCCGAAACACGTTGGTCTGTCAATAAAGTCTGCTCCTGAACCTTCAAGTGTTGCTGAAGTTTTCATCTACAAATAAATATATGAAAAGGTGTGGTGTGCATGTACGTTTAGGTCACTTTTTTTAGGTTATTATTAGAAAAGTGTGGTGCATACATATTTAACCACCCCGACTCAATCCTCCATAGAACCGCCTTCCACTGCAGCTACACTGCACACCTTTGTTGGCACATCTCAACAATCTTTGCACATCTAGAAACTGAGATTTGTTCCCATTCTTGAGATTAGGAAACAACAGTATTAGGCTGGTTTAAATCTTATCTGTCGGACAGATTCCAGTTTGTTCATGTTAATAATAAATCTTCCTCAAACTCTAGGGTCACTTGTGGAGTACCACAGGGTTCAGTCCTTGGACCAATTCTCTTTACTATATATATGCTTCCGATTGGCAAAATTATCAGACAGCATGGGATTAATTTCCACTGTTATGCTGATGACACTCAGCTATATTTATCCATAAATCCTGATGAATCCAATCAATTACTTCGACTGCAGTCATGTCTTGATGACATCAAAAGCTGGATGACTTTAAATTTCCTGCACTTAAATTCTGACAAGACAGAAGTTATAATCTTTGGACCAGAGTCCTCAAAAAATAAACTTCTTAATCAATCACTGAATCTGGATGGCATTAATTTGGCCTCTGGTAATAAAGTAAAAAATCTTGGTGTTATTTTCGACCAAGACATGTCATTTAAATCCCATTTTAAACAGGTTTCCAGAGTTTCCTTTTTTCACCTCCGGAATATCGCCAAAATTAGAAACATTCTGTCCAGGAGTGATGCTGAAAAACTAGTCCATGCATTTGTTACTTCAAGGCTGGACTATTGTAATTCTTTACTATCAGGAAGTCCACAAAATGCAGTTCAAAGTCTTCAGCTGATCCAAAATGCTGCAGCAAGAGTTCTGATGAAAATCAACAAGAGGGATCATATTTCTCCAAATTTAGCTTCCCTACATTGGCTTCCTGTTAAATCAAGAATAGAATTTAAAATTATTCTTCTCACGTATAAAGCCCTTAATAATCAAGCTCCATCATATATCAGAGCTCTGATTACCCCGTATGTTCCTAACAGAGCACTTCGCTCTCAGACTGCAGGTCTGCTGGTGGTTCCTAGAGTCTCTAAAAGTAGAATGGGAGGCAGATCCTTTAGCTATCAGGCTCCTCTCCTGTGGAACCAACTCCCAGTTTTGGTCTGTGAGGCAGACACCCTGTCTACTTTTAAGACTAATCTTAAAACTTTCCTTTTTGACAAAGCTTATAACTAGAGTGGCTCATGTTACCCTGAGCTACCTCTATAGTTATGCTGCTATAGGCTTAGGCTACTGGAGGACATCAGGGCCTATTTTTCTCACTCTACTGATTTCTACTGTTCTCCAGATTTGCATTGCATTACATTGAAATGACTGTTGTCATTTCAGCTTTTAACTTTTTGTTCTCTCTCTTTTTTCTTCATAGTAGGTACACCTGGTCTGACGTTCTGTTGACTGTGAAATCATCCAGGGAGGACAGATCACCGACTATAACCATCTAATGTAGAACAGATTACTAGATCAATGTGTGCTTCTGTGCTTTTTGTCTGTCTTGTTGTGTCTCTGCTCTGTCTTCTGTAACCCCCAGTCGGTCGAGGCAGATGACCGTTCATACTGAGCCCGGTTCTGCTAGAGGTTTTTCCTTCCCGCTAACGGGTGTTTTTTCTTTCCACTGTCGCTTCATGCTTGCTCAGTATGATGGATTGCAGCAAAGCCATGTACAATGCAGACGACTCTCCCTGTGGCTCTACGCTTCTCCAGGAGTGAATGCTGCTTGTCGGGACTTTGATGCAATCAACTGGTTTCCTTATATAGGAACATTTTTTGATCAATCTGTATAATCTGACCCAATCTGTATAATATGATTGAACCTAACTTGTAAAGTGCCTTGAGATGACATGTTTCATGAATTGGCGGTATATAAATAACATTGAATTGAATTGAACAGTATTAGGTTCTTGCCTCTATTCCATGTCGGCCAGAGCTCAGGAGAGCACGGCTAATGGTTATCCTATCAACAGATCCTCCCACCTGAGCTGGGGATCTCAGCAGCTCCTCTACAGCTACAGCGATCCTGGCTGCATGGTAAATGCTCTTCAACAAACCTCTGAGGAACTTACAGAACGGCTGTGTTCATTCTGTGATGAAATTGGACACAGATGGGCTCTATAAGCCAATTAGGTAACTAGTGAAGACAATTGGTTAGACTGGATTTTTTTCAGCTGTACTGAGGTAAACAGGCGTGATTAAAACATGGAGAACTAGCTTTTATTGGTTTGTTTTGATTTGTTGCACTTAAGAAAAATCTTGGAAGGCCTTCAGCCTTTTCCTTCCAATTCACGTATTGATCCATCTCATATAATATCAATTTGTACTTTGAGGTTTGTGTTTGTTACAAGACAAAATGAAAAGAAGTTCCAGAGTTACGGATACTTTTGTGAGGCACCGTACAGCCACACCATTCAGCTGAAAATGTCACTTAGTGATTGAATTGTGCTGTTATACAACCTGATTTTGTTTTATTTTTATACTTTGTAGGCGATCATGTTTTTCTCATGTTGGCCCTTTCAAAGCTTGACAAATGTGTGCGGCAGTGGACAATGAAGTGCTTACTGTATATACAGTTGTGTGGACACACAGGTTACTTGGCGTTGCATTCGCGGGGCTTTCACGACCAAACAACGAAAGGGTGGCCCATGAAACAATGAAACTGTAGGAACTTTAAATGTAAACACTAGCCGTTTATTGGTATCATATTTCATAATACAGCAATATATTTATTTTCAATAAATACATATGTACCAAGCCTGTAGGTGTGTATAGATAGGCGTTGCACATTCAAGTCCAGGTTCAGTGCGGTGATGAAGTGTCTCATCGTGTGAATTTTCTCAGATCCTCATATTGTCAAACTAGTGAACGAAGAGCTTTATACCTGTTATCCCGTGTTTCATTCTTCTCTCGTTGTTTCAGCTTTTACCTGTTTTCTCATCAGACATTTCCATCTAAAACAATCTGATCTGCCTGTATTTGTTTTCTGTAGTAAAACTCTGTCAGTTTGATTAGTTAATCATGAACCATAATAAAGAAGTGACATAAGGTTTTTCCAAAGGTTCTACACAGTGGTTTTAGGGAGTGCATTTTGGGCCATTGGTGGAAACAGGCACGGATACAATCAAAGATCTAAGCAGGTCCACATTTAGGTAGCAACATCAATCGTAGGCTGGTGTACTCCAGATCCTGAATGGGTCATTTGCCCTACATGACATAAAACTGAAGTGACTCAGAACCAGATGCTCATGAAAGTGCAGAATATAAAGGTAATGGAGATTTTAATTTACTATGAAAACGTATTTGAACCCTTACAGATTTCTTCTGTTTTTATTTTGTTGTTGCAGTTTTTGAGGTCTTAAATGTTCACTGGACAACTTCTAATTTCAGGCCCAAATGATCAGAGTAAATAAAAAAAATGCAGTTTTCAAATGATTACTTCATTTATTTAGGGAAAAAAGCTACTCATACCAACCAGACCTTTGTTAAATCTGAAATGTACTGATCGATTTAGATGTTTTTGGTTTAACTTCAATAGTAACACCCAAGATTGATTACTGCCAGACCAATGGAATCGAATTTATCAAGAAAATTAAAAAATCACTAGAATAAAACCTCTCTAACAACATGAAGCAGACCACAAGATCTCAAAAAGCAACACATCATGCACTGGTTTAAAGAAATCTGAAACCACACTAAAACTGGCAGCATTTTAGAAATGACCATACTGACAGTCAAACATGGTGGAGGTGGTGTGACAGCCTGGGGCTCTTTTGCTTCTTCAGCACCTGTAGGATTATCTATGACGAACTGAACTGTGATTTTGGCTTTTCACTAGTAAATCTTGAGGGAAAATGTCCAACCATCAGTTTGTGCCCTTAAACTCAAGCTCACTTGAGTTATATAGCAAGACAATAATCTAAAGCACACCTGCAACATTACTCCCATGATAGATTTGGGGTGGCCTTGTGAAATTACAAACCTACACTTGATTGAGATGCTGTAGTATGATCTTAAACTGACCATTAATGCTTGAAAACCCTCCAATTTGTAACCTTGCCTGCAAGCTGAATTCTTGCGGTTTTTGTGTGTTCACAAAAACACAAGAACTGGTCTTGTCCCATTCCCACCTCAACTGTTCGAGAACCAAACCAGAACGGGTCGGCCAATCACGTTGCAGTATTACGGTTTAAGGCAGCTGTGATGAAAGCAAGAGCTGCTGAGGGCACAGCTGAATCAAAACAAACATGGCAGCGCAGGAGGACCCACCCTTAGCTGCCGCTATCACATCTGTTTAGTCAGAATCCACAAAATCACCTTTGAAAGAAGAACAGCAAGAAGTGCCTTGACCAGCATAGCTTGTTGTGGTTTCTAATGGTGCCTGCTGCCTACATTTTCATTTGATACTGTGATTGGCTAAAAACAGCCTTTGAAAGGCGGGCACTAGGCGTCGTTTGCCCAATCAGCTCGGAAAGTTCTGCTGAACGTCCCTCCTTTGCTCAAACGGATTCGATGGGAGCCAGTAACAGATAATTGCAGCCGTGGAGACTGTAAAACACCCCACACACACACACACACACACAACACGGCCCCTTACATGCATCACCCCCACTGACTTCAGGGTTAGGGTTATTGGACAGGGGGAGGTGTATTTACAGGGGGCGTGTTTTCTGGTGGTTGCAGCTGCAGTTATACCCTTCTCATGAGAGCCGGACCAGATTGATTGTGCAGATTGTGCAGAACGTAGAGTGCCACACATTATCGGTCTTGCTTGCCAGGTTACTAAATTGGCTGAACTCAAACAATTATGATAGGAGACAAGTGGCAAAATTCCTCCAAAGTGACATAAAACACACATTGCCAGAAATCAAAAATGTTTCGGTTGCAAATGTAGCTGCCAAGGTAGCAGCTTAGGGAGGGTTGAAGAAGCCATTACTTTTTGAAATTTCCTTTTTTCTGTATTTATTACATTTATTTTTAGATCATATTAAAGCTTGTTTGATTATCCGAAACATTCCAAGTCTGACAAAAAAAGAAGAAGCAAAAACTGAAGAAATCTGTCATAAGGGCAAATACCTTGTCATTGTAAGTCATAACCTATATAAAGAAAGGAGTCCATTAGTCATCAATTTGTGCTCTGTGCTCTCTAATATCTCACAGTTTGGGGCCTTCTCCATTAACATAAAGCTTAACCTTCCGTTAAAATAATCCAAACAAAAAGTATTCATAGGAGGAGCTCGTCTCCAGTTCTTGGGAGAACATCCCAGTTTGGAGTCCTGTGAGTAAAAGGCATTCATGCTTTTGTCGGTGAAGCAGCAGTAAGGATCCCAGTGAAGCTAGGGGGACAATCAGAGTGTGTCGCTTCATCCAAGGGAGCGTTCTGTCGGTGTGGTCAGCGGGGGCTTGGAGCTGTCACGGTCGATAGGCGGACAAAAACCATCAAACAGACTTTTCACATACAGTCAGGTTGTTGCTGTGTCCGTCTTTGTGTTTATGCATCCTGAGGCACGCTTGAGCGCAATGAATGAGTGAGTTCAGGTTTCATAGCAGCTGACGTGTCTTTAGACACAGATTCATCGTATGGATCTATTACATCCACTTTGAGTTAATGACATCAGACCACAAATTAGTTCACACTCTTTTGCACTAGTTTCACTGTAGCTGGCGTACATGATTCCCTTAAGAGTCCATTTTCCTGTGACAGAGCGGTCTCAGAGGAAAGGGTTGTGGCTGTGTGTTTGTGTCTGAGTGTGAGGTGCTAGTCGTGGAGAGAGGGGGAGCAGGGGCTGTGGGAGGTTAGAGGGGAGGTCCAGGAGTCCAGAAGGAGGCTGTGTGAGGGAGGAAGGCAGGACGGGCGGCTGGTGGAGCAGAGGGAGAGGCAGCGACGGGCTGTAGGACAGCAGGTGTGGGGGCAGCGGAGACGTGGAGGAGGGTCTCATTTGGTTGAGGGTCAGCCGTGGTTGGTCGCAGTGGAAGGGATTGGTGGGAGACGGTGCACTCAGACCTGAGAAGACAGAATTCAGTAGACGTAAACATAAAACTCTTAATATGGCAGCAATGACCGGCTGGAAGCTCCACGCTACCTGACAGGAAGGGGTTGTTCTGCATCTTGGTCGGGGGCTTTGGGGGAATCAGAGTGTCTAAGTTGACCAGCGAGGCCCCCGTGGGTCCGAGGAAGGCCTCCGGCGTCCGGCATATGCGAGCAGGCGGGGCGCCGAGAGGCGGCGCCAAGCAGGAGAGGTCAAACATCTCCGGACTGGTCGACTTGCGTCCGTTCACCTGGTGTTTCACAGGTGGGTCCGCTTTAAACGGATCCGAGTTGGAGTCTTGTTCGGGAAACAGTTCAGACTCCGTTTTTTCCGCAAACATCTCTGCATCTGGAGGAGGATTTAGAACAATGTTTACAATTTTACTGATTCACAAAGATGACCAACAGAGGGATCCAAACTTAAGAAAGAAAACTGTAATTAATTTTCCACCAGTTCTGAGTTGGTTTGGATAGCTTTCATCTATATTAAACAAATTAAATCCTCATTTGAAAACTGCCCTTTGTATTTACTCAAGTTATCTTTGTCTGATATTAAGATCTGAAACATTTTACTGTGACAAAATAGCAAAAACAGAAGAAATCTGCAAAGGGGCAAACACTTGTCCGCAGCGCTGTATTTCTCACCCCTTGTTCATGCTAAAACAACACTCTCCCTCCACCCCCATATTTCTAGCTGTGTGTGCGCATTCGACACAAAAGGCATCTCTCACAGTGAAAAACTCCAGACTGAGCCCTCATGAGGTTATTGCTAAATTAGCCAAATGTGTTTATCTGGCAGTAAACACAACCTCTCTGATGTTCTGTTTCCCCACCTGTTGGGCTGGCTGGCTCAGGGAAGGATGCTTTGGGAGCCTCCTGCTGAAGTCTGTCCTCCTCCTGTGCAGTGAACGGATCAGTCCCCTCAAGGTCTGTGTGGGAAAATGAAAACGGATTTAAACTTCATTGATTTTGAAGGACATTTTTGTTATAATAGACCAAGACAAAGTAGTGTTTAATTTAATCTCAGTATAAATCCAGCTGTTCTCTGAAGGCCTCTGAGTTTTTTTTTAGAGAACATTAGAGAACAAACAGCACCATGAAGACCAAGGAACACAGCAGACGGGGATAAAGTTGTGGCAGAGTTTAAAGAAGTGTTAAGTTATGAAACAATATCCCAAGTTTTTAAGATCTGGCAGATCACTCCGCTAGAAAACCTCCCAATACTTGCCAATTCACCTATACTAACACGATGGCCAAGGAGAACATTGACCTTTGAAGCTGTGAAGAGGTTTATGGGATCTAAGGAGGAGCTGCAGGGATCTACAGCTCAAGCAGGAGAATCTGAAGACATGACAGCTATTAGGGGTGCACTATGGGAATCTGGTTATGTAATTGGACTGTGGGAGGAAGTCAGAGTACCCTTGCATCACCAGGGAGAACATACAAACTCCATGCAGAAACATACCAGGCCGGGATTCGAACCTGACAACCTTTTGCTGCAAAGGCTACAGTGCTAACAACTGAAATTGGTAATGTTACGTAATATGTGAAATGGGGCTAAATACAGAGCAATCTTGGAAGAAAAACTATTTAGACTTGAGATGGTTTCATCTTCCAGTTGGACAACGACCCTAAACATGCAGCCCGAGCTACAATAGAAAGGTTTAGATCACAAATGGATGCCACAATTTGAGATTTTTAATCAAAAGAAAGACGTTTTCCTTCCACTTTACAGTTATGCACCACTTTGTGTTGGCCTGTAACATAAAATCCCAAATAAAACACAGACGTTTGTGGTTTGTTTGTGCCAAAATGTGAAACAGTTCCACACGCATGGATATTTGTGCAACGGTATGTGCATTCTCCTGGGTCTTTGTGATGTCTGATAAAGGGTAAAGTACCGCCATCTGTTGGGCTGTCCCACGCATTATTAAGAGGACTGGAGGGTGCAGGTGCTGCTTCCCAAGGGTCTGAGTGTGAGTTGGTACATGGAGCCCAAGGATTAGATGTGTTAGAGGAAGAGGACGGAGCCACCCAGGGACTATTAACCACAGGAGTGCTGGACTGAACTGCTGTGAAGACAGACATGATCTTCTCTGAGTGAGGCTAAACAGAAGCCATTGTTTTGACTGCTAACTCCTTGGGTTTCATTGCTGGCCTACGTCTGGCTGTGCCTGTAATGAGCCACCCACCTACAGAATCCCAGGGGTTGGAGGTGTCATTACAGGCAGGCTGAGCTGATATCCAAGGGTCACTGGGGGGAGGCTGCGGCTCCGATGAGGATCCAAATATGTCCACCAGGTCCAACATGGCAGACTACAGAAAACAGAAAGACAACATGTTCTTGTGAAATTTAAGCACACATACTGTTTATTAAACATAAGAGAAATAATGTTAAGTAATTTTTCTTTTAGAAAAACAGCCAATAAACATCACTGTAAGGTGATGTTAAGGTGGAAGACTCAAGTTTTAAACAGATGATTGATGTGATCATCATACGAGAGGTGAGGGTCCAACCTCACATCGAGGTTTGTCACTGTCCTTGAGAGAGAGATGACGTCACTGGAAAAAGAGATGGTGCTTGTGAAAGATGATCGGACCTGATGGGGTGCTGCCACCAATATGGCTTCGGTTTTGGTGATTTTTAACTGGAGAAAGGTTGACTCATCCATGTGTTTATTTCCTCCTGGCAGTGGATGATGGTGGTGGATGAAGATATTGATGAGGATTCTAAAGTAGAGGGGGGGGATTTGGATCTGTCTTTAAATAGAGTTGAGTGTCTTCAGCATACCAATGGAAGGAGATCCCATGCTGACTAAGACATGGCCCAGAGGATGCACATGCAAAATGAAGAGAAGAGGTCCAAGGACAGAACCTTGAGGTACACCCCTTGTTTCAGAAGATAATCAGAACTTGGCATTACCAAAGCTGAAATTTTCAGCTCTGTCTAAGAGGTAGGGTGAAAACCCTTTCAATGAGTCCAATATCAGTATCAAAGTGAGTGAGGAGGATGTGGTGGTCAACAGTGTCAAAAGCCTCTGTTAGATCCAGGAGACTGAGCAGGGAGGGGAGGCCTGTGTCAGCTGTCATGCAGAGGACATTGGTGACACTCACCAGTGCTGTCTCCTTACTATGAGCAAGGCAGAAACTTCTCAAACAAGGAGGGAAGATGCAGGTGATCCTGCAGCTGAGCAGCGGGATCTTTTTCCAGCACCGTGGACAAAAACTGGAGGTGGCAGATGGAAAGCACCTCAGGACTGAGGTTTTTGTTTTTTGCAGGAGGGTTTTGATGAGGAAGTGAGGATAGGGCCTGGCCAGATTGTTATGAATGACTGATTATTTGTGTGATGAGAGGGCTGATGGCAAAAAAGTTTGATACATGGTGAGCCTGTTTATGTAATATGTTTGGAGTCATATACGAGTAGTGCAGAATTTTATACTGTGACCTCTACACCGTTATGGCTTCTTCCCAGTCATCATCAATATTCAGATTGCCAGGATCTCCCTCCCACTTCTATATTATATTTGTAAAACCCCTACGACGGGCCTGCAGCAGTGAGTTGAAAGCAGAACAAAGTGAGCCTTGCCTCCTTGGGTCAAAAGAGAACTCTCCATGTCATTATAAATAACAGAATTGTGATAATACACAAATTTGGACATATGAAATGACAAGCCTGAAGAAAGCCGTGAACATGTTCAAAGGGAATACTGAAATATGACTGTAGTTGTTGAAATGTCATTAGTACATTAAAGATTGCTGATCAATGTATTAGACGTATCATCAGCAAACTCCAAAATAAGCCAAAAACTCACCACGGAAAGCTGAAGTTGAATCAGACCTTCATGACTGTAGTGAGGTTACTGTATTTTTCTGACTATAAGGCGCACTTAATATCCTTACATTTTCTCAAAAATTAACGGTGCTCCTTATAATCCGGTCCGCCTTATATATGATTAAAGTTGTGCTTACTGACCGATTTTATGTGGTACAATGCGCTCAAAAAGCTGTTAAAATGTGTAAGTACGACTTTGTCAAGCAACGAAGCCGCTCCGCTCAGTGGACATTCGGAGCATTACGGTACACTGTGTCACTACTTGATCGGACCCCTGAGCAGACTACAAGACTGCCTGACTGTAATGTCTAAACTAGAATTGCATTCATGTAAAGGCCCCCACATACTCGGGCGTAGTTCACTCTGCGGAGGTCCGTGCGTCCTCGAGGCGGACTCCGTGCATACAGGTACGTGCAGACCTCAATTTTTACGACCACATACGTGGTGTCACACTATAATCTTCTCAGTGGCAAGAAGTCTTTACATTGAACTGTTTCATATGTGACACCGAGCTTGATAAACTGAGTTGCTCTAAGCAGGCGGTCGCAAGGACGTGCGGCATCACAGTCCCTCTCTGTTCTCACTGACAGGTGGGAGCCTGCTGGAAAAGAAACGGCTCTAGATGCTCAGCTAGCTAATCACACATTTTACCATCTGTTCCGTCGCTTCGTCCCACTGGCAGAAAGTGTGGGAATTGTAGGAATTTGCCACAAGAAATGTAGACAACAGTATGCTCGACTATGAAGGGTAAAATGTCCGCGTAGTCAGTGCGAAGTCCGATGACCAAGTATGTGGGAGCCTTCAGGCAGCCCGCCCCCGAAGTATGCACTGGCAAAAATAAACCTAGTAAGTTCATTCAATATAAAAGTTACGTTTATTTTGGCCTTATGTTAGAAACAGGGCAGTGTAGTCCAACTACTCTGTCCTCCTGGCAGAGATCGATAGCTCTCCCTCTCA
This sequence comes from Fundulus diaphanus, assembly GCA_037039145.1. Taxonomy (NCBI): domain Eukaryota; kingdom Metazoa; phylum Chordata; class Actinopteri; order Cyprinodontiformes; family Fundulidae; genus Fundulus; species Fundulus diaphanus. Next base: position 23,260,397 of record CM073123.1, on the reverse strand, counting down.
GGAGAAAGCTGTGTACAGGAAGGGGCGGAGTGATATTACACACTTGAGAGGAATATTTAGCGCGCCTTATAATCCGGTGTGCCTTATGTGTGGGCAAAGGACATGGACACGTTAATTCTCTGTGCGCCTTATGGTCCAAAAAATACGGTATGTAAATCTTTGACTGGAACTGTATTTGTGAAAAGAGAAATCCTAAATCAGAGAATGAATACAAAGTGTTATTGATAGGACAGCCTTTGTTATTTGTGTGTGTGATAATATGAACATGCTGCACTGTTTGTCAGCTGGAGACCCATTACACCCACTTTCCATGGTGTTTCAGTGACGCGGCTGAAAGCACCTGTCTCTCTGTGATAAGAGCAATATGAACATAGTGCAGCCAATTACACGCGCCGGGGACGTTTATATAACACAGCCAGTGAGTCTGATTGGCTTTTTGACAGAGATTTGACAGTGAGATGTACAACGAGATTAGGACTCGTAGGGTAATGTGATGTTGAGCAGCAAGGTTAGTATCATGCTGCAAGGAGCCCTTTCTTCCCTGTAACCCCTCAACTCTTTCTCTCTTAAAGCCCCCTTTCTATGTTTGCTCATTTTTTGGACTCATTTATCCTCCCCAACTCTGAATCCAAGCTAAAAACCTCGGCTTCATTCTTAAAATGCCTGCCAGCTGCCACCCACAAATGCGCCCACCCACCTTTCTATGCAAATCTGCATTTAACCGCACACAAGCCGTCCAGCTCATACGCACGCATTTTCGAACTAACCTCGTGTGTCCCTGACTGGCTCTCTCTCCGGCTCTCATCCAGGGCTTTCTGTAACAGGGTGTCGTCTCCTTGGCGACAGCGCTGCTCCTGCAGGGGCGGTATTGTGACATCATGAAAGCAACAGACCCACGAACGCACCGCCATTGGCAAAACACCACTTTGGCTTGGTCCGGTAGAACGAATGCAAAGCAGCGACTTTTAAGCTGATTCAAAGAGATGAGTAGAGCAAAGCAATAATGATAAAAAAATCATCCAATAATATACATTAGATGGATAAAAAAAACACTTTTATTTAAGTACTCTATGAAAGGAAGCGTGATTCTACACACCAGAAGTCCTCCAAAACACAAAGACTGTTAAGGAAGGGAACGAAAAGTAGCAACGAGTAAAAAGAAAACTTTTTAGTTAACCGCAGGAGAGGATCATATCATTATAATGCCTGAAACAACACTGAGCTAAAAGGTTAATAAGGGTTATTAATGGGCAGTGAGGGGAGATATTTGTATCTGTGTCTGTACCTGCTCTAGCTCCTTCTGACTAAAGCTTTAAGCAATCTGCAGTTGTGTGTCTTCATCAATCTCTATGGTAACAGGGTAAGAAAGGGCTGATGTTGTGGGAGTGTTAAGAACATTTGTAACATTTTCATTAGTGAAACCCAAAGACACCGAAAGCTCACGTGGCTCTAGTACTCAGGGTCATGTACAGCACCAGACACACTTACTGGTACTGCTGGTAAAAATTAGTAAAAAAGGGGAGGTGACGAACCTCAAAGTGCACCTTGGTAGTACTTTAGGTGAAGCTGTGACAGAAATCTTTGAAGAATGAGTAAAAACACCTAAAACAATACATTTTTAAAATCAGTATGTTAATGAAATTATTAAACCATTAATCAGATTTTATTTCTAAAGTGCTTTACAGTCACAGATTGATCACAGTGCTGTACAGAATTAAAAACAACAATAAAAATAGTAATAAAAAATAAATATATAAATCAGCTGTAGATATAACTGTAATTCAGTTCAAACATTAAAAGGTCTCATAACACTCATGTATCAAAGGCCAAACTGAACAAACAGGTCTTTAGCCCTGGCCTTGAACAGGGGCAGGGTTGTGATGGAGCGTAACTCCAGTGGAAGAGCATTCCAGAGTTTGGGCCCTGCCACTGCAAAGAAACGATCACCCCACATTTTACACCTCGACCGTGAGACCACCAGCAGATGTTGCTCAGAAGAGCGTAAGGCTCTACTGGGCTGGTGAAGACTCAGAATGTCACTCAGGTAAGAGGGTGCAAGGCAATGGATTGAACTGAAAACAAACAGTAGGATTTTAAGCCGAATTCTGAACCTAACCGGGGGCAGTGGAGAGAATAAAGGACGGGAGTGATGTGGTCATACTTGCGGGTGTTGCGGGTGCATTCTGCACAAGTTGTAAACGTTGTTTGGAGGCTTGGGGAAGCCTCCAAACAACTATACTATAGTTTTATACTGGACTATACTAGTTCAGTATAAAACGTGTTGCAAATGTCCAACCACAAGCTGATGAACGTGTGAATGGTTTTTACAAGATCACAACAAGTGAGAAAAGATTCAAGTTTAGCTAATAGGCGAAGCTGAAAAAAGCTTGCCTTTACTACAGAATCAATTTCTTAATTAAATTTTAAGTTGCTGTCAAATTTCAGTCCGCTATAAAAGAGGGACTGCACTTAACTTATAACTTTCCTCCGTTCTATGTGTCTTTTGTTGTCTTACCTTCTGACTCTCCTCTCTGCTCATAGCTAATGCCAGCTGGAGCTGCAGCTCCTCCTCCCCGCTGGTCTGAGGCCGGGCCTGCTCCAGGTCCGAGGCGGCGCGGGGAGACGAAGCCGAGGCTGCAGAGGGAACAGGCATGTTCAGGCTGAGAGAGCATAGGCGAACAGATGCACAGCCGCAAGGAGTGCAGGAGGTGAGGAGCTAATTTGAATATTTTCCGAAGTGGCACTGACAATAGAGGGAAGAAGAGCTTTAAAGAAAAGGCTGCATACATGTTTGTAAAAAAGCAGCGAATTACCAAATGCTTAAAAAAGACCTTCACAAATCCTGGAGAACTATTGCTTCTTGGAAACAAAATGTAAATCAACGAGGTCTGACTGAGGACTTTTGCATAGCGCTATCCAAAATGCTTGCCTATAGTAAAGCATTTAATTAGGGATGTGAGAAGATGAACTTTGAATAAAAAAACATTTTATTTTACAATTGACTGAATGAGAAGAAGGAGTTCAGTGAGTTTCAGATAAGTTTAAATTCAGACTTACAGTTGAAGGAGCACGGCGAGCCTCTGGAGCGGCTGAATTCCTCCCCGTACAGGACAGCCATGCTTGGCTGACTTGTGCGTCTGCCGGGGTGATAGGATGGAGGAATACCTCCGTACACGCCCCCGCCACCCCCGCTGCCACCTCCGGTGCCTCCCCCAGCCATTCGCTCCTTGGTCTTCAGGGCCTGACTCCTCTCCTGGCGCAGGCGCTCCTCGTCCCGCAGCAGACACACCAGCTGGCGCGCTTTTTCCCGAACGTTCGCCCCCTGGTCTCGGCCATCACGGTCCATGTACTGGAAGTCCCGCAGGGTCTGATCCAGACACAAGAAGCATTTTTACTAACATTGGCGTCTGGTACACTTTTTAATTTGGGTAATTTACGGGGGACAGGTTGATATTTTATTCATTAAGTTTTCGGTAATATCTTTAAAACGGAAGCAGCACAAATGTAGAACAAATTATACAAACAGTTAACAAAGCCTTTTGATAAACACGCCTTCAATAATATGGAGGATTGACATAAAAAAATCCATATTTGTAATCTTTCCTTGTGTGTAGGGCTGCATATAAAATCATAAAATCATGCATACCTGTTATTGAATATTGTAATGATGATGTAACCTAGAATAAATGTACAAATACTTAAGTCTTAAGTGTTACTCTTTGAAAGCTTGTATTTCTTGTTCAGAAGCTGGATACAGAGTAGTGGGCCATTTATATAATTGCTTAGCTAATATATGTTAGCTACCAAGTAGTTCTTAGTTATTTTTATATACTGACATTGGAATAATGATACATTTGTGCAACCCTTCAATTCAAAATTACTTTATTAATCCCAAAGGGGAATTAAATAATGAAAAAGGTTTGCAAAAAAAAAGTATTAGGCTGTATTTTGTGAAGCTTTTTAACCTTACACTGATGTTTTTAATTTTGAAATAATTTGCAGGCCGAATTGCAGGGCAGTGAAAAGCTACAACGTTCATCTACAATATCAGGATCAAGCAACTGACTGAAAATTTGTCTTAAAAAATCAGTTTGCCTCAACCTTAGCAAAACACAAAAGCAAAAATTAGAATAGGTGTACGCTTTCTGCATAAAGCTGTTAATGACATATTTGGAAGTTTAGAGTAACAGAACAAATCAAAAAATTACAGAGCCTTGCTAAATTATTTATAGCCCTAAATCTCACATTTTGTCATATGACAATCACAAACTTGGGTTTTAGTATTGAGAATCCATATCATAGACTAACGAAAAATTAGCAAATTGTTGTGAATTTAAAACAAATAGACAATTTTTGAGATTTTTAAAAGTAAAAAGTTTGAATGTAGAAATTCAGCCCTCCTGAGTCTATACTTTGACATATCACCATTTCCTGCAGTTGCAGGTTAAATCTTTGTCGGTATGTCTCCACCAGCCTCTAGAGACTGACATTTTCCTTGCAAAATAGCTAAAATCGTGCCATTTAGGGTAAAAAGCACCAGTGACAATTAATGTTGATATTTCGGCACATTTCTGAATTGCATTTAGGTTCAGATGTTGACTGGGCCATTCTCCCACATCAACATTATCTTACCCAATCCACTCCACTGGAGCGCTGACTGAATGTATTTCTATGATGTACAATAAAGATACAACATGAAAATCGTTTTAAAAATTCAAGGGTTATGAACTTTTAGACCTTTTCGGGTTCATATATGATCTAGAAGGAGCAGGATTGGGTTCACAGGGTCCATGATAAAAAAGGAAAAACTGGTTGCACTGCAGATTCTCTTGCAGAGTTATTTTGTACCTGAATGGTGAATGCATTTTCCCGGCACTGTTGGGCTACCCTCTCTGATCCAGTCTTCAGCAGGTAATCCAGCAGAGTCAGGGCCTGGACTCAGATACAGATTTTGGAAAAAATATTCACACATATTGGCTTTCAAATTAAAAACTTTGCTTTCCAGTTCTATTCATGGACAAATTAAGTCACATAAAACAAATATTAAAAGAAAGAAGTGTATATTTTCTTTCAGACCGTAGAAAAGCAAACCTTGTAAACATGTCTCCAGTTCTTGCCGCTGTCATTGAGCCGTTTCCACACCATCCCCATGACTTCAGCGAACGCCACGACGTTGAAGGTCAGGTCAGCAATCTCTGACATGAGAGACGACGACGGGCCCCATGGATCGTTGGAAGTGGCCTCGCGTACCTTCACATTGACAAGAACATGAAGTCTGTTCGTCTGCCATGCAACGTTCCCTCCCCTCTCAGGCATTGGCAGCGAGAAAGAATCCAAGTGTTTAAACATACTTAAGGAAAGTAAAATGTGCACAGTAATGTGAAAAAGTACCTACTCCCTTACACATTTGTTCAGGTTTTGTTTTTGAGTCACACTTTCAAGAAATTGTTTTATCAGACAAAGTTAACTTAAGTAAATACAAAAACAAAAAACACAAAACAAAAAGTTCAAATAATGATTTCATTTATTAAAGAGAAAACACCTCTCCAGTCCTGGGGACTGATGAGACAAACGTTGAATTTTGTGGGAGGTGTGCATCCTGTTACATCTGGTGTAAAGCTAACAGAAACAAAACATCATACCTGCAATAAAACAGAGTGGCCTAGTCAAAGTCTGGACATGAACCTGATTGGGTTGGAGTGGTGCAACCTTAAACAGGTCCTTCATTCATGCACAGAAACCCTAACCTTACTATCGCCAGATGGATGTAGTTCCGCCGAGCTCCACACGGCTCCACACATCCATCTGGAACTGCTGCCATTGGGAGGGATTTCAATACCACATAAAATGGACGAGCCAATCAGGATCGCCAGGCAGGATTTTCATAGATGTGACGTATCAGAGAAGCAACTGTTTGGATTCAGACAACAATGGCGGCTCGCGGCGAAGGACGCAAGGGTGACCAGACGTCCCCGAGTCATGATGAAGTAAAAAAGTTTAACGCAGCAAGAGGTAAATAAGTTAGTAAGTAAGTAAATAAGTAAGTAAACTTTACTTATATACCACCTTTCACAGGATAAAATTAAGTGATTCACAATAAAAACAATCATAAAACAACACAAAATAAAAATAGAAAAAGATAAAACAGTAGAAATGCAACATCAAAGCATAAACTAGTTAAAAATTAGTTAGAAGCCAGTCAGAACAAGTGGGTCTTCAACTGCTTCTTAAAGAGGCAGTTCAGAAAGTATTTACCCGGCCCTGCCGCTGTCCCGACATAGTAGAAGAGCTAAGCCGAACGCGCCTTCCCCGCCCCGTCGGCGTTGCAGATCGAGCATAACAAACCAACCCCCCAACAGAGACTTTGCGCCAACCCGCCCACTTAGCAAAATCAGAGACATCCCTGGTTTTCATTAGAGAAAGCTGGTCACCCGGTAACATTGATGCTGCTATTTTATCAGTGTTGTTCAATCTTCCAAATATTAATTCTTTAAAAGAACATCAGAGAACGGCTTTGAAGGCTTTTGTCAGTAGAAACAACGGTCTCGGTTTCAATGTGAGTGGTTGAAGTAGCACATCAGTAAAGATGATGGACAAGTGTTTTATCCAGTCATATGCAAGGATTTTTCATTCTGAAATACATCTCCAATGGAGCAATCCTAGATGGATGTGTGGAGCTCTGCAGAACAAAATCCATCTGTCGAGAGTCAGGTTACAGAAACCCACCAAGGTAGACGAAATGAAACAATTTTGCAAAAAAGAGTGGGCCAAAACTCCTCCACTGGGAATGGAAATGACCTGAAACATTTAAGTGTGACCATAAAAGTAAAAGCTGAAATAAATCTTCTAAGGGCTGGCTAGATACTTTTCACAGCACTGCAGGTATTAGCATAGGAGCTAGAAGACATTTTGGTCAGTAATACCTTGATCTCTGCTTCTGAATAGTTGTGCACAATATTCTTCACCTGTCGACGCAGGGCAGAGGTTGTCATGGTGAAACGGGGCGTAGGATGTGAGGGTAGAGAAAGTAAAAACAAAAACGGCCAACGGGTTAAAAAAACAGGGTAAGGGGATCAGTGAAGTGAAGGAGGGGAGAAGAGGTAGCTATGCCAGGGAGGGCTCCTCTTCTCTGCCAGTAGTCTCAGGACACCCCTGTAAGAAAAAGACAAAAATTCTGAATAAATATACAGTATATAAGCATAAATAACCTGTATAAGTAATTTATTGTATTGCTTTTTTCTGCCCATGTGCTAATTTGCCCACACAATCCTCAGGATCACCACTGTTATCAGGATTCTTACTCTATTCTGGAGAAATAGTTGCTTTTGCAGAAACGGATTGGGTCAGAAGAGTACTCAGCTGACAAAGTTAAAATACAAAGTTAAAATTAACAGCTTGAAGTATTTAATTCTTTATGTTTAATCTCAGCGAGCATGTCCAAGACGTCATACACACTGCCTGGTAATGGGGAGCTACAACTGGTGCCCAGCCACACAGAAGTGGGTCACATACTGGTTCTCAGGTGTCTAATGAAGCTTCCTGAGTTTAAGATCATTTTATTCAGGCCAGAACACACACACACACACACACACACACACACACACACACACACACACACACACACACACACACACACACACACACACACACACACACACACACGTACACACACTCCCAACCCACTTTTCTAAATTCCCATCTGAGAGGGGACACGGGGGACTTGATGAAGTTGTCGCCCTCCCTCTGATTACAGCGTGCATCATTAACCCAGTAAACCCAGGCTGATTTCATGTGACCTCAATCATTTGAATCTAATCTGACTCGAAGGCAACCTGACTTTTCTTTTATTATTTAATGTCTTCTTTCGGGAGATTTTTTTTTTTAACCTTTAATCAAAATCTATTTGAAAAAGCTTGGATGGCTCATAATCTAAGGTCACCTCTTGTGTTTAAATGTTGATTTAATGAGAGCATCTTTCATCCCTTTTGTCAAATACTTGAGTCTGTTCAAAATAAGTGCTCTACTGTCAAGCTTTGTCCCTAATCTTTGAGATGTAGGTCAGCTGAGCTAAGACTTGACATAAAGAGCTTTTTCTTCTGCGTTGTTGTCAGGCACTCGAATATGTCCAGTTTCCCCTGGAAGAAAGTCCGCACAAACCTTGTCACAGTCAAATGTACCCAAGAGAAAACTCAGTTTAGATGTTTTAAGTTTAAAGGAGTAGAAAAGCTGTTTCTATCTGAAAGCTTTCTTTGGTGTCAAGTTCACTGCTTCATTTTGTGAGTTGTGTTTTTTTTCTCCTAAGTCTCAAAACCAAATCTTTTTCAGATCTTCCCTTTAATTTAGCTTTTTTCCCCAAACACAAGGAAGTAATTTTTTTCTTTCTGTAAACTTTAGCCTTTCTTTATCTGAAATGAACAATTTAATGACAAGATAAATGTGTTGTAGAATTCAGTCTTAAATTATTGAGCCAATGTCATTTTAGAGTCAAGAATTACAAGTGAATTAAAAGAAATACAGCAAAATTAAGTGAAGAAAACAATTGTAATCATTCTAATATTCTTTAAGTCTCGGGATTTAAACAATAGGTACTGATAAAATCCTCAAACTCCTATATTTCCTTTTGGAATATGGGCTATATTGGAAGATAGTGAAGCATACATTTCTAGATGTTAAGTCACTGAAAACAAATATTGAATTTAGAAAACAGCAATTCATCTAAAATAATAATTTAACATCGTAAAGTGCTGGTATATCAGTGTATAGAATTATGATTTTGAGTATTTTTCAATTCAAAATATGGAGTAATGTGATGCAATATTCTAATAAATGTTCTAATAACATAAAATAACTAATTGGTAAAGACCTGCAGTAGTTCTCAAATCCCAATATTCAGTTTATTCATAATTTTAAAGAAAAGCCAGTACCGTAAGTGATTTATTAAAAACATTAATAAGTGTAATAAAATCTTTTGAAAAGTTCCCAGAAGAACTGAAAATGTAAAATTTCTCTCCAAAATAGACTGGCCCCTTAAGTTTTTCAGCATCACTCCAAGTCTGAACATTCATTAAATTCACAGGAGGATGAGTTAACGGGAGGAAAAGTAAAACGTTGATTTGGCCGAACCAGAGAAAATCTGTGGGGCTAATTGAAGAGGTCTGTGGGCAAAATATCCTCAAAATCAGAGAGATTTGGACAATTTTCACGAGGCAAAGTGAACATATATTACCAAGCCAAGATGTGGGATGATGAAAAACTCCTAACAAACTGGACTGATTGCTACAATTTTATCAAAGGTTGTTTCAAGAAAGCACTATAGGGTGTGTAGTCTCATGCAACCAGATCATTGCTACAATTTGTTTTCAGAATTTTTAAGTTGAATTGTAAAAGATAAATGTGACACTATATGGCATATGGAAAAAGGTTTCAACACATTTTATTCCCTCATTCTTTTAAACAGAAAAAAGAGAAATTTTAACAGTGGTGTGAACATCTGAGATGTGCCAGGGCTAGTCCAATAGGGGCAACACAAAATCCGCATCAGGTTTAAGCGTCAATTCTTCCAAAAACCTTCACCTTTATCCAACTGTCGTATTCTGTCATTCAGTCGGTAAAAACAGGAAATTCAATAGTTAGCAGAAATCACCATCATCTTTTAATTCCTCTGTTTAAATAAAGAAACATTCCTTTAAATCTTAACAACCCTCCAACATGAACAAACTAAGACATCACCTAAGCTGTCCATCACAACGTGAAGCATGTTGGTTTATGTTTTGTTTTTTGTACATGCATGCAAAGTGTGTCCCACATGCCGACATACGTGAACTGATCAGTTGTCAAATTCATGACTATGCATGTGTGTCTTAGTCATAGGCCAGGGAGGATTTTGGGCCATCATGTTGTATTTGTTGCAACATAGAAAAATCAAAACACGTTAAGGTTGTGCCTCTCCTGTCTCAGCTTTTGGTTTGATTACATTTTCTCTGACACTTTTTTAAGCATTTTTGTCATGCTCCGTTTGTCTGTTTTCATATATGATTCGTTTTTGTATTTGTTTATCTTTGTTTCTTTGTTCCACCTGTAAAGCACGTTGGATTACCCTGCGAATGAAGGGTGCTGTGCGGGTAAATGTCACCTGCCCTGCCTTCTCAAAGAACCGTACAGTTACAAAAATAACTGCTAAATGGTCAATTTGTCTCAATTTAATTAAATAAAAAAAAACGGGCTAGGGAGAACCACAGAGGAGGTTTGCTGTTTGACCCCTTGAACAAAATAAATGGACTGAAAGTTTGTATAATAACAAAATGACATTTAGATGCTTACTTCGTCTTCTGCCTAACCTGACAAATCTAACAGTTCATATCCAGGAACCCTTAGCATTCCTTTGTTATTTCTGACAAGTTAAATACTCACAGCCTGGTTCCTCGCCTAAATACTTGGATGTTTAATTTCAGTGTATAATGCTGCTGAACCAAACAAAAAAGTCTCTGATCTTCAAAAATGAAATCATTATTATCTGTTTACATCATTACTAGCTTTAGAAGCGCCAGCTTCATGTCAAAATGCTTGAAGGCCTGTTGTTCTAAATATTGACAACATATGCAATACCAAAGAAAACCAGTTTGAGAACATCTGCGGGTAATACTGTCTGCAAAAGACAAAGACACCACTGGCTTAATCACCCTTTCCATAAGGTTTTGCCTTCTATCATTTTGAATTTAGAAGAACACGCCTTGGCTGTTATCTTGCATGTTTCCATCCAGCAAATCAAATTTCTTTTAATCTACCACTGTTCACACTAGAGTGATGCAGAGGATGCCACGTTTGGCCGAAAAGCCTACATCAGCAGCAGCACCGAGGGCTCGAGATGCAGATGGCTCTGTTACAAAACACTGAGGGGACAGACATGGGGGAGACTGTAGGTGCAGGAGGGACAGAGGGGAGGAAGGGCATGAAGCGGGAACTAATGCTCAGCAGCTGCAATCAGTATCCGCTTTCTGCACAATCATCGTCAACCGGCTCACACACTCACTAGCTGATGCTAAAAAGTGGAATGTGTTGGAAAACGCTGCGATTTGAATCTCTTTCTCTGAGCCTCCCATCAGAACAAACATGTCTCGTTGAGGGATTAATTTGATCCTGAGTCTGAAACAGGTTTCAGAGCTCAGATGAGGAATGCAACTCTGCCATATGTAACATACCGAGTTAGAAATTCAAGTGCTGGTTAAACCCCATTATGAGCATAATACTCCAAAAAAAAAAGACAATATTCCCTATTTCCTCTGTTCCCATGAGCAAGGTGGTGTTTTTTTTCCCCACGAAAACACTTATTTTAGGATTATTTTAGGAATTGGCTGACTTATTTTATAGCCATGCATTTGATCAAATCTTTCACCAGCGCAGCAGAAACTCTGGAGATACTCTAGGAATTAACAGAATAAATCATACAACCCTATGGTAGGTCTACAGGGATAAAGCAAACACGTTCTGAGTCATACACATCCATCACTGGTGTGCAATTATTCAAACAAAACTGTTCTAAACGCTCACTGGTTGCTCCCAAAAGCAAGATATCTAAAAATATTTGTATTTCTTTTCATTCAATTTAAAATGTTTCAATTAAACGATTCTATACTTTTCCACACCATTTTTTTATAACAAACTTTTGGGGTATGATGTACTGTTTGTGCAGTAGCCGTGATTTATCATCTTTATGTTTCATTAATTCACTTGTGATACAGCGCTGTGATAAAGGGACATTTTATGACTTTTTGAGCAGCTCTAATTCCAAATCCGTAACCAATCAACAGGGTTTTTCTGAACCACATATTGATTATTTAAAGCACACTGTGAGCTTTGATACTTCACTGTAAAAATAGACACAAATAGTAGTTTCAGTTCAGTTTTTTTTATCTTGACCATTTTAAGAACCACAGGTCCAGTTTAAAACATTGATTTAAAGTACCCAGGGGTAGAAAGCAGTTGAATTACTCCTTTTCAATTGTTGAATGGATGCATGCTGACTTGATGGCAATCATCTTCAACCTGATGTGTAATATTGCGAATATAAATACAGTATGCCATTTAAAAATAAAGCAATCTGGCATAACATTATGACCACCTGTCTACTAATGTGTTGTTCCCTCCTCCCGTAAGGTGTTTTCAACATGTTAGCAGCAGAAACTAAACCTGTAAACTGTGACATGACGCCTCTATGGATCGCACTAGTTGGTCCAGCACATGCCATAGATGTTTGCCTGTATTGAGATCCTAGTCAACTGAAGGCAAAGTCAACCCCTCAAAGTCATTGTTGTGCACCCCAAACCATTCCTGATTGATTGTTGCTTTGAGGCTGGGTAATAACTCTACAAAGACAGCCAAACACCGTCATGAAATAAGTTTCCATTAAAGCGGGTACAGGATCAGCAGCAACGCCTGGGTAGGTAGTTCTTGCCAAAGTAACATTCATATGACAGCAAGATCCAAAGTTTCCTGGGAACAGAACATTTCCCTTCGCTGGCTTGCCTTCAGCACATGGTGGAGCCTCATGCCATGTGTCTCCCAAGTAAGCGCTGCACATGAAATCAACCGACCACATGATTTAAAACTAAATGTGATTCATCAGTCGAGAATACCCGGTTCCATTCCTCCTTGATCCAGTATTGATGAGGATCCCATTGCTGGCACTTTTGGTGACACACATGGAGACCCTGACAAGTCTGTGGTCAGTTAGCCCTATACACAACGAGCTGTGATGAGCTGTAGGCCTACACGTTTTGTCATAACCAGCATTACGCTCTTCAGCGGTTTGACATATAGTAGCTCATTTCATAGTTCAGACCAATGTGGGCCCACCTTTACTATCCACCTGGATAAGACCTTAGAGTGGCTCCACTGTTCCTTCATTGGACCTCTGTGGACAATTAGACCAGCGAGCATGACTCAAGAGCTGCAGCTTTGGAGACACTCTGACCCAAATGTGAAGTCATCATGGTTTGGTACCACAAAGAGGTACAACTGGTTGATTCAGTCAATGAACCTAGGCGGCAAGGAAGTGTGAATTATTCCTTGTAACCCAGAACTAATGCAAGGAAGTGAAACAGTCAGTGGGGCACGGCTGAAAATAATTTGTCAGCATAACAAGAAAAAAAGTTTTACTCCTGTGCGTCATTTTCTCAGGATTAACGTCAACCCGTTGTCCAAAAGCGCGCATGCGTGCTGAGGTTGCAGGTGCACGCTTCATCATTTTATATAAAGTAGCCTGATAAGCAGGTAGAGCCTGATGTGAAACAATGAAGCTATGGACTAGAAACAAAACCCGTGGATTTTTGGGCGGCGATAAAGGGGAGAGGGGCCGTAGAGCAGGTTGCGGCCCGCAACTTGCGGGACCACCAGAGGTCTGCTGAGCTCCCCCTTTTCACCCCAGCGCCTCCTAACACACGCCCCCTCATGCAGTGCATTCCTTGTGGGGATTTGTCACGTGAAGCATTGATTAACTTCTCGCGTTACACGCGCCCGATAAAGGTAAAGTGGACAAAGGTAATACAACAAAAGAAAGAAAGACGCGAATGAAAGGCCAGGAGCGTGTGGCGCTTCTCCTACCATTGCCGCGGCTCATCTCTCGCCCTGTCCGCCGAGCATCCTCGCCTCTCCGCTGCCGCCGCTTCCCTCTCCAACTCCTGCCGCAGACACAGATGGGTTTCCGCTCCGCTGGGACCAGCTTAGCGGCGCAGGGACCAGGACCATCCCCGCATATTTGTCCTGCTCTAGGGTCCAGATCACGGTGGGCGGATAGTATTAATATCTTACAGACCGTTGAGCGCCGATCCCGGCCTATCCTGGAGGATGCGAGCGTTTTCGAGCAGGGAGTTGGTGTCTGTGAAATCCGCATAGGATAAACTACAACACGCTCACTCACTCACCCTCCCTCTCTCTCTCTCATTCTGCCTCTCTCTCTCTCTCTCTGGTTTCCAGCCCCGGCAGGCCAACCACGCTGAGCTGAGCCGCACACACGCAGCAGGGAGAAAGATGGAGAGGGACGGGGGCACGTCTTCTGCTTTGTCAGCGCTTAAATCACACGGCAGCACCTAGCCACAGATGGGAGACCGAGTGGACCAATATCCAATGACTCGCTTTTCAGTAAACAAACTTTATTGATCTCACAACAAGAAATATGATCGTTTTTTTTGTTTTTTTTGTTTTGTTTCTGAGCCTGCCTCTTTAGGCGCAACAGTTTGTGTTGTGTCCGCCATCATCCACATGAACGTCCTCCATCAGGTCGCACAGGTTGTCCACAAGGTCCTCCATCCAAGCATAAACCTGCCAGATAAATCAACATGGAGACATCCATCAAGAGAAACATAAATCATGTTTTAAGATTAGGTTAAGACTAGAGTAACAACGCCAGGCATCAGTAAGTCTGAATCGTTGTGCGTTTTTGACCACAAGGTAAGATTTCAAAAGGCAAAAAGAAATAAGGGGATCAATTATGTCCAGATTTAACATTACAAATAGCTAGCAGCTCATGTATTAATCTAGTGTTGAGAGAGTTTTAGACTGAACTAACAGATAAATTAATTAAACACCACATAAATTGGCAAGTGTGGGACGATATGTGAAGAGATGGATATATGTTAGGTTAATCAGTGATTCTAAGCTCACCACGGACGTTTTTGCACACATTTTTGTGTCAGATTTAGCTCTGTTATGTATCGACAATCTGCCCATGGTTCATAAAAGTGCATCTTAGCAGATAAGAATATATTTAAAAATGGTCATTTACTTGAGGAATTTGATTCAATACCTTAAAAAGAGTGATAGGTTGTGAAATTTAAAGAGTTTATTCTCTACTATTTTGATAATTATGGCTTACAGATAATGAAAACCCAACCTTCAGCTTCTCTGAAAATTTCAGTATTAAAAAGGGTGTCTGGAACAGAAATGTTATGGCTTGCACGGCAATAGCGAAGACCACTGACTGAAAACTTGCCATAGCAAGGCAGAAAGTTGCTGTTGTGAAAGAAGCCGGCAACGTAATGAGTTTCAGTTTTTGAAATGAATTAAAGAGATAAACTAGCTTTTCAATGATCTTCTGTTTTATTGATATACACCTGCTCTTTACTGTATGTAGAGTGGGTACATAAGAGCGATGAAAAGAATAATTATTAACTTTCAATACATGCTGAGCGAAAACCGCTGAGTCGTTTTCCACGTGTAAATGTGTTTAATGATTTTGTCAACATTTGCCTAAAACACATGGTTTCTTATATATATATATATATATATATATATATATATATATATATATATATATATATATATATATATATATATATATATATATATATATATATATAGGGATGACCTACTGCACTGATTGTTGTTGCTGTGGAGGTGAACGGGTCTCAGTTAGACAGGGTGTGTGTTGTTGTCTATTCTGAGAAGCTTGTTCAACATTCTTCTTTCTAAGATCCACTCTGGAAAACCTCCCAGCACAAGAAGGGTAATGTCGAGCCAGTTAGTGTGCGTCTTTTCTTTAGTTCAGTAAGATTCTTTATTTTTTGGAATCACTTGCTTTAACGCCAATAGCCCAACAGATGGCTGTAAAGAAAAATTACACTTTTTACCACAGGATTCTCAAGTATGTGCGAAATCTTTCTGGAAAGATTTCAGAGCATGCTTCCAAAAATAGAGACCATGATCTAACTTACTGTAACCTTGCGTTTTTGTCCAAATCTACAGCCCGATATCTGTTGTCCTTCACTCCCTCCATCTCCCCTCCAAGAATGAAGTGTTGGACTTAGTCCTGCCCTTTCTGTCTTTCACAATTTCCTCTTTGTTCTTGCTATCACTAATGATAATATGGTTGTTCTCACGTGTTTCAGAGTGTTCTCCTTTACATACCGTAGCTTTCTGTTCAACACTCAAACACAATGCTTCCCTCAAATCTCACATCTGCTGCACTGCTTTTAGACACTCAACAAACACTCCTCTGGAGTCTGGAGGCAGCTGCCTTCATTGTACCAAATAGCTTTGCTGCCTGCACCCTTTGATAGACATGAGAGGAATCAAAGAACTGCCTACTGAATTAAAGTAGCCTTACCTGAAACAGGTAGATGATGACTTAACTATAAGACAATAAGCGAACTGTTGTGGGCTCAGTGAGTGGGTGGCGGATTCTCTTAGATTTTCATATTAGGGGAAATGTTTAGTTATTATGGGAAGAAACAGGAAACGACTCAAAAGCTCTCACATTATTAAAATACAAATTGAGGTTTCGCACCAAGCGCACTTTGGCATGTGGCAGTAAAGAAAGCTGGAATCAAACCCACAACCTTGTGATTGCAAGACTACTACTCCAAGAGATCACTAGCTGCCCCAGGTACCAGCGGAGGTTCAGGAGGATGCATCCATGTGAGCCTTTGACTGACTGGTTATCGTCTGACCTCCGAGCTCCCCAGTATGAGACAAGAATGCTTTAGAGAACATTTAAAGCATCAGAGCTTTAGAAAACAACCTAGAAGATTTCTAAATGTGTGCTTTTCTCTTACAAATGAGGAATAAATCTCAGTGACGCCCTGTATGCAACAAGAAATACCATAACTTGCCTTTTTATGCAAAGTTCTTGTGTAGGTGAGGATGGTCTCTGGGTCTACGCTTTGGATTTCCATGGTGCTCTCTAAACCGATATCAGCCAGTGAGTCAGAGTCCTTCCCTTGCTTTTCTCTGGGACGCTTCCCTGCGTCATCCTTTTTCCTCCCCTTTATTTTGCTCTCCTGTGGAATATCATGCAGAGCTGCAGTTAAACACTGTCACAATTTACATAGCAAGCGACGCTGTTAGTGCATAGCTGTGCGAGCATCTGTGCAAGATGGCTTGGACCGGTACAGGTGCAAACAATTCACGCCTTGACATGCTGTCTGAGACCAGGTGCAAGTTTTGTCACACAATGCTCTGTTTCCATGGCACCACACGACTAATAAAGCGTACCTTACCCAATGACTCAACATTTACACGAAGAAAAGAAAAAATACTCCGAAGAATATGAGCAGCTGAAGCTGTGTCGGCCATCTTCTTGTAAATGTCAAATACGGTGAAGTATAAGTAGTGACCCGTTAGAGGAGAGGCACCCGTGTACAGGTCCAGAAAAGAATCACATCATCAGTTCTTAGTGGGTAAAAGCAGGAAAGAAACTGTATGCGTTAAAATGAATGACATATTGCACGAGTATTAATGACCCCTAAACTCATTATCTTGTTGTGCTACAATCACAAACATCAATACATTTTGGAGGGGATTTCTTTCTTTCTTTCTTTCTTTCTTTTTTTTTTTTTTGAGAAACCAATACAAAATAGGTCATAATTGTGCAGTGGAAGAAAATTTATAAATATGTTTCATTTGTTTTATGTAAAAATCTGAAAAGTGTGGCATGCAAATGTATCCAGCCCCATTTACTTTAAATAAAATCTAGTGCAACCCACTGATTTCAAATGTTACCCCCCTATTTAACATTTAACATGAGTCCAAATGAGTGTAATTTCATCAGAGTAGAAATCCAGCTTCTTCTGGAGAACAAACAGCGTCATGAAGTCCAATGAACTCAGCAGGCAGGTCAGGGGGAAACTTGTGATGATGTTGAAAGGAGGGATAGGTTATAAAAAATACCCCAAAGTTTTAAAAAATCTCCCAGAGAACTGCTCAGTCCAACCTCTGGAAATGGAAAGACATGTTTGTCCACCTAGACTGATAGACAGGTTAAGGAAAGCCTTAATCAGAAGTAAAGGTGAGCAAAATGAAAATTTCTGAAATCCATGCAAAAAAAAGATGTGTTGGGGAAAGTTAACACCATCCATAACTCTGGATACAGCATCCACAGGGTGATACAAAGTGATGGTAGCATCATGCTGTGAGGATGCTTTTCGTCAGTAGAGACACAGAAGCTGGTCCTATTTGAAGATAATGGAGCTAAATAAAGGGTAATCCTGAGAGAAATCCTGTTGGGGGCGGATGAAGAATCGCAACTTAGGTTGACCTTTACCTCATAGCCGGAGAAAGACCCTAAACATACAGCTATAGAACAGTTTAGATCAAAGCATAATCACATATTAGAATGGCCTAGCCAAAGTCCAGACCTAAATCCAATTGAGATTTTGTGTCCAGACTTTAAAAACTGAAGTTCATAGACATTCTCCATTTGGTATGACTGAGCTTGAGCTATTTTGTACAGAAAAGGCAAAAAATGCTCTAAACGTGCAAAGCTGGCAGAAACTTACCCCAAAAGGCTTGCAGTCGGAGTAAAAGTATTGACTCAGATGGATAAATATACATACGTATGCAGCAGTTTTCAGAATTTTGTTGAAAAAAAATAAAATAAAAACCACTGTTTTCTTCCAGTTCACAGTTATGTTCTACTTGCTGTTGGTCTAACACAAAAAATCCAAATAAAATCTGTTGAAGTTTGTAGCTGTGATTTAGCAGAACGTTAAAAGGCACTGTTGTGTAATTTTGAACATTATTTGCTGAAACAAGTTTCTCCATTAAAGACCGCACAGCCACTGTGTTGCCAAGCTACTGCTATAGCCTTGAAAGAGGACAAACGTCTTGACGGGAATCCTTAATTTCCTACATTATTAGGCAAAATGTACCGCCTTAAAACAGCAGATAATCAGCATTGCTTTCTGCCTGCAGTCACACACCGTATATCCAAACAAGTAAACTGAGAAAAACTGTTCAAAGACAGATTCAGAATAAAGCCACAGCACAGATATAATGTGACACGTAGAACCATATTTAAAAGACTGCTTTAAGGATCTACTCTTAAGAAAGGAATTTTGCAGATAAGTGTGTGATTACGTGGGGGCAGCAGTCGGTAGTAACAAAGCAACAGTTCAATAGCAGCTGAATGGATGACGACTTGACAGCTTGTTTCAAGTGAAGAGACTGACTCACGTCTGGATCAGTGTTTTTGCCTTTCAAAAATGTCTTTCATGCTTATAATCCAAAGTGCTTTTGACTCTGCAGGAAAACAACTGTAAATTCTCATTGTCTGCTCCTGACGGTTAGTGAGCTACCAACACATTCACGGACACCCAGAGATTGCTGTTCCTCTCTGCCCCTCTCACACTGAGTGCATTCACCTCCAGTAGGCTGCCGCTCTTCTCTCTTTTGTTCTGAACCTTGTCGTCTGTGGGCGACGGAGTAGCCACATCTAAGGTGTATTACAGAAAACAGGAAACAGCGGATAATTTCCTTTTAAGTAGAATTGAAAACAATCAGTTCAGAAAAAAAAGAAACAATTAAATGACAGGTTTGAACCAGGGTTCAGTTTGATATTGTGCTTTTTTTTTTAATGACCACATACAGAAAGAAACCAATTGACTAAAATCTGGTGCAACGGGGCTTTTTCCTGTATTTTTCAAGGTTAAAGTTTTGATTCTGCTTTTTCTCTGTTCAGATACATATTAAATACAATATTTAACACTAACAAACATTAAAATAGAAATGAATATCCTCCTTAGAGTGATTACACAGGTAGACACTTTTCCAGATAGGTTTTGTCCAGTTTACAAAATGAGCTGTAGTTCTATTTGAAAACTGGTATTCTTCCCAAATCCTGTAACATATGTGAAGCCCATCATAACAAACCAAATGGCTGCACGATGACAGGAAAACATGTAATTATGAAATTATTGGTGAATACTGCAACCACCATATCCATATGTATATTAGACATGTACATTAAGTCACATGCTGCCATTGAATCCAAGCAGTTCTTTGCAGTTGTGATATTGCATAATTAATATTGCAATGGCAGTTATGATTTGATATATGCTACAGCTCTTCCAGACAACACCCCAGCCTCTGGGATGGTTAAAGGTCTAATCTTGTAAAACAAGTTAAAGGTTTTTGAAAGGACTGAAGGACTGAATGAATGAATAAAATCTTTATTTCGAACATGTCAAGAACAACAGCCACTGTTTTGTCCAATCTAATGTGTACCTACTTGATTGTTGGGGACTGCTGGCAGCTTTTCATAACCATCCAACCTACTGGTCTATTGTTGACATTGTTCGTTCTGTTAGGCTAAATGAGATTATGAAGGTTTTACTTTGTCTGTTTTTAGGTGTTTATCACTAACACGTTGAGATTTAGTAATTTTCGTTTTTTACTTTGGTAAACTTTAATGTTTTAGTACAGTATTTCTATAAATGTATTTTTCTACTTTGATGTCATTTTACAAACAACCCCATCAGTGTGGGGTTTTTGTAGTTTTTTTAATAACTACTTGTCTTTTGCGAGATTGAGAAGAAATCCACACTATACTGTAATACTACAAGCATTTGCAATAGAGTTGAGTCCCTTAATGATCTGAGATTATGAGTTGATGCTTCCTACCGGGCCAGGTTTCTTTGTCTGGAAGGCCCATCACATCTCTTAGCCTAGTGGCTTCATCACCCATGAGGTCCAGAAGTTTTATCCACAGCTGCCGCCTGCAGAGGGCACCACACACCACCACAACATAGCGTGTTATTTGAAGGCCTAAAACATGCAGGCACTAAACCAGATAGTAAAAAAGAGCACGCATAATGTTTTTTTTATGCACTATACTATATACCTCACCCTATAATTTGAGGCGTTAGTAGATGGTGTTGTACATCAGCCGGTTCAGAAAGTTGCAGATACAGTGAGTTGAGCTGGGAGAAGCTCTCTTCTTTGACAGGTTCGGCATCAGGCAGGGACAGCACAGCCTTGAGAATCACAACAGGATAAAACAGAGGATTTCACAGCTATTATATGACGTAAACCTGTTGTATCTTAGTTATAGTCTGTGATGCGCTGTGATGTGGTCTACTGGTGCTCAAAGCAGCAATCACGAAGCCTAATTAAAGATTACCTGTCGAAGAGTGTCAACAGAGAAATCCCAGCTGGCTCCCGGATTCACCTGGTGCCACAGTGTCTTTAGGTCCTCTACTGGCTGATAATGGTACTGTAACTGAAAGCGTAATGGAGTAAACATGTAACAAGAGCTTACTTTTACATTTTCAATATTTCTGCACAGCTTGGACCATTAATATTACCCTATTTATTATACAATCCTTACAAGTAAACAAAGAAACAAATATATGTAAATACAAATTCTTCTTCAAAGAAAAACATTAATTTAAAAGTAGAGTAGCCTATAAACATGCTATTTTTCTTAAGATGATTGTTTTCTATAATCAAACATTTATATCCCGACAAAAGCAGATATTCAATTACAATTCTGACATTTAATTTAAACACTAAACACTGGCTCTATGTGCAAACTGTATGAGACATCGGACTTGACTTCTCCCAACTGAATGTCAAGGAAGGATAAGCAGCCATTGGGAAAACGAGACGAAATCATACTTGACATGGACATGGTTCATTGCATTTTGGAACATATGCATATGTAAAATAAGTCCATTTACTTTTATAAATAAAAATAAATAAATCTTTTAAAGTTGTTGAACATTTTTGAAAAACTTTCCAAATCTATTGAACGGCTTGAAATAACTAGTGATGGACAATTTCTTTTAACAGCCAATCTTTTATTTCAATTCACTCATAAGCGGTAGGTAATTCTAAAGATTAGTGAAGGGTAGCTCCAGGAGAAATGTGTGATTTAACCTAATTATAGACCAGAAGAGGTAATTGTTGGAACTTAATGTCTATTTGCACTTTAAAGATCTTTGTACACAAGCAAACAGGCCCGATTTAACAAACTTCTAGATAGCTGTGATTTTTCACTCACGTGGAGAACATCTAATTTAAAGCCAGTTTCCTTTATCAAGCATAACTGAATGAGCTCCCCCTGAATTATGTTGAAAAATAAATGGAGCAGCGCTAACGTGAATAGGAATTATAATAAAGGCTCGGTTGGAGAAGAACAGATGGTATGGGCTAACCACTCTCACGCCTACAGCAAGTGAACCACACAATGAATGGATCCATTACTGGGTCATCTCTCACCGACTCACGTGCTGTGACTAAGAATCTGAAATCGATACTGTCATAGAAAAACCTATGACACATCAGGACTACACTAAAACGGCTCACACAAATGACCAATGTGCTTTAAATAACACATGACATGATACTGAGGATAAAAAAAAAAAAAAAGCAACTCAGTCACCACAACATCAAAACTACCACAACAATGGTCACAGAAAGATGGCAACCTTTAATCTTGCTTGTGGTTGGGCATAGGGCTACATTCGCATGTTGTGATGAGTACATACAAACATCTACTCGGTACCGTTCAAGTTTAACCACAAGATTAGATTCTATCCCTATTCATTTCATTCTAACAACAGTGTCATGGTCAGTGGTTTAATTAATCTGAGTCATGTTTGTCCATTGCAAACCACGGTTTTCACGTGTACTTTGGATCTTGCTGTCTAAGGTTTAACCATCTGACCTAAAGTGTTGACTTTAGAGGAAAAGAAATTGGTTAGGATGTTCAGAATTATCCCAGAAACCACCAAGGTTCAAGTCTGCTGAGATCTGGAGGCTGTGTGACAGACTATAGTCAAACGGGTTTAACACTGGCATGGACAAAGAGGTTGCTGTTCTAAAAGCGACTCCTTCAAACTATACTGAATCTTGCAGCGGCCCACAAGACCAAACCAAATGCCAGAAATGTTACATTCAGATGAGACCAAGACCGAGTTATTTGTATATAAGTATGTTTTGAGAGGACCAGGGGAGACTTAAAATTAAGGGCACATTACCCTCTGTTAAGCATGGTGGAGGCGACATCATGCTGAGGGGCTGTTTTACTACAGGTAATGCTGGAGCATACCACAAGGTGGATTAATAAATTAAGAAAGCAGACTATGTCCAAATTCTTTACATGTATGTAAAATCAACACTTTGATGGATGCGGCTTTGATACAAATGGGTGTTCCAAGGCAACAATGGTGTTGGCTACAATAAAACTGGTTTCAGAAAGGATAAAGCAGGCTGACATCAAGTTTGTGAATTAGCCCTGACGTACTGATATTTTGGGGACAAAATCATTTATAAAATGCAAAAACAACAAAAAAGAATGGTAGGATATATTAATACATTTATTTTAATACACACCTAATCAAATAGGATAAATTCATTATTATTTAATCAACCAGATCAAAAATCATCAGATTGAATAAATGAATCAATAGCAGGCAAAGAAAGACCGAACCAGGTAAGATTGTGCATCATTTTTAAGGAGGAAGGAGGATGACGCTGGAAGTGCCAGGCAGGAGGAAGACCAAAGATGAGATTTATGGATGGAGTGAAAGAGGACATAAAGGAAGTTGGTATGAGAAAAAAAGATGCAGAAGATGGAGCTGGATGGAGACAGATGACTCGCTATAACGACCCCTGAAAGGGAAAAGCCAAAAGAGGAAGAACAAGTATCATAAAATCTTTGGAAATTTTAAGATCCGCTCCTTAAACTAAAAATCTGTGCATAAAATAAGAAAATAAATTAAAGCACAGTTCACACTTTTTTTGCTATCATCAAAAACTTTAAAATAATGACAAACATTTCACATCAATTGCCCAAATGTAAATTTATGAAGACCCCATTTTTTTAGTAAACATGTCCATGTGGCCTCCCATCTCTGACTTTTAGGCATTTGTCAAGCTTTACTCCACAAACCAGGCCCTATGCACTTTATAGTTGTCCTTGGAGCGCCTGTTCAAAAACCACCTGCAGCAAGCAGTAGGAGAAAAAAAAGACATTTTCTCTGTGGTTCAGAGAAACTCCGGATCTGCACTAGAGTCCGCTAATTACAAACCGCTGTCATAGCTCATGTCTCATTTTCTGGGCGTCACACCCATACAACTTATTCACCCAATCCTTGTTTATAAATTGACTAATTGACTAATTTTCATTAAAAGCCCAAAATGTGCCTACTATTCATGTCCATGGTGAGTATAGGGTGATTTAACCCCAAAACTGAAAATTGTTTATACTTAATCTCTACCTGTCTTTTTTGAGGGTGACTGTGGCTTGATGTGTTGAGTAGTTCCCCAGCTTCCCCTTGCCACATGTCGATGTGCCCCTGAGCAAGGCACTTAACCCCAAGTTGCCTACCGAGCTGCGTCTCGGTGTATAAATGTGTGTGAGTTAGTGAAAGCGACTGGTTGAATGTGGCTATAGTGTACAGCGCCTTGGTGGTCAGCATGACTGGAAAAGTGCTATATAAGTTCAGTCCATTTACCATTTTACCAAGCACAACTTACAAGAATGTATGTGTGTGGAAACTAGTTGGAAACAAGTAGATTGGTTGGATTGTGAAAGTTCTTTTCATTAGAATGAGAATATGCAGCATATTCACAATTTAACCGATTACCACTTCTTTTGTGCGTCGGATAAAGGGAGATAAGTGTTGTGATAGTTTTACACAGCCTGAACAAAAACATGAGCACATTATTTTTTCCCTGACGGCATTATAGTTTCTAACAATATGTTTATAACTTGTTAACGGCAGCACCTATGGACAAAGTATGGAGGTGGGACAATTTTGAATGGCAGAGGTAGTCATGAAACAATATTGTTGTCCCAGAATGTGTAAGAGGTTTCCACCTGTGGGTAAATTATTACCTTGGGGTTTGTGTTCTGGAACAGCTGCTCCTCAGTGATATAAAGTTCTGCAGGTGAGTCGGGCCTTTCAGGGGTGTGGAGCCTCCCCACTACCTCGACCATAATTGATCGACACAGTTTTTCCACAACAGCCTTTTCCAGCTTGTTCTGTTCAACACACACACGCACACACACACACACACACACACACACACCCACACACACACACACACACACACACACACACACACACACACACACACACACACACACACACACACACACACACACACACACACACACACAAATAGAACTAACAAAAGTACACTTTTCTATGAATAAAAGTTACTTTTGCTTCAATTTTGAGATGCAATGTCCTGGGTAAACTACCTCTAAGAAGCACCTCTGATCTGCAGTTTTGTCCTGTTTGAAGGCCTTTCCACTCAACCTGACCTGAATCGAGGCTCCTTGCAACAACAGAGGATGGGTTCTAAGCTGCCAAAGTTCAGTCCAGAGACCTGGCTCCTCTGACTTGAATATAAACTCCACCCGCTGGGTTTCCCCAGGACGGATCACACCTTAGTTGTAGTGGAAAAAACACGCAAAAGGCTGAATGCTGGCGGCGTGATAAGAACGGTTGACACGTGGACAAATATATGACGCACAAACAACAGCAGCAGGTGATCTATCGTGTTTGTGAACCTGTACCTGAGGCGGATTTGAAGTAGAAGTACACGCTGGTGTTTTGTGAAGACAAGTAAGAAAAACACTGTGGCCCTGGAGGCTTGTGCCAGCTGTAGAAGATGACTGTGCTGCCTTCGTTGTGCAGCTCCAGGTCAGTTGAGACAATTTCTCCGGTCTGGCTTTCGAAGAATACAGAAGTGCTGATTCCAACTTCTCCCTAGTCAATACGGTGTAAGAAAACCAAAGAGATGACAGATAAACTTGACGGATCATAACAACATGCTTTATGACAGTGACTGTGTGTATTTGTTGGACTTTGATATAATATTCCAATGCCAAAATATCTCCACATTATAATATAAGAATTAATTGCTATTAAAAGCTTAGTATTAATTGCAGACAGATGATCATGTTTCAATTTATTCTTTTAATTTAACCTGTGGCCAAATGACCATCACTGGTGATCAGTTAGAAATATTTACAAGTGCTGGCAAAGTAACTTATTATATGTTCTGTGTTGTTAAATAACAAAAACTGTCAACAGGTACACTGTAATAACAACACCAACAGTGACATAATAATAATTTAGTTTGAACTGTTCTACTGGGATGTATTAGAAGGCATGGCATACGGAGAGCATACTATGCATCCCCTGTTCTATGTGAAGGTGTGTTTTTTGTTTTGTTCTTGCAGGGTAGCGTGGGGCTCTTTAAGATTTATTAGAATATCCACCACTGAGTAATATAGACCTTTAATAACCATTAATCCACATGTGGAAATGACTAAAATTGCATTGCTCCATTTGTAATGTTCTAATCAATGGACATTTTCATTTAATTACCATCCATATCTATACCACTGTGACATAATCCTGTGAAAAACTTATGCTTTTCTTACTTACTTAAGTGTTGAGCTTGTGTTTTCTTAAATAAAAAACTTAATGTATTCCAACATAATGCTTAGCTCTTAAATTTCTCTCTCTTAAATAGCAGCTGCTTTCATAAATATTCCCAGTACCTTGTCAGATGTTGGTTCTCCAGTCCAGCTAGCGAGCTGACCATGAATCCTCAAGGCGGGAAAAGGCAAGGCCTTTAATTGATCGTAGTCCGTTTGTGCAGGCGTGTCCCTGTTGTTAACAATGGAGTGGCAGCATGAGAGAACATCTGCATCAAATTATTTCACTATCCTGTGCTTAGCCCAGTAGAGATGATTTCATTGTAAACATGGAGATACCAAATAAATTTGAGCTATTGGCTAAAATACTTATCAGTTATGGAAAATCCACATTTTTTTTCTATATAACTAACAGATTGTTCATCTTGTTAAAAGGGAGTTGTTCCTGTCTGCTGTCGCCACATGCTCAGTCAGGGAGAGGATTACTGCAAAGCCAGTGACTCGGTGCATTCTGCTGGGCTTCCATCGAGATGCACAACTTTTTACTAATTGGTATTATAAGCTGGATTTAACAGCACTATAACTAGTATGGGACCGCAATGCATGCAATTGAAATGGTGTCTGTTTATACGAGTGGATTGGACTGACAAGACCTGACATATTTCTGGACATCAACTGGTCCTGTTTGTCTTGTAAAGTACCTTAAGATAATATTTGTTGTGAAACGACACAACATAAATACACTGAACACGTTGGACTGGCCTCCATATGCTGCAAGGTACAAGGTTATCTGATCCAAAGTAACATTGCTTAGATTTAGACACTGTGCAGAAATGAGTCAGTATTATTCTTAGAAGCTAAATCATCTTTTCCCCCGAAAAGCATTTTGCACCGGGCACGATCAGCCGACGTAAACATTGTTGTGCGCCATTTGATGACAGTACAGCAGAACTATCAGAAAGCAAGATGGTGCCAAGAGACACAGCAACTGTAAGAGCCAGTAGAACGTGACAGCTCGGCGTGGTCGATGACCAACCCGAGCTACAGGGTTAGGGCAACCTCCTTTTTCCTTTTACACCTCCGCTGGACGTCGCTGACTCGCTTGGCTCTGTTGCTCTCCCTTGTTTATTCATTACGCCCATGTGCAAAATGGTATTTCTGGTCACGTGGTCTTGTTATGGTAAATATACACAAAAGTGCAATAACACAGTGTAAAACACAGAAATAAAATATAATTAGTCAACAGGGCGTGATAATTTTGTAAGAGAACCAGAGAGAACTACTGGCATGGATTTTCGTAAAGTCATCGTATGACTTGGGGAGTGGTGGCCTAAGTACCCGGTGCGATACCCACAGACTACCACTATGGGTCCCTGAGCAAGACACTTAGCTCCAGGTTGCTCAGTGTAGGCAGCCCACTGCTCCCTGAGGGATGGGTTAAACAGAGACAAAAATGTCCCCTCTGTGGGACCATAAGGGAAATCTTTCTTTTTTTCTTATGTGACTAGGCCCCTTTAAAGTCATTAGTGACACATGGTAAGTTTTTAATATACTGTATGTTGTGTACCTTTAACCATTATTGAGAAAGATAAAACTGCACCAAAAAATGTGACCTTCTGCAACACTATAGAAAACACATTATACAAAAAAATGTTGATTAAAATTGCACACTGAATATATAGCATTTCGTTATCATTGGGAAGGTCAATGCATATTGAACTGAATTATAAAACCGTGGTGTGCTTTTCAACACACCAATACACACAAAAAAAAACAATTGCAGCCTAACTTTTAAAACTGCACAAAGTAAAAAATGAATAAGAAAAATAAGCAGATTTTTTTTATCTTACAGTTTCTCCTTTTTCATCTCATCTTGCTTCTCCTCCTTTTCCTTCTGCAGTAAGAGACTCTGATGTTCTGGCGAAGAAGTGAGCGGCCCTGCGGTACCGATCACCTCCAGTTTACTGATATCCTGCAGACATTGTCAAACACAGTTGTTGTTGACCTTTTAAATTCATAATCAAATAAAAATAATTCTCCTTAGATCATCCTAAGGACCACTGACACAAAATTGTGTGCCACTCTTATCAGTCACACCATTTCTGAAGGACATATAGAACCTGGAACATACCAAGTTCTAGAATATTACTAATAGATCCTGTAATTATGGGATACTTTTCCACATTCGGCTGTGGGCCCCATCAGAGCGGTATCTAGGGGAGCTCTGGAGGCTGATATATAGGTGTGCCTCAACAAATTAGAATATGACACAAAGTTAACTTATTTATGTAATCCAATCAACTAAATCTTCTAGTATAAACAAACATTTATTCTAAATATTATGGCTTACAACCAAGGAAAACCAAAACTTGGATATCTCTGAACATGTTTAAATGGCAAAAGAACAATAATGTGATTCTTTTCCAAAAATGTTATTTTATGGCCCTGTTATGACCTACACACGTGTGAGGACGACTGTTGCTGTTCAGCAGTCACTGACACAATCTATAAGAACTGTAAGAAAAACAAATAAATTGGGTCCAAATCAGAAATAGATCATTACTAAGAGGCTGGAGGTCCAGAGTCCTTTACTCAAGTAGAGCTGCACAGTTTTAAAATGTGCAGGTTGCTTCAATTGGCGATTATATTTCATGAAGTGATATGCCCACATCTGATGTAGACCTTAGAGACCAGGATCTTAAATCTCAAGGAGAGCGGTGTGGACATTGTGATTATTCTAAAGAAAGAGAAGAGAAAGGAAATTGTGAGCTAATCATAATCCATATTGTCAACACAATATTTAACACAAATATCCCATTTTTCTAACACTGTCCATCTTTATATCCAAGAAAGGAAATCAAGGAGGAAGAATGAAGCGGAAACCAAACAGCTTATGTTCCACTATGCAGTTTCCACAGTTATTAATGATTGATGATTGCCATCAGCAAGATCTGGTTTATGCAGCACGAGTCCAGAGAAGAGCCATATGCATTGCAACTGATCACACCAACCTGGGCAATGCACTTGTCCCACTTCCATCAGGTAAACGCTTAAGGAACATTAAATCCAAAACTAACAGGCTCAAAAACAACTTCTTCCCAAAAGCTGTGAGGGCTATCACTCGCTGCTGGGAAGATTTTGGTCAGCTACACGTTGCAATAACACTACTGTTAATGCCTATTTGTACACTCTAATTTCTCAGGAATGTCTGATTGCACAGTTCTGTATATGAAGGCTTAAGATTACTGTAAAGAATTTACTGCAGGCGTGAATGCATCATCAAAGAAGCGTTGAGTGATTAATTAATGCAGCTACACAGTAATTCATATCCTTCAAAAAGGGATGGATTTCAAACTTTCGGATGTCGATATGAGTCCTAGCAGACCCTAGGATTATTTTGCAAGCTTAAGCTTCTCAGGAAGTGTGTTTGGCCAGTGCAATCAACTGTCTGAATTCATTTATAACTACTACTACTACTACTACTACTACTACTACTAATAATAATAATAATAATAATAATAATGTGTGAAAATACTATATACTATACTAATACAGTATATATTATTTGTGTACATCTGGAGCCGGTGTCTGTCTTTATTGTCACCACGGTAACACGTGGTGACAATAAAGATTCTTGATTCAAGTGGGCCAAGTCATCTGCTGGTGTTGGTCCACTATGTTTGATCAAGTGTAAAGTCAGAGCAGCTCTCTTCCAGGAACTTTCAGAGTATCTCCTGTCTGCTGACAGGCTGAATGGAGATTCATTTCCAGCTGATTTCATTTCCAGTAGGACTTCAAAGTCAAGGTTACTGAATGAACACCCATAGGTAGATCTGTCTCACAGACAAGAGAGGACAGCATCCATTAAGACATGTCAGTAGATTAAAAAGATACTGTATAGTGGTAAAAGTCACGCACACTGAAACATAAAGGCTGGCCATGGATCTTCAACATGTGATTAAATAAATATATCCATCCATCCATCCATTTTCTAACACGCCTATCCCTTGTGGAGTGACGAGGGGTGCTGATTCCTATCTCCAGCTGTCAATGGGCAAGAGGCGGGGTCCACCCTGGACAGGTCGCCAGTCTATCGCAGGGCTAAATAAATATATATTATAAATAAAAAAATGATTATCAAAATCTGAGGACAAGAGTGAATAAACAATACTGGCACTAATATGATGCTACCAACACCTACTTCATCACTTTGCTTGACTGGTTGGGATAATGGCTTGACCTGAACCTCACATAGCTTCTACGGGGTATTGTCAAGAAGAAGATGAGAGACACCAGAGACAATGATGCAGACGAACTGAAGGCTGCTTTTAACAGCGCCTGGAGTGGTCAGTATGACTGGAAAAGCGCTATATGAGTTCAATCCATTTACTGTTTTCCATTTAACACAACCTGAGCTAAAACACCTCAGCCCCCTTGCTATGACTCATGTTTTGTCATGATTCATAACAAAAGGGGCCCAAGTATTTAGTGCTTAAACTGTATAGTACATAAACATACTTTTAAGCACCCCAACATTTCTAGATCAAGACTCCTTTTTACCCCCATTCGTTTTATGTTACATTCTAGTTCCTGAATAACTGAACATTCAGTTTTTATTAGCTTTAAGGCACAAACATCAACATAAAGAGTGTTTCAGTCTGTTTATAATGAATCCATATAACATTATCCTTTCCTTTTTTGATTAAATTACTAAAATGAATTAACTTTGCTATAATAATCTATTTCAGTTCAATCTAGACATACATACATCCAGACTGTATTTCTTCAGTCACTCCTGAAAACCAGATAGCACAAAGTCATCGCTTTGTCATCAAGTTATTAATGGACATCTCAGTAACCAGACAGACAAAAAAGTGGGGATTACACCTTTAGTAAAAGATGTATTGTTCAATGCATTGGGAGCACTTTACAGCCCACATTCCAGATTCTGTAGCCTATCACAAAACTAAAGAACAGGCAGAACGTAAAGAGTTAAGTGCAAAGCTTATATATTTAAAATTTCCCAAATTATAATATTTTCAAAGCAAATTTTGCAAACGTGCGGATATTCCTTTTCACCTCTAGTTCCTGACTACTTTCAGCCTCTGTTTTCTTGTTTCTTTCTTTGGAGCACCCTTTTATATCAGCCGCTGCCGTCCCTTTCTGGCTTCCCAAGTAGGTGACAAAGCCAAGTCAGCTGTGGACAGAACGATCTGTCTGCGTCTCGGTGTGTCAGGAGGCACTCGGCATCCCAAATCCTAAACATCACATTAGCCACCTGTGCAACAGAACACACCGCACCCACTTTCCCCTCATTTTATTGGCACAGCTGTCTGTGTGTGTGAACGAAAGACAGGAGACACAGAGGGGAAACGGCAGCTGAGATCATTTAAAAAATTGAGACAATTTGAATAAACATCACCACCATCTGTTACCTGAGGTGCTAATAGGATTAAGTGGGAACTGTCTGTGCAAAGAAGTACATTTGTCATTAAGTATTTCCCCCAGAACCTGCTCCCGCTGCTGATGGAGTCGTTGTAATGCAGGTAGAATATAAAGTCAGACTGTGTCCCTTTTTTTCTGCACAGCTTCCCCACAGACTGCAGCCACGCTACGTTTGGCTCACTCTAGATGTCACAACTGTACTCACTCTAAATAGTATGTGAACTCTAATTAGTGTTTACATGCACTTTTATTAAAGTAATCAAGCCTGATGCACTAGATATCCTTTTAACAGGCAAAATACAATACAATTAACTGCACAACAGCAAACTGTAATTACAGCATTTTAACACTTTTGTTTCTTTTTTTTTTTTTAGGTGAGTGGGTGTGCGTTTATTCTCGTGTACCTACAAGGTAATGTGGACTTGTGTGAATGTGCGAGGACGGTCTGCCATGTTCGTGTTCAAGAGCTTGTTCTCTCTCTGCAGAAAACCTGGAACAGCACGTATAAGACAGAACGATCAAAGCCTGTGCCTGTTTGCGAAGAACGCGAGCGAGGCAGCCTGTGGGGGTGTCAGCACTTCACAGAGCCAAGCACTCCACCATTAAAGTTGTTTCTGTAATAATAATATTTGGCCATCGATGTCTATGTTAAAAAAAAAAAATAGACTGATAGAGTGACACTGTTCACTGTCGTACTCACCGTCTAATTTCAGTGTCATTTTGAAAACTTTCAACGTAACGTAAATGCGCTGGCGAGAACCCTGTTTAGGGTAAATAAAACTCTCTTACAGTAGCTCCAGCAGTACCTCTCAAAACTCCCAGACCTGATAAAGCAGCACCCAGTAAGTTTTGACCCAAGCTTAAAATTATATATTACATGATTTTTCAGGCCAATATTCGATACTTGGCACATATTGATGCTCCGTGCGGGAGTCCAGGACTCAATGTGTTTAATAGGTTGTGGTACAACCTTAGACACTAACAGGCACAAAACATTCAAGGCAATGAACTGGAGAGATGGAAAGAAAACTAGGCCAAAGATTCCCAGACAACAACGTGAGACACCGATAGGGCTGTTCAGTAGGAGATATTTCACGAAGTGTTACTGCAGCTAAAGGTGTTTAATGGGGTACATTTCACTTTTCAAGCAGAGCTTTTCCTTTTTTGGCTTCATCCCTCTCCAATAAAAAATTCTTGTGTGGAATTTCTTTTGAGATTTAAAATTAGACTTCAATGATTTCAGTAACCTGTATAGAACAGGCAACATTTATTTTGTGCAGATACATTAATCCAATCAAAACAGGATGTACTTTGATCTAGAAAGTTTGTTTGTATGCATATATATTTATTTGAGATCACAGAAACCAGTCTTACTGGCTTTTTGATGCCCATGTCCTGCAGGACATCTTGAAGTTCCTGGGACCGATGTTGCAGGTACTCACTCTGACCCCAAGCCCAAGACGCAGGACTCTCAGCCCCAGTAGAAACGATTCCTATAAGATGAAAATTGTCCCACAGAAGAAACACAATCAATCCAACAGAGAGACAAAACATGATTTTGTATGATCTGAAATCTCATCCAAAATCTTACATTTACCTTACATAACAAGGCTAAAGGGATGGACTCATGTTTACCCATTTCCATTTGTATGCTACTTGGATGTCCCACATATGTGTTGGGATTCTGTTGGCCTCGCTCGGTCTGAGTCAGCGTTGCTGTAATACCGCTCAGGTCATCGCCGAAACGCTGCGGGAGACTCCAAAACTCGCAGCCCACGCGATAACCCTACCCGAGAGAAGACACAGGAGAGAAGAGGCTGAAGGAATGAATATCCGGTGGGCTGGAAAAAGCAAATGTGTGTCATACATATCCAGAGTGGGTGAGCGGTATCACTCGGCTTAGAATCTCCCTCTGCTCCTGAGTGTCTCTGAAATGTTTGGCTTGATTCATCACCAGGTTTTCCACTGGCCTGTTGAGGGAGTCTTAGTATACAGCAAATACATTATACAGATTTCATTTCAAAAACTGACCCTTTCCTCAAACGTGGAGCTCTGGTGATGCAAAATTCTCAAGATGCTTACAAGATAACTCTTCCTGCTTCTGTCTGCGGTTTGTCATGTGTGCATCCCAACGTTGCAGAGCATTAGTCTGGGAGCTTCTTTGGTGTGAAACCTTCAGCGGTATCTGTGCGGGGCCCCCTTCTGCGGTGTCTCTGCAAGGCCCCCTCCTAGTTCCAGATGCAGAGCCTCTCACAGACTTCAGGATTTGCTTTAACAACTTGTTTTCAGGGGCAAAAACGAATAAACTCAGTGGACTTGAAAAGGTTAACTTCAACAAATGGAAGTGTTAGCAAATTACATTTTTCTCTCCTTTGGCCTCCAAATAACTGTGAAAATCCACTAAGCTGCCAAGGATGCTGTGTGGTAGAACCATCCCACGCTCATCAAATCGCAGGTAAGCTGTGGAAGAACATGATAAAAAAAACAATAGTATGAGTCTAAAAGGTAGACTTAAAGCTATAGTTAATTATCTAATAATCTATTAACTATAGCTTTAAACACTTTTTTGTTATACTGAGTGAAATAGTCCTTCCATCCTGTAAGTAGTCAATACATTATGTATTCAGAAAAAGGAGGTTAAAAAATTGATCTGTGTGGGAGCTGCAGGCCTGTAAAAACTCTGACCAATCCCTGCCCTTCGATCCAAAGAGAAGGGATTTGTAAGAGTTTTGGTCCTGCTCTCACCCTCCTCTGTCCCTCAAGTTCTGGGAGTATCGCCTTATCTATTGGTTGTCCCACATGCCAGTCATTCTGACATGTTCACGTGACGCCAGTGTGCGTGCTTGTTCCTTGTTAGTTTCCGCTTGCTAGCTGCGCATGTGCATTTATAGTGTTTATGTATCCAGTTAGCTTAGCAGTTAGCTTCGGTCTTACCCATTCATTGTAACTCCACTGCTCTCGCCGTATATTTTGTACATGGCTGAGAGTGGCGAGAAGCAAACTGTGCACATGTTTATGAGAAGAAGAGGAAGGCCTCAGTAGAAAGAAAAAGTACCAGAGTGGATTTGGGAGATTTTTTGCACGCAATCCCAACGAGGAGCGGAAGAGAAAGGTAAGACGGTCTTGCGCATGCGGAGTTATCCAAAATGGGACTTGGAGAAACTTCTGGAAGAACAGCCGACTCTACCTTTAAAGCAGCGCTGTGTAACCTTTAGCCACTTCGGGAACTAGACTTGCAACTTCCAAGGTTGCAACTTCTGTAATTTCCCTCTGGAATTATTAAAGTATTTCTGATTCTGATTAGTGCCCCTGATAACCTCCGTCTGATAGCAGATAGCTGATAGCAGCCATAACGGAGCATCAATACACACCAACAGCTGTATGTTGACCTGAAAAATAATATTATATATTTCAAATTAAGCTAATACTTAGGTCAAAACTTACACGGTGCTGCTTTAAACATCCAAAGCTAAATCTGGATCTAACTTTTAACTAGAAAGTGTTAGAGTAACATAAAAAGAACCTGTGAAGTCCAGCTGCTGAGAGTCTTCCATTGGAGCCATTTCTGCAGCATTTCTATCTTCCTCAGGTGGTGATCTCTTGTGTACTTTAGCTACCATCTCTGGGCTTTGGTGGCGTTGGGGAGGCTTTGGTTTGTAAAGCTGTAAACACGTAACAGTTCAGTTAGCTGAAGCATAAAACAGTTTGAAGACACAAGAGGATGTTGGTGAAGTTCACCTTTTCATCGCTTTGAGGCCGAGGAGCCCGGTTATCGCCGGCTGTATTTGTGGTATCGGGATGAACGGATCCGGATAATTCTTCCAGCATTTTTTTTTACCTTGTTGGCTTAAGGAATCAATTAATAAAAATGACAAATTCACTTACAAAATAAAAAATATATCCTCTGTTTTTTTTCCCTGGATGTCAACAAAAAACACAACTCATACAGTGCCTTAAAAAGTATTCATACCCATTGAAACATTTAGGCATTTTTGAACTAAAAATCTCAATAAATGTATATAAATACAGACAAAAAAAAGCGTATAGCTGTGAAGCAGAAAGAAAAGGAAACATGGGTTAAAATTGTCAACAAATAACCTAAAAAGTGTTCATTCAATGGATTTGTGTGCCACCTCCTAACTCTGACACCCTTGAATAAAATCCAGAGCAGCCAATTTCTTTCCAAACTCCCCTCATTAGTAAAGACTACCTGTGTGTATATTTCGTATAAATGCAGCTGTTCTGTGAAGGCCTAAAATGTTTGCTAGAGAACTTTAGGGAACCAATAAACATCATCAAGACGGCACTGTTGCTATGTACGTATGCTCAGAATGAAGGATTGCTGCAAAGTCAACCACACAATGCAAGTGACTGTCCATGTCCTCATCCAGGAGGAGTGAATGCTCAGTGACTTGATGCAATCTGCTAGGTTTCCTTAGATAAAACATTTTAACCAATTTACATAACTTGAACTTAACTGCATCATTCAATCTGGAATGCATGCTTGAACTGGAATATGTCTGTACGATTCAACTGAACTGACTTATTTTTGCAAAGCGCCTTGAGACGACGTGTTTTGTGAACCGGTGCTATATAAATAAACAGAGCTATCTGCCTGAACCGACAGGTCAGGCAAGTAGAGCATGAGGCTGTTTTCACACAGGAAGCAGTACGAGGGGCTGGCACCATGTGCAGGGAGATGAGGGCGCACAAAGGAAGGAAGTATGTCAACGAGGGCAATCAGTTGTTGGCAAAAATATCGCCATTCACTGTTAAACGGTACTCACTGATTTTTGGACTATGAAAATGGACATTTAATCTCTATTGCTTTTAAACACACCTTTGGTGCCAATTTATAATACATGTTCCTCCAAGTCATGGTTGTAAATTGGGATATGTTCCAAGGAGTGTGAAAACCTTTGCTGGGCACTTTTGCTGTATTTTCATGGCTGAAAACTTTTAGTTTCAACCCTTCCAGCCTTTAATTAGTAAAAAGCTGTTAATCGTTGAAGATTGACTGGATGAAGGAGGGGGATTTTCTTTCAACATGAGCCATGTTGCTCCAGAGCAGGTCTGAAAAGTTTACACACCCCTGTAAAATATGTCATCTGTGATGCAAAAACTTACTCCATGGTGAATTATTTTAAAACTTTATTCGCCTTTGACAATGACGAACTCTGCTCATTTCTTTTCATATTATAGCTATTATATTATAGCATAATTATTTCCAATGTCATCAGATGTTGTACAAGAGCATTAGTAGATATATTTCTTGTTTTTCTGCATGTTTTTCTCTCAGCTTCCTTTCAGAAAATTACTCTAGCCTAATGAAGGTCAATGAAAACTTGTTGTGACACCTGCATGATGACAGACTTACATAATTATGGAAAGCTTCTGACACAATTTCTAGTAAATAACTCCTCTGTTTTGACCCCTCCAGGTATCACGTCGTTACCAGAGCCGTTACGTCCCTCTCTAGCTCAGTATTAATGCATAATGAACAAGTTACGGCAGACAAAAGCCTTTCCTCTCCCCGTTTGTCCGTCTTTCAAACCCTTCCTCCCTTCAGCTAACTAGACAGATGTGAGCTGCAAGTGTCAAACCAGAACGTAAACAAACCAGAACCGAGGAAGAAACAGGCGGAGCTGCTACTGACCGGGCCGTCGGAGAGGTCCTGACCGTGTTCTCGGTGACTCTGTTGTTGTAGTTAGAGAGTTCAGAGGTTTAGCACCGCGGCTAGCTTACCAACCGGCAGGTTGGAGCGTTACCATGACAACGGACCAATCAGACAGCTAGTCTTTCTTTCTTTGCAACATTGATAGATTTTTTTGTGTTTTTTCTTTTTTTTCCTAAATTCAATTTCCTTTGGTGCCATGATATATGGCTTTATAGTTCTCTTTCTTTCAAACTTAAGGTTTTTTTTTTTTTTACGTCCGTAGGTCAACAAATAATTGATTAATTGACTGATTGGCGTTTGGTCCGTATTTCGTAACATGAAATACGGAACAGCTTTTTAAAAAATTCATCAAAACTTTTTTTTTATAATTCCCCCGTGCTTCAGAGTATGGCTGTTTCCTTTTGTCATATGTTTTTTTTATGATAAGCAGGCTATGACTCATTTTGATCACATAAAATTTTACAATTTAACTGTCATAAGTTTTCACAGACTTATTTTTTTCCCTACATAATAGTTTAAATAAATCAGGAAATATTTGCATTAAATGAATGCATTTGTCCGGGATCTTATAGATGCCTTAATGTTTTATTATTTAATTGTTTTTAAGCAAAATTATGTTATAAACATATGTAGTTATTTTAGTATTCATTTAATTATTTTACAGTCATTGCAGCATAACATGAATCTAAATCATGTGCTGACCAGCTAGCATGGGTCTTTCTCGACATCTTCAACCTCTTCCTGCAGTTCTCCACAGTTCCTCCCTGTCTGAAATCATCTGTCATCATGCCGGTCCCCAAGAAACCAACCATCACCTGTGTCAATGATTATCGTCCCATCGCCTTGACCCCTGTCATCATGAAGTGCTTCGAGAGGATCCTCTTAAGGTACATCAGGGACGCCATCCCTGCTGGTCTGGACAGCCTGCAGTTTGCCTACAGGGAGAATCACTTCACAGAGGATGCTGTCTCATTAGCACTGCATTCAGCTCGGACTCATCTGCAGCATCCAAACACATCCTTTGTTAGGATGCTATTTGTGGACATTGGCTCAGCATTCAACACTTCCAGTTATGATGGCTCTGAAGCTTCAGGAACTGGGATTATCCATACCTCTCTGCTCCTGGATCAGTGACTTCCTCACCAACAGTCCCCAGGTGGTGAGGACAGGTTTTCCACTATCCTCACCACCTGGGTGAGGATAGAGAACTGTCGCATTCTCCAATACCGGCTAAAGAAGACCAAGAGAAAAAGGCTGAGGTTCAATGAAAGCGGCCAAGTTGATGGAGAGCTCCTCAGAAGTCTGGAGCAGGACCTGAAGGTAAGTCTGTGGTGCCTGTAATATGAACAAACGCTTACACTATAGTTCTAAAAACTCACACTGTTTCACATTTTGTCCAGTTACAACTACCTACTTGAGTTTTGTGATAGACCAGTGCTTCCCAAACTTTTTGCATCGCGTACCCCTTGGAGCATTTCATCTCCATCCGCGTACCCCCCCCCCCCCCCCCCAAAAAAAAAGATTCAACATAGGGATCAGAGTTTTATTAACTTGACTGCAGATACTAAATACATCTGCATTATAAAAGGGCATAACATAATAACATGTAACAAACAAGAACAAAGACTATAACGAGCCTGTTCAGAATACAGCCAAAACTGCGGACCTGGAAGCTATTGAAGAAATATCAATTATTTTTATAATAAAAATTCTTTAAAAATAGAAAAAAGCTTAAAATGGGATATAAATGAGTGTGCCCCATCAAGGTAAAATAGTAGAACAATTTGACATAGATTTGGAGTCAATGGGTCACATGACCCGGAAGCTATTGAAGAAATATCAATTATTTTTATAATACAAATTCTTTAAAAATAGAAAAAAGCTTAAAATGGGATATAAATGAGTGTGCCCCATCAAGGTAAAATAGTAGAACAATTTGACATAGATTTGGAGTCAGTGGGTCACATGACCCGGAAGCTATTGAAGAAATATCACATTTTGCTATAATAACAATTCTTTAAAAATAGACAAAGCCTTAAAATGGAATAAAAATTAGTGTGCCTTACAGCTGTTATTTATTGGCATGATTTCCTATTAGTTTTGTCTTAGCTAGTCACTAGATAAGGAATTTATTGATTTTTATTTCTCAAGAGTGCTTGGTTCAAAACTTTTTTGACAGTCCCTAACTGCACCACCGCGGGTGGGAGGAGGGAGAAGCTGAGAGACGCTGGCCGAAAACGGAGTCCTTCAACCGGATCAACCGTGAGCTGGATCCCGCTGACTCCGCGGAGCTTGAATGTCCAATATCAAACTAACTTCACCGCAGTCTCTAATGTGAGGGGTGCTTGAGAGGACGCGCATAACCCCTGTATGTCTGGCCGAATCGGCGACAGTTTCAGTCTTAAATCGTCTTCCACACATAGTCTGTGTCGGTATTTAGTTTTCAGGCTGGTCAGACATGAAAATCCTCTCTCACATAAATATGTAGTGGCGAATGGCATTAATTTCTTGGACCAGGCTGTGAAGACCGAGGAGGACCTGGAGGGCTGCGCGCAGCTCCTCCGTGCGCTGAGGCGCTCGGCTCCTCTTCACCTCCCGGCCGCATAATGACCTCCGCGGCTACGATGACGGAGCCTCTCCACAGCGGCTGGACCCCGCCGGCTGCGATCAGCGGAGGAACCACACCCCCTCCACCGCTCGCTGATGACGGCACTCCTCTCCCTCTGCGCCAGCAGAAACCCTGCGGCTCCTCCTGTCCTTCTCCGGGGACGTCACAGCTCGCCTCTAACCAACTTTATCAGTGTCAAGCCCGAGCCCTACTCCAGCTCGTGCTATTCATTGAATTTAAGGTTGCTGCTTCGCGTACGAGGCCACTATTGGACGGCATTTTATTTATTTTTTTCCTGCATTTTTTTTTTTTTCCAAAATCTTTTCCCGTACCCCCTGTCATGACTATTGTTCGCGTACCCCTAGGGGGTACGCGAACAATAGTTTGGGAATAACTGTGATAGACCATCAGAAACTCATCAAACTCCAGGACCATCTGTTCCATTGATCCCCAAAACAGGAACGTCACAGGGTTGTGTCCTCAGAACTGCTCTATTCACCCTTTTCACTCAGGACTGTTCTGCTGTCCACCCCACAAACACGGTGGTGAAGTTTGTGGACGACACCACTGTGGTGGGTCTCATCTCCAACAATGATGAGTCTCACTGCAGGGATGAGGTCAGCAATCTGACACAGCGGTGCTCCAGGAACAATCGGTCATAGTGGACTACAGGAGGTCCAGGAGGACTGACACACGCTCCTCTCTGCAAACAGGGGGAGATGGTGGAGCGTGTGGACAGCATTAGATTCCTGGGCATCCACATCTCCTCTGACCTTTCCTGGTCTGTGAACACCTCCCACCTGGTGAAGAAGGCCCAACAACAGCTCTTCTTCCTCAGGAAACTGAAAAAGACTGAACTTTCCACTAAGCTGCTAAAGAAGAAAGCTTCTTTCCAAGAGCTGTGAGCGTCATCGCCCCGAGATGGGAGACTGTAGCCCAACATGTTAAAAATCACCCCACAGTTACTAGCCCATCAAGAGGTACAATCACTTTAATGTTATTGCTTATTTGCACACTATTATCTCAGAATATCTAAATGCACATTTCTGTAAATGAAGCATCAAATCATTGGACAAACCACCTTATTACCTAATTATTCGTTATCAGGGACTCATGAAGGACAACTAGTTCATATAACATGGCTCTACCACTCACAGAAGGACTGATACCAATATTTTTTTTATCTTTTGAACGCTATAATGACGAAAAAAACACTGTAACACTTGTTCATTGCTTGTTTGTTTGTTTGTATTTTATGTGTAAGCTTAGCCGGAGTGGCCAAAAAGAAATTTCACCACGGTAACACGCGGTGACAATAAAAAAAAAATCTTTGAATCTTTATTATCGTTTTCCAGAAATGCAAAGCACGATAAGACGCTAGGAACATGGCAAAAAGAACGCCAAGGCGCCACAGTGTGTGTCCTTTTTTCTTCTTCTGTCCGTCAGCATGACGCGGACGAATCATGGGGCTGAGAGGAGAGTATAAAGGCAGCTGAATTCAGCTACCACGGCAAACTCTGTTGAGCAGCCCAGCTACGATAGATCAGTAATTCTGCCCACCTTTCTTCTGCGCAAAATCAAGCGCCAGAAGCGATGGAAGTGCAAAGCGTCTCCACTGGTGCGCCGAGCAGCTCCATATCTGCCCCGCACCTGCAGCTCAAACGTTCTGGGGACGATACTTACCTGCGGGGTAACGCTGACGGACAGTGCTCTGGTCCCTCCAAAGTCTGGCTTGCTTACAAGCACGCATCACAGCAACTGAATTCCTCCGGAATCAAAGCGGGCTTGGGTTTACTTAAAGTAGCCACACTTCAGTGGAAACAAGAAAAGAAGACAGACGGTGCCAAGAGCGACCATCCCTGTAAGAGATCCCCGCTGGATCAGCTGGCAGCTTTAGTTTTCCATGGTCCGACCCGCCGCAGTGGTCTGGAGCACCGACCGGACCCGCTTTACCTCACCAAGCCGCAGAACTGTAAGCGCATCGTGGTTCTCGGTGCGCCACGGGTTGGTAAGACCTCCATCCTCAGAAGGTACCTCCGAGACGGCTTTGTGGAGGAGTACAGTCCGACCTCTGAGGATTTCCTTCGGAAGTTGTTTTGCATCCGCGGGGAGACCTACCAGATAGACATCCTTGATGCGTCCAGGGAGAGGGATTTCCCAGCTAAGCGTCGACTCTCCATTCTCACTGGTACATGTTGTTTGAATACAGTGCTGCAAAACTAGTTTAACATTGTGGCATGCTTACAGATAAATCACTGTGAATGTTATCACTGCATTCGCATGCAACGTGTTATTTGCATGACGCGTAAAAGCAATTTCATACAAGTTTGAATTGTTTCGTTTGTTTTTACAGGAGACATATTCCTGCTTGTCTTCAGCCTTGATGACAGGAGTTCTTTCGAGGAGGTGTGCTCCCTGCGAGAGGAGATTTTGGCCGCTAAATCCAAACTCACCAAGTCCTCGGCGCCGGCGCACTGCGCACAGCAGCGGGTCCCGCTTGTGGTCTGCGCCAACAAGGTGGACCTTGATTCTCAGAGA
Organism: Fundulus diaphanus; assembly: GCA_037039145.1. Taxonomy (NCBI): domain Eukaryota; kingdom Metazoa; phylum Chordata; class Actinopteri; order Cyprinodontiformes; family Fundulidae; genus Fundulus; species Fundulus diaphanus. The sequence goes on along the minus strand of CM073123.1, from coordinate 23,217,959 downwards.
GGGGTTTCACACGCAGACGTGGTCAAGGCACTCGGGGGCGACTGCACCTATTTTGAAACATCTGCAAAGGACAGCACCAATCTCGACAAAGTGTTCGAGACTCTGGCGAAACGAGGTGGCCTTCCGATGGAAACGGGCCCGTTTCAGCACCGCAAAGTGTCCCTCCGGTCATACCAGGCCCTGCGCACAGACCGTGCGGCGTGGAGGGGAGGGAGGGTGGTGGGGCGAGATGACCCCTGCGGTACCCTTTACCCGCTGGCCCGTCGGCCGAGCTTCACCACTGATCTCCGACACATCATTGGACCACACAAGGGAACAAAAGCCGGCCAAGGACTGGAGAAGTGTCATATTCAGTGAAGGGATACGGACTAAGAGCGAGAAAAACAACGCATGTGCACTTTTATTCCAGAATATATATAATTACATTGTTTTAAGTTGATTTTTTTTAAATAAATGTTTTACAGAAAATAAACTGTGTCTTATTATGTTTTGAGAAATCAGTTTGTCATCATGCTTAGGCTATCTATCTATCTATCTATCTATCTATCTATCTATCTATCTATCTATCTATCTATCTATCTATCTATCTATCTATCTATCTATCTATCTATCTATCTATCTATCTATCTATCTATCTATCTATCTATCTATCTATCTATCTATCTATCTATCTATCTATCTATCTATCTATCTATCTATCTAAAGGCCACCTTGAAGGCCACAGTGGGAGGATGTTGACTCAGGAACTCATACCTTGCTTATGTTCAGTATTACATAATCTGTATTCAGAAACTGGATTGGACTGCAACTCTGCGTCCCTCCCACTTGTTTTTTCTCTTCCTGTGTGTGTGTTTGTTTGTTTTGATGTGTAATAACTGCATCGTGATAGCCAGAAATCCCACACTCCCTAAGCACCTTCTTCCATCATCACTTCTCTAGAAATGATTCTCAGATCTGACAGTCGGAGATGCCATGAATATGTTTTATTAGCTTTCTTTCACTTGATCTTCTCATTGATTTTATCTAACAAAAAAAGAAAGAAAAAAAGAAGATGTGTAGAACATACCGTTCAAAAGAGGGAAGGAAAAATGTAATAACCTTAGATCGACATACAACTATGAGTCTAAATAGTTTCATGGGTGAGATAGTGGATAAAAGTTCAACTTTGGTTTTGCTGGATGGTCTGTGGATGTGTTTCCATGGGGACTGCTCTTGATTGCTCTTAGCAACAGATATTAAATCACCACAATATTCAAGGCACTTCTCACATTATCTCAAATATTGTCGACTCATTTTTTTCTCTCAGAGAACAGTTGTTGCAAAAAAAAAATGAATCATTGTTTGCCTTATCATCTGACAAAGAGTTGAAATAGTGCTAAAATAATCTAGTTTAATGATAATAAAAAAAAGTATCACTGCCAGGGTGTCGTTTGGCTTCCACACATAGGAAAATTGGGCACTGTTGTAAAGATGTGTTGTGAGTCATCACTTCTGAAAGGCTCAGAGCAATGCAAGAAACAAGGTTAGAGAGACGCTGAGAGATGATTGGGAGCACACCAATAAAATGATTATTTGGCCAGAGAGGACAGCTAACAGAAGACGGTTATTATCGACGTGCAGAAACTGAACACATCTTGCAGAGGGCTTGGGCAGCGAATGCATCATCAGCAGCCACTCATTCTTAGTCTTAGACAACCCCATCTGACTCAAGCAAAGCACAGCTCATAAAGCTGTGTGGTTTGCTGTTGTCCTTTCCAATGACCGTATCAGGCTTCAACATGCTTATATTTAGGATATATACACAATGGAGCGTTACTTAGTGATTACTTTTTTTTAAACTCTGAACTTTATTTCTCGAAGAATACAGCATGAATATAGATGGTAATAATATAACAGAAAAAAGAAGAAAGCAAAGGCGTTCAATCAGTCAGTGTTTATTAGGAAAAGTGAATATTCAGTAGTACATTAAAGTTATAATAATGATGAGGCGATAGCTCCAATCTCAGCAGGAATTATCTAATCAAACCAGCACACATATTAAAATCTTTTTCATGAAGTATCTCTGTAGGTGTGATATGTTTCTTTAATAAATAAATTAGCAATGATACATGGCATGAAGAGGCAAACTCTCTGTGATCAAACGTGTTCGTTTTGAAAGTTACATTTCACTTTTTTGTCTAAGACCTGTGGCAAATGGTTGCAAAGGAAAGTTTATCACTTTTATGACCAAAGTCTTCGGATTCCTTAGATGAGACCAATTCCTCACTCAGACGCTAAACCAAACATTTCATATAAATCACCGGTTCATAAAAACATGAGCTGGTGATTTATGTGAAAATGCAATGACTCAAAGTGAAAAGTTCATACAAATACAATTCCAAAAGTTAGAAAAATAAAGTTTACTTAAATAATTGAGTTCAGATGGGGAAATACTGATTTCCCCATCTTTCCCCATTCTTTGTTACGCAAAGAAAATACAATAAAGGGTTACATTTTTTTTTTTTTTAATTTTAGTCCATTTTGATGCTTGCTGTTTACAGCTTATAAAAACAAATTCAAAGAGTTCTAGTGTTAGACAAATAATAATAATAATAATAATAATAATAATGTTTATTTAACCAGGTTTGTCCCATTGAGATCAAAACATCTCTTTTTAGGAGAGAGACCTGGCCAAGACTGGCAGCATACAGAGAGTCAATTACAACACAGTCACAATAAACATAAACTTACAATAAAACATATGCAAATGACTAAAGTAATGACTCAAGTAAAACAAACCAATAAAAATGTGTTTAATAGAGAAATGTTATCTTATGGTGATACACAATCATGGAGAAGATTGCTGACTTGACAGCTGTCCAGCAGATATCCATTGACATGCTCCACACAGAGAAGCAATTAACGGGTTGCAGGTTCGATCCCCCACTTTGACTGTCTCAGTGGTAGTGTCCTTGGGCAAGACCCTTCTCCCGAATTACCTGCTGGCGGTGGCGCCGATGTATGGCAGCCTCACCCAGGGCAGCTGTGTCTACAATGTAGCTCTCCACTGTCAGGGTGTGAATGTGTGTGTGAATGGGTGAATGACTGACTGTAGTATAGAGCGCTTTGGGGTCGTCGGACTTGATAAAGCGCGACTTTTACCATTTTACCATCACAAAGAGGGCAAGTAGGAAAATGGCAATAAGAAAGAAGTTGGTCGTTCAGATTTCTGTATCCAAGCATATTGATGGCGAGAGGGCAGGAGTCAGGGCTTCAAGAGCCACCACATGCAGACATCTCCAGGATATGAATACAACTGTTTAATGAATACAATACCTGTGTTAAGCTATTCCTCAGCGAGAGACAATGTCAGGACCTTCTCACCTGGGGGGGAGAAAAAGGAGGCCCAAAATCTTCCCTCAACACCAGCTGTGTGCTCGCTCGTGAGTGCACAGCTGGTGTTGAGCGTGGAAGGAGCAGGTGCAGAGATGGAACTGAGTGCAACAGTGGGTTGAGAAGAGTTTTTCCAGAGTTGAGCGCGCGCCAGACCGTTTTTGAGCGTTGAGAGTTGTCTCACTGCGCGCTTGGATTGGTTCCTGCGCGGTCAAACAGAAGGCACGAATATCGATAGTTTCTCAGAGTTGAACGGCAGCGCAGTCTTCTTCTGTCTTCTTCTGTCTTCTTCTCTGTCTTCTCGCGCCTCCCCTGTGACTCTTTGGCGCCCCCCAGGGGAGGCGCGCCTCACCTATTGAAAACCTCTGCTTTAGAAGAAAGTAAGTGATGCATTTAATTTTTAAATAAAGGTCCTAGAGTCTTTAAGATGCTAATTTCATTTTCCAGCAGGACTTCACATCTGATTACACTTCCAAATGTACCAATACCTGATCTAACGACCGTGGTGTCACTGCTCCTGTTTAGGGAGCACCTGACCTAAACCCCGCAGAGAAATTATGGAGTATATTATCGTCAAAAGGAAGATGATCCCCTCCATGTCACTTTGCACCGACCCAATAATTCTTGTTAAAGGAGCCTCGGCCCCAGAATAAAATGCATGCGAATAACAATAGATTTGTGTTAAAAATCCTATTCTGTTGTTTTATTCCAATCTTATTTAAAACTGAATTTTGAGTTTGCATTAACTGAGAGCCATAACTATTTAACTTAAGTGATGCTGGTAATTTACTGTATCTCTCTGGGTGGGAAAGGAATCCTTATATGGATTTTACTTTGAATTGAATTAGTGAAATAAATTAAAATTTTTGATACATTTCTAAGCCAAAACCCATAATTAGTTAGATATTGGGGGTTTTTCTGCCTCTGGAGCAAGTGAGGCTGAGATTTCCTCTCTAGTGCAAGGTGCCACGTGCTTAAAAGTTCAAATTACAGAAAACTGCAACCATTTTCATTTGACTGCAGCCCAACAGCCATACTGCGTGTTACGGAGTGACTGCAATACGCTTCCGTAGGGTGTGCAGTGGGCTCCCTCTTTGTCACAGCAATCACTGCCAGCATAGTTATAGAAAACCACTTAAACAGCTGCTCCAACCTCTGTTGCCACGTGAAGATGATTCACCTGTTGTCATCGCTTTGTCCCAGACACACACACACACACACACACACACACACACACACACACACACACACACACACACACACACACACACACACACACACACACACACACACACACACACACACACAAGCATCCTTGTTTAAAGTAAGGACTGTGCCTGACTTCCATAGGCTTTCATTCATTTTCAACCCTTTCTCTGGTCTAACCTTAACCCTAACCTTTACCAGTATATACCTAACCCTACCTAAACCTAATGGACACCTTAGTCCTAAACGCCTAGCCCCCAAAAAAGGGAGGACCAAACAAAGTCCTAACTTTACATCAAAGTGAGCAAAAAATGCTCTCGCTCAGCTGCAAATACAAGAACACACACAAACTCGGTTCACTCGGAAATAGTTATTTTACCATTTGTATTATGCCTTAATGCAAACTATTGCTGTATTTTTGGTATTTGCCACACAAAATCATCGCTAATAGCTGGGAAAGTGAAGAAAACAAGACGGTCCTCTTAAGCAGGAGGGGAAAAAAAACAACTGCTGATGTCAATTTTATTAATATCTAAATATGATGTTTTCATGTTCTAGGTTTGTAATTCCCCATTCATTTTCAAATTATTACCAAAAGAAAAGAAGAAGTCCACTCCTCTTCATTTTCCACAGCCAGATAACACAATTCATGGAAGCAACAAAGGTGCAGCTATAGTCAAAGTTGGCTGAAACTGAACCTTGAGGTGACACCATGTTTTCCAGCTGGTCCTGTTGTCATCGAGACTTTTCAAAGGCTTCAATGACTGAATTCAGCCATAAGGTGGAAACGTCAGCATGACGGTGCCTTATGTGTTTTAAGCTGCGTTTGTCAACAGAACAATCAGTCAGTAATTCAGAGGAGCTCAGCGACCGTGCAGCAGATATAAATCTGTGCTGCAATACTGTCACGCAACTACATCTGTGCTCATAAATTTACATACCCTGCCAGAATTTCTCTATGTTTTTTTTTTTTTTTATTATTGGTTTTGGGCCATTTTTTCGGACGCTAGGAGAAACCAAACTTTTCTTGAACTCTACTGGTTGGGTAAGGCTATTTCTTATTCACTTGTGTTTGCTCCAATCCATTATGACAACTCTTCATTCCTTTTGCATGTACTGAACCTGGACTTCCCTAACGTGGTTCAATGATTTTGAAGTCAGGACACAGAGCCCCTTCCCTTTTTCCTGCTGTAGCTTATGACATCGACTTAGCCTTGTGTTTTGGATCATTATCATGCTGGGATGCCAAAGAACATCCAGTGCAGAACCTCCTGACCAATGAGTGTAAATTTTCTGCTGTTTTTTTTATATCTTGCTGCATTCATCTTCTTGCCAGTTTTGATCCAGTTTCCTGAACTTTTGTAGCTCAACGTTCCCCAAAACATGAGCGACCCACCTCCGTGTTTCACAGTAGGAATGTTATGCTTTTCATGTTTGCCATCATTTGAGGCTTGCCTCTGTGCTGTATGAATGTTTTTCCTGGGGCGACTCAACCATGCAATACAATTTTCTTCAAATATCTCCAAATTGTGCATCCCAGAACAGTTATACTGTTTTCTTTCTGACAATCATGCATGTCAGCGGAAATTATTTGTGTTGTTGCTATGGTTTTGCCTGCAAAACCATAGCAATAAGGCTGAACATAAAACAATGTCCCAAAAATTACATAAATACTGACCTTTGGAATACAGTTCTTCACCTCGCATATGTATAAAAAATATCTTGTGTTTGTTTGCTAAATAAAATTGCAGTCTCAACATCAACCTCCAGCAAATCTGAATCTTGTTGGATTTTAGAAAATAGAACATAATAGAACTGATCTAGTCTAGGGCTTCAACATTGCTTAGGTCTAACCTCAAATGCACAAAGAAGTCTTAAAATTCCACAATGTTGGTTTTAATAAAGAAAGAGGTAGACAAAATGAAAAAGCTGTGAATAAACGAGCCCTGAAAATTGGCGATGCACTCTGAAGACCACTAGAGAGCATCCTGTGCACACAGAGCTTCATCCTGAAGCTGATGGAGGGGTTATCTCACCCTACTAGAAGTCAAGAGTTTCAGATGTCCCTTTTATTGTATTTCTTATAAAAACTGACAATCTAACTTATATAGCAGAAAAATAACAACCAACATGGTTACCAAAAACAAAGAAGCAAGTTCTCTGCTCGTATAACCAGGGCGGATGATGCTCACACAGTTATTACAATCAAAGAGTTAGTGGTCTGAATTGAAAAACCCTAAATATTTAAAAAAGGTTTAAAACACCAGTCTCTGCACAAAGTGTGGAGCATAAAAAAACAAAAACAAGACAAAGGAAGAGCCTGAGCAGAGGCTAACACAAAATACAATAACTCACTGTATCATCATAAACACATACAATAGTAGTTTGCAAGGTTTCGTGTCTTTCTGGGGTGAATAGATATGGCAGAGATGTGCAGTGTTAGGTTTCAGTTTTGTTTTTGATTTAGCAAAGGAGCACAAGTCCAATATACCTTGGTTTCAAAATCCTAAATATTTAAAGTAGGTTTGAAGCATGAAGCATTAAAAAGAGGAAAGACCCTGGGCAGAGGCTAACGTAAAATACAGTAATTCTTTCACTGTATCATCATAAACACACACAAACAATAAATACATACAATTATTTTTTCTCTTTTTGTAAGAATAAAACACTAACTAGTTTTGGAGCCTGTCCAAAAGACAATGACAATGTTTCCACTAGTTAGGGGCAATAGAGGCAAACCTTAAAGCGACAGGAGAATGGACTTTGAATCCATTTGGAGCTTTATAAACCAGCAGTAACATTTTAAAGCCAGTCTTATTGGAAGAGAGGACTAAAGATGGAAAGAGAGTTTGCAAGGTTTCGTGTCTTTCTGGGGTGAATAGATATGGCAGACATGTGCAGTGTTGGGTTTCAGTTTTGCTTTTGTTTTAGCAAGAGCACATGCCCTATATAACTGGGTTTCACTTCTGGTTGCTTTAGTCTGGGACTTTCAGAGATCCGAAGCCACTGAAGCCTGCTTTGGTATGTTATCTGATCAGCTCAACTTTTGATTGATCTGTGCTAAAAAAATTAGTTATGTGGGAGGGTTGAGCATACTTAAATGTTTTGTTTACATTGACTGGAGACTAATAAGGAAATATTGTGAAAGTAAAGACACTTGGTCTGGATAAGAGGAGACCTGAGAGTTGGATAAAACATTTTACTGTTTGTCTGAAACAGTGTCTCTATAGAAGAGGATTCTGCATTTTGTTTTTTGGTGGACTGCAAGTAAATGTAGGTAACTGTAGTGGACCTGAGCTGAATTTTCTTTCTACTTCTTTGTGATTTTGATAAAAAAAACTGTTTTCCATTTTGATACCTATTCAAGTTTTTAAGAAAAAGGTAAAATATTTCAACCTCTCATTGCATGCTATCCACATAGATGAAATTGATTTGTAAGGTTTTTCATGGTATCTTGAATAAGATAAATTGATTCAGCTTTGTACAACCTCAGCAAGAAGACAAACATAGGACAGTTCCAGTTTCCCAGTCCCAGTCCATGATGCATGGCACGATTTTCACACAAGGTTTAAAGGTTTAGTGAAACATTGTGTGCGTATTTTACAGTTTTATTTATCTGTGTTTTGACAGAAGCCGACAATATGGTGATGCTGGACGGGAACGCTTGGAGGCGAGGTCGGCTCCACCTAATGCTGGTGGCATTATGTGGTCTCATGACTCACTGCCAATCTCAAAGCATAGGTATGAGACTAAAATACTGTAGCACATCAGGTTTAACCTGAACAGAATAACAGTGAGTTAAAGCACATGTTAGGGGAATGTTGTGCTATTTCACACTGCTTCAAGTTATTTAATGTTTAATAAATAACTCTCTGTCTGTTAGGTATTGTCTGGTGAATATCAGTCCAAACAGCTAATATTCGGACAATAATTGAAAGGAATGATGTGAGCACTGGTGTTCTTTTAACAGCAAAGTCTGCACATGTATGGAATAAAGGAGTGACAACTTCTCTTCAACTTCAAGAATTTATTAACAGAAATAAAATGAACATCCAGAGAACATTACTATAGAATGCCGTTTATCTGAATTAACACTATATTTCAATCAAGAAATCCTCTCTACTAGGCTAGTGAAACTTAACTAAAACTACGAAGCAAAATTAAGATAAAAGGAGGCTAAGGAATGATGTGAATCCTGGTTCACTGCAGATCTAAATTAAAGAACCAAAGTTCATCTTAAAGACAGTGGAATGAGGTTAAATTAGTTTAACTAATTTCCAACAACATTTGGTATGTGTTTCAACCCATTCACAAAGAAAATCCTGAGTTAAACAAAACATTATTTGATAAAATAACATTTTAAAGAATGATTCGCTCAGTAAAATCCGCAACTTTAAGATGCTTGATTTCATTAATGCGATTATTCCTCTGAGAAGCTAGGGGTCGCTGAAGTGATCGGTCGCTAAATGGGTTAATCCTAAAGTTATACAAAACACCATTAAATCAACATTAATCTTCCATATTAATACGGTAATAACGCTCATAGCACTATTGAACGATGGCGGAGCAAAACGAAACAAACCTTATGTTTAAAATGAACCGTAGATACACTGTATGTTATCCGGGAAGCTAATAGCATGCTAGCGGATATTCAGGGCTAATTTGACAAAAAAAAAAAACTTAGTAAACACAAACATCATTATCCCATCAATGTTTAAAACTCTTATGGAAATAAAGTTTGTTATAACCGTAAAAACACACTCAAATTAAATCAGCATGGCATGGTTTCGAAGAAGCCAGCGGGAGCTATGCCTGTTTGCTCAGTCAAGCTTTAAAACCACATGATAACACAATAAATAAACCATTCTAAATAAACCATTTAACTTTCCCTGTTCAACTCTGCCAAACTGTCTGTGCCTCTGTGTCAGTTCAGTTCACTTTGGGCATCCAGTTGGCAGTTAAATCAGGGAGGGTGAAGGCTGACTGGGTGAAGCTATAGGCGGCTAGCCGAAACGTGGTGGTGAGGAAGCGGCTCTGGGGTCCATCGTGCGGGTCTCGGGCCTGTGAAGGGGATCGCTTCCCTGGCGTAGCTGCTCTCGTGAGTCTTTGTGCCGGTTGCAGTGGGTGATTTCAGATCAGCTTTTCCTCTCAGCTTGGCCTGGACGCAGGCGAGGAAACCGCTTTGCGCCTTCTTGAGTCAGCTTTCCTGCAACAGCTGAGAAAAATCACAAGGCTGGTTTCGGCATAGATGGATTCTTTGCTCCGAACTTTTCGGAAGATTAGAGTGTTCTCACCTATGTTGCTCCAATGTAGCAGCGGGAAATGAGGGCGATTGTATTCGGGCACCAAGTCTTATACAGTGAGCCCCCCTGCTGTGAGAGGCAGTCCTTTGGTGCCTGTAAAAGTCTCAAATTTCTTTGCTTACAACTCAGTCTGATTTTTCCTCGTGGCTTAATGGCACAACAGGGAAAAATAATCCAACCATACCTGTTAACAACTAGACTCACGTAAGTCATGTTTGACAGCTTTTTTGTTCCTCATCAGTCCTGCACATAGCTGTGACAGCCTGTTTGACAGCACAAACTGGAAAATAGAGGACTAATGTCAGTTAAGCCCTGCTCACTCTGATACAAATGTTTTATACATTTCTCATCTATTTGCACCTTTTGTCAACACACAAACTGAATTTTTAGGAAGAAAAAAGGAGATCTTTTAAAAATGGTTTGCAAACTTGACAGGCGCTGGTGAAGATTCTCAGTCATCCAGGTCATGGTCATTCCAAAAAAGTAAAAAAACAAAGCAACTGGACTTGTTTTCCGTAGTTTGAAGACATTTCGCTTCCTATCCAGGAAGCTTTCTCAATTCAAAAAGTCTGGAGTAATGTGGAGTATCATACAGCTATGTTATCATATAATACAGCTATAGGATTAATTCTGGCCAATAATCACCTCAATTCTCACCCCCATACGGGTGATCAGAACATTGTTCCTGCAAGCCAGGCCAATAACGACCCTAACGACTCCCCGTTACAGAGGAGTGGCCCAGTTTCGGTTCAATCTGCTGGTTTAATGGCTTTAACGACTGCCCATTACTAAGGGGTGGACTTGTTTCTGTTGAATTTTCATGTTATCTAAGCCATTACAAGGCCTTTGTTGGGCAGTATTATAAAGCTTGATACTCCACGTTACTCCAGACTTTATGAATTGAGAATGCTTCCTGGATAGAAAGCGAAACTACGGAAAACTTGAGAGGCCGACTTCCCACATGCTTACTCTGGCTTTTTAAGCTATAAAGCACATCAGTGGAGAAATTTCTAAAAGTATTACCAATGTTTGTCTGTATTTTTCATAATTTACTTTAAGCTGAACTGGAATATTCAGTCAGTGCATTTTTTGTTTTAATTGGCTGTCAGCAAACAGGCATTGAAGGAACAATTACCGACTCGATCCTTCAACAGCTGATACAGCCCTGACCCATCCTTTAGCCCGCTGAGTCAGGGGTACTGTGTTCAATATCCTCTCCTGTAGTGAAACGTTGGTTCTACATCCCCACTAACATTCCCTCAGTCTAAATGAGAGAAATTGAGCCTATAGTAAACAATTATAATTCAATATTTGTACATGTGTGTTTAATTGTAATCCCAAAGAGGAAAAAGACATCAGCGTAAAAACTGTTTAGAGTTGTTTAGCTCTGAGGCCTCAGGCTCTGTTCCCACTGACAAGGACGTTTCTCAAAATGGAGATTTCTGTTCACAGTTTGCTTTCACATGTTTGAGATCTTTGGTGCAAAAATTACTTGAAAAAGAAAATAAACTTTAAGATAGAGTTTTAATTGCATGTTTTTAACTGGTTAATATTGTCATGATTTTTCTTGGATGAACCCAGAAATACACCACACACACGGAGGTAAAACTGAGAGTTTATTGAAAGAAAGAAATGAGCAGTGACAGATGAAACCAGAGAGGCAGGACTGGACTGGAACAGGGTGTAGATGTGAGCAGGAGCTGACGGCCCGGAGGCAGAGTCCTGGATGGCAGGATTGCTGGAGCACAGAGGAGGCAGGAAACCCAGCTGCTAGCAGCACAGATGAGGCAGGTAATTCCAACAGTTAGCAGAGGCTTGACGCTGAGAGGTGGCAGATAAAGTCCAGGAGGTGAAGCACAGATGTGGCAGGTAATTCCAACAGACGGCAGAGGAACACAGCAGAGACAGGTAATTCCAACAGTGGGCAGAGGTTTGAGACAGAGAGGTGGCAGATAGTCTAGTAACAAACTTAACTTGAGACTCAGAGGTGGCAGGATTCCAACAGCAGGCAGGAGCAAACCAGGTAGACAGGCGAGGAGAGAGTGGAGTCTGATGACGGACTGGGAAGGAAGTGAAGAATGAGGGAGGCTAAAGTAGGGAGGCTGGCAGGTGGAGTGAGTCTGACTAATTAATGTCCAACAAGTGTGACTGATTGCAGAGGGAGTCAAAGGTAAACTGAGTGAGAAGAGGAGGAGGAACTGAAAACTAACAAAAAAGGCCAGACTAAAACTAAACCCTGACAAATATAAGATCACAAGAAACAATTACATAGAACCAAGTTAGCGGAGCTGTTTTTCTCCCTCATTTCCACACATCCGTCTTTTATCCGACTCTGTAACCACTAAACTCTAATGTGAGACTAAAAAGTTAACAATGTTGCCAGCACTTTAGCGATACTGTATCTCTTGATACAATTTCTTTAATGTCAGGCTTCTCTGCCCTGCTGGGGTGGCACAAGAGTTAGTGTTTTTGATTGGAATTTCAGAGATTATAGGCTTATTTTTTACCAAAGTCTCATCGTAGTGTAGATTGAAATATTAAATACAGCAAAGACAAAAGACCTTATCCTTCACTGGAATCACTTTATTGGTGCAAAAATGTGAGTTTTAAACGGAATTACTTAGAAAAACAAAACATCATAGCTCTCAAACACATTAACTTAAGAGTCAATTAATTTTTGTTATTTGCTCTGGTACCTTTAGACCCAACATGGGTTGGCCATTTGAGGTCTGCTGGAACAATTTCAATGGTCAGAGGTGACTGACAACAGGAAAAAAAATAGATCTTTAGGAAAACCAACAGTCAGATACTGGACAAATATAACTGAATAAGCATCCAAAGTCTGAAAGAAGCTTAAAAAAGCCATAAAATACATGCAGAAATAAAATAAAAAAAACAGTCGAAAAAAAATTACATTGGAAGAAAGACTTCCTCCTTCAAAATAAAATAAGAAACGAGATAATGTTGGACACCTTTATGCCCTACCTTCCACAAATTAAAAACTGATGTAATGATTAATGCAGGTGAACCTGATATTCAGCCGGGCACAGAGTTAAGATTAAAATGTTTATTAAGAACGTTGAGTAGTGGCGGTTGAGGCAGACAAGTAGAGACTTGGCAGATGAATCTTGGCAGCAGGTGTAGGTAGGCAAGTTTGAGCAGGAGACCAGAGGATACAGGCAGGAAGAGACCAGACTGAGCGATGTGGGTCGGGCTAAACCCGAACTGGCTGAGTAAACGGCTGGGACTCACAGGAAAGCAGGCAGAACTGCAGCATGCAGACACAGGCGACGTAACTGAGGAGTCCAGCAGGTTGATAAGAAGTGTACAGTAGCAAAGGACACATCACACTGGGTGGACCATGAGGATCAGAGAAGTATGGGGAGAAGTGAGACGTTCTGGCAGGGAGGAGTTGGCAGAGGCGGTTATAAGTAAGCAGGTGAACAGATGACCAGAGTGAGAACTAATTAGTGGCAACAGGTGGAGATAATCTAGAATAGGATGGTGGCTGGAGGCAGACTGAGTAGAGTGAATAGTGTTGAAAGGTGACAAGCTGGCAGGAAAAGTCTAGAAAAGTCCAAAGTAAAACAAACAAAAACCTAAAGCATGACACTGATGATATACCCTAAAACTATCAAAACAGTTTTGTTTTTGGATTTGTTTGGCTGTAGCCATTTACCACCTGTTCTATGAGGAGCTGATCATTTTGCACATTTAGAGTTTTGATCCTTTTGAATTTGACATTTACGGATATACGAAAATATTTTTTCTGCCACGCATTGTCTCATACCCACTTTGATAAATTATGATTCAAAGTAATCTTGAATAATCTGTTGATGGTCTACAGTAAAAAAAATATATATGGTTTTATTACTGATGTAACCTAGTAGGTTGCTTTAAGTTATTTTAGTTAGATCAGGAAACATATTCTCTTATAGTTCTAATAGAGATAATGGTTGAGCAAAAGCAGCGCTTTCTCATAACCCTGGGAAACATTTGCTGAAACTTTGCCACTATGGATTTATTTCTGGATGAAGTTATCCTCAAATGCAAAGTTTCATGTTTTTGCATATGTTGGCTTGACTTTGCAATATCAAATTTATTTCAAATTCCAAACGAATATTAAGTTCTACATGAACTTTATTTTCTGTTGTATGTTCACTGGCGTGATGATTAACAGTTTGCAGAAAATGCACACAGATACTGTTTACACTCTTTGTTCAAAAGTATCGCATGACTTTGACAACTGGGGAATTTTCTTAACTCTTTCACAGGCTTTTCAAAGCAGCGGACCCTCTTTTTGGTTGGCAAAACTGGCTCCGGAAAGAGTTCGTCAGGAAACACCATCTTGGGGAACTCGTTCTTCAGAGAAGATGCCTCAGCTGAGTCGGTAACGAAAAGTTGTGAGAGACGACAGCTGCTGAATGGAGACAGGAACATCGTGGTGATCGACTCCCCTGGAGTTTTTGATACGGTTAAAACACAGAGTGAACTCAAAGAAAACATTGAGCAGTGTGTCAGACGGTCCGTTCCTGGACCCCACGCTTTTCTGTTAGTGATCAACTTAAAGTCAAGATTCACTGCAGAGGAACAAGACACGGTGAAGTGGATCCAGGATAACTTTGGCCCTGCTGCTGCTGATTACACCATGGTCCTGTTCACTCATGCCGATATGCTGAGAGGTAAATCTGTTGAGGATTATGTGGCAGAAAGCAAACCGCTACAAAGGCTGATACACCAGTGTGGAGGAAGGTACCACTCGTTCATCAATGGCCAGAATTCAAACAGAAAACAGGTCACAGAACTTCTAGATAAAATAGATCAAATGGTTAAATTAAATGGCGAACGTCATTACACCAATGATATGTACTCTAACGCCCAGAGGGAACTTGAGGAAAGAGAAAAGAATGAGAAAGGAAACAAAATATCTTTGTGTAAAATTTTTAAATTTGTTTTCACAGCAGGGGTTATGACTCAGTATTACTACGTTGCAGGAGCAGGACTTGCACTTGGTTTATTTGCTGATGACTGTGATCCCCTAAACTTTATTTAAAGGAATAGCAAAATGAACCAACACGTCCAACCAATGAGAGGACTAACAATGAATGAGCTGTTCTGTCAGGAAGCTGCTAGAAGCTGTCTAATCTACAGAACTTAAACCTTGGAGATATAATGTCAATCTCTCCTCACAATTTCAGATCAGTGTTTTGGTTTTCTCATTATTCATTGTTTTTTACTATTATCCCGACAAAACTCATGCACATTTATGTTTCTTTCTGTGGTGACTTATTTACCTCAAAGTAAAACACGTTTACCAGCAGCCTTAACAAGTTTGGCACATCTCTGACAGAAGTATTGAACAGCTTTTTACACTTTTAGACACATTTCTTTATTTGTTAATTATCTAGTTGTAATCTTTTGCTCCTACCCCTGTGAGTAAGGGCTAAAGATGTAACACGGCTTGTGTGAAATTAAAAATGATATTCAAATAGAAGGGTTTAAATCTGAACAAGAACTAAATGACATAAAGTGAGGAGAGTTTCGGTTTAGTTAAGATTCCCAAATCTCAAAAATCAAAACACAAAGTGTAACCTAGAAAGAATGGCATGTAACTATACTCCATATAACTTCAGTTCAGCATTTAAAGTTCATCTGAATGAGCGGAAACAAACATGTGTTTGGGGTAATAAAGTGGATTTATTTTAACTTTCTGTTCAAAAAGATTTACTATCATAACATGACCTAAACATGTGTCAGGAAAATTGGCTATTGGTCTGAAATGTTTCTATTTTTTTTTTTTTTTTTACTTTTTTTTATTTGAAGCTTTGTTTCTCTTTGGTTTATACGGTTGATCTGAAAGTGGATTATGAGGATGGCTGCTTTGTTTTAAAGATTTGTAATGATTTGCTTATTCTTGCTGTATTTTCTTTCATTCAAATCCTTCTTACTTTAATAAATGCATTTTTGAATTTGCTTCTCGTTTAGTTTATTATGCAGTTACATATTTTTTATTTGGTTTGATTTATTTAGTGATATTTATCAATCTATTTTTCTGGTTTTATTTGACTACTAAACATTAAGCCGGTACACTACCAGTCAAAAGTTTGGACTCTCATTCAATTGTTAGTCTTTATTTTTATCACCATCTCTGTGAACTCATTAAAGCTGGTTGGAAAACCATTTCAGGTTCTGAATACTTTTGAGTCACAGTTCTGATGTCTTCACTATGTATCTGCAATGTAAAAAGTGACAAAAATAAGGAAAAGCCATTGAATGATGAAGTATATCAGGAATGGTGACATAGGAGCGCTGTAACACATTTGCTTTCAATTTTATGAAATTGCTTTGAGCTGGTGTAAGATTTCCCTATTTCCCTAAACTTTGTTTCTGGTGAACATAACTGAGCTGTATTATTCTAGTAGACCAATACCATGAAGTAACTTATCTTTGGAAAATACAAGTATTTTAGAAATAAATACATTAAGGCCCAATTTGCATATGCCCATTCATTTATTTTTATATACCATACAACAAAATGGTTTTGTACCGACCAGACACCAAATCAAATGGGCCACGAGGGGGTTCCATAAATTGGAATGGAGATTTAAAATAATTTTCTATCAATAGTTGACTGTAAGGAAGTATGTTATGACACCAGTAAATAACCCCTACCATTGAGGGGTCAAAGGGAGTTGTTTTAGTTTAATCAGGGTGATAATTTGTCAGTTTCCTTGGAGTCAGAGGACCTAAATGTGGGTTTAGAACCAAAAATAAATGGATATATGGCATACTACATATTTCCTAGATGAACTCCTAAAGTCAATTTGAAGAGACAAATTAACCTAAAATATTAAACTGTGGGAGGAAGCCAGAGTACCCGGAGATAACCCATTTGGACCATTTTTTTTTTAGACACTAAGAGAAATCAAACTTTTCCTGATCTCTACTGGTTGGGTAAGGCTGTTTCTTATTCACTTGTGTTTGCTTCAATTTTCCCAAATTATCGATTATATTAAAGAAAGAGGTAGACAAAATGAAAAAAAAAATGTGAATAAAGCCTGAAGATTGACGATGCATCCTGAAGACCACTAGAGGGCATCATGTGCACAGCTCTGAAACTGATGGAGGGTTTCTTTCACCCTCCTGGAAGTCAGCGTTTCAGATTTCCCTTTTATCGTATCTCTTATTAAAACTGACTGAATCCATTTGGAGCTTTGTAAATCAGCAGTAACATTTTAAAGTCCATCTTTTTGGAAGAGAGGAGTAAACATGGAGAGCTAGGTTCCCGGTCATGCGCATAACTCTTGATGTGGAAAAACACAAGTGTTTCTATGCAGGCAGAGCAAACTTTTCAAACAGGGTTCAAACTTTTAATTGAACTTTTTGTGTGCAATTTACAGGTTTATTTATCTGTGTTTTGACAGAAGCCGACAATATGGTGATGCTGGACGGGAACGCTTGGAAGCGAGGGCGGCTCCTCCTCATGCTGGTGGCATTATGTGGACTCATGCCTCACTGCCAATCTCAAAGCATAGGTATGAGACTAAAATACCCTAGCACATCAGGTTTAACCTGAACAGAATGACTTTGAGTTAAATCGCATGGTAGGGGAGAAACAATACATCCATACCTTATAACAACTACAGTCAATTGAGTATTTTCTGACAGCTTTTTTGTTCCTCATCAGTCCTTCACTTAGCTGTGACAGCCTGTTTGACAGCACAAACTGGAAAATAGACTACTACTTATGTCAGGAAAGCTCTGCTAACTCTGACACAATTTTTTTTGTAAATTTCTCTTCCATTTGCACCTCATGTCAACACACAAACTGAATTTTTAGGAATAAAAAGGAGATGTTTAAAAATGGTTTTCAAAGCAGAAACTTTAAAAAAACTCAATTGACATAGAGACCGACTTCACACATGCTCATTCAAGCTTTTTGAGCTACAAATGACATTAAAAAATGTCCAATGTTTGTCTGCATTTTTCACAACTTTATTTAACTTTAAATTGCACTGAAATATTGAATCAGTGTAATTTTGTGGGTTTGGTTTTTAATTTTATTTTAGCTGTCTGTCAGCAAACAGGCATGGGAGGAACAATTAGCAACTCCATCCTTCAACAGCCGACACAGCCCTGACCATCCCTTAGCTGGCTGAGTCAGGGATACTGTGTTCAATATCCTCTCCTGTAATGAAACGTTGGTTCCACAGGCCAACTAACATTCCCTCAGTATAAATGGGAGAAATGGAGCCTATAGTAAATGGTTATAATTCAATATTTGTACCTGTACTTGTAGTGTGTTTGATTATAGTAACAAAGAGGAAAAAGACATCAGCGTAAAAACTGTTTGGAGTTGTTTAGCTGAGGCGTCACCGGCAAAGCTTCACAACTATTGGCCAAGGCCTGGCTCCCCGCAAACAAGCCTGCATCAGAGCAGACATCTGGCCGCTTTCCCAGAATGCACCGCAGCCGCAGTTTGATTCTGGACAGAGCAAACAGAGCTCAGCTTGCTCCTTGAGGAAGTCAAGCTGAGACCATCAAGTCAAATGGTTTGTCATTTTAGTTAATCTGTACAATATCCTTCCACCCTGAGTTTTCTATGGTAATACCAGAAATGTGGTGTGAAGAATACAATATGTGAGCTAATATTATGCAGGGAGTTTTGTTATTTTTCCTTATATTCTTCCACCAAATTGCACCACTTCTCTTTGGCCTGCTTTGGTGTGATCTGCAGGCCAGAGGTTCTCACAAAATCACTAGTTGAATAGAAAACAAGAGCTGTTGCAAGAGCTGAACATAAACATTTAGGCAGACATAAATAAAAATTACTTATTGCTTTCTGGTTTTGGAGGAGTTCCTCCTGCCAGTAAATAGGCCCTCATTGGGAATATAGCAGTTGATGAGGGCCTGGGTTTCTTCTGTGGCCCCTGTTTAAAATCTAAATGTCAACTATGTAATACTTTATAATAAACAAAAGACGAACAGACAATAGAACCCATGTTAAACCTAAAAGCAAGCCCATTTTATGACTGCTTCTGCTATGTTTAGCTAACAGGACACTCGCAGATCGAACATATTTTGTAACCTATATAATAGCTGATAAGTAACTGCTTCTTCTGCTTAGTTATGCGTTTTGTCCTCAACCACGATGGTCTGGTGCTGCTGTCGTCCTTGGGAGACATTTATAATTTATTCCAGCAAATATTGAGTTAATAAAGCAACACAAGTCAGTCAGATAAACACAAAACAAATGAACGTTTGCCGACCAAAAAGAAAAAAAAAACTCAATCAGAACCAGCTGTACTTCCCACACGACTAGGCCGATAAAAGGGTACTACAGACCGTCTAATATCAGCCCTGGCTGCTGTTAGCTCAAACTATACGACGAAACTGCAGGGTTTAAAAGTTCACTGTTAATGATATCTGTTCTTACACTGTATGGCCCGACGCTCCAATGTGATCAGAGTGCTCACACTGTACGTCTAAAAACCTCATGTCGGACTCAGCCCCGTAGAGAGATGCCGCTTGTTGGACTCATCTATTCGGAAGCCCAATGTAAACAGTAGAAGAAGAAAAAGATGGAAGTGTCGATGCTCACTATTAAGTATGAGGCTTTCAAGAACGAAATGTGGTACCTTGGCAATTATACGAGTTGCACCTACGTAGTTTGACTCCATGCCACACGTTTCGCTGCCATTCTTCCCTCTACTCCTATGTTTTCATCTGAGAAGAAGATGAAGAATTCCCTTGTTTGCACACGCAGTGCGCAAGGTTGGGGCAACTCGGCTTGTAGACGCTTGTAACTCCGCTTCAACAGCAGGATTCTCCCACGAGGGCCAACTGAATTTCAAACATGTTTGATTTTCATCTGACCGTCCGATTCCTGATCAAGAGGTGGTTGTGAGAGGCTAATCACCCCTCGTTACCCCCTGTATACTACATGACGCAGGATCAAGCTGAAACTCGGCCCGATCCAAAAAATACTCGCACAACTGAAGAATCGGCCTGAAAAGGGAAAAAACTTGTATGCCCAGCTTTAACTACAACTACTAAGCAAAATTAAGTTAAACAGAAGCTAAGGAACTATGTACACACAAAAGAAACAAAAGACAAAATGTTTTAACCCATTCAAAATGCAAACACAATGCAAATGCAAACGCATTGAGTAACCCTCCAAATAACCCATTTAACTTTCCCTGTTATTCCCTGCCAAACCTGTCGGCGCCTCTGTGTGAGTTCGGTTCACTTTGGGCATCCTATGGGTAATCAGTACTCCAAGGAAACGTGGTTATTTCAGCAGCAAGCATGTGGCTCCGGGTCATAGTCGGGTCCCCGGCATGTGAAACTCAGCCCTGCAGCAGGGACTCCCAATCATCCCCTCATCTCAGCTTGGCCTGGTGAGGAAAGGAGACTGCTCCATGCAGCTTTGTGTCAGCTTTCCTGCAACAGTTAGCTTTGATACAATCGGCAGTTCTCCAAGCCCGTTCAGGTCCTCCGGACGAAGATAAATTCCCCCTTTGTCACTCCAGGGGCAACGGGAAAATGAGTTTCAAAGAAAGCCCATTTTACTCAGCTTGTGAGTCTTTGAACCCATGTGGTTCCCAGCATGGACACTCTCCTCGAGAGTCCTTAGGCAAGAAGAAAAAACAAGTGTGGTGTAACCTGGCTTCATAGCAGGGCACCCTGGTGAGAGAGGCGGTTTCTGCATGGATGCGATAAATTCCTTTGTTTACATGTTGTTCCCAATTCAATCAGATTTTTGCCCATGGTCTGATGGCACAACATTACACGTTAACAAGATCTTTGGTGAAATGACTTGAATAAGAAAACAAACTTCAATGTAGAGATTTGCCTGTGTGTTTTTAACTGGTTGACATGATATTACAAGAAAAAATTACATGACACGAAGATAGCGGAGCTGTTTTTCTCTCTCTTTTCCACACATTTGTCTTTTATCCGTCTGTGTATCCACTAAACTACAATGTGAGATAAAAAAAAAGTTAGCAATGTTGTCACAACTTCAGCCATACTGGATCTCTTGATTCAATGTCTTTAATGTCAAGCTTCTGAATTAATGTTTTAGATTGGAATTTCAGAGCTTACTTTACCAAAGTGTCACAAAGTGTAGTCGTAGTGTAGATTGAAAGATTAAATAATACAGCAAAGACAAAAGACCTTATCCTTCACTGGAATCACTTTATTGGTGCAAACATAATGTTCTGTGAGTGTTAAACCACATTCATTTGAAAAAACATAATAGCTCTCGAACACAGTAACTAAAGATTCAATTGAATTTAGTCATTTGTCATTTTGTCTGGTACCTTTAGACACAACATGGGTAGACCATTTGAGGTCTGGAGTCACTGGACAACATGCTGGAACAATTTAAAGGTCAGAGGTGACTGACACAATGGGGAAAAAACAAATCTTTAAAGAAAATCAGCGATCAGATACTGGACATAAATAATTGAATAAGTAGCCAAAGTCTGAAAGAAGCTTGAAAGAGCCTTAAAAATACCTGAAGAAATCAAAATTAAGAAAACAGTGGAAGTAACTGCATTAGAAGAAAGAATTGTTCCTTCAAAATAAAATATGAAGAAACAAAGAGGTAATATTGGTAACCTTTTTATGTCCCACCTTCCACAACTTAAAACAACTGATCAACTCATCGTTTTGCACATTTACAGTTTTGATCCTTTTGAAGCTGAAATTTACAGATATACAAAAAAAAAATCTGCCAGAAAGTGTCTCATAACCACTTTGACAAAATGTTATGATTCAAAGAGTTGAAAAAAGAGTGGACAAATTCATGATTCAAACTCATCTTGAATAATCTGCTCATCTTGAATAATCTGCTATAGTCTTTAGGAAAAAAAAATATGGTTGTCTGACTCATAAATATTTTTTGTTTGTAGTAGGTCACTTTGAGATATTTTAGTTAGCTCAGGAAACATCCATGAATCCATTTTCTAACCCGGTTAATGGAGTTGCTGGTGCCTATCTCCAGCGTTCACCGGGCGAGAAGCGGGGTACACCCTGAACAGGTCGCCAGTCTGTCACAGGGCAACACAGAGACAGACAAACAACCATTCATGCACACACTCACACCTAAGGACAATTTAGAGAGACCAATTAACCTAACAGTCATGTTTTTGGACTGTGGGAGGAAGCCAGAGTACCCGGAGAGAACCCAAGCATACACAGGGAGAACATGCACAATCCATGCAGACAGACCCAGGGTTGGATTTGAACACAGAACCTTCTTGCTGCAAGGCAAGAGTGCTACCCACTGTGACACTGTGCAGCCCCATCAGGAAACATATTCTCTTATAATTCTATTAGAGACAGCAGGTCTATATAGGGATCAGAAGAACGATTAGTGGAAGCAGAGTCAAAAGAAATATGAGTTGAACAGACAAGGGGGTAAAATTGACCTGGAGTCACATTTGTTATGGAAGGTTTGCCAGGAAAAAAATCATAACCAAACAAAAGCATCACTTTCTCATAATCCTTGGAATCATTTGCTGAAACTTTGCCACTATGGATTTATTTCTGGATGAAGTTATCCTCAAATGCAAAGTTTCATGTTTTTGCAAATGTAGGCTTGGCTTTGCAATATCAATTTATTTCAAATTCCAAACAAATATTCATTTCTAAATTAACTTTATTTTATGTTGCAAGTGGCTGCATTTCAAGTATTCATAAGTATGCTCAATTGTGTGATGATACGCACCAGTTTGCAGAAAATGTACGCAAATATTGTTCACACTCTGTTCAAAAGTATCGTCTGACTTTGACAACTGGGGAATTTTCTTAACTCTTTCACAGGCTTTTCAAAGCAGCGGACCCTCTTTTTGGTTGGCAAAACCGGCTCCTGAAAGAGTTCATCGGGAAACACCATCTTGGGGAACTCGTTATTTAGAGAAGACGCCTCAGCTGAGTCGGTAACGAAAAGTTGTGAGAGACGACAGCTGCTGAATGGAGACAGGAAAATTGCGGTGATCGACTCCCCTGGAGTATTTGATACGGTTAAAACACAGAGTGAACTCAAAGAAAACATTGAGCAGTGTGTCAGTGTGGTTCCTGGACCCCACGCTTTTCTGTTAGTGATCAACTTAAAGTCAAGATTCACTGCAGAGGAACAGGACACGGTGAAGTGGATCCAGGATAACTTTGGCCCTGCTGCTGCTGATTACACCATGGTCCTGTTCACTCATGCCGATATGCTGAGAGGTAAATCTGTTGAGGATTATGTGGCAGAAAGCAAACCGCTACAAAGGCTGATACACCAGTGTGAAGGAAGGTACCACTCGTTCATCAATGGCCAGAATTCAAACAGAAAACAGGTCACAGAACTTCTAGATCAAATAGATCAAATGGTTAAATTAAATGGAGAACGTCATTACACCAATGCTATGTACTATAAAGCCCAGAGGGAACATGAGGAGAAAGAGAAAAGAGCTAGGAGAGAGAGGATGAAGTATGGACAGGAGGAAGGAGATAATAGTAAGAAAAACAAAATTTCTTGGTGTAAAATTTTAAAAGTTGCTTTCACAGCAGGGCTTATGACTCAGTATTACTACGTTGCAGCAGCAGGATATGCATTTGGTTATTTTGTTGAAGATTGTAGTCCCCTAGACTTTATTTAAAGGAATAGCAAAATAAACCAACACATCCAACCAATGAGAGGACTAACAATAAATGAGCTTTTTCAGCCAGGAAGCTGCTAGAAGCTGTCTAATCCACTGAAATTAAAGACCCTTGGATATATATGGTCAATCTCTCAACAATTTTAAATCAGTGTTTTAGTTTTCTCATTATTTGTTGTTTTTTATTATTATTTTTGTGGGAATATGAATTCTGTATTCATCCATGCCACATAGCAGCATGTAACTCTTATTTATCCCGACACAACTCATGCACATTTATGTTTCCCTCTGTGGTGACTTACTTACCTCAAAGTAAAACAAGTTTACCAGCAGCCTTAACAAGTTTGGCACATCTCTGACACAGCTTTTACACTTAGGAGGAGCTACAGAGTGTAACCGCAAACAACAGAAAGTACCACAGTTTAGCAAATACAGAGAATCCAGCAAGTAAGAAAGAGAAACCAGGCACTTAAATATATTTAGGCAACGATCAACTTCATGAAAATCACGCGAATACTCAACAGATTACCAAACAGCTGGGGGAAAAGGCCGGGAAACTGAGGAAGGTGAGGCGGAAAAAAACTGAAAACAAAAACAAATAGGAGAGGATTTTGGCATCCACAGGTTTACCATGTTTATGTGAAAAATGTAATCAACATGTGAAGCCTAGGCGGAAATTCAATTGAAGAAACTCCATTGCCTACCTCCATCTAATCAGAGGCTCATCCGCCTCCGACGCAAGCCAATCAGCTTCGAACCGCACCTCCACGAAACCCAATCAGCATCCTGAGTTCATCTTAAAAGAACTTCAAATTCACGTCTCAGCCTGTTACCCAACAAAGCGCAAGCAGTGGTTGCGCAATGTCGGATTTTGAATAAGATGACCCCGATTCAACCCACCTCCATCCCCCTCTCCACCATCATAGCCAAGCTCCATCCGGATTTTCCATGCTGTTCCTTCAACCTCGTCCCTGTCACATCTCAATTGGTCCGGCAGAAGACCGCCATGTTGAGCCTCGTTCTGCCAGAGGTTTCTTCCCAAAGGGGAGTTTTTCCTGTCCACTGTCGATTCATGTTTGCTTATCATGGACAGGTTTATGCAAAATTGTGTCATCCAAGCTGGTTATCTATCTTCGTGGGTCCCTGAGTGAAGCACTAATATCAGCTCTCGCAGTCTACTGGACCTCACCAATACAGCTCAAGCAGATCATCTCGTCAACCAGCAGTTTATGGACTAAACCACCACCAGTTTCAGGCCTGAGGGAAACATCCCTGTTCTCATACACCTGCTTATGCATATTAAAGTATAATTTAGCGTTAATGTTTCCTGCCGAGGTCTGAGCGCCAAAGTCTTAAAACATTGTATCAATAAAATTATTTTAATTGTCTTTTCTTTCCGTGTGAGTTTTTCAGATTGAAATACTGTATCACAAATATTAAACATTTTTCCTAGAGTAATAAACCTAAACTGATATTAGCTGTTAATTGGTGGAGCTGTGTGCTCAGGTAGCCAGCTGGGTGTCTGCTGTTTCACAGATGTAAGTTGCTGTCTGAAGCTTTAAAACAGCATTAACACACTAGAATCGTTCAACTTCTGAAGAAGTTGAAAAAGGCGCCCGCCTGTTGGTGGGCATGACCGTCAAAGGCAAAGCTTCCGAGTTCCTTGGTCGTAGTCTCTCATCGCTTGGGGATTTTAAATCAAACCTTCTGAGTGAAAAGGATTTGTCTTCATCAAAACCTGCCGACCAGGAAAACTTTGCGTCTGCAGAGCTGCAAACTGCGTATTTCGATCTGAGACGCAGCTAATGAGCTAATTGGCGACAGCCGACAGTCAAAGTTTGCCATTCATTTGCTACGTTAGTCCTAAACCACTACTGACGTAATACACTTTTTGGCCACAAGCGTCATTTTGGGGGCGTTGTTTCCACCTCTTCTCTTAGAGCCGTTTTTAATAGAAAAAAGAAAAGGCAAAAACGGACCAAACAAAAGGTTGTAACGTTTACATTTGTAACCTCTGCCTTACATAAACACTAGAATTAAATCTTAATAAATAAAAGTATAGACAATTATTTCAGTAACTCAATTCAGTAAGTGAAATAGACTATATACAGGAGTTTGACAATGAAACTGAAACACCTCTCACTTTAGTGTGGGAGGTTTCATGGCTAAATTGGACCAGCCTGGTGGCTATTCTTCATTAATTGCACATTGAACCAATAAGAGCAGAGTGTGAAGGTCCAATTAGCAGGGTAAGAGCACAGTTTTGCTCAAAATATTGCAATGCACACAACATTATGGGTGACATGGGTGAGTTCAAAGGAGGACAAATTGTTGGTGCACATCTTGCTGGATGTGTCAAAACTTTCTTCAATTGAATAAAAACAAAACTGAAGTAATAATATTTGGACCAATAGAGGAGAGATCAAAAGTTAGCACACAGCTTCAGTCGCTTCAGCTAGAAACCACTGATCAGGCCCGAAACCTGGGTGTAGTGATGGACTCAGACCTGAACCTCCAAAAGCATTTACAGACAGTGACAAGGTCAGCTTTCTATCACCTGAGGAACTTTTCCAGGATTAAAGGACTAATGTCTCAAAAGGATCTGGAAAAACTAATCCATGCGTTTATATTTAGTAGAATAGATTACTGCAACGGTGTTTTCACAGGTCTGCCTAAAAAGTGGATCAGACAGCTGCAGCGGATCCAGAACGCTGCTGCACGCATCCTCACTAAGACTAAGAAAGTAGAACACATAACCCCAGTTCTAAAGTCCTTACACTGGTTCCCTGTATCTCAGAGAATAGACTTTAAAATACTTCTGTTAGTTTATAAATCCCTAAATGGCTTAGCACCTAAATACATTACAGACTTGTTATCAGTGTATCAACTTTCCAGACCACTAAGGTCTTCTGGCTCCAGCCTTCTCTGCATACCTAGAACCAGAACTAAACAAGGAGCAGCAGCATTTAGTTCCTATGCTCCACTTATCTGGAACAAACTTCCAGAAAACTGTAAAAGTGCAGAAAGCCTGAGTTCTTTTAAATCAAGATTACAAACACATTTGTTTAAAATTGCCTTTGACTGTTCTAGTTAAACTGTTTTACTGTTTTTAATGTTCTTCTTTGTTTCTACATTCTATCTCTACTTGCTTTTATTCTATTTTCTATCTACATTTTATTCCTACTTGCGTTTATTTTGCTATATTTTAATCATGTAAAGCACTTTGCATTGTCTCTGTACTGAATTGTGCTATATAAATAAATTTCCCTTGCCTTGCATCTGTGACCAAGACAGCAAGTGTTTGTGATGTATCAAGAGCCACGGGGTCCAGGGTAATGTCAGCACACCACCATGAAAGACGAACCACATCCAACAGGATCCACTGTGGACACACGAGGAAGCTGTCTGAAAGAGATGTTCGGGTGCTAACCCGGATTGTATCCAAAAAACATAAAACCACGGCTCCCAGAGTCACAGCAGAATTAAATGTGCACCTCAACTCTCCTGTTTCCACCAAAACTGTCCGTCGGGAGCTCCACAGGGTCAATATACACAGTCGGGCTGCTATAGCCAAACCTTTGGTTACTCGTGCCAATGTCAAACGTCGGTTTCAATGGTGCAAATCTTGGGCTGTGGACAATGTGAAACATGTATAGTTCTCTGATGAGTCCACCTTTACTGTTTTCCCCACATCCGGGAGAGTTACGGTGTGGAGAAGCCCCAAAGAAGCGTACCACCCAGACAGTTGCATGCCCAGAGCGAAGCAGTGATGGTTTGGGCTGCCATATCATGGCATTCCCTTGGCCCCATACGTGTGCTAGATGGATGCGTCACTGCGTGGACTTGTTGTTGATTTTTATAATAAAAAGATTTCCCTTTTACACAACATTATGAATAACCTCAGAGTTTAAGAAAATTATTTGCAATTTCAACAGTACTTTTACTCAGTTAAACATTTATTTAAGTGCATTATGCATAGGAACTGGTCACAGTGATTGTAAGATGTTGAAAAACATTTATTCACAGTTTTTGGGACTTAAAAACACACACTAAGTGCTGCTGTTAGACTTGAACTCCCATCCCTCCAGACTTCCATAGGCCATTGTTCATCTAGAGTTCACCATCCCCCCATTTTGCTTTGAATCCAACCAAGCTGGTCAACTTCTTTAGTGCTTCGTTTGTGCCGTTAAAATTAGCGTTTATGCTGCTTTGGTTTCGCAGAAAATATAAGTTTTAATTTCGGCCGGTGACGTCACCACAGGCCGCCGCTGCAAAATAAAGCGCTACATTGTTATTCCTTTGCTGGTGCTGAGCTGGAGCCAAAGCAAACCAGAGTGGTCAACTTCTTTAGTGCTTTGTGCATGTTTGTGCCGTTAAAATTAACGTTTGTGCTACTTTGGTTTCGGAGATATTATGAATTTTAATTTCAGCCGATGACGTCATCCCAGACCGCCGCTTCAAAATAAAGTGCTACGTTTTTCTTTCTTTGCTGGTGCTGAGCTGGATCCAAAGCAAACCACAGTGAGCTACTTTTTCAGTGCTTTGTTTGTGCAACAACAACCTTGGAATAAAATAAAATAAAGTTTTCATTAAGATTTGCAGCCCAATAGTTTTTGGGGAGCGTTAAGTTTTTAATATTTTGTGCTGAGCTCAATACACAACAAACCAAATTGGTCTATATTTTTAGGCATTTCTAATTCAATCTATATGCTTTATACTTTCAGCTGATAACACAGTCAATATATTCATAGTTGAACAATATTTCCCACTTCATGCATAAAGCCAATAAAAAGTGGAATGGTCCTTCAGCCTCATTAAAGGTTTAGCTTAAGTGGACAAAGGAACGTTTAAGGAGATCGTTCCTTACAGTGTTGTTATACTTTATAGGCTGACCAGTGTGATTTATTTTTTGCAGTTTTTCTGTTATTGATTTTAGTTTGGGTATGTTTTCTGCGTTATATAAGCCTGTATACTTTAATTGCCCTTTTGTTAGGTGCAGACACCCCCAAATCTCCCTATTGTAGAGCAATAAAGGTTTGCTATTCTAATTAATTCAGAGGAGTAATGAACTATGACTACTAAGTTTTATGAGGAAATAAATGAAGAGAGGATGAAATGTGAATCTGAGTTTGAACGAGAGAGACAGGAGGAAAGACATAAGAGGGAGAAAGAGAAAAATCTGTATTTTTGGTGTAAATTATTAAAATTAGCTTCCAAAGGATTGACTTTTGCTAAGTATGACTACCTTGTTGTAACAGGAAAGGTACTTGGTTTTGTTGTTGAAGAGTGTGAACTCCTAAACTTTTTTACTTAAATGAATAGCAAAATGAACCAACACATCCAACCAAGAGAGGACAAACAATGAATGAGCTGTTCAGTCGGGAAGCTGGTAGAAGTTGTCTAATCTACTGAAAATAAACAACCTTGGACATATATTGTCAATCCCTCTATGTATATAAGACAGGTTTTGTTTTTTAGTTTACTCCTTAATTTTTTAATTCTTATTATTTTGGGCATATGAATTCTGTTTTCATCCATGTAACACAGCGCTGCTCTTATTTATCCTGACGGAACTCATGCAAAATGTATGTTTCTCAGTAGATACATTTTTTTTTTTACCTCACAGCAAAACATGTTTATTGTCACATCTCTGATACAAATTTGGAACAGTCATTTTACAGTTCCTGACAAAATCAGGGAGTGTTTCGGTTTAGTGACAGTTTTCAAATCTCACACACTGTAACTGTATGTCCTCCAAAAAAGGAACTAAAAGTAAGAAACATTTTCTTAAAATAAGTATTTGTCCTTGATTTGAGCAGGCTAGTTTGAATGATCTGCCAATGGAATGAGATTTTTGCACTTAAAATAAGAACAACTCATTTCCATCATCTTATTTCAAGTGCACCATATCTAATTATCTAATTTTAGGGGTCAAAATACTGATTCCATTGGCAGATAATCTTACTTACTTGCTCAGATCAAGGACAAATACACTAATTACAAGAAGATTTTACTTATTTTTAGCTCCCTTTTTGCAGTGTGAACATTGGAATGGAAAAATGTTGCTTTGTTGGATTGCAATTAAATACAAATAGAAAAAGTAACGCTGTTTGAATGCTAAAAACAACTGTGTAACTATTCTATAACTGTGGGGGAGCCAGGGAATTCATCCTATAACCGGTGAGTTGCCAGTTCAAAACCCTGTTCTATCCATTGCAGTTGTTGTGTCCTTGGGCAAGACACTTAACCTGCTTTGGCGGCTGGTGGAGGTCAGATGACTCGATGGCGCCGATTGTAAGGCACCCTCACTTCTGTCAATCTGCCCCAGAGCAGCTGTGGCTACCAACATAGCTCACCACCATCAATGTGTGAATTGATGGTGAATGTAGTGTAAAGCACTTTTGGGTACTCAGGACTTGATAAACTACTACAAAGGTACAGCCCATTTACCATAACTGCTTTAGTTCAACATTTAAAGCTCATCTGACTGAAGAAGAAAAAAACATGCATTTGGGGTAGTTAAGTGGATTTATTTGAACAAATTTTTGTTCTGTTGAACAAAAATGGTCTCAATTGTTCCTATATTTTTTAACTTTTTGTTTTAATGCTTTGTTTCTTTCATTTTATAGATCTGAAAATGGACGGGTGTACTTCGTTCAAAATTTGAATTGATTTTTCTGTATTTTAATTCAAACCCTTCTAATTTTATTAAATGCATATTTGAATTTTCTTCTCTTTAAGTTTATTACACAGTTAAACATTTTTCTTTGTTTGGATTTATTTAGCAGTATTTATCTATCCAATTAGTTGCTTTTATTTGAGAGAGCATAGCGTAAATTCCAGGATTTTTGAAGAAGTCTGCTCCCTCTGGCAAAAAGTTAAAATTACATCAGTGTTGTGCACGCGCATGAGAGACGAGGAAAAACATCTGCAGCTGTGACTGCACCACTCTTTTGTTTAGAGTAGTAATGAGATAAGAAAACTATAAATATTGAAGTTAGCCCATGATCTCTCGCTAATGCAACAATTTCCACAGAGATTTAACAAATTAGCAGGGCGTACTAGAGCGAGCAGCGCGTCACACCCAGAGGATTCAGCCCAAACCACTCTCTCATGAACTGACTCATCCAGCCTACAGAGGTAACTGCGGTAAATAGAGGATAACTTATTTTACACTTTGGGGAATTATAAGGGCATGTATTGGAAAGAAAATTATATTTAACTTCAAAACTTGCACTTTGCACCTTTAACTACTAAACATTAAACATCTATATCAGAAATGATGATTCAGGAGCAGTGTAACATATTTGCTTTTAATTTTATGAAATTGGTTTGAGCTGGTGTGAGATTGTTCTATTCAGCCAATTTTAAGTACAAATACCACTTTCATGTAATGATGTTAAGGACTCTTCAGCCAAAGTGGAAGTGCGTCAGCAGTCGCCATGAAAAGTGCTGTCGGAATAGTGCAGTCAGTAAGGAAGGAGGTAGGAAAAGGAGCCTGTTTGCTTCCTCTCGTGGCCAGTTTACCTTACGAACGTCACAATGTCCCTTTCTGGCGCTAAGGGGCTCAAAGTTATCTCACAACCTTTTGCGTGACATTACGTAGCAGCACAGCCCACCTTACGGAAATCAACAAAATGTCCGAAGAGAAGAGAGCACGCACTTTGTATTTCATTTTCGGAAAGGCTGTAGACCCGGATTTGACTCGCATCATCCATTTGCATTTCCGTTACATAATGACATCGGAATTAAAGGCTGTCTGAAATCGTCACGACAGGCAGAGCCTCTTTTACTCCCCATGATAGAGTTTTTACTGTTGACCCCATGAAAGGTCAAGGAACAGGAGCTAGGAGCTAGAATGAAAGGGCAAATTGACCTGGAGTGGAGCCCATCTGTACTTCTTTGTCCTGAACCACAGGCAGTCATCTGCATTGTATCGCTGACTTTGCAGCAATCTTCATACCGACCGTGTGGGACAGAAACATGGAAGAAATGTCCAGCAGAACCAGACCAACTGGCACGACCGATTGGAGGTGTGAGAAGACAAAGCACTGATCCAGGAATACTTTCTATGTTAAAGAGTGTAATGGCAGACTAGCTCCATAGAAGGTTGTGTCTAGGAAAGAAACACGGTTAAGCAGATAAACTCTGAGTCAGTTTTTTGGTCAAGAAAATGAAACAGAGCACATACAGTTAGTTGCAGTAAAAGCTCAGCCAATAGCTATGTTTAGGAGAGAAACATGGGTAGACTCTGAGAGACAGGGCCAGCTGGATAATTTATAACATGAAGTAGCTGACAGCAGTAGGTTGGCTGATCTGCCCCCCAGGATGTTGTCACAGCAGGCCAGATGTGGCTACTGTGAAGAGAAAAAAAACAGAGGGAACAAAAAGTTAAAGTAGTGCAACTGGAACCTCAACAAAGAAAACAACATTCATAATGTAAATGTGCCTAAAGCCTGGCATCCCAATTGCTTACAAAACTTCCTGCTTCAGCCCAGCACCCCTGAGGTGTCTACAGACCATCTGTTACTTGCAGAGAGGAAACACTTCGGGATGATGCAAGCTCCATTGTAGAAAAACTCAACTAAGGAAGTAAGAAACGTCATGTGTTTGCTGCTGTGATGCGCAAAATCTTCTGCCACATTACTGGGGGTAGTTTATAGGATAACCTGAACACCATATGGACTGAAAAGCTTGTTGATTTGGCAGAAAATGACGTGATAAGGGGAAATCTTCAACTTTGTAAAATGAAGATTACTCAAGTCTGATTGGTGGAGACATGAACAATGACGGGATGTGATGCACTCTGGAGACCGACTTGCCCCTCAACTCTTAAACCGACCTTATAAAAATACAGTAAAAAAACTATCTGGGTTAAAGAGGTTGATTATTTCCATGTATCTTTTGTACATTAGGAGAACATTCCAGTTTAGTCTTCATATAAACCCATTCAACGCAGAAAGACACGGACAGCCTCTGCAAGCTTTCGCACATTCAGATGCAACCCAAGGACAATGGAAGGAAATGGGAAGCTCCCAGTACATAACCATGACTTTCAGAGGTTTCCCCAAACGTCAATGTGAAGCTTTAGAGGAATAATTTAAGAAATAATTTGATGCTCAGATCTGCTGGAACAATATTAGTCACCTGGGACAAGGAAAAAGGTGGATCCAAAGTGATGGCTGAAGGTAAGAGGATAAACGTCACGTATTGTACCATTACACTTATCATCATGGATCTACTGACTACTTTGAGATGAAAAAGGGGAATGTTACATTGAGACAACAAGCTCAAACCAGAAGAAATTTATTGCTGGATAACAAAGATTGCTGGAACTAACAGTTTATGAATTTCTATTTCAATGGTTGTTTGTCCCAGAAATACAACTCAGAGAGAAGAAACCAAGAACTTTGCCTCGGTCTGACGGGTGTGGTCTCTACAACTTTGATGGTATGCTCCTTTAATCTTTATTTTAATTAGACATACTTTTGTGAAAGTCAAGTTTGAAGTATTTAGGCTATATAAAGAAAAAAAAGGTTAAACTGTTTCTGATATACATTTTTTTTAGCTTAGACCAACAGGTTTTTTACTACCATGTTGTGATAAATGTCTGTTTTTCTTATGTTTGTTCTCTAAAAATGGACCGAAAACTGTTTTTGCTGTTGAAGCTAGATAGCCGTGACTTGAAAAAGCTGAGACTTGGTGCTTCCATACTAATCGAAAAATCTTTTCTTTACTTTTGGAACATGGACAAAAATCTTTTAATGCCTGTTTTAAACAAATAAAGTAGACATGTTCTTGTCCTTTGTGCTTTTGTGTTGAAGCAAGATAGTTATAAAAATTCCTAAACTGATTTAGATAACCTTTAATTGTAATTTTTTTCATTTTGAAATTTTATAGTTATCTTTCTGAGGGAGAACAAGCAGTAACACTAATGTGTGTTTTAGGCTGAAGCTAAAGCCTGCTTGTTTTTTGGGCGGGGGGGACTGTTATTAGACAACAGTCTGTCTTTGTTGTTGCTACATTCAATTCAATTTCAATTCAATTTTATTTATATAGCGCCAATTCATGAAACATGTCATCTCGAGGCACTTTACAAAGTCAAAATCAGTCAGATTATACAGATTGGTCAAAAATTTCCTATATAAGGGAACCAGTTGATTGCTTCAAAGTCCCGACAAGCAGCATTCACTCCTGGAGAAGCATAGAGCCACAGGGAGAGTCGTCTGCATTGTCCATGGCTTTGCAGCAATCCCTCATACTGAGCAAGCATGAAGCAACAGTGGAAAGAAAAACCACCCATTAGCGGGAAGGAAAAACCTCCAGCAGAACCGGGCTCAGTATGAACGGTCATCTGCCTCGACCGACTGGGGGTTACAGAAGACAGAGCAGAGACACAACAAGATAGACAAACAAGCACAGAAGCAAACATTGATCCAGTAATCTGTTCTACATTAGATGGTAACAGCAGGTGATCGGTCTTCCTTGGATGATGTCACAGTTAACAGAACGTCAGACCAGGTGTGCCTACTATGATGAAAAAGAGAGAGAGCAAAAAGTTAAAAGCTGAAATGACAATAGTCATTTCAATGTAATACAATGCAAATCTGGAGAACAGTAGACTGGAGAACAGTAGAACTCTATAGAGTGAGAAAATTAGACCCTGATGTCCTCCAGTAGCCTAAGCCTATCACAGCACAACTATAGAGGTAGCTCAGGGTAACATGAGCCACTCTAACTACAAGCTTTGTCAAAAAGGAAGGTTTTAAGATTAGTCTTAAAAGTAGATAGGGTGTCTGCCTCACGGACCAAAACTGGGAGTTGGTTCCACAGGAGAGGAGCCTGATAGCTAAAGGATCTGCCTCCCATTCTATCTTTAGAGACTCTAGGAACCACCAGCAGACCTGCAGTCTGAGAGCAAAGTGCTCTGTTAGGAACATACGGGGTAATCAGAGCTCTGATATATGATGGATCTTGATTATTAAGGGCTTTATACGTTAGAAGGAGAATTTTAAATTCTATTCTTGATTTAACAGGAAGCCAATGAAGGGAAGCTAAAATAGGAGAAATATGATCCCTCTTGTTGATTTTCATCAGAACTCTTGCCGCAGCATTTTGGATCAGCTGAAGGCTTTGAACTGCATTTTGTGGACTTCCTGATAGTAAAGAATTACAATAGTCCAGCCTTGAAGTAACAAATGCATGGACTAGTTTTTCAGCATCACCCTTGGACAGAATGTTTCTAATTTTGGCGACATTCCGGAGGTGAAAAAAGGAAACTCTGGAAACCTGTTTAATATGGGATTTAAATGACATGTCTTGGTCTAAAATAACACCAAGATTTTTAACTGTATTACCAGAGGCCAAGTTAATGCCATCCAGATTAAGTGATTGATTAAGAACTTTATTTTTTGAGGACTCTGGCCCAAAGATTACAACTTCTGTCTTGTCAGAATTTAAATGCAGGAAATTTAAAGTCATCCAGCTTTTGATGTCATCAAGACATGACTGCAGTCGAAGTAACTGATTGGATTCATCAAGATTTATGGATAAATATAGCTGAGTGTCATCAGCATAACAGTGGAAATTAATCCCATGCTGTCTGATAATTTTGCCAATCGGAAGCATATATTAAATAGAATTGGTCCAAGGACTGAACCCTGTGGTACTCCACAAGTGACCCTAGAGTTTGAGGAAGATTTATTATTAACATGAAAACAAAGAATACTGATAAAAATAATGCAGGATTAAATATGATACATAATCTGAATGAAAAAGAACATTTGACACTAAAATTATTTTCCTTGTAAAAAAAAGTATCGAACTTGACATTGAAGTATTTGGATGTGTCCAAGAACTTCAAATATAGGAAGGCAAACATCCAACAATCACCTCATTTATAAGAGAACACCTTTACCGACTTAAATGTCCTTAAATTTAAACCTCAATTTCAATCAAGAATCAAGAAGTTTTATTGTCACCGTGTGTTACCGTAGTGACATTTTTTCGGGACATACTCCGGCTTAGGACACTCACAACAAATAACAAACAATCACCAATGGGCACACGTAATAACATAGTGAACAATATGCACCTTTTTTTTAAGATCAAGATAGTCTTTGTGGTCTGCTAGTACTTGCACCGGGTTCCGAAAGTCAGTCCCAGCTAAACGTGATCCATTGTGTTGGATGAATCAGTCACTTGAAGCTTCTTTGATGAAATCTTGTACAATGTTCTTAAACCTGATATTCAATACTGTGCAATAAAACATTCCCTGATAGTTAAGAGTGTGCAAGAGAGTATGCATTCACAATAGTGATATGGTAACATGTAAAGCCTGCAGTAAATCTTGTGCAGTATACCTTAATATGCAGAACTGTGTAATGAAAACTGTGCAATGAAACCTTCCCTATGGTTAAGAGCATGCAAAAACTATGTATTCACAGTGGTGAAGTTTTAATGTGTACAGACTCGATAGCCCTTACAGCTTTAGCAAACAAGCTATTTCTAAGTCTGCTCGTACTAGATTTGATGCTTCTGAAGCGTTTACCTGATGGGAGAGGGGCAAACAGTGTATTGGCTGGGTGGGTGGGATATGTGGCGATGCGTCTGGTCCTTCTCTGGACTTCTGCTAGCTGATCAGCACATGATTTAAGCGTCAGACCTGACACCATGTCTGGACCTGGAGCTTTGTTGGTGTTGACCTTCTTCAAGTTTTTGAATTTACAGCCTATACACTAAAAAAAGGTGCTGAAAGTATCCAGTGTGCTGAAATCTAATAACAAATCAGATAAAATTAAAAACAATAAAATATAAAATGATGAGAAGATAGAAAAAAACTATTACATTTTAATTTGAAGAAAATTTAATAATAGTGCATTGACAGAAATCTTATCCACCAAATTAAACAAGTGAGTCTTTATTTTTGACCAAAGAACATCAACATCATGCAAGCCTAATATCTGGTCATGGTTATTACATAATGTTGGTGCCTATAATGAAAAAGCTCCCCCACCAACTATCCTTTTGAGAAACTTTGGTACAGGATCTGGGAACTGGGAACCACCCTAACACAGAATATATACCGGTTTTAAGGAGTTACCAGCTCTGACAAATACTGTGGTCCAAAGTTGTTTACTGTTTTATATGTTTGAAGCAGCACTTTAAAATCTGTTATGACCTCTGCTGCATACTGAATTGGCCTGTATTCAGAGGCCAGTACAATATGTTTTAGGCTGGTAGTAGATTGATAAACCACTTATTTATCTAAGTTTTACTGAAATAGCAAACAGCTGAAGTGCTCTAACTAGACATTTAACATGTCTTTGTGTAAAGTATTAACTTTGTTTCGGCTTTATTCCACAGCTTTGGATTTGTCCGGTGGGTTGAGGATTGTCCTGGTGGGGAAGACTGGATCGGGGAAAAGTGCCACAGGAAACACCATCCTTGGGAGAGCCGTCTTCAAAGAGGATCCGAGTCCGGTGTCTGTGACCAAACACTGTGAGACACAGAGCGGAGAGGTGGATGGGATTTCAGTCCAAGTGGTCGACACACCGGGGCTGTTCGATACGGGCATCACAGAAGAGGAGCTAAAGTCTAGGATAGAGGAATGTGTCAAAATGTCGGTTCCTGGACCACATGCTTTCCTTCTGGTGATTCGGCTTGGAGTCAGGTTCACGGAGGAGGAGAGGAATGCTGTGAAGTGGATCCAGGAAAACTTTGGAGACGACGCATCCATGTACACTATCATGCTGTTTACGTGCAAGGATCAAGGCAAAGCAGACAATGCCCTGAAGGAGTGCAAGGAGCTCCGGAGACTATCAATCACATTTGGGCGCAGGTACCACGCCTTTAACAACAACGACGCAGAGGATCGAGCCCAGGTCACAGAGCTCATCAACATGATCAAGGAAATGGTACAAGACAATGGAGGGAAGCACTACACAAACGACATGTATGAGAAAGCCCAGAGGAAGCTAAAAGAGGAGGAGGAACGTAGGAGGCAGGAAGAAGAAGAGCAGAAGAAGGAAGAGAGGAAGGTTTGGGATGAAGAGAGGGTGAAGCAACAAAAAGAACGAGAGAAGAAGAAACAAGTTCGGAGGAAGAACATCCGCGTGGCTTCGGCTGCTGCGGTTCTGTTGGTGTTAGCTGGGGTTGTTATAGCAGTGGGGGCGAACACCACTGTGGCTCTGGCTCTAGGAGCTCCTACACTCGTCTTGGGGGTTTTATGTGGTCTAACTGCCATTTGTTTATGGAAAGGAATAAAATGTAAGACCAAAAAGAATAGTCCAGTGTAACAAACACAATGGGAAGGTAATGTCTGTTAGCAGTAATATCCTTAATGAAGGTTGGATGCACAATAATTTCAGCAACACTGGCTAATATTGGTTTATATTTCATACCTTTACAGGTATATATATATACTTTGTTTCTTAGTCAAATAAGGCAAAGGATGACTGAAAAATGCATTTACATTAGAAACATTATTTAATCAGTAAGGCAATGTTTTCAAGCAAAGCTGTAATTGAATTCAACTGTTAAATTCACCTTTAAAGGCTTGGATGAAGTTCTTCAACCTACAACCCTGAAATTTCCCACAAATGGATAATATTTGACCTTACCTGCAAGTCTTGGCAACATGGATGTGCTGAAATTATCTGTATTACTGAAATACCATATACTATACACAATACTGCTGATTATAAAAAGAGAAAAAAAATCAATCATGTTTTGTCCTTTGATACACTTTGGATTAAATTAGAAATAACAGAACTTTGCGACAATAAAGAACCAGTATAATATACAAGGCTTTTTGTATTGTCTGCAATGTTTTCTCTCCGTCATTTGTTTTATGTAAATCACACTTGAAAAAGTAATTTTAACTCACTAGAAAGTTGTATGCCAAAAAATAATGTTAGAGCATATATTATGTACATACCTTAACGGACAAATTGTTAAATAGATGCTCAATGTAGATGACCTGCCTTATCTAAACAATGACCTACTGCTGTTTCCTGTGCTGTATTAATAGTAACCTTACAAGCTCAAAGGAAATGTGAAACAATGGGGGGGGATTCTCCCTTATTTTTTCTGTTTTTTTGAATCCACTGAAATGACTCACAAACAGCTTTTTGAGCTTTCAGCACTATTCAAATAAATTATATTTCCTTTTATAATGTAGGCATCGATCTACTATTTCTACTAGCCTTTGTTCTTTTCTATTTTGCTTTCTTTGAGATTTGACCTACTGATTCCAGTAGTGGGGAGTGATTTCAAAGAAATAAGTGTACATAACTCTCTTTATGGAAAAAGTTGAAATAGGAAAAACATTTTCAGTCTTTAACTGATTAGAACCAATCAGAAAAACAAAATGTCACTTTTGATAGTAAAAATCTGTTTATTGCAAACATGCACATGTTAGTAATTGAAAGGACCTTGCCTGGTCCTTTCTTCACAGGATTCTCTCAGGGTTGCATGCTAGATTAAAGGGGATGCATCGTGCCCTTCAATTCTCCCTTTTCACGTCAAAATCATGCAGTTGTGGCTTAAAAAGACTGGTCTGAATTCCTCATTAATTTACTCCCACATTCCCCCCCTTTTCCCCTGTTCTGAGGTGAGTCTGAAAGCAACTTGTTTTTGTATGATCTCTTTAAATCTAAATACTGTGATATAATTGTAAAAAAAAAAAAAGAAACAGAGATAACTGAAGAGCTTGATAAATACGACCCAAAAAGTGTATAATGATATCAAAGCAGCCCCTGGACACACTCACATTTTCTGCCTTAAGTCTGAGTGGCCTCTGTGTCGAACTGGTAACCTGTCTGGTTTCCACCTCTCGCCCAATGACTGCTGGATAGGCACCAGCAACCCTGCTAGTAGCGTCTATAGTGATTGGATCAATTTTCTGACCTGCTTAATCCCTCATGGGGTTGCTGGTGCCTATCTTATCTCCAGCATTCACTGGGCAAGAGGTGGGGTACACCCTGGACTGGTCGCCAGTCTGTCAAACAACCATTCACACTAACA
The DNA here is from genome assembly GCA_037039145.1 of Fundulus diaphanus. Lineage (NCBI taxonomy): Eukaryota > Metazoa > Chordata > Actinopteri > Cyprinodontiformes > Fundulidae > Fundulus > Fundulus diaphanus. Next base: position 23,178,400 of record CM073123.1, on the reverse strand, counting down.
CCTAAGGAGAATTTAGAGAAGCCAATTAACCTAAGAGTCATGTTTTTGGACTGTGGGAGGAAGCCAGAGTACCTGGAGAGAACCCACACATGCACAGGGAAAACATGCAAACTCCATGGAGAAAGACCCAGGGTTGGATTTGAACCCTGAATCTTCTTGCTGCAAGGCAGCAGTGCTACCCACTGCACCACTGTGCAGCCCTATTATTATTATCATTGTTATTATTTTTAAACCTTTATTTATACAGGTAGTCTCATTAATGGTTCTCATTTACAAGGTAGACATGTTGGAGCATATTAAAAACTCATACAGAAGAGCTATACTGTATATTGTCCCCTCTTCCTGTTCATCTCAACAACTCTGTAGTTTCCTGTACTGTGTCACATCAAATTGCCACGAGTACGTGGCATTTACTCAATTCAATTAAATTTTATTTATATAGAGCAAATTCCCAACACATCATCTCAAGTCCCTTTACAAAGGCAAATTCCACCAAATCATACAGATTAGTCTAAAAGTTTCCTATCAAAGGAAACACAGCAGATTGCATTGAGTCTTGACAAGCAGCATTCACTCCTCATGTAAGAGCGTAGAGCCACGGTGGACAGTCGTCTGCATTGTCGATGGCTTTCAGCAATCCCTCATACTAAGCGTGCATGTAGTGATAGTGGAGAGGAAAACTCCCCTTTAATGGGACGGAAAGACCTCCAGCAGAACCGGGCTCATTATGAACGGCCATCTGCCTCGACCGACTGGGGGTTAGAGAAGACAGAGCAGAGACACAGAAAAGCACAGAAGCACAGATTGATCCAGGAATCCGTTCTATGTTATAAGGTAATAGCGGGTGATCTGTCTCCACTGGGTGATGTCATAGCTAACAGAAATCATGTCTGATTGATGTCTAAATCCCCTTTTACTCTATTTCACTTGCTATGCTCCGCTCGGCCGGACTTTACTCTATCCCATTTGTGTTCGTTTTCAACAGACTCGAGGTGTATTTCACAAAAGCCAAATTTGGAAATCCAGGATAAGCACTAAAACCAGGCCTGACAGAGCGTGATCAATGTGTCCTGGTTTTATCTGTTTCACAAAGGTTGACAAGCATGGATCAGGAAAGAGTATCACAGGAAACACCAACCTTGGGGGATGTTACCAGATGCTGTGAGACACCAAGCCAAGAGATAGATGGGATTCCAGGCTAAGTAATCGACACTCCGGAGTTGATTAATACTGGAATCACAGAGGTGGAACTAAGTCTAGGACAGAGGAATGTGTCAAGATGTCAGTTCCTGGACCTCACACATCCCCCAATGAAGATTAGGCTCGGGGCCAGGTTCACAGAGGCGAGACGTGCTGTGAAATGGGTCCAGGGAAACAATAAACACCATATTTACCTTTAAAGATCAAAGTCAAACAGACAATGGTCTGAAGAAGTGTAAGGAGCTGCAATGACTCTTGAATACATTTGGATGCATCTTCCCCACCCTCAACAACAATGATAAAGTTTTCCATTCAATTCAATTTTATTTATATAGCACCAATTCATAACACATCATCTCAAGATGATGTGTTGTGAATTGGTACTATGATATCAGCACAATTAATCTAAACTGTTAATACAAGGAAGAATGGAATTATGCATTCACTTTCTTTACACCAATTTCTGACCTGAACACCTGAATATCACAGCTGAAATATTGACTCATTGGACCAGGCACCATTTTTCCAGTCTGTAATTGACCACTTTTGATATGTCTGTGTGAATTGGAGCTTCAGTTTCCAGCTCTTAGCTGACAGGATCAAACTCTGTGGTTTTCTTCTGCCGTAGCCCATCTGATTCAAGGCTTAATGGAACGTGTGTACAGAGATGGTATTCTGTGTTCATGCATTGTAAAAAGATGGTTATTTGAGATGCTGTTGTCTTTTTTATCATCTTGAACCAGTCTACCCATTCTTCAATCAGGAAGTTTTGTCCATACAACTGATGCTCTGAGAGATCAGATTTATATTTCCTGAAATACTCAGATCAGCCTGTCTGGCTTAAATGACACATTCAAAGTCTCATAAATCCCTTTTCTTCCTCATTCTGATGCTCGGCTTGAACTTTAGTCTTCTTCACAACATCTAGATACCTAAGTGCCCCGGCTTACTGCCATCTGAATGGTGAATTTGTTGTTTGAGATTAACAGTTAAACAGGTGGACCTGATAAAGTGTCCACTCAGTGTATTCAAACCTCAATTAACTCATGTGCAGAAAACTGATATTCTTGGTATCTGCAAACTGATATATTAATATGACATACAGTACATATGGGGACGACAGTGGTGCAAGAGCTTGGAGTTTGTCTTGTAACTGAAGGCTGCGCCGACCGTCTCAGTCGTTGTCTTTGGGTAAGGCTCTTCAGCCACTGCTTGCTGGTGGTGGTCAAAAGGCCCGGTGGCACCGATGGTGACAGCTTCAAACCTGTCAGTTTGCCCCAGGGCAGCTGTGGCTACAATGTTGCTTACTACCATCAGCGAATTTGTGAATGACTGAATGTAGTGTGAAGTGTTTTGGGGCCCTAAGGACTTGACAAGGAGCTATACACGTGCAGGCTATTTTTACAATTGTATATGCAATATGAAAGATAATGTCTAAAATATAAAATGGAATTATGTGATGTTGTTTTATCCTGTATGTGGCTTGTAAACTGCATGTCAAACAAGTCCTTTCTTCTTTTTGCACAGACGATATTTTGCTTATTGATTTTAAATATGATGGAATTGGAAGAAGGATCCGTTCATTTCACAGCTTTCTAATAAAACTTTTTTAACCATTATTTATCCAGGATAAATCTCATTGAGTAATAAAGGACTACAGAATATGAACCGGGCTTACTTAATATAATGATCACATTTATTCGAAGTCTTAGCACTCTTCTCATTTTCTTTCTTTTGCGTATCTTCTATAGTCTACCAAAACCTGTTTTTATGAGAGGGCCTGCCAGACCCCTTTGCCCCAGTGCCAAAAAGTAGGTTAAATAGGCCCTGTCTACAATAAACACAGGCCCTTAATGGAGGTTTATCTGTTCCATTTGACCTACCATTTAAAATGTGGCACATGTTATTGATGTTATCTTTAATAATTTCTTTCATTTCTGTTCTATTTAAAGGAGACTTTTCATGCAAAATCCACCTTTTTCCTACCTCTTTTGGTGTCTACTTGGAGTCTCTAGGAGTGCTGAAAAGTTGATTGTAGTCTGTCCACTTACTGTGTAGATATCTTTATGTTCTTTTTGGGTGATATTTTCCAAGCCATTCAGTTTTCTCTACTCCCTATTTTGAATTCTGAACAATTGCATCACAGTATTTGCAGCTAAACCGCTGAACAAGGTCACAGACTTCCAGCTTACCATTCTCGCGAAAGGAAGAACTGAAAAGCATGATATGTCCCCTTTAATGGGTCCCCAAGTTTGGTTTGACTGTTTTTTTTACATTTGTCAGCAATCTTCTGTATACGTACCTTAAATAAAAGGTTAACATTGAACCACACATCTAAGTACCTTATGTTATCCATGTGCTTAAGTGTTCCCCTACGATGGCCGGGAAGTGCAAAACAAAAATACAAAATCTGAAACACTTTTACAAATATTGAAACAAATTTACATTTCAGAAAGCAAATTTACAAAACACGAAACACTTTTACAAAACTTGAAACAAATTTACATTTCAGAAAACAAATTTACAAAACACGAAACACTTTTACAAATATCGAAACACATTTACATTTCATAAAACACATACAAAAGACGAAAATCAAACGGAAAGGGAGGGACTGTCTTCGAAGTTTACCCGGAAGTGATAACGGGAGCCTTCATGATGAAACAAGATGGCCGCCAATCGAGTTGCGTTTTGCCCGTTGCGTTTTTCGGCACACATATGAGCAGATTAACGCGTTTTTGTTTGTCGTGTGGTTTGTCCTTGGAGTTTTTAAATTTCACAGAACAGACGGAAGAACCAGATATGCTGCAGCAGTGCATACATTATGTTGATGAGGGTTACGCGTACGCTGTAATCGTAGACATGTCATGTTTACACGGTGTACACATCAGCTGGAGACTGCGGTCAAGTGAGCCCTCACTTGTTTTTGTTGGTCACGTAAACACTAAGGATTACGGCAGTGACGGCTGACCCTACTTTTCAAAATAAAAGCAACATTTTCGCGGTCTATCGATCAAGTGTTTTTACACATTTACATTATAATTTTTTATGCTTTGTGTCATTTTTTCTATTATTCTGGTCTGCTGGTGAAAATGGAAATATATACTTTGGTCACACTCTTTAGCCTCAAAACTACTCAAACAACTTATTTTTTTTTACAGGTGACTACTTTCACTTACAGATGACAGATGATCTCCAGAAGTCAATCTACATGATTTGGGATTTAAAAATAAAGGCATTTAAAAATCTCTACATTCACTCAATTTGACCTGTGTTGTTGTAAATGTTGCTACAGAATTGGACGTTTTATGTGAATACTATATCAGCATGACAATAGAAAACCTCCTGATCTCGCTCAACAAGTTTCAGCCAATTCTGATGTGGAATTTCAAAATAAGAGCCACTAGAAATCCGTATATATTAAGTAATTTTGACCAAAGTTGCTGTCACTACAGCAACTAAACGGTAGATACTGAATCGATGCTTCCACTTCAGCATGACAGTAGAACACCTGCAGATGTGATCTCTTGTTCATTGATGCTGCGGGGTCATTCAAGTTTGGCTAATATTCTGTCAGCACACCACCTCTTCCTTTCTGTAACGGTAAGTCCTCCATTCTAATTCATAACAGTCTAATCTTTAATGGCAATTTGGATATATATCAGGAAAGCAAGTAGAAAAATATGGACAGTTTATAGTCGTCACTACAAACTATCCATATTTTTATATAAATGTGACAGCAAGGACTGTAATATAAATAAAAAGTAACCAAGACTTTGTTTAAAGGTGCAATTTGCCGTGGCCAAGGTCTGACCGGATTCTCCTGAACAGATGAGAAGCGCCATCCCCAAAAGGCTGAATGATGGATGTTTCCTGCACCACAAAGAATGAAATGGCCAACAAATATGCTATAAGTGAAATGTTAAAACTTAACAATGTTTTACCATTTTAAAAGTTAAATGTAATTACATTTAGTGTAAACAAATTGCATAAACTCAATAAATGAAAAACTGTATCTTCTTGCCAGTTTATGTACATAAGATACACTTTTATACATCCACTTGATCTAAATATGAATAATTCAATTCAATTTTATTTATATAGCGCCAATTCATGAAACATGTCATCTCGAGGCACTTTACAAAGTTAAGTTCAATCATATTATACAGATTGGGTCAGATTATACATGCAAATTACATAAGCATGTGAAATGGATTGCAAAATTTAATAATACACATGTTAGTTGGACACAATTATTGTATAAGTAAACATTTAAATAGTCTGGAAATATGGATATACAATACTTAAAGTTATTAAAAATGAAAAGTAATTCCAAAATGTAAAACCTCAAGGTGCTAAAAAAATAAATATTTAAAAGCAGAAATCCAAAACACATTCTTGTGTATTATATTTCCTCTGGTTTACAGTAAAATAACTAATCAGGATCTTTTTGACATGTAAACTTCTCTGCTTCCTCACATATGATTTCCCCTGCATGTTCACAGGAGCTGCACAGATTCTAAAGACTTGGTCTATTTTATAAACCAAGTTGATAGTTACAGTCTGGGAGATTATTGTGAAAACTTTGAGCCTCCTGATAAATCTTTCCACATGTATGTGGACATTTGCAATCTTCCTTGTGGCAGTTACATCCTCATCAGACAACTGCCCTCCTTTTATGAGTGAATGCTGGTAGAACAAGGTTAAATCGCCTCTCAAACAGCAGATCTCCGATGGTAAAGCCTCTATCTGCCGTCACTTCATCGCCAAGACGAAGATACTCCAGTTTTTTTCCCAGCCACATGCATTCTTCTTATTCTCTTCTCCTAGGTGTGATCATCAGTGCCTGTAGTGTGAGCATATTTCTTCATAGGTGACTGATTATGGAGAGGTCTGGTCAGCCTCTGCATCACAGCGGCTGTCATCTGTCAAACACAAGACCACAATAAGTTTATTAAACAGCATAAAACATACCAACACCAAGCTAATAGAGCACCACCTGCATCATTACTCATTCAAATATTCATATCACACAGGTTCCTTCCAGTTTTTACAAACAGCCTTTGTTAGTATCTGGGATGCCATTTGTAAGGTTACACAGTCAAAATCTAACAGCAATATTTTGGGTTCTTTACTGTGATAAGAGGATTAAAATGGTCTTTCATTTTTAAAGTTCTATTTTCAACATACATTTATACAGTTACTTATTTGTAAATGTCACAGTTCCAAACTAAATATTTAATTACACAGCTAAATGTTCAGTTTGTAAACCAAGCATTTAATTTTCAGATTTAATATTTAACTACAAATTAAATGTTTAGTTTACAAACTAAACGTTTACTTTGGAGCTAAATATTAAGCTTGTTATTTAAATATTTAACTTGGAACTGTGACTTATAGATTTATGAATAACAAAAATATGAAAAACGAACCCTGCCTTTTATCTCTCATTGTATAACTTTACAAACGGAACCCCATAGACCTACCAGCAGGGATGTAAAAATATCCAGATAATGATTTACAGAGGGAACAAAGCCAAAAGACGGCTGTCTTCATGTAAAAGCACATGTTTTATCAAGAGCGACACAAACTAAGGAATAAGAGTTAAAGATTGCTAACGTAAACATCCCTCAGCTTACCTGTGTCTCTCCTCTTTGTCTCCTTGATTTAGTTTTTAATGGAACTTCGTAGCCCAGCCACTTTTCTGGCGTCGTGGGTCTTCTGTCGGTCTTTTGTCCACAAAATGAAAACAAAAAACATACGGTCGCTTCGGTGGTTTCTTCAAATTTACACCGTGTACACCGTGTAAACATGACATGTCTACGATTACAGCGTACGAGTAACCCTCATCAACATAACGTATGCACTGCTGCAGCATATCTGGTTCTTCCGTCTGTTCTGTGAAATTTAAAAACTCCAAGGACAGACCACACGACAAACAAAAACGCGTTAATCTGCTCATATGTGTGCCGAAAACGCAACGGGCAAAACGCAACTCGATTGCCGTCCATCTTGGTTCATCTTGAAGGCTCCCGTTATCACCCCCGGGTAAACTTCGAAGACAGTCCCTCCCTTTCCGTTTGATTTTCGTCTTTTGTATGTGTTTTCTGAAATGTAAATGTGTTTCGAGATTTGTAAAAGTGTTTCGTGTTTTGTAAATTCGCTTTCTGAAATGTAAATTTGTTTCAATATTTGTAAAAGTGTTTCAGATTTTGTATTTTTGTTTTGCACTTCCCAGCCACCGTAGTTCCCATATAATCTAAATTATACTTTAGGATTCGCCCTTTTTTATAGCGAAACATATAACTAATGTTTTCTCAACTGACAGATGAAACCCCCATTCATGTGACCATCTTTTTTACCTTATTGATCACCTGTTTGCATTTTATTTTTAAGATTATTAATATTCACATCTTACCTATAATGCCATGTCATCCACATATGGTGCTCTACTGATTCTGAAATCTTTATTATTAAAAACATTGTTATCATTATACACTCGCCGGCCAAATAATTAGGTACACCCGTCCAACTTCTTATTAACACAAATTTCTAATCTAACCATCTCAAATAGAAGCCATTTGAGTCGATGCAGTACATCCCCCCACCTCTGTGGCACTACACAGACAGCCCTCCTCTATTGACCGTCAGAAAGACATATCATGTTTTTTGATAGATGACGGAGCAAAAGGCATACATTTCTAAAAGTCAGATGAGCCAGACAGGATGTCATATATGGAAAGGACATGAATATATTATGAAAATATTTTTATTCTCAGAATAACAATATTTGCACTTCAGTTGTAAAATCTCTGTTTAGATTGTTTCTAGTTCCTGAAATAATAAATAATGAACACGTTGAAAACTGTATTGCTGTAATGTAGTTGTTTTCAATTGTGGTTCTAAGGACCCACTGTCCTACATGTTTTAGATGATTCAGCTCCAGCACACCTAAATCAAACGATTAAAGGCGCATAGCCGCATTAATTGACTAATTTTTTAAAAATGTATACATCAGTAGCTCACTCTGGTTGCACACAAAGTTTTTATGAAAAATTATCATGTCCTGCTGGTGCCGTTTGTTGACAGGTACCCGAAAAAGGGACCATGTGACCCCTGTCCTGGCCTCACTTCACTGGCTGCCTGTATATTTTAGGATTCATTTTAAAATTCTTATGTTTGTTTTTAAATCATTGCATAATCTTGCCCCAGCTTACCTCACTGAGCTTCTTCAACTCCACATACCCCATCGGTCTCTCAGGTCAGCAAATCAGCTGCTCTTGGAGGTACCGAGAACAAAAAGGAAGCTCAGAGGGGACAGGGCTTTCTCAGTTATGGGCCCCAAATTATGGAATGACTTACCTTTGCAGGTCAGAGAGGCCCCTTCTCTGTCCACTTTTAAAGCTCGTCTTAAAACCCATCTATTTAACTTGGCTTTCAACACCAGCGAGATCTAGTTTAAAGTGTATGTCTTTGTTTTTAAACTACTTTTAATTATAATTATTTTTATTATGCTGTGTTTTTGGATTGTACAGCACTTTGTATCAACTGTGGTTGTTTTAAAGTGCTTTATAAATAAAGCTGGTATGGTATGGTATGGTATGGTGTATTAATTGTTATATTGGTGTTTTATGTTTTGTTACTGCTCAATTTGTTAGTAATAGATCTCTCTCTCTCTCTCTCTCTCTCTCTCTCTCTCTCTCTCTCTGCAAATACAAAAAGAAATCAGCCAAGTAGACAAAATGTTTTTGAAATTTGCCTCTGTGAGGAAAATGTGTTTGCTCTGTGATGTCACATGTTTCACAACACTCCTGAGAATGCAAACCTGTATGAGGAGTTTTTTCACATTTTCTCAGTTCGCTTGGCACCAAGCCTTTTATACTGAGCAACAAAAGGTGATAGATGACTTTCATGCTTTGAGTGAGTATTTGGAATTGTAACATGGTATTGCTCCATTATTCTATATGTACAAAATAATAACAAACTAAATAATCTAGCAGCTCTTTATTTTTCTCATGTTAGATTTGATCCTTCATGAATTAATGTATCTGGCGGCTGAGCACAGAGAAATCCTCAGGACCTATACTAGAGTCCATTTGATGTTGATTTTAGCTCTGCTTCTAATACTCTTTTGACCACATTGCAACACGAGTGTTAACATATCCATCCATCCATCCATCCATCCATCCATCCATCCATCCATTTTCTGACCAGCTTAATCACTCATGGGGTCGCGGGGGTTGCTGGTGCCTATCTCCAATGTTCACTGAGCGAGAGGCGGGGTACACCCTGGACGAGAGACAGACAGGACAAACAACCATTGTCGCACACACTCACACCTAAGGACAATTTAGAGAAGCCCAACATACCCATATATCATCAAATAGTTTCACTCATTCCTCACCAGTTGTTCCCAGCAGGTCAGGGTGAACAGGACTCTGTCTGATCCTTTTTTACCATGACATAACAGAGAGCATTATTGGGTTCAGCATCACAGCCTGGTTTCTGGACCTGTCTGTCCAATCGAAGGCTCGGCACACCCATCTCATTCAATGAACTATAAAGCTGATGGATGTCAAGCAACACACCTCACGTCTGATCATCTTTAAGGAAACAGGGACCAGATAGACCCAGAATATTATCTCAGATCCCACTGACATCCTGTATTCAGAGTATTAGCGTCTTTCCTTGGGTCAGAGTGGCAGAGTTCCTGCAGGTAGATCGAACTTCTGCAAGAACTCCTTTGTTCCTTTCTTGATCAAAGCCTTAAATATCAATGAAAACACTAAACTGTGCTTGCAGAATGTTACGGTAATATTTCATAGGATTATGATTATTTAGTGGCCGGACATTGTGCAATATGCTGCAGGGGACAGTGGATAGAAGTGTGAATGTTACATGATGTTTACAGATCTTATATTTATGGAACATCCAGTGTTTGTATTCAAGACAAATTTCCTTGAGACAATAGTTAATCCTGTCTTAAAAATATTGCAACAAAAAGAAAATAACAACAAAATCATTCTTTAATATAGTTTTAATAAATGTTTTTCAGTTAAAACAAAATATATTGTAATGCTTTCCCCATACAATCTATACACAATCAAAATGATCAACATTAACTTTAAAAGATGCTAAAAAAGTATGAAACACAGGTAAGAACTTATGAAAGAGAAGATTGCACTACATAAAAGTCAATTTTCTGAATTACTCTGGCTACTGTTTGGTTTAGGACGTGTCCACCATCCAATACCTCGCAAAATCGCTGCACCCCCAAGTGCCAACATTTGTGGCATAGATAAAGCTGCGACTTCCTCTCCCAGCAAAGCAGCACCTGCTGCAGGTGCAGCTGCTGCACCTCCTACTGCCCACATTAAACGAACTCCAGCAGATTCCGCATATTGTCCGACCTGGCGCCACCATAGTTTTCTCTGGGCCTCTTTATAAATGTTGATGGTATAATGATCTCCATTTAACTCTACCGCTCTGTCTATGGCTTCAAGCAGATCAGCCACCTGAGTGCTATTTCTTCTGGTTGTATTGTCAAACACAACATACCCAGCTTTACAGTCTCTGATAAGCTTCTTCAGATCTTCACTTTTGCACGAGTAGCTCTCAATGGTGTCTTTGAGCTCATCACCTCTGGTGAAAACAACAATTGTGTACTTTGAGACTTCTTCACCAAAGTTTTCTGTGATCCACTCGACGGCATTCTGCTCCTCCTCTGTGAAGCGTACAGAGAGATTGATAACTAGCAGGAATATATGTGGTCCAGGGAGAGACAGTTCAATACATTTCTGTATTTCACTTTTCAGCTCTTTCTCAGGAATGGATGTGTCAAACACCCCAGGAGTGTCAATGACAGTCACTGTTCGGCTGTCCAGGTTTGCAGTTTCTCTTTTACATTTTGTTGTCACAGAGGAAGGAGACATTTCTTCGAGAAAAGCTGTCCTTCCCAGGATGGTGTTTCCTGTTGAACTTTTACCGGATCCAGTCTTGCCCAGGAGGACAATTCTCAGGTCTTTGGCTGCACCAGACAAAATGTGTTGAAAAATTAAAAATCTAAATTGTAAGCTCTATATTTTATTTATTTTTTAGAAAGGAAGAAATACAAACTTTTAGTTGAGGATGAATCCATGTTTAATAAGATATAAAGAAAAATCCAGAGAAATTAATCTGGACCAAACTGGACTTCAATCAACAAAAGTAAGTCGGCATTTAGCTTTAACTTCCTGCTGTTTGGTTTTATACGTTCATATTCCTACGTCAGCATGTCCCTTCTTTTCTCCTCCTTAAACATTCTTTCAGTAAAACGAAACCATCTTGTGTGCCTCAGCCTAGCTGTTCCATGAAAAACAAAACTCAGACAACAACTGATAACAACAAAAAAGGGTTTTATCCCAGAATTTTGAAAAGCATGTGGCATTTTTATCATGTTTTTTCAGAGTCAATAAGTTTGAATTAACGGCAATAATGGACAATAATAAGCTATTTATTAACTTAGGAAAGAAAAATACAAACCTTTAGTTGAGGTTGAATCCAATGAATCCATTTTTAATAAGGTCTAAAGATAAAACCAGAAACAGAAATCTGAATAAAACTAGACTTTGAACAGCAAAGGTAGGTCTGAACTTGGCTCTACCTTCTAGCTATTTGGTTTTCTGTGTTCCTATTCCTACGTCACTAAAGTTGTCCCTCCCCGTTTTGTCCTGAAACATTCTTCCAGTGAAATGAAACCATCCTGTTTGCCTCAGCCCGGCAGTTTCATGCAAGACGAAACTCAGACTAAATCTGATAACAACAAAAAAGGGTTTAATCCCAGAATAATAAAAAGCAGGTGGCATTTTGATCTGAGTGTTGATGTAATTTTTAAGACTAGTTGGCTTGACAAGTTATGTTTTAAAAGAGCAAGCACTCAAACTTCTGCCTAATCTGTCACTTTCCTATCAGCTGACACAGGGTGGCAAATTGAAATGCAGTTTTAGAAAATGTAAAGGTTGGATATTGTCTGATAAACTTCCAATCAGAGCTCTCCAGAGCTCCTTATCTGCTATTACCCCTGCCCCCACTCTCCTGCTATTTGCTTCGTCTTGTGTTTTTTGTGCCATTTCTTCATAGCAACCGAAAGCTCTAAGGCAATTATGGATCTCGTCAGCTGGTCTCTCAACGCTATTGATCAAATTTTTTCAACTGGAAAGCAAAGGACCGGGGAGCGTGCCTGTCCCGACGGAACTTTTTTTGCGGGATACATCCTGGACCCGTGGCAGAAATGGTCCACGGTGTGCCTCTCAATTCTTTCTGTTGAGGACGTCGAAGATGTCTACTTATTCGGATTTACGATACTTGGATTCCTCTTTTTTGGCCTCGGAGGATATTTAATGTATCAACACCCTCAAAAGCTGCTGGCGGTCAATATGGCCTTGATGAGACTGCCAGCGGCAGTCGACGCAATCACGAGGTCGTTGAATGAACAAAACGGACGGCTTGATAAGCTGACCGCAGTTGTGGCACAGAGATGAATGGGATAAAACCTGGAAGTGTGGACGTTACTAGTGTTAGGAAAATGTGAATGTAATCATTTTATTTTTTATCAAGTTACAGCCATTTGGTTTGTTTAAGAAATTGCTTTCAGGAAGGTTTTGTTGTATTTACCCCTAGGCAGGAATAACAAATGGTTCCTTCTTTGCTTTTTTAACCTCCTGACCGTTTTTAACCCCCTTGCTGTAAATTCCTGAAACCTCCTGACCCAACCCTCCTGACCCCCTCTTTGATGTGTGATAATAAAGGCAGAAGGACAGAGATGACTCGGCGCAGACGATCCTAAACTTTTCAGGGAGTGTAGTTCTCCGTTTGGGTTCATCTTTCCTTTTCTATAGAAAATGTCTAAAACTTGTGTTGTGTGGTTTTCATTCTAGGATAAAAGGGGTTATCTTTAATAACCCTATCAACTAGCCCATCGATTGGATTATTGGAATATTGGATCCTGGAGCCAGCAGCGAAAAGACTCTAAGGCTGACAGAAAAGTTGGTGTCAGCTTGTTCTCACAACAAATTCTGTGTTTTCAATCGGACTCCCCGCTATCAAATTCTCCCTGAGTTGTTGTGGCGAGATCACACAAATCCCCTGGTCCCCCCCACCTTCCTTGCTGACATCTGTGGAGGAGTCAAGCTGGAGCTGCGAAGTGATAGACTTTCCATCAAGGACACTGCCTGCCGGAGGGACGGCCTTCATGGACATACAGATTTCCACACAATATGCACCCAGACACACATATGCTCACAAATACGGATGACTTTACCCGACCTGCACTCAAATGTTTACCTTCTGCATACATGTTGTATTGTGTTATTTGTGCTTTCGTGCTATGAGGGTTTTTTTGTGTCGGTTGTTTGTCTCTTTATCGGTGAGAGCATAAATAGGCAAACATCTGTCTCTTTTTTTTCTCCCCCCTCTTTCCGCCATGTTGTTGCTTTCCTTCAGTTTCCTGATGCCGCCGCGAACGGCTGCCACGGTGTGTTGGTGCGCTGTCTGCACCATCATCACCAAGTCAAATTCCTTGTATGTGCAGACCTACTTGGCGATTAAACTTGATTCTGATTCTTATTCTGAAAATCCGGATAAGAGACCAATATTTGCTGGTAATATTTTTAAAGCCATGGTTTCACATGTTTAAAAGAAGAGAAAAATTATAACTTAAGTACCGTATTTTTCAAAACATAAGGTGCAACGGATTATAAGGCGCATTACATCTTCCTCACAAGTGTGTAATATCACCCCACCCCTCCAGTAGGGTGACCAGACATCCAAGATTTCCGGGGACAGTTCCTGTTTTGGATGACCGGTCTCCTGAAAAAGCTGTCCGTGAAAATGTCCCTGATTTCAGTGTATCATGATGGAGAAAAAAGTTGTCCCGACAATCGCAAGTGCAACTAATGTGAATTATGTGAATTACTTCTGTATGAGTTGGTTGTGCTGTTCTTTTTACATCTCTCTTTGCAGGTGAAGAAGCATACTGAGGAAGTTTTGTCAATCTCTCTCCTCTGTCTTCTCTTTCTTTCACCTTTTCTCCTTTTTTTCTTCTCATTTTCTCTCTTCTTCTACTTTTTCAATGTAGTGTTCACATAACATGAATTATTCCCTGCATAAATCATAATAAAACTACATATATAAATCAAGCAGTGTGAAAAGCGATAATGGTCCACTTATGAGAATACAATCTGTTGGGCTTTTTCTGGCATTAAGACAACAATTCTTATTGCCACATTGCCAGACAGGACACTATAAAAAAATAATTATGTGAATTATGAATTACATTTTAAAATCATAATGTTACAGATTAAAATAGAGCTGCTTGGGGAAAACAAAAGTAACAATCCAAATTAGGCTCAGACAGCTTCGGGTTTAACCCTCCCCAGGCTGAGACATTTGATTTCATGCTGAAAAAGTATGGGCCTGTGTAATGTTCTGTTTTGGTTTAGGTTTTAGTTTGGTTATTTTATCAGCTAGGCCTCTCTTTTGCCTCAGGTTTTGTTTTGGTCTGTCTTGTTTAGATTGTTGTTTACTGTTTTAGTTTATCCTGTTATGTCTTCATTAGCTTCTTAGTTTTTTTTATTTATTTTTTTATCTGTTCTTGTTTTGAGCCTCAGCACTGATGTCTGGTCTAATTACTTAATCTGCACACCTGCCTAACTCCACTCCTGCTGCAATCACCTCTCACCGGTTTCACCTGCTTCCACCTCCATATAAACTGTTGAGACCAGACATCAGTGCCAGGGGCCCGTTCTTCGTACGTTGCTTAAAACATCCAAGATCAAATGAGACATCCAAGATGATTTCATCGGGCTAATCATGATCTGGCTAATTGGGTTCTTCGAACACACCTGTTGTTTATGATTAGTATGGCTGGATTGAGTTATCTGAGACAACTGTGCGTTCATGCGTTTGTTTAAAAGGGGAAATGTATCGATAGTAGAAACAATGATCAGCAACGCTGCTATTGGCTGTTCAGCATGGCCAAAGAACGCGCACAGTTTTTCTCCCAAGCAGAAAAAGAGCTTTTAATGGAAGGTTATGCCGAATTTGAGTTATTAATTAAAACGACAGGGAACACCTCAAAGTCTGCTAAAGCCAGGAGAGAGGGCTGGCAAAAAGTAGCAGACAAATTACATGCATAAGTGGTGTCCATGTTAGATGTTTCTATCACTTTCTACAGTATGTATTTTTGCTTTTTAATAATTTCATATTTACTTTGTTCTTTTATGTCAGAGCCTCCACGGGACCCACTAGAACATGGGGGAAAAGTGAAGTACAAGAATATTCTACAAAATGGTAGCCTTTAATTAATATACTGTATTTTTAAAAGCAACTTCTTCCTCTTTTTTAAAAGCCACTGTTGAATGATGTGCTTTTTACTTTTGTTGCATGAGACATGTTTCACCCTTTCTTTTTCTTTCACAAAATGACACATAGTGCCATCCGTTCCCTATATAAACGGCATCTTCAACAAAAAAAAAAAATATTTTGACCTGAAAAAACACAAATTAAGAGGAGAAATTGAACTCTACAACTTCAAAAAGATAAAAATTGCTCTAGAGATCGAGTTGCTTCAAAAGGACCCCCAGAGTAATTTCTAATACACCATTTGACAGTAGTATTGCTGACTTTACATAACTATCTCTTATTGCAGGCAAAAGATGACTTTCCGGCTTTTCTTTATAACATTTTTTTTAAATAAAACGACAGGAACTAAGCATTATTTGTTTCGTCTTTTATTAAAGATTAAAAAATGGTGTTCCACAATTCTGTCCCGTCCTCTGCCACTAGGTTGTCCAAGTGCACTGGCTGGACAGACTTCCCTGTCTCCTCCGCTTATAAAGCCGCAATCTAATCCTGTTTACATGAAATATGTAAATTAAGTTTGCTTGCGAGCGCAAGCTTAAGCCTGCTTAACATGTCCAGGCGAGCAGGCTTAAGTTTGCGCTCATGTTGCTATGACAGCAAGTCCAGGATGAGTTTCGAAGAACCAAACGATCCAAGATCATGCCAAATTGTCAACAATCAAATCCAGCTAACTGAGTTAGCGACGTACGAAGAACGGACCCCTCGTCGTCTTGTTGAGTATGGGTGAGTCTCCTCCTGCAAGTTTCTGTTATGGTTTGCTTTTGGATTTTTGACCCCCTTGTCTCCAGAAACCTGGGGTCCGTTCTTCGTACGTCGCTAACTCAGTTAGCAGGATTTCATTGTTGACGATTTGGCATGATCTTGGATCGTTTGGTTCTTCGAAAGACATCCTGCACTTGTTGTCATAGCAACATGTGCGCCAGTTTAAGCCTGCTCGAGAGCAGGCTTATTTCATGTAAACAAGATTAGATCACGGCTGTATAAGCGGAGGAGATAGGGAAGTCTGCCGTAGCCATGTCCATTTTTACGACTGCAACCTGTTGCGGAAGGTGCAAGAATAATTTGCAGAGTTTTTTCGAATTAATCGCGTATTGCGCAATAGACCCTTTTCACAGTGACGTCATGCAACTTCCGTTCTGCGGTGAAGCAGGGTATCTTTACTTCCGCTTTCTCCGCGAGCAGTGTTTTTACATAGGGAACTCACACAGTCCCTCACCAATCTACTCAAATTTCGTTTGGGAGACGTGCACAGACTGGCACAAAAGCTTTCGACCACACCGGCCTCCAAACTCGACAAAGATGACGAGTTCTTTGTGGAACAATACCTTTTCGATTATGAAGGTAAGAGCTTTGTCTTCTTAGCTCTGTTGTTAGCATAGATGCTAGGATAATGATAGCAATGCTACCAACAGGACTTTTGTCATTTATTAGTTTTCTATTTCTCCATTATATTGCTACGCTAGCTTTATTGCTATATCAGCTTATCTGTTTCACAGCTTTTAGCCAATGATTCTCACCAGGGATATAGTTGATGTATAATGTTGAGCCTTTTCATACTTTGTTTTGGAACAGTGTCAATGCTTTGGGCCACTTGGTCACAGTTAGAACACGCTGTCACACCTCTATGAATAAAAATGAGGAGCCTCATTCCCTCCCGTTTTTTTTTTTTTTTTGTGTAGTATTTTACTGAGGTTGCAGACTTTGCAGTATCCCTCAAAATTCCTCTGTGGGTTCAGTGTGTTTCTCAGTCTCGTCAGTACATTTGGAGCCTCAATTAATAAAATAATTCTGCCCATTCCTGTTAAAACTGTGATAGTTTAGGACATCATAGACTGAGAAAGACGCTGTCAATAATGTTGAATGCACACTGCATGCACACTAATAATCAGTTCACTATAGTATTTATGGATTATGCTGCTGTCGGGGCAAAACCCTTGTGTCCTATACTGTTATTTTTCAGGAACTGACCAAAAAAACATGGATTTTAAAAAACTTCAGACATCACACTTCATATATTTTAGTTATTTATTACATAGATACTTCATAGCAGCTCTGTCCATTTTACCTTTTACCTGCCCTGTTTATCCTGCTGCCTTGCTCCGGTTCCCCTCTGCCTTACAGAAGAGCCTGCTGCCGAGCTCTGGTGGGTTCTCCCCTGAACTGTCAATTCTCTTCCGAGCTGTGGACCCTGCTGCCTGTTCCTGGTTCCAAGAAGTCTCTCTCCGGGCCGTCAGCTCCTGCCAACACCATCACCCTGTTCCCGTGCAGTTCTACCTCGCTGGTTACATCACCCTCCATCCCATCACACCTTCAATAAAGACTTTCATTTTAAGTCCCGTGTGTGTGGTTCTGGGTTCATCCATAGACAAATTAGACTTGGACAACTTTATTTGTCATTATGTATGCACAGAGTGCGTACAGAACGAAATTCCGTTTGCATACAGCTTGAAAATTACAGTAAATTACAGGATAAAGTGCAGCAGTGATTTAACAGTAAACAATTGAAATGTAAACAATGCAGGAGAAAGAGACGGTGTGCGATCACAGTGTACAGGTGAGTATTTTTAAAAACCATTTGTATGTGCAGAAATTAATTAATTTCTCAGATTAATTTCCTTTCATTAACAAATTGATTTTGACAGCTCTAATAAAAATTTACGTGGTGAGCCACTGAAATTATCTTGGGAATAGCTAAATAAACTTATAACTCAATTATCTTTAAGAAAGAAAGATGTTTAATTTGTTAAAGACCACTTGCAGAAACATAGGTGTCCTCGGAAGAGAAGTGCTGACTGCAGGCGTAAGTGCTGCTGCGAAGGATTTTAAAATTTGGCCCCTCGTCTCTTCTTATTGCTGTCACCCAATAGGCTCCAGTCTCAGCATCAGCCGGGAAGTCGTGAAAACTGAGATATGGAAAGTTTTTTTTGTTGTTCGAACACTGTGGGACACTGCAGTAGCAGTTTCTCTGTTATTGTGCCATGCTTGGTGGATATGATGCTGCTGAGAGATGGACACAAGGGGAGAACAAATAGATTAATTATAATACATAAAACCTTTATTTAACCAGATAAACTCCCATTGAGATTAAGATCTCTTTTTTAAAGGTTGATCTGATTAAGAGGTCAGCAGCACATGTCATTACTAATACAGTATAATAAAACAATTTCAGGCTTCTACTTAAAATATATAGTATTTTGCACAAAAACTAAAAAAAAAGTACATTAATATAAGTGCAAATAATATTATGAAGAAAATTCATTATAATACACAGAAAATTCAGAAACAGAAGTACTGTCCAATAGACCCACGGTAATTTTTTTTAGGAATGAACAAAAAGATTCAAATGGAAAAAGATCTTTTTAATTCAGTGACTGCAATTATGTATAACACGTCACCATAATAAAGGAAGGGGAACAATGTAGCAGATAAATGTCTCTTTTTTCACTCCGTGAACAACAAGATTTATTTCTATAATAGCAAAGCTACAGTAATCATTTTATAACATCTACATCAGATTCATGACAGGTAAAGTAAGCTAACAAGCTGCTGCATGTTAGCTTTGATCTTCATGTTACAGTCCCAATCAAAGCATCTATATAACAGCAATGATCGCTACAAATACTAAGGAAAATAAAGATAGTCAATAAGACACGTTTAATATTGTGCTCTCAGTCTTACTTAATGAAATCACACTGATTATTGATAGGTAAAAGTTTGGTAAGGTAAGCTAACAAGCTGCTGCATGTTAGCTTTGATCTACATGTTACTGTCCCGATCAAAGCATCTATATAACAGCAATGATTGCTACCAATACTAAGGAAAATAAAGATAGTCAATGCGACACATTGTGGTCTCAGTCTTACCTTATGAAATCGCGCTGATTATCAGTGAAACACCTCTTCACCTCCCGAATTTTCTATGTAAAAGCATGTAGCCGGAAGTAAAAATACCCTGCTCCGCTTCAAAACGGAAGTTGAGTGACGTCATGTGAAAAGGGTCTATAGACAGGATCCTTTAGCGCAGCACGACAGTGTAATTGTAGAGAGATTTTCTTGGTGGCTGTTATAAACAAACACATCATTTAACAGTGGCTTTTAAAGAGGAAAAAGTGGTGTTGGAGCCATAAATCTAAAATATTTAAGTTATTTGTATGATGGTTTGCTTTTTATTTTTATCCTATTCAGTAAGATGATTTGTTCGGGTTATTTTATTGTGAAGTTTAGTTTACTTTGAAAGGCTTGCTTCCTGTCCAGCCGTATATTGTATTAGAAAAAACCATGGATGGATTATCTAGCCACGGAGCAATACAGTTTTACTGTGTAAACTGTGGATGACTTGGAAAAGGAAAATGTTCATTTTTTATGGATAAAGATTTTTTTTTGTTAAAATTCCCAGTTTGCACATGTCCTTTACTTCCCGTGTCTAAGGAATGACACTGAAATTTGGATCTCTTGACATAACAAGTGCCTTTTTAAAATAAAGTATAATAATTAAAGGCTACCATTTTGTAGAATATTCTTGTATTTCACTTTTACTTGTCCCCATGTTCTAGTGGGTCCCGTGGAGGCTCTGACATAAATGAACAAAGTAAATATGAGATTATTATACTGTAGAAAGTGATAGAAACATCTACCATGGACAGTATTTACGCATTAATTTGTCTGCTGCTTTTTGTCAGCCCTCTCTCCTGGCTTTAACAGATTTTGAGGTGTTTTAATTAATGACTCAAATTCAGCATAACCTTCCAAGCTCTTGTTCTGCTTAGGAGAAAAACTGTGGGCGTTCTTTGGCCATGCTGAACAGCCAATAGCAGCGTTGCTGATCAATGTTTCTACTATCGATACATTTCCCCTTTTAAACAAACGCATGAACGCGCAGTTGTCTCAGATAAGTCAATCCAGCCATACTAATCGTAAACAACAGGTGTGTTCGAAGAACCCAATTAGCCGGATCATGATTAGCCGGATGAAATCATCTTGGATGTCTCATTTGATCTTGGATGTTTTAAGCAACGTACGAAGAACGGACCCCTGAGCTGTTCTGTCTGTTCCTGCCTTGCCTGCCCCGTTAGTCTGTTTATTTTTGTGCCCTCTTTTGGTTTGACGGTCTTTTTGGCTTTTTCCCCTGTTTTTTGATTTTGTTATTAAAGAGCTTCTTTTTAAAGAAACCTCTGCTGGTCTGGCTGAATTCTGGGTCCTCTGCCTCCGATCATTACAGGCCTGAAAACATAGCATGCGTAAATGAATGGATTAAACATGCAGATTTCCCACAAGGGGGTTCATATAACATTGTAGTTCTAAGAAAAGATTGAAGAACAAAAATATTAGAACAAGAGAATAAATTACAAGCCAAAAAAGAAAGGGGAGTTTTCCTCCTCACTGTCGCTTCATGCATGCTCAGTATAAGGGATTGCTGCCATTGACAATGCAGACGACTCTCCCTGTGGCTCTACGCTCTTTCATGAGGAGTGAATGCTGCTTGTCAAGACTTGTCAATCTACTGGGTTTCCTTAGATAGGAAACTTTTTTACCAATCTGTGTAATCTGATTGAATTTGATTTTGGAAAGTGCCTTGAGATGACATGTATCATGAAGTGGTGTTACATAAATAAAATTGAATTGAAATAGATTTTTTTAGATACATTACCAATTTTTAGAGACAGTACAAACTGACGAGGAATTCAGACCATAGCATTGTAGTTTTACTTTATATAAACCACAAATGAATTATTTTATTGTGAAAAAGAACTGAATAGCATGATATGTCCCCGTTAATGGGTCCCAAAGTTTGATTTCACTTGCCTTTTGTCTTTGCCCAGCCTATCCATTCTTTCATTACCCTCAAACCCCCTTGCGTGCTGGAACATGTGAATTTGTAGATTTTAAATCAAGATTAAAAACACATTTGTTTAGGATTGCCTTTGACTGTTCTAGTCTGTTCTAGATTATCAATGTCATTAGTTTAAGTTTGTAGTCCAGCTGTTTTAAAAATAATTACTATTTGCTTTTAGTTTCCATTTTACCATGTTTTGTTTACATTTTATTCCAACTTGCTTTTTCAGTTTTTATTTTCCTATGTTTAAATCATGTGAAGCACTTTGCGTTGTCCTTGTACTGAAATGTGCTATACAAATACATTTGCCTTGCCTTGCCATCACAAGGTAGAGGCAGACTGTAAACAGGCAGGATGAAAGACTGAATCCATGCAGGGGTCAGAACCATAGAACAGAGGCAGGCAGAGGTTTCCAAAAGGACAGGCAAAAGCTTGGTCGAGAGGAAAGGCAGAAGGTCGTAGTCCAGAAGACAGAAGCCAATGGAGAGTCTGTCAGGGGCGAGGCAAAGCAGGGAAATCCAAGACACAAGGAAAGGTCAAAAACAGGTAAGGAAATCAGAGAACGCTGGATGGTCTACTCATGCAAATGCTTTGATGGATCTGGCAGAGATTGGTTGTGAGAAGCAGGTATAAACAGGCAGAGTAGAAGGTTTTTCAGATACAGGTTAATGAGCACAGCATGGGCAGGACCAGGCTGCCAATCAACGGAGCAGGGTGTAGAGGAGCAAAAACCAGTGCCAGTGCCAGTGTATAACAAAAACAACTTTGAGCACGGCTTCTTGGTGCTCTGTGTTAAATCTGTCAGTCATTGTATCTATCTGTCTCTGTTTTCTTTCCCCCTACCGCCTCTGCTCTCACCTGCACAGCAAGGATTGTTTGCCATGCTTTCATAAAAAAACTGTTGGAAGGAAAAGATTATAATTTATTTGTTCATAACCCTTATTTTCTATAACTACAGCCTCCTTCCTAAAGCCAGATTAACCCTAAGCCTTTTGTACTGAGCAACAAAAGGTGATAGATGACTATGGCTACGTTCACACTGCATCCTGAAGTGACCCAATTCCGATTTTTTTTTTTTTTTTTTTTTGCCATATGCGACCTGGATCTGATCGTTCCCTGACAGTCTGAACAACACAGATTGGATTTTTTCAAATGCGACCCAGGCCACTTGGATATGTGGTCCTAATTCTGATACGTATCTGATCTTTTCAAATGCGACCTGTGTCTGTACGGCCAGGTCGCATTAATCCGACCTGTACGTCACTGATACTCGACAAACGTCACTATTCTGCGTCCTGCTATGCAGAAGCGGGAAGAAAAACGAGACCCATGGTGGACAACAATGAGGAGAGCAGTCAATGGAGAGAAATCTCCAGTTAGAAAATAAATTAAAGATCGCAAAATGCGCTGCAGCATTATAATCCATGTTTACTTCCGCAAACACTGACCACGCTTGCTATGTGTGACATCATCGCGTCCTCAACTGTGCATGCGTGACACTTAAGTTGTATGAATTCAGTTCACACAGGAGATCACATACAGGTCACATATATTTGGAAATGTGAACGACCACGCAAAAAAAATCAGATTTCACAAGAAAAATTGGAATTGAGCAGTAACGCCTGCAGTGTGAACGTAGCCTCATATGCTTTTAGTGAATACTTGGAATTGTAACTATGCTATGCAGCATTATCAGCATTATATACATATATATATGTAAAGGTTATCGCTTTAAAAATACTTTTTTCCCATTTAAGGTTCTGCTTTGCATTTCTAAAGGGTTTTCAACAAAATAATCTTGCTGGTTTTTATCCTTCTCCTGTTGAATTGTTAGATTTGATCCTTCTAGGGCTGCCATGACTTACTGCGCCTGATGGCTAAACCTAGAGAAAAGCCCAGGATCTCTGCTAGAGTCCCTTTTGTTGATTTTAGTTCAGCTTTTAATATTTTCCAGGCCCATGAACTTTTGACCACATTACAATAAGTAAATGTCAATATGCCCATATATCATTAGCTGGTTTCACTCATTCCTCATCAATTGTTCCCAGGGTGGACAAGAATATGTCTGATCCTCTTTTAGCATGCCATAACAGAGACCATTATTCGGTGCAGCATCTCTGCCTGGGTTCTGGATCTTTCTGTCCAAATGAAGGCACAGCTCAACCGGCTCACACAATAAGATAAAGCTGATGGGAGTCAAGCAACAACACTCACTTCTGACCATTTTAGGGAACAGAGACCAGACAGACCCAGAATATTATCTTAGGACTCACTGACATCCTGTATTCAGAGTATCGGCTTCTTTACTCAGGTCTGAGACTCATTGTTCCTGATAGAAGATTGAACCTCTGCAAGAACTCATTTGTTCCTCTCTCCATCAAAGCCCTAAATATAGATGAAAACACTAAACTGTGATTTTAGCATGTACAGATAATGTTTTATTTACTTTGTTGTTTTGTATTTATACTTATCTTGATCTTGTTGCACAGTGTCAATGTTACTACTTGACACTGTGCAATATGCTGTGGGAGAAGGTGGATAGAAGTGTGAATGTTAAGAGATATCTATGGAATTCATATTGATGCATCTGCCAATGTTTGTTTTTAAGACAAATTTCCTTAAGTAAAGTTAATCTTATCTTATAAAAATAGTAGAACAAAAAGTTAAAAAAATAACATTTGCCATTTATAGTTTTTATTTTCAGACAAAACAGAAAAATAACATAATGATTTGCCCAGACAATTATTATTTTAACAATCAAAATTAAATTTAAACTGTTACTAAGTAAGTATTACACAGGATCTTATGAAAAAGAAGATATTACATAAGTTTACAAGCCCTTCATGTATGGATATGTAAACTCATTTTCTGAATGACCTTAGCTTTTGTCTAGTTATAGACGGGGAAACACCCCAATACCTTTGGCAAGCATTGCAAGCAGATTCTGTTCCAATATAGCACCACCTGTTGCTGCAGCTCCTGCTGCTGCACCTGTTGCTGCAACACCTGCGGCTGGATCTACTGCTGCACTGGCTGCTGCTACACCTGCACCTATTGCTGCTGACCACATTAAATTACATCCTGCAGATTGCGCAGATTGTTTGACCTGATGCCACCAAAGTTTTCTCTGAACCTCTCTGTAAATGTCACTGGTATAATGATCTCCATTAAACTCTACTGCCCTGTCTATAACTTTGAACAGATTAGCCACCTGAGTGCGATTCCCTTGGCTTTTATTGTCAAAAACAACACACCCAGCCTTACAGTCACTTGTAAGCTTCTTCAGATCCTCACTTTCTTTCAAATAGTTCTCGATGGTGTCTTTGAGCTCATCACCTCTGGTGAAAACAACAATTGTGTACTTTGAGGCTTCTTCACCAAAGTTTTCTGTGATCCACTTGATGGTATTCTTCTCCTCCTCTGTGAAGCGTACAGCAAGATTGATAACAAGCAGGAATATATGTGGTCCAGGAAGGGAAAGCTCAACACATTTCTCCATTTCATTTTTCAGCTCTTTCTCAAGAATCGATGTGTCGAACATCCCAGGAGTGTCAACGACAGTCACTGTTCGCCCGTCCAGCTCGGCAGTTTCTTTTTTGCTTTCCTTTGTCACAGAAGAAGGAGACATTTTTGCAAGAAAAGCTGATCTTCCTAGGATGGTGTTTCCTGTTGAACTTTTACCGGATCCGGTTTTTCCCAGGAGGACAATTCTCAGGTCTTTGACTGCACCAGACAAAAATGTGTTTAACAATGAAAAATCAAAATTGTGTATAATGCCAGGAGGTTTAAATTGAGGACAATAATAAGCTCTATATTTTTTTAGAAAGGAATAAATACAAACCTTTAGTTGAGGATGAATCCATGTTTGATAAGATATAAAGATAAATCCAGAGAAATTAATCTGGACCAAACTGGACTTAATTCAACATAAGTAAGTCGGCATTTAGCTTTAACTTCCTGCTGTTTGGTTTTATATGTTCATATTCCTACGTCAGCATAGTTGTCCCTCCCTTTCTCCTCCTTAAACATTCTTTCAGTAAAACGAAACCATCCTGTGTGCCTCAGCCTAGCTGTTCCATGAAAAACAAAACTCAGACAACAACTGATAACAACAAAAAAGGGTTTAATCCCAGAATTTTGAAAAGCATGTGGCATTTTGATCTGAGCTCTAACATATAAAGGACTAGTTGCCTTGATAAGTCACATTCCTGTAAAAGAGCAAACACTCAAACCCAGTGCCGGCTCCAGACACTTATTTCTGGAGGTGCTTATTGTCCCGGAGTGGGGAAATTTGGGTGTAACAATGACAAAAACACATAGAAAGTTACACAAAATTATTAACAATGAACAAACTAGTCTAATCTAAGATTAGCTCTAAAGAAACACGAAGAGTGAAAGAAAAAAGTAAATACCAGAGTAAATACATATTGCAGAGTGGGGCGAAAAAAACTTAGCAGTGGAATAGACTTCAGCCTATTTGCATAACACATGATACAACAATATGTATAACAACTGCTAATGTTAAAATGTTAAATATTAATAATTATTTAGAATGAAGTAGTCTTCATCTAAAAATGATGACCTACATTAGATTAGAATTACGATATCATCTTACTTAAAAACGTCTTCAGCAGGTCTTGGGTTGCTCTTTGCTGGACTGGTTTGTTGCTTCAAGCTCTCTCATCACCAGCATCCTGCACCTGATCCCCTGACCAACAGTCTGGAGTCATCTTATCCAACGTTATTGCTGACTTCTCTTTCTGCGGCTAAATAATCAGCAACAGGCATCTGTGCAGCATCTGGACTCGCTAGATGCACTAATGCTAGCTCAAGGTGTCCAACCTCCATTTTTTTTCCTATTGGACAACTGTTCAGAGCTACTTTTATCATCTAGTCCGGGTTCTCTTGAGCCCTGTTGGAGCTGCGATGACATCACCGCCCTGATAATTTCCTACCGCTTTCTCATCCAAAACACCTACCTGTATAAATTATTCCAGAGCCTAGCACCTGAATCCATCACAGACTTGTTTTCAGTGTATGAACCCTCCAAGACCACTCAGCTCTTGTGGCTCAAATCTACTCTGCATACCCAGAAACAGAGCCAAACATGGAGAAGCAGAATTTAGTTCTTATACTCAACTGATCTGGAACAAACTCCCAGAAAACGTAAAAATGCTGAAAACCTGAGTTTATTTGAATCAAGGTGAAAAACCTATTTGTTTAGAGTTGCTTTTGAATGTTAATGTTCAATTTAAACTGGTGTGATGATATGGGTTTAATGTTTACAAGAAAGCACTGGCAGTAGTGCTGCAATAGCTCCTGTTGGCATGGAGGTAGTGAACAGCAGCATATAAGGAGCCAGAGCAGGAACGTCAGACGACAAAACAAACCTGCAGGTACAAAGGTTATCCATCCATTTTTTTGTCACGCTTGTCCCTTGTGGGGTCGTGAAGGGTGCTGGTACCTATCTCCAGCATTCAATGGGCGAGAGGCGGGGTACACTGGAGTACCCGGAGAGAACCCACAGGGAGAACCCAGGACCTTCTTGCTGCAAGGCAACAGCACTATCCATTGTGTCACTGTGCAGCCCCTTGGTATGAAATCTGAATTATTGTCCCAGTCCGTCCATGCCTGAACCAATTGGCTCAAGTGGTTCAATGCCTCATCTCACTATCACTAGAGTTCACAAGAACTGGAGTATGGAAACTCAGCCACTGCACCAACTGGCGCCACCTAGTGACGAAAGGATAGACTGCACCACAGAGAGGTGACAAAGTCTCTCGGACCCTGAAAAAAGTTACCAGTCCTCCACCTTTCCTTTGCTGTCTGCTCTCACAAAGAAAATTGTAATCTGGAGGCATTGACTTTATCACAATTGTTGCCTCATTAAATTCATGTCACCGTGTTTCTGTTTAAAAACATAGCATCAAGATTATGATCAAGATTATCAGTAATGAAGCCATTGATTAAAAATAATTTTCCTGACAGCAACCTAATGTTTAATAAAGCCAGGTTATATGACTTAGTGGATGGCATTGTCTCTGTTTTTTAAGACTTTTTCAAGACTTTTGACCACGTCACCCAAGGCTTCAGAGTGTTTGTATGAGTTTTGCCATAGCTTTCATGATCTCTAGAAGGTCCTCTGAGATATCAGACACCAGGTTACAGTCATAAATCATCACTTCTGTGTTCTTCTTGTTACAGAAGTGTTTAATCCCCTTTACAGCTGTGTTCCATAATACCAACGTTTGCAGACCTGTGGCTGACTTTTTCTCTGACAGCGTAGGAGAAGACCGCTTAGAATGAAGATTGCTGTCAAACCTCTGACTGTTGTCCGGGGAAGGATTATTTTCCTGGTGCAAGGCTGAAGTGGTGCAAATCTGTTTTGGAGTGGAATTCCAACATTTCCTGCTGGTTCATTCCTTATAACAGCACGTCATTGTTGTTTCCTTTTTCCTGGCTGGGACAGCGGGGTCACTTAACTGTAAGCAGATGTGTAACAGATGTGTGCTCATTCCGCATTAGAACCACACGGTTTTGTTGACCAGACTCATGTCTAACCCTAACTACCTATAAAGGTGAATAGGGGATGTGCTATCTGGTAAGATATATCAATGATAAGAACCCCCGTCCTCCTCCTCCAGACCCCAGATGACCCCGCACCCCCAGACAGACATTACCCATCCCTCACTCCCTCAAGCATGACCATGTGACCATAGGGTCTTATGTCACTATTGTCCACAGCATACTATTTTTTAATCATTAACGACGCTCTATACTTTTATTATATCTGAATAGGATAAGATAAGAATTCCCCTGTTGTCCTGCCATGGGGGCATTTGGGTGTGACAGTGGTAAACACACAGACAGTTACAAACCCTTATTAGCAGTGAAGAGAGGAATAAAAAAGGAACAAACCAGTCTAATCAAAATTAGCTCTAACGTCAGGAGACAAAAACTAATCACCAGAGTAAATATTCCACAGTGGAAAATATTTAACAGTGGAAAAGACTCCAGCCTAACCCTAACCCTAACCCGAGGCCAAGGGGCACCCCGCCCCCCGGTGGGGTCCCCGACAGAGCCATGGGGGCCCAGGCCCTGCAAGGTAGCTGCCAGGAACGAGCCGGCACCTGACCGGTCACCCAGCTCAGGTGACAAATCCAATGTGATAAAAAGACAAACAGAAAACCACATACAAATTCACATTCACACCTTCCCAACATAGTGCCCCCAAATGCAAACATTCCTACTCCAAAAAAAAGCTTGACGCGGTACACACTCACCACACACATCCTATACTCATAAAAACCTCATGATGCAATCTGGATCTATTTATAAAGGGTAATTTTAATAAAATTAACCGTGAACATGCCTAGCCAAGGCTCATCTAAGATCAAGGTCAGGGTAACTTTATTTGTACCCAAGGGTAGATTTAGTTGTAGGTAGAAAGGGTGGGCTGCATACGCACATTACACACAAACAACATTGACAACATCGACAGAAGACAATGACATACCAGTAACAACAACAGTAAGTGTTCCAGGCGTAGAAATATAGATCAAAAGTACTATCAAAATATGATTTAGTAAAAACCACCATATCAATTAAAAAAATCAAAAAATACAAAAAAGCAGGGTTAATAAATAATTAAATAAATAGATTAGGAAGGGCCCTGCAACAGACTGGCGACCTGTCCAGGGTGTACCCCGCCTCTCGCCCGGTGAACGCAGGAGATAGGCACCAGCACCCCCCGCGACCCCATGAGGGATTAAGCGGTTTGGAAAATGGATGGATGGATTAGGAAGGCTGTGCATAATTTAAAAAGATTAATCTGTGGTCTAAATAGCCAAACAGCCTAAGTGTCGTTCACGGACTTAAAAGCTGAAGGAACAAAACTACCTCTGTACCTTTTGGTGTTGTGCAGGCATTTCAAACCTACAGCCTGATGGGAGGGCCATCATGTAGTGGGTGGGATCAATCTTCTAGGATGGACCCAACTAGCCTCTGTAGCTGTCTAGTGTAAAGGGTTTCAGGTTCAGCTGTGGCTCTTCAATTAACCTTCTGGCCCAACCTCACAATCAGATTCAGTGAGTTTTCATTTTTTTAGGGTTAGGTTGCTGAACCAGGGTACCAGGCTAAAGGAGCATGGAGATTTTTTGTTTAAATATGCAAGTAGTAAAAAATATATTAAAAAATACTTATCACAAACTTTTTTAAAACTTGGGTAAAATAAAAAATGTGGATGTTTGTTGGTAACGTTTTAACAATGTAGCCTCTCCTCCTCCTACAATGAAGATAGACAAAAACTGCTTATGTTATCTTTAAAAATATTGCAACAAAAAGGTAAAAAACATCAACAACAATATCTAGGTAAGGCAAGTTTATTTGTATAGCACATTTAAGTAATAAAACATTTCAAAGTGATATACATGAACAGAACAGAAAACATACAAAGTATGTTGCAGTAAAATCAAGAGAAGTTGGACTACAAACTTAATCTAACAATTAATACAACCATAGAACATTAACATTTAAAGGCAACTCTAAACAAATAGTTTTTTTAACTTTCATTGAAAGGAACTCAGGGTTTCAGCACTTTTACATCTTCTGGGAGTTTGTTCCAGATAAGTGGCGCATACGATTGAAAGTATTTTGTGTCTCAGCATAACTGTGTGGTATGGGAGCTGCACAGTACAGGAGAGGAAGGATTTAGCATGGGTGGTGACAACAGCTAAATGGACTGTGGGATTCCATCTACAGGATTTTTACTCAGTAGCACAAGTCCAGAGAAGGACCAGAAGCATCTCCACTGATCCCACCAGGACAAAGCACTGTTTGCCCCTCTTCCATTAGGTAAATATTCCAGAAGCATCAAATCCAGAGCTAATGAACTCAGAAACAGCTTCTTTGCGAGACCTGTGAGGGTTATTGCCCCCTGCTGAGAAGTTTGTGGTCCATGAAATATTACAATCACACTACTTTTATTGCCTATTGGCACACTCATTCTCAGGAACATTGAATTGTACATTTCTGTAAATGAAGCCTTAAGATCACTGCACAGAAATTGCTTCGTCAGTTCAAATTAATTGAAGGAGGGATCAATTCATGCAAAATCACATCGGTTTATATTGTTCACAAAAAATTCTGTAAATACTAAGTCTGTGGTGTCTGTTTGTCATATTATCCACGTAGATCCTAAGCCGGTGTCTACCTAAAAATAAATTTCACCATGGTAAAACATGGTGAAATATTCTTCAGGTGATAGAAGGCCGACTTTGCTATTTTCTTTAAATGCCTTTGAAAATTCGGATTTGAGTCCATCACTACACCCAGATTCGGGGCCTGATCAGTGGTTACTAGCTGAAACAACTGAAGCTGTGTTCTAACTATTGATTGTTCCTCCATTGGTCCAAAAATTATTACTTAAATTTTGTTTTTATTCAGAAAAACAACATTGAAAATCATTGTAAAAAGGTTTCAATTTCTTCTAAGCATTCAGCGATTGAATGGGCACCAGTCTCCTGGTGACATGGTGATGCAGAGCTGTGTGTCGTCTGCATAGTTATGGTCACTTATGTTGTTTGTTTGTTTTTTTTATCACCCATTTATATAGTTTTAATTTTCAGATAAAGCAGAAAAATAATTAATTTTTCCCCACATAAATTTACACAATTACAATGGGCATCATTAAATTTAAAAGATCTGTTAATTAGGAAGTAATACACACGATGTTGTGAAAAACAAAATTGTGCATTGTGGAGGAGTAAGAAAGACGACAAGGGTGCTAAGTTTGATCACCTCGTTTACTCGACTCCAACTGAAGTAATGGTACACATTGTGATAATCAATACCAACAAAATACAAATTTTTGAATAAAAACGTCCCTTCATCTGGGTGTGAGTGGGGCCTCCTAGTGGTCCGCCACAACATAAGTTTAAAAGCACTACATGTATGGCTACATAAAAGCTATTTTCTGATCGACCTTAGCTATGGTCTGATTAAGGACGGGGAAACCCTCCAATAACTTTCGTAAGTACTGCACCTCCAACAACTGCCACTTTTTGCATTGCTTGAACTGCAACTTCCTTTCCCAACATAGCACCACCTGCTGCTGCACCTGTTGCTGTTGCTGCTGCACCTGCAGCTGCCCACATGAAATTACTTCCTGTAGGTTTCACCAGGCGTCCGACCTGGCGCCACCATAGTTTTCTCTGGGCCTCATCGTAAATGTTTTTGGTATAATGATCTCCATTTAACTCTACTGTCCTGTCTATGGCTTCAAGCAGATCAGCCACCTGAGTGCGATTTCCTCTGGTTGTATTGTCAAACACAACATACCCAGCTTTACAGTCACTGGTAAGCTTCTTCAGAGCTTCACTTTTGCACAAGTAGGTCTCGATGGTGCCGCTGAGCTCATCTCCTCTGGTGAAAACAACAATTGTGTACTTTGAGACTTCCTCACCAAAGTTTTCTGTGATCCACTCGACGGCATTCTGCTCCTCCTCTGTGAAGCGTACAGAGAGATTGATAACTAGCAGGAATATATGTGGTCCAGGAATGGACAGTGTGATACAGTCCTCAATTTCACTTTTCAGCTCTTTCTCAGGAATGGATGTGTCAAACACCCCAGGAGTGTCAACGACAGTCACTGTTCGGCCGTCCAGGTGGGTAATTTCTTTTTTGCATTTCTTAGTGACAGAGGAAGGAGACATTTCTTCGAGAAAAGCTGTCCTTCCCAGGATGGTGTTACCTGTTGCACTTTTACCGGATCCGGTTTTGCCCAAGAGGACAATTCTCAGGTCTTTGACTGCACCAGACAAAATGTGTTGAAAAATGAAAAGTCAAAGTTTTATTCAGAGTCAGAAGGTTTGAACTGAGGACTAAGTCCTCAGTACTACCATAAAAAGATGTATCCTGTCTCAGGAATGAAGACATGCTTACCTTTAGATGAAGTCAATTCCATGTTGGATAAGATACAAAAGATAAAGCCAAAAACAGAAATCTGGACCAAACTAGACTTTAAGCAATAAAGGTAGGTCTGTACTTGACTCTAAACTCCTGATGTTTTATTTCTATTTCTATTCTTACTTCACTTTAGCAGTCCCTCGATTAGCCCTCCTTAAACAGTCTTCCAGCGAAATGAAACCTCATAGCAGTTGTTTCTTGTGAAACGAAACCTCTATGGCAGGTCAATTTGACATTTATTACCTTCGACCTGTTTTGAATACAAGTCTTCCTAGTGTGTATATAAGGACCGCGGAACCGGTAGGACCGGTAGGGCCGCGGCCCTACCTACTTTTGATGATCAAGTCCTCCCCCGCGCTTGTCTCTTCACCCCCCCCCTCCGCGAAAAGCGTGTCTCTCCCCCCCCACCCGGCCGCGTTTATCCCCCCCGCTCGGCCGCGTTTGTCTTCCGGGTTTTTCGCGCATGCGCCCGACCAATTTGACATGCGTTCCGCGGTCCATGTGTGTATATATATATATATATATATATATATATATATATATATATATATATATATATATATATATATATATATATATATATATATATATACATACATTAGTCATATATTGATCTCTAAAATTATGACTTGTATTAGGGATGGAGATCTGAAACATCTTCATCAGAATTCACTTTTGGACATCCAGAATGTTTATTTCACATAGGAGGAACGGCATTTTAGATATCCGGAAGTAAAACTCCAATACACATGAATGGGGAAAGTGATGTCATACTAGTAAGAATTATATTAAAAATACTTGAAATGTTGATTTTAGACTGAAGATACTTTAGTGATCTACAAATGGAATGAAAGGGAGGCGTGCTTTGAATAAATGTAAAAACGGTCTGCCATATAACACAGCCCTAACAGCCAAACAGGGTTTCTTCCCAGTATTATGAAATGCAGGTAGCATTTTGTTCGGAGCTCTAGTCTTTGATCTGTCATGATGCAATTTCACCAGTTTCACATCTTTAAAATAAGATGACAATTAAAGCTGATATAGTTTTAGCTGGCAAACTTTTTTTTTTCTTAAAGTTGGTTAAACTGGACCTTTGCCCCGGGTCTTTCTGCATGGAGTTTGCATGTTCTCCCTGTGCATGCAAGGGTTCTCTCCAGGTACTCCGGCTTCCTCCCACAGTCCAAAAGCATGAGTGTTAGGTTAATCGTCCTCTCTAAATTCTCCTTAGGTGTGAGTGTGTGCGAGAATGGTTGTTTGTCCCAGTGGCGGCTCAGTGTGAACGATCATCTGCCTCGACCGACTGGGGGTTAGAGAAGACAGAGCAGAGACACAACAAGAGAGACAAAAAAGCACAGAAGCACACATTGATCCAGTAATCTGTTCTACATTAGATGGTAATAGCGGGTGATCTGTCTTCCCTGGATGGTGTCACAGCTAACAGAACGCCAGACCAGGTGTACCTACTATGAAAAGAAAAAAATGACAGAGAACAAAAAGTTAAAAGCTGAAATGATGACGAGCAATGCAATATACAAAGACAAATCTCTGCCCTTTGGACCGAATAACAGGGATTGGTTAGAGTTTTTACAGGTCTGTAGGTCACACAGAAAACACTTTTTTAACCTCCTTTTTGTGAATACATAATGTATTAACTATACTTTCAGGATGGAAGGATGATTTTACCCTGTATAACAAAAAGTGTTTCTGAACACCATTATCAACTATAGCTGTAAGTCAAAGAAAAATGATACCCTTAAAAACGTTTTTATGAAAAAAAGTTTTTTACAATTACAGCTGCAAGTCTTTTGGTCTATGCAACTTTTTGGAACATAAAGAAAAACATAAATCCTGATATCATGGCAACAATATCATCCTCACTCAATGAGACTGCCCACTTCTATACTAAAACTTTGACCAGCCTCTTTGACTTTCATGTCCAGGATAAAACCAGACCTGTCAGATTTTCCTGTTCTTCTCCTTGGCAGAACAACAAACTGCAAAACGAAGACAGCTGGACGTGCTCTAGAGTTCACAGCTACAGGTTTTACTGTGCACGGACAATCCTATCGGGATCACCAAAAGACCTATAGAAGACTACTGAGAGAGGCGAGGACACTGTGATATGTTTTTGGACTTCTGTACCAAAATCACCAATGTCCATTTTACTCTGTGTCCTCTATCCACTCTGCTTCACCTGACGGATGGCCTACAGATTGGGATCTCCCAGCCTTTCTGCCATTTCGTCCAGGCATCTGAACATGAGATTAAATAACAGAAATGTGAATTCTGTTTTTTTGTTAAGTCAGCTCTGAAGGCACTCAGTTACACTGGACTTTATTTATGGAGCACACCACATTTTTCTTAGTTAAAAAACAAACAAACATTTGAAGACCATGCCTTTCCTCCTACTAAACAGTAATGCACTACTTTGTGCTGGTCTATTAAATGAAATCCCCACTAAAACACATTGAGGTCTGTGGTTTTCAGGAGACAAAATGTGGAAAAGTTCAGGAGCGCTTTTGTTATAAATAATAACATCAGCAAAAAGAACTTGATCTTCTTACTGGGATCAACAAATTGGTAAGAGCTTCTAAATGAACTCCATCTTTCACTCTTTCGCCACCCACCCCAAGTTTATGAGATGACAACATGGTGGCCGCCAGCTGTGTCTGTAACAAAGCCTTCTTGTGTCCCTCTGCTGTCATGGGATGGCTTTTCTTTT
This sequence comes from Fundulus diaphanus, assembly GCA_037039145.1. Taxonomy (NCBI): domain Eukaryota; kingdom Metazoa; phylum Chordata; class Actinopteri; order Cyprinodontiformes; family Fundulidae; genus Fundulus; species Fundulus diaphanus. The sequence goes on along the minus strand of CM073123.1, from coordinate 23,143,281 downwards.
TGTCCAATCAACTAGCTGTGTTGTATTTTCTGTGTGAGTATATTTAGTATGCAGTATTACACGGCTGCACTCCCATGCCACCCTGTGATCTGTGGTGGGACAAGCTGCCCTGTCAAAACAGCATAGGCACCACTTCTGACATCTAGAAGTCTGCGGGGGGACTGTGGATGTAAAAACACACAGAGGATCGTCGAGACGCCCGTGGACCTCTGGATAAAAGTATGTTTGACAAATATAGTTACTTTAAGATGTGTTGCTACAAACTATACTTTCTAAAAGATTGTTTATTCTATATAGTTGACAGGTGCTGAAGAAGAGAGGGGACACTGAAGATCTTACTGGCTGACCAAGAATTAAGTAGATAAAAGGCTCCTGTCAGTAGTTGATCACTAGAGAAAAAAACAGGAGTTTCTGAACCCATTGGCAGCAAAGCTTTCCTGAACAACCATGGCATCAACGGGTCTGCAGGTGCTGGGCTTGGTGCTGGCCCTACTGGGTTGGGTGTGTGGGGCTTTGGTGTGCGCGGCTCCGCTCTGGCGTGTGTCAGCCTTCGTGGGGGGAGAGTTAGTGATTGCCCAGGTGTTGTGGGAGGGTCTGTGGATGAACTGTTTGTCTCAGACCACAGGCCACATCCAGTGCAAGACCTATGACTCCACCTTGGCCCTCCCCACTTCTGCCCAAGTGGCGCGAGGCTTGACGTTTCTCTCCCTGCTTCTCGGCGTTCTGGCCGTCATGCTTGGTGTAGCTGGGGCCAAGTGTACGCACTGCATGGGCGACGGTAAGCAGGCCTCCAAAGCCCGACTGGCCAGGATAGCAGGGGTGCTCCTAATTGTGGCTGGACTCGCCTACTTGACGCCCATCTGTTGGACTGCCTATGCCACGATCAGGGACTTCTATGATCCAAATATCGCAGCGCCTTTAAAGAGAGAACTGGGGCCCGCGTTGTACCTGGGGTGGGGGGCCAGCGTGCTGCTCCTGCTCAGCGGAGCTCTGCTTCACGTCGGATCCTCTGCACCAGGCGGAAGAGTGGTCCCCGTTTCTGGAGCTGCAGCAAAGCCCAGCCCGTCCACGGGGACAGCAGGAGAGGTGAAGCAGCAGGAAAAGTCATTTGTATGAAATCACTTTGTTGGACTCATGTAAAATACACAGTTTTAAAGTATATGCTTGTAAAAGCTCCGTCTGTAGAAAGTATTTTTCCCTTCTACGCATCATAAGTCGAATTTCTTCAAACGGGCTAATTTTATGTCCAGTTCTACCTGCAGTCCTATGAAGGCAGTCTAAGAACAATGCTTCTAGATGGGCTTTCATAGCAACAATACATCTTTAGAGTCTCACTAACAACGACAGTTTAGTTCAAAACTCTTCACACTCCTGGCAGATTTAGGTTTACGTTTCTGTTCTGACTCGAAGTTAATAGGTTTTAGACCTATTCTAATATATTGCAGTGGTCCAGCTAGAGTCTCGGCTTAAATCTGATAACGAAGGAGGAAGCTAAAGATTAGGGTTACGGCAAGTGGGCCTTCTCCCCATCAAAGACTTGGAGCTCTTCGCCAAAGCGGAATAGTACCAGTGGAAATGTGCAAAAAACAAAAGGTAACAAGGATTATTTCCATTGATTATGGGATGGGTATAAATCATTTTGGACATGCCATCTTTTTATTCAAATATAAATAAATAATTTCCAAACTGAAGTTCTTTTTATATTTCTTTCTTATCTTGTGGCAGCCGTCTGTCACATTTTGTATCAGAAGCAAAGTAGTTGCTTAAATTAAAATAAATCTGAATCTGCCAGCAGTGTGAATGATTTTCGGCTTTTCGGCATGTCCAGTTGTGGACATGTTAATGCACAAAAAGAAGGATTACTCACTTTACTTTGAGGGCTTTGTGTTGGAGTAGGAGTTGAAATGAGCCGTGGGAGGATTTTAAATGTTTTAATGGTCACTAATGTGCGTGGTTTACATTTCTCAGATTCCCCTCTGCCTCTGCCCGTGTTTGTATTTGTGTGTGTGCATAAATGTGTATGTGGGTGGTCTGTGTAATAAAGGCTAGTGTGCACTGAACATCATCATATGCTGGTGTTTTTGAGGAGAATACATTTTTTTTTATTGATCAGTGCGCTTTTTCTTTAGACATTTTTTCTTTAATGTGTACCTTTTTTGTTATTAAACAATATTATTTAATCAATAATAGCTGCCCCTCTTTGATGTACAGTACATTTAAGTAAAAAAAAAGTAAGATTAAGTAATTATTCATGCAAAATTTCATTATTTCGAGAAGCAGTGGGTTTATTCTCATTGTAAAGCAAATTTGAAAACGAAAAAACTTTGGTTTATTGAAGCAATTGGTATCCTGAATAAGTTTTGTTTTTCTTAATTTCATAATATTATGTAGAATAAATGAAGAAGTTAGTGAGCAACTACCTAATTTTGAGATGTACATGTTCATAATGTTTCATCTAGCAAATGCGTCCCCAGTTAGGAACCCAGTCCAGTGTGATGTCCATATTTGTTGCTGATACTTTATTGGATCTCAAACAAACCACTAAACATGATTAAATTGAAGAAGTTATATTTAATAAGGAAGTGTAAAAATAACTAAAAACTAAATCTGAAAAACAGATGTCACCTGGGTTGCAAATAATTGGATTTCATTTAAAACCTAGAAACAGTTTTTTAGAATATTGTTTGAGTTTTGCATTGTTAGCAGTCATTTCAGTCTTAAAGTAAATACTCAGTTTAATTAATTTTTTCTTTGTACTATCCTGTGTTTCTCCTGTGGTTCTTATTGGGGGGACTTTATTTGATCACTGGTCCTCAGCATGTTCTGAAGGTTCCCTGTCCTCAGTCCAGCTATTGTCCATGTTGCCAAGCCTTGTGTGTAACATTTACATTTCCAGTCAGTTTACCGCAACTCATCATTAGTTTAAATGTTATACTTTGATTATATGATTTCTATCTTTATTTTGTGTATGTCTGTTTTAAACATCTCTAAAAACCCCTCGTGTTACTCTTGACTGTATGATATTTGCTCTATAAATAAAGTTTGATTGATTCATAATTGTTTTCATGATCATTGTGCATATTCTATATCGTATTCTCTATAAAAATGGATATTTGGCCACTTTTCTTGGTAATTTCTGAAGCTCACTCAAACTGGTTGAAATCCAATCATTTTTATTTGGTTCAGGATTTTATGAAAGTCATCTTAGAAGTCTCATGTCTGCCTGCTTAACCCATTTCAACAACAGTGCTTGATAGGCCCTGCCCTTGACTTCTCCAAACTTCCATCATCTCATCGTGGTTAAACAGCTCAGTCTTTGTCTTGTGGAACCGTAAAAGTTTTCTCCAGAAAAATGGTCCTTTTGAGGAGCCACAAATCTCTGTTGCGTGTTCAGTGAAAGATTTGCTCCAGCAGTTTCCAGTTATTGGCATGCCTGAACCCTGGTTTTAACAGAATTGTACCTGAACATACGGATCTATTTTCATTTGACTGAGTGATAGCATTCTTTTCCTGACCTTGTCAAAGAGATGCCGCATAGTCTTAGCTTTTACTTACATGCAACAGCTTGAACTGATGAGCTTGAAATGTAAATTTGCTTCAAAGTGGCTCCAAAAGGCTGTCAATCTGTTTAGTTCCTTGGACTAATGTATTTTTGTGAGTATTGGTCAATTCCAAGAATGCTGTAAAATTTAAAATTAATTAGCCAGCATACATAATTTTAAACCTGTGCATGAAATCAGTAGCCTCGTGAGACCATCCTGATCTCGCGAGCTTTCAAGGTTTCACTCGCAGATCAGTCTGGCTACTCTCCATTAAAGGAGAAGTCCGGTCAAAATCAGAATTCAAACTGCTTAAAGTACTTTAAATATAAAACTACTACATACTGTGCAAAAAATTATAAGTTTTTTTAATTAATAATAATTCTCATTTAATCATGTTTATGTGGAGGAATCCATCTTGGTCAAGAATAGTACTGTCACCTCCCATTTTTTTACGTCACTCGGCGGACCCGCTGTTGAGCAAGTTTCAACGCTCTGTTTGTCACGGCGCACTATTTTCCAAGATCAAACTCAGTCGGGTCCTACAGTATATATCTATACACGCGTGTGTGTGTGTGTGTGTGTGTGCGCGCTCCGCGCAGCACGGCTTTGCATCTAACAGACGGGGTTTCAGTTTCAGTTTGCAGCAGAGCGCGCGCACACACACACACACACACACACACACACACACACAGCGGAGGAGAGATCGCTGAAGTGACTTAAGTTAGCTGATTATTATAGTATAAGTATTAAAATATAAGAGCATTCCAGCACATGCTGGGCTGAGCACGGCTTTGCACCGGCGCTGCAGCTGAGCGCGCGCACACACACACACAGCGGAGGAGAGATCGCTGAAGTGACTGTGTTGAAATAAGCAATGTTTTTTCCTCTTTTACCAGTTGTGTTGGAGCATCCGATGGCCATGCACGTGGGCATTGTTGCTTCAGCAATAGCTCTTGGGAATGTCAGCGGTGAAGTCCTCTGGAAATCCGAAATAATTATTGATGATCGCAGCTGTGTAGAACGGCTCCTATTGACTTTGCATGGAAAGCGGAGAGAAATGCTGTCGCCGCTTCCGCTCTTCCACGTCGCAGGATGTGATGTCAAACGCCCCTTACTGCCCATATTTGGGCAGTCATGTCAGCCCCCATACACAGTGATTCAGACGACAATTTATGTTTTTATTTTCTTATTGATTAAAGATAAGTTCATTAAATAACCACAAATGTATTAGTTTTAGTTATAGCTAATGATACCCTGATTTTTCCTTGTTGACCGGACTTCCCCTTTAAAGAAAATTTGGAGCCGTTCACCAAATGAACGTCCAATCAGCGTTGGCTTTGAGGCGGGTTGAGGTGTGACGCAACCAGAGGCGCGACAGTTCAGTCTAAAGAACATGGCGGCTTCAGCCGATGAAACTAGCGTTAGCGTGGCTATCGAGCAAGTTTTATCGGAATTACAGAGTATTTCTTTGCTGAGCTAACGAGCCTTTACCTGCAGCAGCAAGAGTAGCTTGGCTTGTGGTTGTGTTTTCGTCGTCGCTCGTAACAGAGCGACGACGAAGCATGTTGACAAGTACGTCATATGCTTCGTTGATCTGATTGGTTTATTTGGCCCGTCTATCACCAACATAGGCCAATCAGCTAACCAGTATTTTCGCCCCTTCCCAAAATTACTTCAACGGAAGGTTTGCAGATGGATATGCGGAGCAAATCTATCTGGCGGCGTCAGGTTATGAAATCAGATCCATACTAAATTCCCTCTTGCGAACCAGATTAGTGTTATGATTTACTTAAGTCATGTGTATAATAACTAGCCCCTGGAAAGCAAAGGGTTCATACAGATCGTTGAAAGCCTGAAATCATTATGATAATAATGCCCATACTGAGAAAAATACCTGGAACTGTAGATGCAAACCAAAACATTTTATGATCATGTAATTCAAAAGCTTAACAACAATCAGTTTGGAATGTTAATACATAAGTAAATACATAAAATCTTAATGCTGCAAATGTCCTGACACAAAGTAAAGTGTTGTTGCTATCACGGTGAATCTGACTTTAAATGATTTCCCCTGAGTAAAACATCACAATAGTCTTTTGTCATTGATCCTTACAGCCCAGTTTGTCCTTCCCAGCACTTCCTCTGTTCTTCATTAAACGATTACTGTTGATTCTAGAATACTCGTCTAAATAGCCTACTACTTTTTTACACTTCTTCTTCGTGTTCATTTATTTATTTTTTACATTATGTTCCCTTTTCTCCAACATTTTTTTGTCATAAGTACATCATTGGTATTGGTTCTTTACCGGTTGCTTCAAAGTAATTTGCCTGTGTGAAATTGTCTAAGTATCTGCGTAAACAAACATTTGTGTAGCATGAAAGTATGTATTAGACGCAGCTCTGAATTGTCTCTATTTCACGCCTGAATTTTAGGTTTTGAATATAGATACGTAGTAATAATAGATATACTCCACTAGAGGGCAGTAGATGCTCACTAGCTGTCACCGAGTCACTTTGAGTCAGTATTAAGGGCGATTATCCTCTATAAAACAGCCACATTTGATGACTTATTTAAATTTTACAAAAGACTGGATAAATGTTGGATTCATTACGACTGTTTTTATTGCCATTTACCAAGTATGTGGCCATTTTGGTGTTTGAGTTGTCTGATTCCATTTGACATTACAAGATTTTTTTCTTATTTTTTTGTTTGTTTTTTTCAAGTCCCATTTTCAAACCAACTTTTATTGCTCAGCTCAATTTATCCAGTTCCCAGCAGTGAATAAGGCAGGCATGCCTGTATGTAATCTACTCTCAGTTGTGCAAGTGCCACTCAAGTTAGCACATGCCAATGTTTGTAACTGCAGAACCTTCATGTCCAAAAAAAGTGTAGAGTATAAAGACATGGCACAAAAAATACACCCTACAACTACACTAATCCTATATTGCACTATATGGGTAGTTTTAAATCAAAGAGAAGAGGCCAAAATGTAGATGTTTGTAAAAGCAAAGTATGCCTGAAAAACCCTAGATACTTAAAAAGGTACACATAGAAACCGTATAATTTAAAAAATTTACTTTTATTTCAGTGTGATTCTCGTTACAACAGCGAAAAGAAAACTTTTTAGACATTTCTGCAAAAACTGCAAGTTTTCTGTGTCCTTCCCCTTTTTGCTGCCCAAGCCTTCCCATTCTTATCTGCAACACAGATCACTGAGACTTCTTTTTAAAGCCAAAGGACACATAGACAACATATAAATACGTATATTTTTTCAGTCCTCTTTCTCTAAAATGAAAACAACTTCAAGTTTATTTCCACCCTTCTCTCTCTTGTTGTGACTCAACATGACCATGACCCCTGTGCTGCTCCAACTCTCAGCCTGTACTGTTTCAAGTGAAAACAAAGAAATGCATTCACACGGCAGCTGGGTGTCATTCAGCTTTACAGGAAACATAAAGTACTTTTTCACTTGCTTTTAACTATACTCATTTTCACTTGTGTTACACGTGTGCAGTGCAGTCTTGTCCCCCTCAAAAAGGACGTGTGTGTCTCCAAGGATCTCTGCAAATAAAAGCTGATCGACTATTAGTCCACCAGCCTTTCACAGGACCCACTGTTTGAGTACCAGTGTCAACAGAAGTTTACTGAAGTCACAGATTAAAAAAAAAATTTCTTTACTGGAATCTGAGATTTTAACTACTTTCATCCTTTCTTATATGACACTTTTAAAGTAGCATATCTCACCATTTGATCTCATTCCCTAAACTTCTTGCATAAGATATTAAGTTACCTGTGAGTAGAAAGGATAGAAAGTTAGCAAACTGGACTGACAACCTATAATTATCCCATTGATCACAAAGGCAAGAGAGAGAAATAATAGTCAAAAGAATCAAACTGAAAACACACCCAAGCATAATAGTTAGCACATAAACTGGGTTTCTGATAGTATTTTTCATTTCTCAAGAACAAATGGAGGTATCTGAAGCACAATTGTTCCCGTATGTAAAAGAGCTAAAATCCTGAAAGCCTTGCACTCGTGTCTCCTACATATTTGTGTAAAAATGTGATTTTTGCCTGTTTAAAAAATAAACAGCTTACCCTGTAAACTAAAAGCATCAAACAGATGGACTGAGTTGCTCAAATTTCATAAAGTTGTGCGATGCATACTACAGATTGCATTGGGTTCTCCTAATGTAAAATATGGCAGCTATGTGTTGCAGGGAAAAGGAATGTGAAAGTCATACACAACAAGCAAAATACCAATTGTTTCAGCCTAACTAACATACCTGAAACATACGTGACAGTAAACCTGTTCTTGAAAGCATCAGTTTTCATGCTACACCCCTATCTACACAACAGTGCTCGTAAGTTTTGAGACTACCTCAGCTTTTGATGTAGAAGTTGTAATTTTTAAGGCCGCTACAAAGATGAACGGATGAAATACTACTAAAAAAAATATTTTTTTCTGTCAACCATGCTTACCTCCAACAGGTAATGACGCACAGTGAGTCAGAAATTTTTAGATTCTGGCCCGTTGTCACAGAGGCAACAAAGAGATAACATCTTTGAAAAGAAGAAGGAAAAAACAAAACATCAACGACAGACCGCAGGACGTATCAGGTCTGGGATGCAAATATTTTTCTCAAAATGAAGCCCCTAATTCAGAATGAGAAAAAAAATAACTATTTGGAGAAGAGACAATAACATAAGTTTCAGGACCACACATAAATGGTCCTGAAACCATTTATGCGTGGGGTCATCTTCCTGTCAAAGGGAGTGGAATTTTGCCTGAAAACAGTATCATGCATACCACGAAGTGGATCAAGAAATCTCACAGGAGCAAATTTGCTCAATTCAGGAGCAATTTAGCAGTGAACAATTTAGCTATTTTTGCAATGACACAAACGGGATAATTAGGGGGCTCGGGGACCAAAACTGTTGGCCAGGAAACTTCCCAGTTCACAATTCCGTTGAGAAGCCATTAAACTTATTTATAAACTTGTGAGTCTAAGGCAAAAATCACCAGCTTTGTAACAATATGATGTTATTTTGGTTTGTTTGGATGACAATACAATATTTGCAGATAAAACAAAGTCTGCTACGATTTCCGATCAATATGATGCTATGTCGTCTGCCCACCTAACATTGTTATCTACATTGATATCAACTCACATAAAACAAATATGATTTGACAATTTATTTCTAAACTCTTACAGGTACCAGGCATTTAAACAAAAGCATTCTTCTAATTTTAAATTAGTGATAATAATATTTCACTTGTTCAATATAGTCTCAAACCTGAATTTCAAAAGAAAGACGTATCTTAAAAGTTATGATATGGATCGATATTTTCATTTTGGATTGTTAATCTTTGAATCAACTTATCGATGTGGATCAATGTATTGTTACACCCCTAGCAAGGAACGCTTTTGAAATCTAATGCTGAATTTCATTTTATTTAAACTTCTCAGTATTTTTGTAAAAAAAGACACGAGTTTCAAAATTGTCCTAAACTTTACATAAAACAATGCACCGAATGTTCTACCTTGGATTGTAATTTTAATCTTCTTTATGCTATTTACTGTACTGATGTTATATCACCACACCCAATTTTGATCAAATTAAATTCAGCTAGTTGTTAAAACGTGATTGTTTAGTTTCATGAATATAGTTTCTAACATTTTTAAAGATGGACATGAGTACACTGAGCGCATGGGAAACTGCACGCTCCCACAATGAAAGCTGAGAAGCACCAAACCCCACCAACCCCATTTGTTCAGGGTTACTTTCTGTTCTCCTGGTAACAGTTGTCATCTTAAAGGGACCGTCTTCATTTGATCACCCCCATGATATCGGAGAAGGTGTGTGTCGCTTTAAAAGCACATGACAGAAAGAAGTGGTGAAACAGGAGTATCGGAGCGTATTCGGTGCAGAAATTTTCTGCACCGTCATACTACCAGTGTTGCCAACTCAGCGACTTTGTCGCTATATTTAGCGACTTTTCAGACTCCTCCAGCGACTATTTTTCAAAAAAGCGACTAGCGACAAATCTAGCGACTTTTCTGGTGTCACTGGTGACTTTTGGAGACTCTTACGTGAAAGCACGTATCGTTCCTACTCTTGTCCTCCAGCGGCAGGTGCTGCCGTGGGGCGCCTCCCCCGTCCCAACCCCGTTCTCCCGCTCCCGCAGGAGTCTCTCTCAGCGCTGCAGTCAGAGCCACAGCATGTTTACCCTCAGCGTCCAGACTGCAAATGAAGCGCGCATGCGCTGGGATTGACGGCGCAGGTTGATCATAAATAACTGAATTTGAAATATTTTATCTTAAATAAATAACGGCATTAGATTCACACAGCCACACGTTCATGTTTTACCGTGATTTCTAGGCTCCTTAGTGGACCACAAGGGAAAAAAGAAAACGTTTAAAAAAAAGGTGAATTTTTTTTTATTTGTAACTCTGCCATAGTGTCTCTTTATTGTTTATTTTGCCGGTCCCAAGCCCGGGTAAAGGAGGAGGGTTAGTATTGTAATAAAATAAACATTAATAAAAAAAAATAAATAAATAAACATTAATGGACAGAAGAAAGTAGCTCTATATATTCTGAGTGTTTTTAATCACTTTTTGTCTCTTTCTAACAACGTTATTTCTCCCACAGCGTCAATAACATGCACATCACATCATGTGGCAGATTATGCAAATTAGGTGATGACGTCATTCAGCGACTTCTAGCGACTTTTAGCACAGCCAATAGCTACTTTCCTTACTGAGGAGTTGGCAACACTGCATACTACGTTGTCGACCTTCCAGCCCCCGCAGCTCCGCCAAGTGGGTAGGCAGCTCCTCTGTCCACAGTGACAATTGGCTCTCTCCCCCCTCGGTGCCACTGTCACAGCTGCTTCCCGCTGCGCTGCACCATCGTAGCTTCAACGAGTTCCCGCGTGCACGTTAGGCTCGCGACGTGAAAGTGCCGCCGCGGCTGAAGATCAAAGTCCCCGCTGTCCTTTATCGGAATGTTTGAAGATTAACGAGGTTTGCCTCGTCCAGTCGGCTATTCTCGCTTGTCGCAGCTGGGAGCTCCGGGGCCTGCTGGTAGCAGAACCCCCACTGCAGGCGGACAGAGCGCCGTGACTAGCCGGGAGGAGGGAACACATCGTCTGTGGAAGGAGGGCGGAAGAGCCGGCGTTATCATGACTGAGAAACGGATGTCGCGGTGGTATTTCGGGGGGCTGGCCTCATGTGGAGCCGCATGCTGCACGCATCCTCTGGATCTCCTCAAGGTGAGGGGCACATGGGGGGTGTAGAGGAGTGCAGGCCTGAACACCAGGACACTGCTGCTGTCAGCTGTTGTTGCAGAAACCAGCATTTATCCCCGAACCTCATTCCCTAAAGCTTTCCCGCGTGACTCCGCTTGGTTGCTTATATCAGCATAAACTTGCTGGGAACTCCAGTTTATAAAGTGTGACTACTATGTGCAAAGTCGGTGGAATCTGGGGCACAGGTCAACCCAAAGGTTTCCAGGCGCAGTAGTCAACGTTAATCTACACCAAATGGCCAAATCTTCATTGATTACTCTGGAGACTTGATCGCATGACTCAAATGAAATAACCGGTTCTCTGGAAGTCATGTGGTATGTAATTATACAGTGGATGAAGGTAATCAGTGGGCTGCAGCTGCACAGGTCTCTGAAATGCCCCCTGTTTGCTCCAAGATGGGAAGCTGGCTTTTACACACCAAAATGCTGCAGAAAAGAAAATGTCAGTAAAATAAATAAATGAAAGAGGGTAGTAGGGTCATGAGTAGACACTGGCCGCTTACTGGTATAAAGGTGTTCCAAGGTTAATAAATAAGGGATTCAAAACACTAATATTTTCTATTAAATAGTTCCTTTTACTTAGAACCTGCCATAATAATAAGTCTTCTCTGTATGATGGGTTGGTATGAAATTCTCACTGAATATACATGTATGGTATTATCTAATTGCTATTGCTTTTATTTAAACAGAAAAAAAATATTCTTGATGCTGCAATAGTAATAAGCACTCTTAAAAATGTGATCATTGCAGTGTGTTTATGAAAGTGTTTTTTTTTTTTCTGCAGAGACTCAAGCAAATAATAAACATAAGCATCCCCCAGGTTTAGTATTTTGTTATCAAGAAAACTGTCTCATTATATACACAATAAATCAATAAATAAAAAAAAAAAAAAAAAAAAATATATATATATATATATATATTATTTATTTTTCTTAACCTTTCTTCTCTTTACAGCTATAACAAAAACAACCGGGGAAACATTTAACTGCCAAAGTGGTCTTTCTAGTAAAATTGTAGTAAATATCTACGCAGCCAGATCCTTGGGTGAAAAGGACGTTAAACTTAAAGAACTGTATGGTGGAAAACTTAAGGGGTTTCAAATCCAAAACATTTTCAAACTCTGGTATAATTTGATTCTGGCAACTATCCCATGCCTAGTTTAGACCAGGGGTTCCCAAACTTTTCAGCCAGCAACAACCAAATTAACAGTGCCACAGACTGGCGAGTGGGATTGTTTTTCTTCCTTTTCTTTGGCAAATTATGAAAATAAAGTCATACTATTACCAGAGTAAAAGTAAAATTACAAGAATAAAGTAATATTTTTAGAAAAACTCATACAAAAAGGTGTAGACTTTCCCTCTGCGTTGACATGAGGAATGTTGAGCATCTTGTAAAATTATACTGTGGTATCCGTTTTACAAATAAAATAAAAGGAAAGGGGGATCTATGGGAGCAGTTCCAGACTCACTTCGTTGTATAGCAACGTAAAAGCGAAACTGAGTCTGGCGGGCCAGCAAATAATAGTCTGGGGTGCTTTGTTACATTATGAAGATCAGAGCAGCAAAAAGAAAGTAATGATCTGAACAATAATGTTAGTTGTAAACTGCTGTTAATGGGAGTTTATTCTGTATTATCGCTCAACTCTATAACGATCAGTGAATACAAAAATACCGACTAAATGTTTTGGAGAACATTAGGACTGTGAGAAAATGTCACATTGTTTTAGCAGTGTTAAGAATAATTGTTGATTTTCAGTTTCAGATAAAGCAAGTTGCATCATAATAAAGTACCTTGAAACCATAGTTTTTCTCACAGTTGTCACACTGGTTTTCTTATGCCAACCCATGCGTACTTGTCAGTGTTTAAAAATACTAATTTGTCATGTAAGGCTGCACAATGTATGCTGAATATATCATAATTGCCGTGTCAGTGTGCGCGATAAAATAGTAATGTTATTGCAATTGCGTGAATTCATCATACCGGTAAATATGCAACCAGAGAAATGTCTTTCTTGAGATTGTGAGGATAATAAAAAAATTGTTGGGCTTCCCTTTCTTGCTACTTAATGGTAGATGAGCTATTTCTAAAGGGTCAGTACTGAGCAGTTGTTAGGAAGGTCTTTTGCAAGGTCTTATCCATGTGCAGTGCAACTCTGGGTTCGGTGTGTTGAGCTTCCATTCATCTTCAGCAAATGTAAACCTCTCAGTTCGGTTTCCAGCATCAACAGTTTAAATAGAAAACATATCTTTTATTTTCTCAAATGTTCACAATTGAGAAAATAAAGGACACATATTCTTTAAAAAAGTTTTTTTTTTTTTGTATCGCTGGATTTCCACTCCCTTTAATGAGGCAATTTCCAGCTATTAAGTCATATTTTGTTGCTAAAGTTATTCCCACGTTGACCTAGTTCTAAGAAATGCTACATTGAAAACGAGAGGCTCCATAACAGGGCAGGGTACTGTGGGTACTGCTCTCTGTAACCTCTCACCTATGGAGATTGCAACTTTGTAACAGTCGCTTTAAAAGGAGTTGCATCACGCTCTGTACACTTTCCACTTCAGAAAAGTTTGACCAGATACAAAGTAATAGTTTGCTGAGAGCACATATACTGACATTATTCAAATTGTTTAACGGTGGGACGGGTTCTGATGCTGTTAAGCTTTAAAGTGTAACACACTTTGGTCTGTTTTGTAAATGAAATCTCTATAACACAGTGAGCATTTATATTTTGTCTTTCCTTTTGCCAGATAGGCCGTTTCCTATAGTTGATCATATTATCCAAAGAACTATCTAGTCATTTTCCCAATCAAAATTTATAACTGTATGGTTTGGTCGGTTCCTTGTGAGAATTTTATTGAACCAATTTCTACAGCTTTGACAATATTAGATTTTTCACTGGGAAAAAAGAAAAGAAAAATAAAGTTGAAAGTAGTTTGCTGCTCTTCTACAATGGCTTATAAAAAGAAACCATCTTTAAACCAATGGAAAGGCAAATGACCAAACAGTTAAACATCTCTTTATGTTCACTGAAACTACAATTTCAAACTTTCTCTAACTCTGTGGAGCATTTTTAGCAGCGACTCTTTGACGGTGCTTTAAATCCAAGCCTGTTTTTAGTTCAATTAACATGAAGTTGAGCCATTGATTAAGAAACTGTTTCATCATTTTGTACTTTCTAGATTTTCTTGCCTTTTCTTTTTGTTCTAATTTCTTTTATTCTGCATTAACTGACCCATCTGGTCTATCAGCCTTAACAATAAAGGGAGTTTCAGGTCATGTGTGTGAAATTCCTTTTCCCAGAAGAAAAAAAAAAAAAACTCATGTTAATTGCAACACCACGGGTCAACCTGGTTTCAACAGTATTTCTTTTTTGCAACAGTGTTGTAAAATTTTGCATTTGAGGGCTACACCTTACCCTGTTCTGTTGCAAATCATCAGGGCAAAAGATTGCAAAGAGGGTAATAAGTTATCAGGCTCTGCATCTGTGTCAGAATTCAGATTTGATTTCGGGATTTCGTCAAACTCAGCCAAGCTTTGTTCCAGTTTTGTTTATTGCTTGGCTCCATGGGCAAGGTTTTTCTCATTGTTTTGTAGATTCAAACACTGTTGCAGCTTCTTAGTTAGAAGTTGTACTTTACTATTTATGTGACCAATTAAATTAGAAATTTTCACAAGTGTAAAAAAAAAAAAAAAAAAAAAGGTTACCACTACAGCTTTCACGAATGATACATAAATCAGCAGCCATTTTAGATTTAAAGATGGACTGGGTCTGGTCTTTATTTGAAAGAACGTGTTGCTCGATACATTAAAACATGTTAAATGAGAAAAGAAAATCATTTTTCCCAGGTATTGACATCCAGTTTGGAAATTTTAGTACAGCTATAAACCTACTAGGGCGAATCGAAGTGCAATGTAGTTTTATAAACAGTCTGACACCTACTACTACCACAGGTGGCTCCAAACAAACACTGTGGAGCCACCTGTAGCCTAACAAAAACTACACTTTTTTTAATGAATCCCCCAAATCTTTGATTCTCCTGATCAGGATTGTCACGGTGCTAAAATTCCAAAACGGATACCTACACCACAAAAAACTGCGATGTATAAAAACATAATTTGAAAACACAAAGTTCTTTCTAATAAAGATTAAAACATGCAATCAAATCACAACATAATTTATGATGCTTCCAGACCTATTAGCAACCAAACCTACAACTGTATTTGAAGAGTTCACTTGCAAAAACAGAAAACTCCGTTTTTATAAATTTTCAAAAACACATACTTTTTATTATTTAGTTAAGGTGATACCAGTCAAACTAACCTACCAGGTGAATTTGACCAAGTAAGAGTGACATAACAAAATAATGGCATCTCAAAAGTACACCTTTATTAAAAGGACCCCCCCCCCCACTTACATTTTATTTTTTTTGGCTAAAAACTGAGTTATCTGTTATTGCAAATGAACTCTTCGTTTGTTTCCCTGCCAACATTCATGGCATCATACAGCAACATGATTGTACAGACAGTAGGATTAATCCAAAAAGCTATACAGCACACTGATTAAACCTTCTGAAAAGAAGGGAAGTGCAAATCAGCCACGTGTGGCAGTATGTCCAAAGATACTGTTGCCCACCCGTACGGGAAGTGTCCAGCTGTTGATCAGCGCTGGAAGACCAGCAATCTTTCTCCTGTTTTTAGCGCGGTTCCTCAAGGCGCGCTGCCCTTCTGGTTTTAGGTAGTTCCCTGCCTAAGCTCCCCCGATTTCAACTGATGGCTGATCAACAGGCTTTTGCTGAGCTGAGACGTTAATACAGGAAAACAGTGTTGGGGTGCCTTGAGACCCAGGGTTGAAAAAAAAAAAAAGGAATTAGGCTACCCTAGTGGACATCCAGTGTAAAAGCAGTTTGATTCTATATGATGCTTGGGCAATACAGTTTGCCATCATCCCTTTTCTCCAACGCCTCATTTCCCTCATCAGCATTCAGTCATTCATCTCTGCAGAGGCCTGGTAAAAAGCACGGTCTGTTGGAGAAAGGATGCATGTAAACTATGTAGGATTGAAGCTCTCGACGACTGGGCGCCCCTGATTTTAATTGATTAAAACTAAGGCTGGACGATAATTCAATAATAATATGTCGATTAATGGACGTATATCGATGATAGAAAAAGGGTCAATAAAAAGTTCAATAGAATAACAGTTTTCCTTATGCGTTCTGGCCATGTAGATTATTAGTCATCACATCCTCCCAACCAATCACAAACGCAGACCTAGGAACCCTCCTTCACCAAGCTCCGCCCCCTTCAACTAGTTCAGAGAGCACACGTTTTTTCCTTTTAATAAACTTGCAGTTTTGGTAAAAGGTTGGTTAAATAAAAGGTGGAGTTTGAATTCAGTGTTTGTGTGTTCCGTATCTAAAAATAGGTCATTAAGAACAGCATAAAATTGCCAGGGCTGCACTTAAAATATATATTTTGAACTTGTTGCTAATTATCGATATCAATCAATATGATTTCTATTTTATCAATATGCTTTTTTGATATATCGTTCAGCCCTAATTAAAACCTAGATTGAATGTTTTAACATAAAAAAAAAAGTACAATGCATTTTTTAAAAAATTTTTCACATAGTGGAGCTTGGGGAGCAGCTGATACTTTGTACTCTACTGAGTGGAATTAGGCAAACATTGAGCTTTTAAAGAACACACTATCAGATGTTGTCATTTTGTCTCAACTTATTTAGGCTAAAACCAGTATGTAGTTTTGACGTAGACTGATATGATCCGAGTTGGTACAAACTGAGCACCAGTAAACTGAATCACACAAGCCAGTTTATGTTAGAGACAAAAAAAAACGTTTTATTTTGACTTTAAATCTGAGGCCCTCATCAAAGCGAAGTACAAAGGTCACATTTTGAAACTCCAGAGGCCCTCCGGCAACAAGCTGGGATTGTTACGACACAGAGGACTCAAACATTGCACAAAGACTGCCGTTAATACGTCTTTCCTTTTACCTTATATTTCTTATCTTCAAGGCCTAATGGAGAACATTGTGGAAATACAATTTAATTGTGTTTTAGCTTTTAAAAAAGAAAATGGTTGAACTCAGGAAACCTCCTCTCATTTTGACTTGAGCATAATTTTTATCAAGAGAAGTTTTTATCACTCTGTACTTCTTCATGTTCTGCATCTCTGTTGTAAATGGATGCGTATGGTTTTAATAATGCTGTTTATTTTCCACATTTGCCTCTCATTTTTCTCAGGTCCACCTGCAGACACAGCAGGAGGTGAAGAAGAGGATGATTGGGATGGCCGTGCACGTGGTGAAGAATGACGGGGTGCTGGCTCTCTACAGTGGCCTCTCTGCCTCCCTGTGTCGACAGGTAGATTTTTTTTTTCTTTTTAATTTAAAATTTCACAATTTGAAACATTTTGTGACTGTATTGAATATCTACAGGAATCACTGCTTACCTAAAATGCTAAAATTTACAATATAAAGTTTCTCCTTAATCTGTATACCTTCCTCAGCTTGTTTATGACTTAATTTTCCTGGTGATTTAATGCATTCAGACATGAGCAACTTCAGAGTTGCAGACATGAGCAATCAACTTCAGAGTTGAAGAGTGTGTTGCCTAATACATTTTTCTCAGAGTAATAATAATAAATGCTAAAGAAACAATGAAAAACATTGGTTTTCTTGAGCACCATGGTCTTCACCCCTCCAGGGTGAAGTATTGACTTCTTGAAACTTGGAAGCTATTTGGAGGATCTGGCTGATAACCCGACAAAACCAGC
This sequence comes from Fundulus diaphanus, assembly GCA_037039145.1. NCBI lineage: Eukaryota > Metazoa > Chordata > Actinopteri > Cyprinodontiformes > Fundulidae > Fundulus > Fundulus diaphanus. The sequence goes on along the minus strand of CM073123.1, from coordinate 23,125,636 downwards.
ATGTGCAGTTCAGATCAGAAGTTTACAATCACCCATTATGGGCATGAACTCATACTAATTTGGGGTGTTTAATGCCTTATTGGTATATTTATTTTTCCATGGTGAAATAAACAACTTAAATGCAATTCAATTGTCTGAATTCATTATAGATTTCCTCTAAACATGACTAGGTGAAAGTTGCATGCAGACATTCATCAGATTTTTTAGTAAGTGGTGCGAAAGATTCTAACATGTCTTTTTCTCTGCAAGGTTAAGCTTGACCAGCCTCTTGCTAGTAGTGATCATGGCAGACTGCTGCTGGTAGCTTCTTTTTGCCTGTATAAAAAAAATAATATTTGTCGTTATTTGCATTGACCAATACTGGGATCAGCGAGAAAGGCCAAGGAACTCAGTAAAGTTTGCTCCCATTTAACAATTAGAAATACCCAAATACTTTTTTTATCATATTTATTACCACTTTGCAAAGGGCTGGAAGATCTGACTAGTGATCTTCAGATAACAGAAAATCTGTGGAACAGTCACCTCAGCTTGTGCTTGTCATGAACTGCCGGCATGCAGTGTGGTGACAGTTCTTCATCGCCCTGGACTGAGAGGGTACCAGTGGAGGAAGAATCCCCTCCAGAACCAACACCTCAGGCTCAACTAACATTTGCAGCTACCCTATGGACTAGCCAAACGGGTCTGCTACAGAAAGATTTCAGAGTCACACAAGACAACAGTTAAGCTACTAGCTGCAGTGACAGATATGTTTAAAAAAGTCATGGTTAGGTTTTTCTAACTAAAAATGTTCTGGTCCTCTAATGAATAAAACTTGGACACAACTGGTTGTTCCTGCAGAACAACAAACCCAGATATACATCAAAACTGGTTTTGGGATGCATGAAGCTACATTTTTATGGTGGCCTTCCCAAAACATCGACCTCAACACGACTGAAAATTAGTAAACCATGTTTAAAAGCTTGAAACCGACTAATTTAATGATTGCTATCACTTCTGTCAAGAAAAATGGTCAAAGATGCATCCAGAATTTTACCAGCAGCTCGTTGATGGCTTCGCTAAGAATATGGTTGAGGTGCAACTTTCTACGGGACATCATATCAAATATAAGCGAGGTGTACATATTTGCTCCTGTTGGTGTTTGAAGTTATGTTAATTAAAAGATCAAATTCCTCTTTTCAAATGGGACCATATCGTGTAAAGGGATAATCATGCTGTGTTGAAGAGGCTCTTTTATTTCATGTAGAGTTTTTATGAACATAAACCCTAAAGGGTGTTCTTGAAATGTCATATTCAAGGGACCATCCGGTCGTCAGTCTTTAACTTTTACAATTTAGATTGAAGTAAGCGCTATCTCTAAGGCAGGTCGTGAACTCTGTAAATCAATTTGCAGCTTTCCAGGCTGCTTTTAAAAAAAGCAAACCTAAAGCAAGAATTAAACCACCTTGTTTCAATGCAGACCAAATGGTAACCCAGACGTTGGAGAGACTGCCTGGAGGGAAACATATCAGTCTGTTATAGTATGCAAATTTGTTGGGTTTGTCTGTATTGCTGGGCTGTTATAAAGGATTCAGTAGAGATGACTGACAAGAGCTGCAGTTTGTTAGGTCGCAGGTTCTACTATGTAAGACAGTTGGACTGTTTTCGTTTCCTTTTGATAAAGTGACTTTAGCCATCCTCGATTCAGAAAAATGAAACCAACAGTTTTTGGTGACTTCTATTGTTTTTTTCTATATCCCAGTTTTATAAAATGCAGACAGTAAAAGGTAACCTTTGTCCTTTTTTATGGATGTTTGACCATAAATTGCATAATGGAAACATGACATTATGTACTGAAAATGTTATAAAAACAACCAATCTGGTCCGTGCTAAAGATAAGCCCGAGGGGCGATTCTGCATTGTAGAAAAAAACAGGCATGTTGTTAAGCTAAACTTTTATGGTTGCAGCCCATAGAGCTGCTGCTGCAGCAGTGGAACGCCAGTGGAGATGCAGTGAGGCCTGGTTAGGTGTTAACCCATAAAACATGTACACAAAAACATAAACCACCGATACCTCGCCAAAATGCAAACCTACTATGTGTCATGTTTTGTGGTCTGCCTTTTTGATGCAGATCTCCTGAGGTTGCAGTGTTACTTTACTTTGATCCCAGGCTTCTTTCAGGTTAAACAATGCGCTGAATCGAGTATTAATTAAACCTGTCTATCCTTCACAGGTCACCTACTCCCTCACCAGATTTGCTATCTATGAGACGGTCAGAGACATGATGGGTAACACTGGCAAGGGACCAATGCCTTTCTACCAGAAGGTCCTGCTGGGAGCATTTGGAGGTACACACACACCATTTCCTCTTTCCTTTACATAAACTCAAGTGTACAGTTCGACCTGTAAGGGACTGATTACCAACATGTTTTATCTGCCAACAGGATTCACTGGTGGGTTTGTTGGGACACCAGCAGACATGGTGAATGTCAGGTAATGTAACACCATTCACTTTGAACATTTGGGGGCTTTTTGCTGAGTTGATCATAGTAGCATGGACCTGAAATGTTTTTTTTTTTTCTCTTAGAATGCAAAATGATATGAAACTACCACCAGAACAGAGAAGAAAGTGAGTGTTGTTGTCGCCAAATGCTACGTCCTAATGTTTAAACGCTTAGTAATTTATCATCGTGTTTATGCTTTGCTTGCAGCTATAAGCATGCCATTGACGGACTCTACAGAGTCCTTAGAGAAGGTAAATGATAAACACAAAATCAGGTTTTCACTCTGTGTATAGTGTCTCCTGTCATCATGATCCAGGTCTGATCTTTATCCTTTCATGCAGAAGGTATAAGGAAGCTATTCTCAGGAGCCTCCATGGCATCTGGCAGGGGAGCATTGGTCACTGTGGGGCAGGCAAGTCTCATCATTCAAATTCACAAACCCTTCTTCTCAGTGATTATTTATCCTTCAGAATTATATGGAATTAAACCATTTATTATGAAAGGGGGCTGGATGATAATATATCGATTGATAGATGTGGTGCAATGGGGGGAAAAAAAGGGTCAATATAAAATTCAGTAGAAGAGTTTCCTTCCTTTTGCATTCTAGCCAATCATGTAGGTTAATACTACAGTCACTACATCCCTCCAACCAATCACAAACTCAGACCCAGAAACCTCTGTCACCAAGCTCCGCAATCTTCGAGTTCAGAGAGTTATTTTTTTTCTTTTAAAAAATTTGCAAATTCAGCGTTTGTGTTCTTTATCTAAAAATAGGTAGTTAAGCAACAGTATAAAATTAACAGGGTTTCACTTAAAATATATGTATTTAATTTTTTATTATTGATATCGATCAATGTGATTTCTATTTTATCAATATACTTTATTTCTATATCGTCCAGCCCCTTTATCAAAGTAGAACGCTATTATCTATAGGACTAGGAAGTGATCAGAATTATGTTATTCCTAGAAAAGAGATGGGTTAAAATAAGCTTAAACTTCTCCCTCACCTCTTTGATTATATAAATACTCTTGTATTTTACCCCTGGTTTTCTTAATTTGTCTTTTTTTTTTGCCTTTTTTAGTTTTGCTGTGGTTATTTTTTTTAAATTCAATTGTAGTTTTTTTCCTGTTTTATATATTCAATAATTCAATTAAATTCAGTTGCTGTCGGCTTCCTGGAGGTAAGTGTTTAAAAGCATTTATGCAGCAGAAGGCAAATGTTTTAGAACTTTCCTCAACTCTCAAACCTTGTTTGTGTCGGTTCAGTCAGCAACTCATTTAGGGTTGGTGGGAAAAAAAAAAAAAAAAAAAAAAGCTTTCCATATTAGTTTGGTGTTACAATTTCCATCACTATTAACACTAGAGGGAGCCAGATGTCAACATTAATAAACATTGGCAGTACTGGAGGTTTGCTCTGAAATACATGACCTTTTAATATAAAGACTAAAAATCTTAAACAAAAGGACCAACAAGGACATTTTATTAAGCCCCAGTGTTAAAAAAAAGTGAAGGAACGTGGAGCTGGAATTTATTTTAACTCGTAACAATTCCCAAATGTTTTTAATTTTCCTTCATCTCTGTTTGCAGTTGGCGTGTTATGACCAGGCCAAGCAGCTGGTGTTGGGAACAGGCGTGATGGGAGACAATATGCTCACGCACTTTCTTTCCAGCTTCATAGCTGTAAGATTTTTTTTTTTCCCCCACAGATTTAATTTAGTTTTATAGCTCTTCTTGATCCCAGTTTTTGCAAACATTTACTCTGTAGGGTGGCTGCGCTACGTTCTTGTGTCAGCCTCTGGATGTGCTCAAAACGAGGTTGATGAACTCGAAAGGAGAGTACACGGTAAGCAAATCTCTCACTCATTCATTTTATTACTTATTCAGTCACTTCACTGATTTCTGCTAGTTGAGGGATCAGTTTAAACTTTATCTTTGATAACATTTCCTCTCCATGTCTGCAGGGGGTGCTGCATTGCCTACGGGAAACAGCAAAGCTGGGACCGCTGGCGTTTTACAAGGTAAAAAAGAAACATTTTGATCAGCACCTGAGACACGTTTTTATTTGTTGCATGTTGATTGGCTGAAAAATCCTTCAACTTTTCAGCCAGCGACCCCAAAAATGACAGTGCTAGAGACTGGCAGATGGGATTTTATTTTTACTTTTTTTTTTTGGAGGGGAGTTATGAGAATAAAGTAGTATTTTCAGAAGAACTCTTACAAAAAAAGTGCAGCTTTCCAGCTGCGTTAAAATTAAGATTTTTGAACATCTTGCAAAGTTTTACTCTGGTATCCCTTTCACAAATACTAAATCTTTTTAACACATCAACAACAAATCGTCTCGCACCCCCCAGGGGGGTCCTGACCCCCACTTTGAGAACCACTGTGCCATAGTATTTTTAGTGGTTTTCTGGGGCTCATTTTGAATGAATTAATAATACATAAAAATGCTATGCGACAATGGGGATCTGCTGAAGTAAGAGTCAGTGGCTTCTCTGAGTGGTCTCGGTCGGGCCAGTTTTGAATGACCATGGCATCACAGGTGTCCCAGTGATGCCATGGTCATTCAAGGAGGTGTAGGTACTTAGTTGTAGGCCATGTCCCTGCTCTGTTTGTGTGTGGCTGGTCTTTAAGTGCTGACTTCAACTACAGTCAACACCTTGTCGTTGTCTCTATTACCTGCGCAGCCTTTTCTACCAGACTTCTATTCAACTTTCTATTAATATACTTGATTACAGCCTGTGATCAGCCAGCTTCTTTAGCAATGATGTACAGTGCCTTACCTCCTCGTGAAGTGTCTTCCTCATGTTTGTGAGGCCATAACACACTATTTCTGTATCAAAATTTTTTTGTTTTATTGATCTTGTTTGATAGTCTAATTATAAGACAAACGGAATTTGGGGTTTTCATTAACTGCATAAACAAAATCATCAAAAATTAAAATAAATAAACACTTGAAATCATTGATTACAGGCAGAACACTTTATGTGTAGTGAATCTGAGTTTGAATGTTTGAATTTAATTGCTGAAATAAATAGATTTTTTTTTTTTAGATATTCAACTGTATTTGTTACACTGGTACATGTATGTAAATTATGTTTAGTTTTGCTGTTGTCAGTTCACATGTCTAATGTTTACTCTTCTCCGTGTGCTGCAGTCAGTGCTATTTAGTTATCTCCATTTCGGGTCAGAGTGCATATATAAATCAAAACCCTTCGCTCTGTTGCAGGGTCTCGTCCCAGCGGGGATCCGCTTGGTTCCCCACACAGTTCTCACCTTTCTTTTCCTGGAGCAGCTCAAGAAGAACTTCGGCATTCGCATCGTCTCCTGATCCGCTGGTCTCTGCCAATCACATCCCCCTTCATCATCCTGCTCCGCTCCTCATTATTCACAAGAAAGGAAAGTGTTGGGGTGGGGCAGCTTGTTGTTGTCCTTTGGGTGCTTCCCCTCTCGTTTTTCTCTACCTCCATCCCACCAGTGGATTTACATGACTTGGATCCAGTTTTTGCCGCTCTCTAAGAATGAGGGGGAAAAAACAGCAGACTTGTAGCTGCTGGTATGAGGTTCATAACATCCGCAGGATATAATTAATAATAGATCAGAGAGTACTGTTGTAGTTTAATTGTTATATAATTGTTCAGATTAACTTGTAACGTTGAGTTCAGACTTTATTTTTTCAACTGTTTGGAACAGGCAGATTTTTTCACTTAATCTAATTCCAAATTAGATGTGTTTTAATCTGACCTTAAACCTTAATCCACTGGTAGTTTGTGACACTTTCAGAAGTCACATAAAATCAGCAATCACTGCAGACTGGTGTTAAAATGCTTACTTTACAGTTCTCTAAAACAATTGTTAGTTTGTCAGCAGGGTGCATGACATCCTCACGAAGTTGTAAACAAACACAGCAAAGCTTTATCAGTCTCCATCTGACCAATCTAAAATGGATTTACAAAGCCATAAATCTAACAAGACCCAGCATTCACCCAGCAATGTTTTAACAGCGGTACTGACAAAATGGCTTGCAGTGTTCAATATAAATGTCGTTTGCTTCTGTTTTCACCTTTATTAATGTTTTACACCTCAAAATCAAACACAGTTTAGAATATAATTGATGTATTCCTGGTGCTTCTTTAATTCATTCCACCTTTTCACGTCACATCTGGAAAACAAGAGGACCAAGTTCTTTTGTGTCACTTTTTTATTTTTGTTTTATCTTTTTACATGGAGTGAGTTAGAAAGGACACTGAAATGCATAAAGTTAATTATTAACATTCTGATAATACATTAAAAGCTATTTTGTGTCTTAGATCCCAGTGGCATTCTGTATCCATTCTGAGACACCTGCTGTTTAAAACAACAGCTCCATTTCAGCCTGCAATGTTTGTTTTTCATGTAGGTGAATGCACATCAGGCGTTGTGAACTAGGACCCTGATTTAAAAGGCACTTTATTTAAAAAGCAAACTTGATTTAACACTGACTGACCTGCTTTTAAGAAACTAAGATATGAAACGTTGTCACTGATAATGTGAATGAATCCAAGTAACAATGTTTTCCTGTAACAAGGTTTTAGTTGGATGTAAAGAAAAGCTTTCCTCTTTTGCTGTGCCTGCTCAAGTCATGTGGCCTTACAGTGTCTGTCCTGCAGGGGGCAGTGTTGTTACATGTAAATTGCCCTGTTTTATGCATCGGGAGAGGTTCTCTGTCTTCATCTCATGATGAGATCTGTATCATTTATTTTATGTACATTCACTGAAATTAAACTGTTGGGACAGTTATGGCTCAGTAAATTTTAATATTGTAGATCTTTCACTAATAATTTTGAGAAATAAAGTATTAATTGAAACTGTTTGCAAACCTTTATTCTAATTATTTGTGATGTTATGATTTTTTTTTTTTAACCAGAAAACTTTTTTTTCAATCTATTGAAGGGAGTCCTGACCAAGACAGCGGCACAGATCACAACAATTGAATACATTACCAACAATTTCATAAGACTGTTTTAAAAACATTTAAAAACCATGAAGCAATTGTTTAAACAGACCTAGTCGAACCAGTTCCTTTTAATTTCCAGTCTTTTTGTAAATTGCTCCATGTTGTGGGGGCAGAATACTGAAATGCCACCTTACCAGCTTCTGTGTGGACACTTGGTACAGACAGTAGCAGGGAGTCTTGTGAGCATAAAGGATACAGTCCAGCCGCTTTTGGTTTAATATATTCCCACAGATATGAGGGGAGCAGACATAGAATACCCTTATAAATGAACATATACCAATGAGTGAGTCTACGATTCTCTAGAGCTTGCCAGCCCACACGTGTGTAAAGTTCACAGTGCCGTGTGTGAAGCTTACGGTTTGTGGTTAACCTCAATGAGGCATGATAAACAGAGTCCAGTAGCTTCAATACTTGAGTTGGGGCACTCATATAAATGAGGTCGCTATAATTCAGAATGGGTGTAAATGTTGCAGCTACCTTTTTGCATTGAAAGAAAAATAACCTATTTCTTAAGTAAAAGCCAATTTTCAGTCTGTTTCCTAACCAAATATTCAACATGTCCTTCAAAACTCAGATTGTCATCAATTAAAATACCTAGATATTTAAAATATTTAACTTTGATTTCTGCCCCTTGAAAAGTGACAGTTGGAGGTCAGATTGCTCTTTGTTCTTGAGAATAACATCATCTTGCTGTTATTTGCATTTAAAGTAAGATCCAGTTGTAGAAACATGTTCTGAACTATGTTAAAAGGATTTTGTATTGTAGAGACACTGACACTAAGAGTTTTTGCAAAGCTGTAGATAACCGTATAATCAGCATAAAAATGGTAATTGGTGTCCACAAGCTCCTGGCCAACATTGTTCACATCGATGGTAAATAAGAGTGGCTCCAAAACAGAGCCTTGGGGCACTCCTTTAGTTAATGAGAGAATATTGAAACAAATATCTGATTTTAACACATTGGGAGTGAGATAATTACAGATCCATCCAACTGCCTTTTTAGATAATCCAATATTGAGCAGTCTCCCTTTAAGTAAAATGTGGTTTAGAGTCAAAGGCTTTTGCAAAATCATTGAAAAGCGTTGCACAATGTTGCTTATTGTCAATAACTGTCGAGATATCGTTCATCACCTTCAGTGTTCCTGTTATGGTACTATGACCTTTCCTAAAGCCTGACTGGAATTTGCATAAAATGTTGTTGGTATACAAAAATTCTTTCAACTGTTCATTTATTAAAGATTTCAAAATTTTTGATAAGATGCAAAGTTTTGAAATTGCCCTATAGTTATTTACATTTTTTTGGGTCACCACCTTTGAATAATGGTGTCACAAAAGCCCATTTCCAGATTTTGGGAATTTGCATCGTACTCAGACCAGAGTTAAAAATATCAGTTAAAAGTTTTGCTATTAAATCAGCTGCCCTTTTTAGAAAGTAGGGATCAATTAAGTCAGGTACTTGTGGTTTACGTGCATCTAACGATTTTAGGGTTTTGTGGACTTGACACAAAGTAAAAGGCTGGAAACTAAATGTTGATGCATCAGAGGGTTGTTCCGGAGCAGTCCCAGTGTTGCTTGAGTTTATGGAGGGTGTAGATAATGTAAAATGTTGGTTGAAACAATTTAACATTTCAACTTTGTCATAAATATGGGCAATGTCATTTGACAAGAGCTGTGCGTTATTTTCTGCAGTGAGAGATTTTATGGTTTTACAAAATCTTTTAGGGTCATTAAGACTGTCAGTTGTAGTTGACAAGTAGAATTCGAACTTGGCATTTTTAATTTGAACTTTTATTACTGGAAACCTGTCTAGGGTGTACCCCGCCTCTCGCCCATTGACAGCTGGAGATAGTCACCAGCATGCTTATTAACAATAGCCATGAACCAAAGCCGTTTAAACATCTGGAATGAAGTCAATTCTGTTCTATTGGCACTTAGAAAGGTCATGGTAAAATGCCTGTTCATTGAAATGTTTTAAATCTCTTTTCAAAATGACTTGTGGTTTTCTTTGATGTATGTTGGTATTTCTAACAGTGGCCACGATACAGTGGTCACTGAGATCATTGCAAAAGACCCCAGTTGAACAGTATTTATGTGGGGCATTACAGTATTGTTGAGAAGAGTCATAATTTGAACCCCTTTTTACCTCTAATTAGTTCGTAAGACAGCTAATGACCCTTTGGGTTGGTGAGGGGGATCCACCTCTGTGCTTCAGCTTTTCGCTGGCACAAGCTGGCACAGCACAGCTGGCTGCGTTTGTGAGTCAGCCTTCACCTTCAGAGATCTGCTCTCATCAGAGCAAGGACACCATTTAATGCTCTCACATCTACCATCTTGAGATCAGATCTAGCTTTGCAGTCTCATGGCCTCTCCGTGGTCGCGATGCAGTTAATTGATTTTATTCATGATGAATGGAAGCTGGAGGATTCTGATACTTGGCCAAGATGAACGTAACTACCCCATCGGTTATGAACATAATACATCATGTTAGTGACTGTGACCCTCACCCTCCGTCATCTTATATATGCATGTGACAGTTCACCTCTTTATGCACCTTCATAGTCATCATACCTAAATGATTAATTTTTATAGTAATGTTGCATATGCTGCCAACATGCACTGTGAAGTCCAACTTATCTCCACAGCTATTGGGACCATTGTTTGAGATGTTTACAGATGCCTTAAAATCGGCACGGAAACTTTGTAACCCCAAAATGCTACTCCTTTGCGGACGGTGAACATTGATGTCATGCACCACAAACGCCACAGTCCTCACCATGTGTGGTGACGAGACAAACTTGGACCTTCGTCCAGCCTTGTTCATTTACAGTTCCAGTCATTCTCATGCATTCCTCTGACTGTAGACACAGGCAAGCCCAAAATTATTCATACCTCTGGCAGATTCAGATATAAAGTAATGTTTTATTTCACCAACGCGTTGCTTTTGACTGGAAATTGATTTTAGCGTTGTGGAGCATTCCAGCCAGTCCTAAATATTGTGTGGAAAGGGATAAAAATTAGGATGATGGTAAAGAGGCTCTTTGATCTCAAAGACTTGAAGCTTATCACCAAAGATAAGTAATCGGAATATTAGTGGAAATATGCTAAACCTGGTCAGTAATTATTAAAAGCAGGATAAAGGCTATTAAACCCCTAATAAATGGAAAGTCGCCGGGTCCGGACAGACTCCGTTCTGACTTTATAAACAAGATGAACTCATTGAGCCTCTACTTGAAATATTTAGTTATTCCTTCACTACTTTCTGAAGGAAGCAACTATATCATTAACTTTAAAAAAGCCAAATGTCCCAAGCTTTGGACATCCTACAGACCCTTAGCTCTTTTAGATGTGGAGATGAAGTTGCTTCCTTAAATCCTGGCTGCGCACTTGGATAACTTCTTGCCAATGGCTCCAGCTGGTTTTGTTGAGGGTCGTACTCTGGCTACTAATGGGAGGTGCCTCCGTAAAGCTATTCAGGCTTATAAGCAGAAATACATGTGCGGTCTAGTTCACTTAAAGCAGAGAAGGCATTGGATCATGTTGGACGACAATACTTGCCATTTGTTTCTACACTGTGGAGCGGTTTAAACTCAGTGACAACTCTAGAAAGTGGGTTACAATAATTTATACTGATCTTCAGGTGACCATTATAACTGCTGGACTTTGGTCGGAATGCTTTATTACCTATAGAGGAAGAAGACAGGGCTGCCCCCCCCTCTCTTATTTGTGTTAGCCATTGAGCCTCCAGCTGAAGCCATAAGAATGTCCAACATACACACCTTAGAGATTGCCAGGGTGTGTCCTAAAATGACTTTATATGGAGATGATGTCCAGGTACTTGTGACTGACCTAGAGACCTCCGTGCCAGCTCCTACAGGTTTGGCAGGTTCTCTGGCTATTGGGTCGGTTTGACTAAATCAGAGGCTATACCACTTAGCTGGTTTACTTCTATACTGAATATTTCCTTTTAAATGGCCCCCAGCAGAATTTGTATATTTGGGTATTTCTAGCACTCTATCTTTTGACCAGTTATACAGAGCTAACTTTGTTCAATAAAATTAAACAAAACTGAACATTTGTGTTCGCTTCCTGTTTTTTGGTTAGGATGCATAGCATTGATTAAAATTAATGTACTGCCAATATATTGTCATATCCTATTCAAATAATTTCAGTTCTTTGCAATCAAGGCATATCATTGATAATACGACTCCTACGGAGCGCTCAGAGGTGTAGGAAATTGAGAGAATGCTGTTTCTACAGCAATCTAAAGTGTCTCTCAGCTCCCTTTTCCCTCTGTCTGAAACGTAACACTCATGTTGGCACTTTTAGTCAATGTTATTTGGAAATGTCATAAATTGCAGATATTTTGGGCTGAGATTGTAGGTAAACTTGAAAGTATATTCCGTATTGACCTGGGTTTGGATCCTATGTCACTGATTTTAGGTCTCCTAAGTATTACGGCTGCAGCTAAAAAAATGTTGCCATCCCTACATTTGCTGCAAGGAAAAATATTATTTTACAGTGGATTAATGACTAAACACCCTCTATCAGTGACTGGAGTAAAATTGAATTTGAGTTGATTCCCTTAGAGTACCTTAACATTTTGCATGTCAATGTGGACCAGTTTCATAAAATCTGGCAATCATTTCTGGACTATGTGGAACCCGATATCTCTTTAGTACTATTAAAGCTTTGTATTGCTCATGTACCCACCCTTACAGACTCTAGTTTGTGCCAATAATTTGAATCTCTTTGTCACATGCTTTGTTTGCCTGAGCAGCACTGTTATTTTAATTTTTGTTTTGTGCCAGTTCTGGTGGCACATGTTTGTTGTTGTATAATGAAAAATCTTACTAAATATAAGGAAAAGAATGAAAGCAGGTTTATTTTAATGCCAACAAGGAGTTTTCTACTGATTATTGAGAATGGTCTTAATCATTTTCAAAATTATGCACATTAATGAAATAAACATTAATAAATTAACATCTATTTTTCTAAATTCATACTGATTTTTTATTTTGTTATTAAACACATGCCTATGTCAAGATCGATACACATATGCTAAAACTGAAAAACTCCAATTTTGAAGAGGGAGTAAGAGAAATCGCCATCTGTTTCACATTCATACCAGGAAACCACGGATTACCTTGGTTCTTGGCCATACTGTTCAATTTGAAAAATAAATATTAATTATGAAATGACTTTCATTACATTCATGTTTAACAGGTTTTACAAATTGTGTAATTGTTTTCCCATGCTAAGAAAGATGTTAAGAATGTGTGTAAAATGTGCTAAAGCAATGTATATTTTTAAGTTTCAGTATGAAATAATAGCTAACTCAGTAAAGATGCATTTATTTTTAGGATTTTACACATCTTTATCAATGGATATCATCAACGATGTGGGGTGCTGTGTATGTTTTCTGTATATTTGCTTCTTTATGATATCCATCCATCCATTTTCTGACTCGCTTATCCCTCATGGGGTCACGAGGGGTGCTGGTGCCTATCTCCAGTGTTCAATGGGCGAGAGGCGGGGTACACCCTGAACAGGTTGCCAGTCTGTCGCAGGGCAACAGAGACACACACACACACAGGACAAACAAATATTCACACACACACTCACACCTAAGGACAATTTGGAGAGACCAATTAACCTAACAGTCATGTTTTTGGACTGTGGGAGGAAGCTGGAGAACCCACGCATGCACAGGGAGAACATGCAAACTCCATGCAGAAAGACACAGGGTTGAACTTGAACCCAGAACCTTCTTGTTGCAAGGCAACAGCGCTACCCACTGCGTCACTGTGCAGCCTTTCTTTATGATATATTGCTTTGTATTCTTCTAACTGAAATGTGCAGTTTACCATTTCAATATTTTGCTCATCTGTATTGCTTATCCTCTAAGCTTTGGGTCTAATATAACTAAACGTAATATAAAACTCCAAATTTGATCATACAAACTGTGACAGAGACATCGGGTTTTGTCCAACAGAGCTGCTATTTACAGATAAATGCATTTCATTCAAAGCCTGAAGGAAGGATTGGAAATATTATTTGTTTATTTATTATTATTATTTCTTCGTGTTTTGAATACATTTATTTATGGAGAGAAGTGGGGGAAAAGGTGTTATTTTTTGTATGTTTGTATGATGATATAACTTATATCCCTTAGACATAAAAAGCATTTTGTCTTTGCTATGATTTTTGCTGACATCTTAGATATTATGAATCTACTTAGCAGGCCATCCATCACCTTGAAAAGAGGAAAAACCTCAGGGAGAAAACACAAACAGTGGGTGGACTTCAGAATAAATGGCATTGCCCATAGAAGAACATTCGCTTCACAACATCAAAAGACTGGAGTGAGCTTCAACTCCTGGTGTGAGTCAAATATGAAGCTGAAACCCAATGAGAATATCTTGAAACACGTTATTTTAGAGGAAGCTATTTTTGTGCTTCTATGGCTTTCTGTTGATGTGTAGCTCCCTTTTGTTAGATAAAATCTTATGTTGCCTTTATACAAAAAAATACAGAGACATACAAATTTAAAATTTACAAAAACCTGTTCAGTAATGTTTCCTAACCTTTGCAAATGGAAAATAGCAGTTAGATACAACATTTAAATACACATTCTACATGAATCTACTCGATAAGAATTCATTAATCACATTAGCATCACTTCTATGCTCTATAAATTTGTTTCTCTCAATGCAAATCCCACAGATTTATTAATTTTATTTACCACGCTCGTTCAAAAATCATTTCCATGTGTGCATTCAGGCACACAGGTTTATTACCATTTTACTCTGTGAGCATATTTTGCATAAGCAATCTGCATTGTAAATCATTCCAAAATGTGTTTCCTGTGTGACTTTGGCATTTACAGAGTAATTTGTAGTCTGCTTTTCACTGACCTGCACATCTGAGAAACAGCGGCAGCGTCTGTTTCTCTAGTCTCTACCGAGGAGCTCTTGCATACGGTCGCTATTAATCTCGGGGAGTAAAGTAACACCTTGAGCAAAGAACAGCACTGAAGTCTTCAGAATTTACTCGATTATGGCATGTTGCATCTTGTACAAATAAAACAAACAATTGTAACAATCTTGAGGTTTTTTGAAGTAGTGAAAAACACGGCTGCTTTTCTATCTTCCTGAAGCAGCTAGCTGTGCTGCAGGAAGATAGAAAAGGTGCGTGGCTAAATATTCTGAAAAGGGGCTACGCCATACGCAACACTCCGCTACTTGGCATGCAGATGTGTCAACGCTCTGCAACAGAGCCAAAATAAAACACTTTTTTTAACTGTTACCTAACACAACTTTGCTGACTGGTATCAAGGTACTATTTTATTTTAAATTTAGAAATATTTTAACTGAAGGACCTCATCACAATGGTGCAGGAAGAGCAAAAAAAAAAAAAAAAATCAAATACCTGAAGCAATAAATGGCTGGGGAGATGGGATTGCTAAATTTCAGAATGGAAATAGTAAAATGTGTGATGGTGAAGCCCAAATATCTAAAATATATATATATAAAAAAAAAATATTTGTTCACATGCGCTAAAGAAGCCGCACAGGAGGAATTCAGTGACGCTATTCTGAACCTTTTTTTCAGCTACAGCTTTCATTATCAACGAATAATTAAAACAAAGAAAACAATCACATTTCTTCCTGTTTCAGTTGTGAATTATTTTACTGCTAATTGGAAATTCACTGAGTAAGGAGAGTAGCTCTCCATTTTACTGGCCAGTGGGATTTTCTAAAGGCTACACACTTTGTTTAGCTCAGTTTAACATTATAGAGATCTTCACTGTTTTGAGCAGAGTTGGACGGAGAATCAGCAGGAAAAACTACTGACTCAATGGTCCCTGTGAAACTAAAGACAGTGAACGTGAACTAGAAATGAGGCTTAACAAATCTGATAATAATGAGATCTGAGCTTCACCATTTATAATTATGAAATAATTTTTAATTGTCTGCAGTCTTTTGCAGCCTCTTAAAACGTTTACTCAATGATGTATTTAGCTCCATGCTTCTTGCCATCATCTCTAACCAGCTTTTCTTTTCCTGCTGACAGAAAGAAACCCCACAGCACAATGCAGGTTTGTCAAGGAGAATGGTGAAATTAAAATTTTTAAATTTTCCACCACGCATTGGAATTTTTAAGGATGCTAAAAAGCCAAAAAAGAACGCCACAATTTGTGACAAACTGCAAGCCGGTCTTCTCTGAACAAATACTTGTGAAGTGCACAAATAATGGTCCTCTTGAAATATGCCCCCTCCAGAGTCACCATGGGCCTCTTGGCTGTAGATTAATGCTCTCCTAGTTGAGCTGTAGGTTCCGCTGCACAGCCTTGTTTTGGTAGGTGATAAGTGAACAGTGGTCCATGAAAAGTCCAAACCTGATATTCACCCAAGTAGATTGGTTTTAGTCCAACAATTTACTACAGAAAACATCATGTTTCACTGTAGAAAATGTTTGTATTTAATTCTTGTATGTATTTTTGCAGGATTTGTTTATATTGTGTTTCTTCATTTGTTTCCCTCTGTAAATTCAACTGTAAAACAAGACTGGAACCTGGTGCTTTGATATGGTGAACATTTTGGACATCCTATGACTTGCAATGAAGTCCAAACACAAAACACTGCTTGGGTTCAGATCAAGGAGGCCATTCCTCCTGATCAAATCCCTCCAGGTAATGCAGCCATTGCCCACATGGGCATTGAAGTCCCCCAAAAGGCAAGGCAAGTTTATTTGTAAAGTACCTTTCAGAAATCAAGATAATTCAAATGCTGTACATGGACAAAATAAAAATAAAACAGAGGAATGAAGAGCACTGCAGAGACAGCAGGAAAACATTACAGAGGGAAGCACATTGCATTGGAACAGTAGCAGGAGGTCAGATACAGTACAGACAAGTTGGACTACAAACTTCAACATTAACATTTAAAGGTATCTCAAAACAAGTAGGTTTTTAACCTCGATTTAAAGGAACTCAGGGTTTCAGCACTTATACAGTTTTCATATTTTGTTCCAGATGGGTGGAGCATAAAAACTAAATGCTGCTTCTCCATGTTTGGTTCTGGTTCTAGGTATGCAGAGTCGACCTGAGCCAGAAGACCTGAGTGGTCTGGAGGGTTGATACACTGATAACAAGTCTGTGATGTATTTAGGTGATATATGTTAATGACCGTTCTGGATCAATTGAAGCTGTCTGACCAATTCTTTGGACAGACCAGTGAAGCACAGGTGGCAGAAGCACCACTAAATCCTCAGATAGCACCCCTTCCAAGATAACATCCTGGAACTCCAAGAAGTCCATGTATAAGCAAGGGCAACAGTCAAAACCTTCTCTTTTGCAACCTGAAGTTGCAAAGAGGCAAGCCTCTCACTGCAGAAAACTCCAAACTCATAGCTCTCAGCCAAGGGGCCCACTCCCAGCTCCTTACCCGCCAATGAGGTGACATCCTATATCCCAGCAAGATCATGCACCCTAGGTTTAGCACGCCCAGGGCTTTACCGTCGATGTTCCTCTCTCCAGGTGTTGGGCCCACATAGCGGGGGCATGCTGTTGCTTCTTCTAAAGCTTGACCACCAGGTGCTCAACAGCGAGCCCCCCAAGGTCTGGCTCCATCAGGGTGCCGTGGTCTGGGTGTCACCAAGAGAAGGGCCAAATTTGGTACCAGGAGCCACGGCTTTGTCCACACTGCCAGTCCCGCCCAGGCAGCGCTGCTTTGTCCATGAAACACTCCTCACTCATTGGCTGGCTAGCATACAACTTTTTCCCCCCGACGTACCAAACAGGTTCTGCTTTCTTGATGTCTCGTGCCTCCCTTGGCCAGAAAAACAGAGGAGACACCGCTATCGCCACGCCACAACAGTGCTATTTTCTGGGGCACATAAGCGTGCACCATGCTTAATCCCAAATCATCTCTTAGGATGTGTAGAAGTAGAATAGTACTCAGAAGATTACTTTATGTGCACAGCGCTGGGTTGTCTGTACACCTTTGAGGGCTGCGCTGCCGGCTTCCAATCAGCTGGGGTTTCCTGTGATGTCTGTGGCTGCTGCTTTGCTGGCATGCCAGTGTTCCTCCTGCTTCCCTGAACCAGGGAATCTATTTACCTGCCAACTAATAAGTCTCTTCACCACAAATGTGATCAGCAGCTGATTGCTGCTCTCCGCTCCACCTCCTGACTCTAAATCCAAATCAATGGCGTTCAAAACAGGCTCGCTTTAAAGAGGAATTCACAGGGGGGAAATATACTAAACAAATACAACACACAATATAAACAAATCATGCATGTAGGCTCCAACCCAGCAGGCTTTAGATTTTTAGTATAGTCTGGTTTTAATGTATGAATCAGTTTTTTTTAAGTGATTTTTATCTCATAATGTCTTATTTGCTCTGCAGCGATATTGACAAATAAAAACAATGAACGGAGATCACGATGCTTGCAGAATCTGCAACCTCTAATGGTTCGAAGAGAGAAACAGCTGCACCTGCCACTGCTGTGGCATTGAGCAAGGATCTCTTTTGGCTGTTCTCTAGTTAAAACTTATTTAACATTGCAAGGCCATCTTCTTTACTTCCTTGGTGACACTTTAGAAAATTCTATCATTTCATATTACGTTACGGTCACATTCTCGCCTAACCTTGAAGTGTGTTGCCAAAACATTGAAATAAGAAATGTCTCTTAAAAACCGAGTTTCTGCATATCGCTTGAATATATCCCTGAGAGTAAAACCCTGAATGTTAAATAGGGAGTCAGAGGACATTTTTGCCTTTTAAAGAAAACATTGAGAACAGTATTTTTTCTTCAATGTGGCCATATGAGTCATACCATATCCTAATGAAACAAACCACTATTTAAGAAAAAAATCAAATACATCCCTCTTAGCTATTCGTCTTAGGAAAGGATTTGCAGTGGCTTGTGAGAGGAACTGATGGGACCACTGGATTTAGCGCAGGCATTTGTTGGTTCTCCTTATGCCTTTGTTTTGTTTTTTTAGCCTAAATTTCTCTTCCTTTTGTATAATCATCTGGTCATCCCTTAACTTGACAGATAACAGAGATTTTATTCATATTCATTTTTATCTCATGTTTAAATCCTCCATGTGCACTAGATCACAGCTGCATTTTTCTGGTTGTACCAGAGGACGTCTTGTAAGGTAAAGAACTTCCCGCAGGGTTGTTTCATATGGGAAGATCTCAACAAGTAAAGTCTAGTTGATTGATTTATGCCTCCACCTCCGTCAGCAAAGCAAGTTTCCGTCATCTCACCACGTGAGCTTTTCAGAAAATGAATCAGTCTCCCAGGAAACATGTTCTTAAAACGAGAATGTTAAGTGTGGAACGCACAAATAGTCTCAGCTTTGTTGGAATATTACTCTAGAAGAATTGGGATTTGAAGCCATTATTTATTTACAATGCATACCTGTGGTTAGCATACAAAAGCACTGAATGCATTTTCAACCCTAATCACCATTAGAACAAACAAACATTAGAAATACACCCAGAACATACACATTTCACATATTATTACTTTAAGGAAACTTTTCATCGTAGCAATTCTTAAGTTGTTTTATTTTGAAATCAGATGAAGCTGTGTTTTTAAAAAGCCATTATAGTTATTTATTTTTTTGAATGCCACTCACGTTCGCTCATTTTTTTCGACATTCTCCATTATACACACCCACCCTCCCACACATGCACACACAAGCGCAGACTATCTCAGCATCTTGCCTGAGGCCACCTCAGCTTGTCGACTGAAACCACAGTTTTTCTGCTTTGTAGTTCCACAGAAACCCACATTCCCACAAGAAACAGCTGGAGTACAACATTTTTAAATTACTTTTCATTTTTATACGAACCCAGAATTTATACCGTTTACTAAACATGTTTATTGCCGTTTTTAACTCACTCCTTATGTTGTGGAGTGAGTTAAAAACAAACCCTTCACCCTTTTAGACCCCGTTCAGACTTGGCATTAACATGAATTCTGGCAGATTGAGCTTTAAGAAGGAATGTGCCCATCTGGTGGTAGAATCTAGGATCCATCCTGTGGTCAAATAATGTTTTGTTTTTTTTTTGTTCTAAATGCAAACAACTATTTGATGAACATATATCTGTGGGAATTCTCCAAGTTTTATCGCTCAGACTTAAACAAAGATAAGATTCAGCAGAGCTGCATATTTTGGAGTTCCTTAAAAATCTTCAGGATTTTTTTAAGTAACTTGCGGATTAAATATGCAAAGAGGGTTATATTTAACTCCATGTAACCTACCATATTTTGAGACGGCACACTGAATTGTGAAAGAAGGTGAAAAGGCAATAGAGAAACCAATGCTACTCTTTGAGTTCTTCTGGTGGAAACATTTCCCAACAAATCAGGATGTATTTTTTTTTCAATAAAAATTTAGTCTATTTAAAATTTTTTGGTAAAATCAATCCCATCGTCAAATAAATATACTGGAACGTCCAGAGCGTGTCTTCAGAAAGTTTATGAAGGAATGGCCAGTGAGGTCACTCCTTCATGAATGTGATGATTCATCAAACCAAAATGATAACGGGATTTCACAAGTTTTATTGTGTTTTGGGACAAAAAATGGTGGATATCCAAAAGTCAAGGGCTATGACCTGCACGTCATTAATTTTAAACTAGATGTTTACATATACTGTTTAAAACAACAAAAATGAATTTTCTTTAACCGAAAGATATAAGAACATAATGTTCTTTCTTGTTGGGACCTTTCATACTTCACAAGAACTCACGCACAAACCTTCGAAGTCTTCATTGGTCCCTTCAGCTGCAGTACACCCACTTCATATTTTTGTGAACACCATATAAAAAATAACAATGTTCGGCCCAGAACATCAGAAATAACTTGCAAGTATTTCCAAAACATGGCTCCAAAAGGAGAATGCCATAATTTTGTTCTTACAGATATATAAAATGCTTAAATGCTTCAATGTTTTGAGTCAGCAAGGGGTATCAAAATTATTAATATTTTCTAAATGCAATGCAATATCATCTTTGGATGACAGAGAGAGATTTTTTTGAGAAGTTTTCATGACTCACTTTACAGTCAGAAGTTAACATACGCTAACCTGCGTTTAAACAATTTTAGAAAATTAAGTTTATGAACCGTTCTCCCTCCTGTTGAAACAGGAGCAAACATGGGATCAGATGCAGAAGACGGGTATCTGTTGTGTTTGTTCAGCGAGTTCATTTTGTTTCATTCAGCGAAGTGTGGTTTGTAGACTTTTTTTTTTTCCCCAGTGTCCTGTCTAGCAATGTGGCAATAAGAATTGATGTCTTAATGCCAAATAGAGCTCGACAGATTTTGCTTTCACAAGTGGAGCAAACAGCTTTCGCCATTGTGCTCCGCTTGATTTGTGCATGTAAATTGCTTTATTGTGAATCCTGCAGGGAGAATTTCAAATTATATGGACACTACAATGGGAAAGTAGGAGAGTAAAGGAAGAACAAGAAGGGAAAAAAAAGAAAGAGAAGAGGTGAAAGAAAGAAGAGATAAAAGGGAGAGAATGATAAAACGTCCTCTGTCTGCTCCATCACCTGGAAAGAGACGCAAAAAGAACAGCACAACCAACAGACATAAAGCAACAGATACAATCGAGTAACAACTTGATACCATTGCTAAATCATATGTATTATTATTTAAGCTGACATGTGTAATGTGATACCTGAAAAAAGAAAGTGAAAGAAAATAAATAAATAAATTACAGGCTTTCTGTATATAAGTGAACACTTAGTACCTGGAACCCTGCACCTGTGGGAGTTTGTGAGAGTGCACTAGTTTAGGTGAAAATTATCCAGAAGGAAATAGCTCGATAGTGGTTGTGGAGAACCAAAGACCCGCCTTCACCGAGCACAGAGGCAGGGGTCAGGGGACCCATAACCCCGGACTCCCAAAGGGGCCCCCAAAGCAGTGCGCCCAAGAGGGGCCATCACAGGAAATCTGCACCCCCCCCCCCCCAGGAAAGAGGAGAGACGACCCCGAGGAAATCCCCCAGCCACCGCAATGCCGACGCCCCCAAGAGCCGCGGGGACGAGCCCGTGGGCTCCGCCGGCAGCCAGCCGCGCTGAAGTGGTCCCGGCCATGGGCCCTGACGGCCAGAGGCCCCAGGGGCGCCCCCGCCCCCGTGGTTTGTAGACTTTAACGCAAAACCAATCAAATTCATCCCTTTTTCGGGATTTCTCTGACCTCTGATGAAAGCCCTCCTTACCCAGAGTCTTATTAATGCTCCATGCTTTGTCCACATCAAAAACCACTGAAAAAGGCTTTGGGACAAGAATGATCTGTTGGGTGTCTGAACGTGCGCCTGCATAGTAGTTAATGTGATCGAGTTTCGGGAGAGTGGGTGAGGATGGTTTGAAGCAATAGACAGAAGACAAAAAAAAATGTAAATGGGTCTCATTGTGGGTGGACTTTATGGTTTATTTGTGGGTATTTGGTTGCTTAAAAGGCTGTTTGGAAACATTGCTGTCAAATGATTACGAACTGTTGTATAGCGAAATGGTCTGTCTGTACATCCATAAACTTCCTGATGGTATTTCTCTACCTGGCATTCTCCTCCACAGCACATTACCATTATCTCTACAATACCTGCCTACTATGCAGGAATGTTTGTGAAAGTAATGACAGATATGTTGGGAGGAGTGTGAAGTTGAATTTTTTTTTTTTGCGAAATAGTAAAGTTTTTGGAAGGATGGATGTTTGACTAATTATTGTTGTTAAAGATTTCCACTTCTTGAACCCCTGTTGAACCTAATGTCTTCCTATGTCTTTTTGTTTCTTCCCATGTCTATCGGACATAAACGATACACAGGTTAAGCGTTCACTCGTACCATAAGTATATGAGACAGTTTAGCCTTCATTCATGTTGTTCCTCCAACCATGTGAGCAGCTGTAATATTGACTCAAAACACGAGACCTTTTTCCTGGTCGGCTCCAACAAGACAGCTTTAGAAACGCAGGAATTTGTTCCTTGGAAAATCCAAAACAACATGTGATATTTACGCTCACTTCAAAACACCTCGTCTCTGCTGCTCCACAGGATCAATAGTGATTTAGCTTAAAGGTTTAGCTCGCTCAGGTCAGCAAGGCCGATCTACAGACATGAATATCATTTACAATAATAAGCATGCCAGTTTAATTGCGTCCTAAGTTTATGTGAGGCTGCTCCTTCAGGGTCAAACTAATCACTCCTACCTTTGCAGAGCAGTTCACACACAGGCCAAATGGGCTTCTGTAGCAACAAGTAAACTCTTTCCTAAAAGTTATACTTACAATATGTAAATCTTTAACAAGAAAGTCACAAGAATTTTTGCTAGAGTAAATTATTAATTATTTTCTTGTGCCTTTAAGATATTTAAGAGACTAAAAGCTGACTCATAATTTAAACGGACCTTTTAGAGATTGCGTGTGGAATCAGCTCCACTGAAACGCTTGAACATCAAACCAATTATTTAGCTTTTTTTTACTGCTTGTGTGTGCATTATTTTGAGCAGCTGTACATTACCAAATACCATTCAGAGACACTAAAAGGCTTATTTGCTGTAAATAGTGTTTCTTGCATGTAAACAGGGTATTTTTCACTCGAATAGCAGAGAGAGGATCATTTGTTAAATATTAACCAGAGATGACTGAAGATTTATCAGAGGGTCAGAAACACTGTACATTTTAAAACCAATTTTATTTTGTTGCAGCTGTGGGATTTGCAAACAAACAACTGCACAGGTTTTCACAGGTTCACCATATCATTTTTTTAAAAAGATTTCGTGTTATATCATTACAACTCACCGTTAAAAGCTATCTTGCGTCACAGCAAATGGAGGAAATCTGCTGTTCAAGTAACTTTGCAACAGTGGGAAGAAAAATCCTTTACTTAACAGTATCAGTTCTCCAGAAGATATGTTGTTGTTTACTTTGCCCTGAAGAATCACAGTTAAGTTATAAAAATGTATTGATTCAATTGCAATCAGCTCAGGAATTTTTTTTTTGCAAAAGTTTTTGTTTGATATGGACAACTGATCCGGTCTCAAGATTTCTCCCAGCCCTGTCTGAAACACACTGAGCAGGATATTGTTTTAAACACTCAAAGGACCACACTGAATCTGCTGATCGTCTGCAGCAGTTTGTGTTATGTGAAAATGAATGAGCTGTTGTATTACATATCAAGTTTAAACGAAAGTTCAAACTGGAAGATTCACCCCCGGTGCACCTGTTTCCACTGATCACCTCATCATGCGTCTGTGCGACAGCCAATCTGCGTGAAGTCCTCATCCTACCATCCCACAAGACTTTGCTTATGAGGCGCTTCACCCATGGATTCTCCTGCTCTACAGCTGAGCTTTAACCCTCCTCCACCCCATCTCCTCCTTCAAGCTCTCAAGCTTCACCTGACTACTTCTCCCCTACACCCTCCACAACCAGTCTCTGGACCCCAGGGGGAAGACTTCCCTAATCCTAATCCTAAAATGAACATCGAAGCTCATGGACATCTGCAGCTTTCACGTCTTCTGCCAGGGTCCAAACGCCAAAGATCTTTTCTAATTTATGTCAGTAAATCTCTCTAATTTCCTCTTTGTCTGTGCGAGTCTCTCCAGATTGAATTTATCTCATATGTTATTTTAACTGCGCTCTGATATTTGCTTTGGTTGTGTTTTGGGACTCAATAAATCACTGTTTGCAAGGAGTCCTGAAGGACTTTAGAATCTAAAATTCACGGACAGTATTTTCATACATTCATGAATAAATGCATTACCCCGCAGAGACATACAGTAAGACATCAAAAGGCTTAACAAGCCAGGGTTTGTTCAAAGCAATTAATTCAGTGTACCAGATAATGCTTTAGTCATACTCCTATGCTGAGCTGCTGTTGCCATCAGCTGTTTATACATGTAATTTATTGTTTACAGCTTTACATTTATGCTTCCAAATTTGGAAAATCCCTCTAATAAGCGGTAATCAAACCATCTGACTACTTTCTGCAGAACTGTGTTGTTCTGCAGTTTGTTGGAAATTCAAATTAATGCAAAAAAGTACCATGTCACGGCAATTTTTTTTTTAAATACGATAAATGACTTCTGTGGGCGTGTTATTTTTCATAAAAAAAAAATTCTTTGAAAATGCAGCAAAAGTTAACGTGATTCTGAATTAGAACAACAAGACAAAAATAACTTTGCTCAGGATTTTATTTCATCTTGAGAAGGGATGAGAACAGTACAAAAAAGGCTCAGGAATACAGATATGCACTTTTGTGTAATTTTCTCAACCTTTATATGTAGAGTAGCCCACATCTTATAGTTATATATCTGATTGATGCATAGAAAAAGCAGGAGTGGAAAATGTGATCCCAGGAAGAACAATACAACACCTGCGTCCGCTGTTTGTTAAAAGTGACAGAAGCAACATGAACATACATAAATATATACACTATATTGCCAAATGTATACTGGGTCTGTCATGGTTTTTAAGTGTTTGGCCCACATGCAGACACAGACGGAAGTAGGAACAGTTTTAAGATGTTTATTCTTAGGCTCGACAAGGGGAAAGCAAACGATGTGTGCAACAGACGAGGTCGGAACGTCAGAGCCGGAACCACTGCGGGAAGAAAGGGGATTTATTACTAAGGATTGAACCAGGGGGAAATCTTACAGAAGTTGCACCGCTTACCGTTTGGATGGGGAGACCTGTCCGGGGCGGATGAGTGAAAAAGGAACTCTGTGACCGTAACTCTCTGATGGGAGGTGGTGGCTGAGTGACAGGAGGGCTGGCAGATGTAATACAGGCGGGGGGCCCGAACAGCACCACTGCGGCGACAGGCAGGAGGAGCAGCTGGAAGAACCGGAGTGTGATGGACGAACCAGATGAATCCAGGAAGGGGGTTTTCACGTCCAGCTTGGTAATTCCGAGGGAGTATGAGTGGAGATGCCAGAGCACAATCTGAGAGGGCTGGGATTCGGATGACTGATCCTCAGTGCACGAAGCCAACACAGGTGAGTAAATCCAAACACCACAAACTGGAGAAGAACAGGAGACAGGATTAGTCCAAAAACAGGGTTTCCAAAAACTCACAGGTACGAAGCACGGGAGACAGATCTGTGGCCTAGGCATACCACGACGGGGTAACAATCTGGCATCTTCCAGCTGTCTGTGCACTCCTTTTAAGCCAGAGACGAGGGTTCTCAAATGAGCCGCAGGTGCGGGCCACGCCCACCCGTCAACTGCAGCCACCTGTGAAGCAGAGTTAGAGAGCACGGAAAACAGGGAACCCTGACAGGGTCGTATACCAAAACACACAAACGCTTTAATGAGATCCTTTTTTTAATGCAAAAGTCTTGAATGTGCTGTTGGCCACATGATTTGAAGCTACAATACTTCTGACTCTTCCTGGAAGATGTCAGATTTAGGAATTTGTCTATATTAACTTTTAACCATTCTTCCAGAACTCGCTCTGTAAGATTAGCCACTGATGTTGGATGAGAAGACCTGGTTTTCTGCAGACCAATCATACTAAACTCGCTCATCCGTGTTTTACGGGACCTTGTTTTGTGTGCTGGTGCACAACCACGTTGAAACAACTCAAGACTGTTACCACAATGTTAGGAGCATAAAATGTTCCAAATGTCTAAATCAACATTAGGGGCTCCTTTCAGTGGAACAAAATTAGAGCACCACCCCTAAAACAGCCCCGCACCATAATCCGCTCTGCACCAATCTTTGCATTTGACATAATTTAATTAGGTTCTCCAGCTAAACCCAAATTTGTTCACTGGATTGCCAGGGACACAATTTGACACTTGAGAGAACACTCTCCATTACTCTAAAATCCATTGGGGTTGTGTTTTACACCACTTTATTTGACACTTTGCATCACACTTGATGATGTTAGGCTTGGATCCACCTGCTGGACCATTGAAACCCATACCATGAAGCTCTCTGCACTGCTCTTCAGCTAATCCGAGGGCCACATCAAATGATTTTACATCACCTACCACTTCGTGGCTAAGTTACTGTTTTTCCTAATCGCTTCCACATACCTCTAATGGCACTAACAGTTAAATGTGGAATATTTAGTATTAATCCATCCATTTTATCTTGCCTTTGTTAGATTTATAGCTTTAAATAGTTCCTAAGTTTTATGTCTGTTATTCTGTTTTAATCTTTCACTGTCTGCTTTAAATCTACTGAAAAAATCAGAATGCCAAGATTTTTAATGTTGGTTAAATTACATAAATGTCATACAATGTTTGCTGGTACAGAAACCGTATGAGGTGGTCAGCATGGATGTGAAGCACAGTCAGATAAGTTGTCCTTCATCTTGTGTAAATGTGGCATACAGCAGGAGAAGGCGCTCCATATCTGGATAT
This sequence comes from Fundulus diaphanus, assembly GCA_037039145.1. NCBI lineage: Eukaryota > Metazoa > Chordata > Actinopteri > Cyprinodontiformes > Fundulidae > Fundulus > Fundulus diaphanus. The sequence goes on along the minus strand of CM073123.1, from coordinate 23,098,768 downwards.
TTGACCTCCACAGTGGTTTGAATTATCCAGGGGCTCTTGCTGCTACAATGTTTGTGTGTGTGCAGGGGACTTTTCTTTAATGGGTTGGTTCACCTTGTCACCTCAAAGGAAAATGAATTTTAAAATGACGTGAATGATTTGCTGCAGCTTTAGTCCCCACGTCTCAATCAAACTGAACATCCACAGGCGATTTCTAGCAAATTAAGTTTGAAAAGCGTTGCCCATCGGCATCAATGAAACACTCCAAGAAACAAATATAAATGACCGATAAACATTTATAAACGTCAGCATGTGGATTTAAACAAACATGCACACATTATAATATCTGCCAAAACGCTGCTGTATGCCAAGCCGAGAAGCAGCCGGAGCTGTGCAAGGTTAGAGGGCATGCATATATTAAACTGCATCTTTTATGAAGACCCTCAGCACAAGAAAGCAAAGGCAGACTGAAGGTAGAAAAGCAACAATGTCAAGAACTAAAATTAGTCTCCATCTAACTGCAGATCAGATCTTACCACAGAATGCTGAGCCAGACATCAGATCATTGTCTTCCTCATTACATTTCCAGATTGATACAAAAAAAAGATTCACCAACTCGATAAGGAATAGAAAGCTTTATTGCCATTTGTATTCAAAGGACTTTGCTGCAGTGACAGATTTGGACTCATCTCCAGCTCAAGGTTTTTCTGTCACCAGCCAATCCCTTTCCGGTAAGATATCTCTTCCAACGTGTATTCTTATACTTTACTATTGTTCTTCTTCTGCCTGTTTTTTTAAATGTATTTTTATTTATTTATTTATTTTTCATGTCTTTGTTTCTAAATGTGTTTTCTTTTACTATACTACATCCAATAAACTACCCCCCCCCCCCCAAAAAAAAAAAATATATATATATATAATTAGGGTGCTAAGTAAAGCATTTATGATTTTGTCCGAAATGAGCTGTTTCGGACATAAAATGAGCGTTTTTATCATTATTCAGTTCTGTTAATCAAGCGTCAGTATATGAAGGTTTGAATCACTTTTTCAAACGTACCAATGCAGCGGATAACAATCATAGTCAACCGCACTAATGGTTCTGTACTCTTAAAACTATATGAGGTAGGTAATTCTGCAAAAATGTGGCAGACAATGAGAGTAAGGGTTAGCCAGTTACATTCTAATTTATAAAAAGCTGCATTTAAAGAAAACAATACTAAAATTAAAAAAAATGCAAACAATGCCCAAAACTGGTGCCTGAGATGTCCCTGTTTCTGCATATTTTACCTAAAATGTTGTTTTGCAAGGATTGCTTCAGTCTCACTCCCCTGTGATGTTTCTTTCAGTATTCTTATGCTGCCATATGTCTTATCTTCATTCATATTTGCCTTCATTTCTGTTTTGATATTTGTGAGAAATTCAAATGGGAACCCCTGTTTTTTCAACATCATATTCATCCGGTTCCCAGATTTGCAGACGTTCTTTCCCTGTGGGATTTCATGATAAAAAGACAACATATATGTACGTAGATTCATATTCTTCTTCCTGAACACACAGAGGGATTTGAACAAGTCATACACACGTACATATCACTAAGGATACTATGGATATTTTGATAATTCTCTGGATCAGAACATGTATCTTTTTTTTTTTTTTACAGGGAAATCTTTAATAATGAAACCAGTGACCTTTACAGCCAGAAAACGGATCATCAGGCTGATAAGTGAAGCTTATTAAATGATAAGATAACCTAAGAGGAAAGGCAAATACTGATGTGATACTGCATGATACAGGAAGTGAAACTTTCACACGACACTGCATGATATGGCCTGTAGTTTCTTGGCACTTTGTAATCACTTTTCAGAACTTTCCTATCTGAAACTTTGTTGATGTTTACCTGGTACCTTCCAGGAACCTTCCTGTAATTTAATTAAAAATATATCCTTCCAGAACAAATTTGTTTCTTTCTTAAGCGTATTGTACATCCTCTAGAAAGTTACAGTAGTACTTTCTGGAACATTCCTACAGATATCAGGAAAGTTGTACCCTCCAAAACTTCCTCAAACTTACTGGATCATACTGGCAAAATGTTTGTTGGACAAGAATGAGATGAGAAGATGAGTCTCCTTTTTAGTTTTCGCAAATAGGTTTTGAAAAAGTTTTTAAATAATCTGAATATATATTCTAGTCAAGGATTTAAAAAATAAATGAAAATAAACCGTCGAAAGTGTTCTTTTGTGCCAATACGCAAATGGGATGGTTTTTTATTAACCATAACCCTGAGATGCACGAGTTACAGGACCCTACACCTTCCATTAGTGGGACAAAAATGACCCGTGGTAGAATCAATGTGTTTTTATGCTCTGTCTTCTGTAACCCCCAGTCGGTCAAGGCAGATGACCGTTCATACTGAGCCCGGTTCTGCTGGAGGTTTTTCCTTCCCGCTAACGGGTGTTTTTTCTTTCCACTGTCACTTCATGCTTGCTCAGTATGAGGGATTGCTGCAAAGCCATGGACAATGCAGACGACTCTCCCTGTAGCTCTACGCTTCTCCAGGAGTGAATGCTGCTTGTCGGGACTTTGAAGCAATCAACTGGTTTTCTTATATAGGAAATTTTTGACCAATCTGTATAATGTGATTGATTTGACTTTGTAAAGTGCCTCGAGATGACATGTTTCATGAATTGGCGCTATATAAATAAAATTGAATTGAATAATTTTCTCCCTCATTTTGGTTAAAGATAATGATTTGTAATAAAAAATGTATTATAATTGCCCAGACATGAATGATTTTGTGTTTTGAAATTACTTATTTAGAACATTTGCATTCTCATTTCTCAGAGAATGCAAATGTGGCTGAAATGAGTTTTCTCCGTAGTGTGTCTGGGCTCTCCCTTAGAGATAGGGTGAGGAGCTCAGTTATCCGGGGAGGACTCAGAGTAGAGCCGCTGCTCCTCCACGTCGAGAGGAGCCAGTTGAGGTGGCTCGGGCATCTGGTTAGGATGCCTCCTGGACGCCTCCCTGGTGAGGTGTTCTAGGCACGTCCCACCGGGAGGAGACCCAGAGGGAGACCCAGGACATGCTGGAGGGACTATATCTCCTGGCTGGCCTGGGAACGCCTTGGGATTCCCCCGGAGGAGCTGGCCCAAGTGGCCGGGGAGAGGGACGTCTGGGCCTCCCTACTGAAGCTGCTGCCCCCGCGACCCGACCCCGGATAAGCGGAAGAAGACGGATGGACGAACATTTGCAAAACACTAAAACATTCTGAAAATTGGAAAAGTAAATTGCACAATAGCATTAGAACCCATATTAATGTAGTTCACTTGTAGGGGTGTGGGTGTGTGCGCGTCTATCTCAGACATTGTTTGTGTATGTGCAACTGTCTTGCCCTCACAGTATGCAGTTTTGACAGACTACCTGTTTTTGACTGTGGTCATTGCACACAGGTACACTGCATTTCCCACACCAACTCCTGGCCTTACGGTCTTGGGTAGATCTAGCAGCTCTTTCTATTTTGTAGACCCTGTTTCTGTCTTTCCTGTGGCTGAGTTGTGGCTCTTGTCACCCTACTCCTACACTACAGTCATTACAGGAAACGACATACTGAGAACAATATTGTGCAAATCTAAAACCCCAATTACTGGTTAATTTTGTAAACTTACAGGACTCCAACTTGAAATACATGGGGTACTTTCTGAGACATTACCAGAACTTAAAGGGTAGCTTCCTTGATCTCGCTGTTTACTTTCCCAAACTTAAAATGAACCAGTATGTACCAGTTATTCTTCTTTTCTCAAACATACTGGTTATAATCCTTAAAGGGTAGGTAACTATAAACCTTGGATTCAGCCTATTCCCTGTTTTTTGGTGAATTATCATTTTATAGAATAGTGTTTACTTTTGTTTCCTTTACTGTAATGTTGTAAATTTACCAAAAATAAATTAGATCAAATCAAAGTGAAAAAAATACAATAAAGTCTGATGACATTCCAGCAAAGCAAACTGGTGTAGTGTCAAAAGTAAATCAGTCTCACTGGGGTTATGATTGTTAGATATTTAACCAGATCTCAAAGTAGCAAGCAAATAAAACAAAAAGTCATGTTTACTTTGTAATCTTTTAATCTGACGAACTAAATTCCCAAATAGATTTGTCCTTTGAGTTTTAGGGCACACGGCCCATTAACAGAGTAGAGTAAGAGGATGGTAGACTGAGTGTCCTGTATCAGCTCCCTCATAATTCTCTCAGCTTTATCAGCATGTGGGTTTTTGTTACATTGCCCTCACTTTTCTGTCATGCTTCAGCTGAGACACCGGCTCATTAGTAAAACTGCCTTATTGCTTAACTTGACAATGCTACACTACATGAGGAATTTGTTTTGGAAATTTCTCACCATGCAGACTTAATCTTCATGAGGTAAACATGTCAGAATGATTAACAATAATTTGCTTTCACACTAACAGCCAACATACAACATTATTTTACAACCGTTTGAACTTCTCAAAGCAGGAAATGTAATGATTTCCTTTGGGGTTTTTTCTCCTTCAGCGTGAACACCACGCCCAAACCTGGAACAATTAGGAGCACAATTTCATGGCGTGTTGGCTGGGCTGCAACAAAGCAACACTATGCTTGCTCATGTAAGGAATGCGTCTTTTTTCTTAAGCTCGACGAGAAGTCTGAAAGTTTGTAGCCTATATGAACAAGCTGGACTTACTGTCCTCATCTAACCCAATTATTCTTCTTTCAGCACTTTGCATGTCTCAGTATCAAAAAGCTCTTTTACGTTACTGTGAAACCATGTTACTGTCGACTCCTCTTCATCAAATTATCTTCTGTTGCTTGAAACCTTCATTTAACAGGTCATCCCAAGATGCCATCATACTCTTTGGATGTTTCATGTTTCCAAACAAAAAAAAAAAAGCCAAAAAGACTTTGAACTTTATGTTAGGGAAATTTGTGTGAACAGGTTTTTGGTCTTTTTATTGTGTAATCAATGATATGACACAACGGAGACTATTGTTGATGATGGACAATATGGCTCTCCCCCCAGGGCACAATAAACCAGGGTGAGCCACTAGCACTAAAATAGAAAAATAGTTCTGTCATGTCCTGGCCTTGGCCATCTCTTACTCAACTGCACCATGATTATTAGTTTCTTCCTGTCCACGTCTACCAGCTGCTCATCAAGTTAACGCGCTACACCTGCACATGCCTTTATGTTCTGAGACTCCATGATCACCAGATTATTTAAAAGCCCTTGTGTGAGTAAATGTCCAGCAGCCCTTGCCTACCTTGCTTTCTTCTTGACCAAATCCTGGATTTCTCTGTCTCGTCTTGCCTCCATCGGACACCTCATCGGCTTTCTGCTCTCTGGACTGTCTCAAACCTTGCCAAGCCCCTACGGATCTCTCAGTCATTGAACCACGCTTGCTACTCAGACCAGATTCCTGCCTCAGCCTATCTGCTGTGAGCTTTATTATTTTTAATAAACTTTTTAAATGCAACACTGTGTCTGGCTCGAATCTGGGCTTCTCTGGCTATCAGCGCATTACAAGTTCCTTCCCAAACGAGTTTGCTGCTGTCTGTTTGGCAGCACATTGAGTCAATGGAGAACACTGCTACTAGGGTTACACACACACACACACACACACACACACACACTCATTGGGGCAATGGGGGTTGTGTGTGTTTGGTTGTGTGTGGGTACTGTGGGGACTGGTGGGGTTACAGGAAGAGGGGCTGCATCCATGTGGGAAACACTTCTGGGATGTATACTTTAATAGGTATAATCTTCATCTTACTGATTTCTTTGCAGCTCTGAACACAATTATGAGGTCAGTCCTTACTTATTACCACTGTTTATGTTAAGTATTTTCTTTTTTTTTATTCCAATTTTTGTTGCAGCTACCTGTTTCGAACAAATCCCAACTTCTTTGCTGTAAATTATGGATTTAAAACAATCTTGTATTTTTTTTATCTGTTATTCTCCTTAGATAACATACAACTTTAGGTATTGCTATATTGTTTTCTTCCCATCGTACACAATGACAGTTTTCATTCTTGGGGAACATTCTTGGTGAGTTCTTTGTATGGGATTTTCCTGATAGGAGTCACATGGTGTTGATTTCACAATCTGTGCTGGGTTTTGTTTTGGATGTTGAAAAAATGCTTGGTATATTGATAATCTGACGGTAAGATAACTTTTAACCTCCTTATCTGACTTTGCATACCAGTGATTCAGTTATCTATGCGAGTCTTTAGCCTATCCCCAGGTTTTAATGGTTTTTCTTAGTTCCAAAGCCATAACATGTTCCCCACTCTTGTAAAACCTCATAATATCCAATATACTGCTACAAACCTAGAGCTCATTTGTGTACATGATGGATAAATACAGTCTTCATGTTGATTTGGAATTTGAACAAGACGCAGATGAGAAGATCAAAGCTGCTTTATTGGAACAATGGTGTTAAAAAGAAACATGTCTAAAAAATACCTGTAAAAGGGGGGTTTCAATATACTGAGGGTTAAGAAAAAGCACAATCTGTTAAACATGTCTTTATTTTATGTGGAGTTATTTTTACCCCAAACATTTGCAGATTTATATAGAATACTTACTTTATACTTTATTTCCTTTTTTTTACACTTTGGTATTGCTATTGGTTGCACAATATCACAGCTGAAAACTTGGAAGGAAATCCAGGAAGTCTTTGTATAGTGGTATACTTTCACCTGACTACACATTCTTGAACCAAACAAGCTAGGCTCTCGTCTTCCTGTTGCTGTATCTTCTCCAAACACACCAAGATGGACATAGCAAGCAGCACACATGATCCTGCAGAATGATCAGCGCCTTTGACAGGTTCCCCTCCTGGCCTTCCATATGGCAAACATCTGTTCCCCTCCAATGGCTGCACAAGCTGCTGCAAGGTTAACACTGCCAGGAGTTTTCAGAAAACATCACATTACACCGTGTTAAGCTTATAGGAGTTTATGTGGATCATGCTGTTTCTGCTTGCAGTTGTTTTATCCGATTCTGCTGTGCCACAATGGCTGCAGCTTACACCCACCCACGAAGAAGCATTTCAAAGACGCCCCCAACCACATTACCTTCTCCTTTTTTCAATGCTTTTTCCTATATGGATCCTATAGTCTCTGTATTAAAATGCGAAAAAATATCTCTAATTTTCAAACTAGCTGTTTTGAGTAATATAGTCAAGGAAACACATGAGATACAAGCCTATGCAGCAGTCACGTGCTCTAAAATTCATTAGGACAGATGGAAGGACAATTCTACATCTGTCAGAAAGGAGAAAAAAATGTTCAATTATATTTGGTCAGGATCAAGCTTAGAGTTACGTGAAGCTTACGGATTTTAGGACTCCTACTAGAATCTGAAATCACCCATTTCACAATAAAGAGACCAATGATAAGTGACAGATAAATGGATGCATTTGGCAGCTTTGACTTGCATTATATTTGCCTTCCTAAAGAGCAGGTTTACCCAGCTGCAGGCTCTCCACCCTCACGATAAGTGCAGTGTAAAGATTTCAGATCAATGTCCAGAAAGACATCTGAGATGAGGAAGGAAAGAAAACCTGCGGGATGAATTGATTCTCGATGATAATCGATTCTTAGCCATGCAACAGTGTGAGATGTTTCTTTTATTTTTGCAAATATCTTATTTGGGCTTGTAATGTATCAAGCAACTGTAGTTGTTATTAGCAATCATTGCCAGCACCCCCCCCCCCCCCAAAAAAAAAAAAAAAAAAAAAGATTGAGCTCTTATATCAACTGCAAAATAATCAAACTGTGCTAATATGTTTGGAAGCTTAACTTCATCTCATGCATACATCTGTATAGGATGTAGGTTTAATCAAACAGTGTATTAGTTTATGCATGGGTGTGATCATTGTGAGCATATTATTTACAGGCCATGACGGTGAACTCAAATGCCCTCTAATGCCCCCACCGCATACTGAATTATTAATTGTCATAAACCAATTACATGCTGCTACAGTATGTGTGATATGTTGTGTTCTGAGTGGATGCAACTTCACATAAAACTTCATTTTCTCGTTTGTTTTGGGGGTTGTTTTTATTTATGGAGATATGACTTACCCCATTATTTTCGTTGTAAGGAAAATAATTTCTATTCCATTCTAGTTTTTTTCTATGACTGATTCTTCTGACCCTCTCTGCTGCTCCCCTCCTTACTGTCGTACCATCTCAGCTTATTATGTGCGTCTATTTACATAGATATAACAATGAATAATCAACCAACAGCAGCAACAAATCATTCACAAGTGCTTCACTGGGCACTATTTTTAATTCTGAGTTTTAATGGTATTATTTTGAAAGGCGACACCGGAAATTGCCCTGCTATTTTCTATGTAACTTTGTTCAGACGGTGAACGCTTCAGGGAACAGCTCAGCATTCGGCCGCTTTCAGTCCGACTAGCTCCACTCTCCGGGTCAGCAACATGAGCGAGAGTTAATTTAGAAAAGCAAATCTTTGATCATGACCAGAGCAACCAAACTGACAAAATAAGTGATTTTGGACTTTATCTGTGGATCAGAGAGAATCTGTACTATCATCAGCTTTCTTTCTTTCTATTTGTTTTTGGGTTTTTTTTACTTGTTGGTTTTGAACGCGCTTGGATGCGCCCTGGCTGTGCGTTCTGGTTCTGCGGATTCTGCCTGCTGTGATGGACCGGCCCGGAAGCTGAACGGTGGGCTTAATTGGTGAGGCCTGCCAGGTGCACATGAAGAAGTCTGAACCCAAAGGTAAATAAACTATTTTAATTTTTTTAAAAGCTATTTCTGTGTCCAAAAGTGAGCAGATTCTTTCATTTTCTTAAACATTTGATTGGCTTGTTCTGTCTGTCATCACGAACGAAGATCCTGGACTTTTCGGTGGTTTAAAAGTTTCTGGCATTTCCATCCTAACACTAGAATTATGAATATATCTGCATATAGGTGAGCTGCGGCTGACTTCATGATCAATCGCGGTTGGAGGCTGAATGCGCGCATTCCTTTTTACGCGGACTTTAAAAGTCATACAATTTAACTTTTCCCTCGGTTCTTATTAAGCGATTTATTAATATACCAAGGTTTATTTTTATAGGTGATCTTCATGATTTATCTGTGCGCCCTAATGCTACAGATACAATGCCGCGTGTTGCAACCCAGCTGTTTTGTAAGACATGATAACAAATGTGCATTGTTGGTGTTACAGCCAATCTGATTAAGTGAATGAACACACTTGCTGCTTGCATTTGTTTTCCTGCTGAACTTACAGCCTTAAAATGAATTTGGAAGCATTCTGTGCGTTTGTAAATGTTTTAAGTTGGCTTCGTCTTTGTTCCATTTCCAGTAAACAGGAGACCCTTCCCTATTCCAGACGTGATGCCTTGTGACCCACAACTCATTCATGTATCACGGCGGGCAATCTCTGCCATACTTCTTTTCTCATCTGAACCGTGCCGAGAAGAGTTATGCACGCATCCGACTCTGCAGCGTAGGCTGCCTTCAGGTTCAGTGCAGTGCAGCAGCAGCCACCAACAATAAAACAAATGAGAAATGTCCCCCTTAAGGTATTTACTTTGGTCTGTCAGACAGACTGCTGCAGTAGTTCCTACCCCAGCCTTGCTGGAAAATGAGGGGTTTCCAGCAAAGCTTCTCTGGAGAGCTCTAAATCCTAAAAAGTCCCCCCTGATCAGGAAGCATACGTGGAGACTTTAGTGCGAAATATCTACTAAAAGAAAAATACTTTGAGCTATTTACATTTTTTACATGTGTAAAACAAACAAGTTGGACACGTACTGGTAAATACTATTTGTGCAACATGATATTTCGTACGCTTGACATATTTTAATTAACAATTAATTAAATAATTATTATTTGTATTTTATAGTTAATTCAGTAACTGAGATGAGGGGTGAACGGCTGCCACTGAAAAAAGACTCACAAAGATTTAAAGCCGCCTATCGAAGTATGTCGTTTTTCTTTCTGCGTGTCTTGTTTGATACAATCTACATTTGTTGCTAACCTGTGTTTATGTCGCATGACATGAAGGCGAAAAAAAGAAACCCTCACATGACTGGATTCCTAAAACCATTTCTTTTCTACATTCTAACCATACAAGTGTTACATGATCTTGATGTCACATGAAAAAGACTGTCTCTGTCTCAACATTTTATTTAACCTGTATTTGGTGAATGTGTTGTAACAGATTACAAAAGCTGTAACCGTTGCTTTTGTGACAGCTCCATGTAAATGAAAAAATATTTATGAGACGATTTTTAAAAAAACATAGTTATGTATACACTTTAAACACTGAAATAGCATCTTTTTAACGTTTTGTGAGCCTTTAAAGCTTTCATCAAATGCTGCATGTTTTAGCTGAGGACACGTAGCTATTTACATATTCTAAACTAATTCGGCACCCACTGAATACATCAGCAAACTGACTTGTCAAAGGTTTATTCAGTGGGGGCTATTTGTATTTGCCCCTTTGATATCTCATACCTACACATTTCTAGTTTGTCTCAACCTATTCCTATGTCGGCAGACTATTTTTTTCCCCTTATGTCCTTGTGCATAGGTATTACTTCTTTGGGGAATTAATATTATGATAAATTGTCAAAGAAATGATCAAATCTCATGTATTATTCATATTAATTGTTCTTTGTTTACTGAAGACTTTATATTACACCCTATATCCAACGGTTGTGCTCCTGGTCTCTATTTGGGTTTTATGAAATATGGGAGATCATGACTCATAAAAAAAAACAAAACAAAACTGCATGACCTCCTGCTGCTGTGTGTGATACATCACATTTGTGTAACAACATTTCCTTAAACGTGAAGTGAAGTGACAGAAAACGTCTTTAAAATCCTTGGCTGACAGGAAAAGCTCCATGGTGTGTATGAATTAATGCTAGGCTCACATAAAAAGTCCCATGGAAGACGTTTCCTTTTCCAAAATAAAACTGGGTGTTAAAAATACTATAACTGCAAATAAACAAAATGGCAAAGGAGAGAAATGGTGGCAATTTCAGTGTTCATGTCTATTCTTGCTACTAACCTCCAGGTTCCACATCGTCTGTGCTTGCTCCGTTCCGTTCATGTCCGACTGACGAACTACGTTATGTCAATTAATGAGAATGGATGGACATTCTCCCTGGCAAGCTCCACAATTCCCATCGTAGCAAACAGGAAGAAGAATGTCAACAACCTCGGGTTTGTCAAAGTTAACTGGTATGAATAGAGATATTTTTTATTAAATATTTGCGATAACATTAACTGTTTTATTTAAATATCGAATGCAACCCACTCTTTTTATACCATATGAGGAAGCAGATTTGTAATTTCAGTTTGAAACGTGGTAATCCTCTGCAAATATACTTGCATTCTGCTTGTAATGACAATGATTGCACATGCTTTTCTCGGGCTTCGAGAAACTCTGGAGAGGAGCTAGATGGAGTAACTGTGGCTGTTGTAGGCTTTTCTTTTCACGGACTCAGGGAGGCCGACTTGAATGGAACGCACACGTACAGGAGCAGAGATGTGGAATTACGGAATAAGACTGAGTTTATTTTCCTCTTCAAGGTTCCAGTCCAAGGTCATTCAAAAGTAATCTGTCTGTTTCAATCAATCAATCAATCAATCAATCAATCAATCAATTTTATTGTCAACTACAATTTGCATTGCAATCGAAAATTCAGTTCCAGTACAACCGTCCATCACATACACTTAACAAACATTTTGGGGGAACGATTGACTGAGGCCTTGCGTTGCCAAGGAACGCAGCCAGTCGGTCGCTGCTATTTCAGCGCAGCCGTTTAGGTGCGTTCCTCCAAACTGCCTCAGACCCCGCCTTACACGGAGTCCACAGGCGCTGCCCTTGAAATCTGTTGAAGAAAAATTTTAGATGGGGGAAGTGGAGGGAGATAAAAAAAACAGATGCTTCACAATTTATGTTTCCACATATAATGTGAAGCATCCGCCAAAAAAACTTGCACGAGAAGCACAAATAATTACGACACACATATATGCAGAAAGGTAAACATCTGAGGCCGATTGCATGTACGTAAGTTCATCAGTTTTATGGGTATCAGTTATGTGAGTGTGTTTGGATGAAAGTATTTATATTTCCGTGAACACTCTCCAGAGGCCATTGTCCTTGATGTTATCAGCCGGCCCACAGTTCAGAGACGCATCCACAGGTGTCCGCAGGGAAGGGGGGTAGCCGGGGTTTTTTTTCTGAGCAATCTCCGCCATAACAATCCAGGAGTAGAGATAGGGAGGAATCCAAATATGTTATTTGTTATGAGACAAGCTGCACTGCCTTTTTTTTGTCAGCTTTAAAGTCTTTTGCTGGCTCCAAATGGTAAATCCAATTTTCCAAATTGATTGGGCTTTTTCGCGCTTCACTTCCAGATTTTATCCCATCTCCCTTTGAGTACAACCACCAAAGCCAGTCTGTGTTCCAGCACAGCCAGCTTTGCTCCATTCACCTTCCAGAACTGTCCGTTAACAGCCATAGTGAGCGTGTTGTTTGCAGCCAGCAGCCTGATCAAGGCCAAATGGCTGCCGACATCCGCTGTATTTGCTGATACTTCAAAAATCCACAAAAACCAATAAGTAGAGATCCAAGTATCCTTAATCCAAAAGTGAAAGTTTCAGACGTCCAGGAATGACAAAGTCGAAAGACACACCGTTTTCCTCCAGGAATTTAGGGTGTATCTCACAAAATAAGTCAAATCAGGACCGGATGGGTCCCCCTTTCGTTGCCTACCCGTCGAAAAAAATGTATCAATAGTATTGCGACCAGCTTCCAGATCCATGTTTTTCAGAGTTCGGTTGATATGAGGAAAGTGCTCAGAAAGACAAGACAAGACATAGCAAAGCAGGAGAGGGGGGGGAGGGGTGAAAGCTGCAGAGAGAGAAAAGACACGACCGACCTCGAAGAGAGACAGAGACAGACACTCAATCTTTGAGCGCAAAAATCACCCCATATTTGTGTTTTCCTTAAATTAAACCCTGAAATCCCTTCAAGTCTGCCTGTCTATGTCTGCTTTTCCGAACTCTCCCGCCCGAAGGCTCATTGTTTTCCCTCAGACATCGGACATCTCTTTGTAACAGCAAGAGCCCATAGGATTTTATTTATCTGGCCAGGATGGAACAGCACTGGGGACATTTGCAAAGGAAGGATATTGATTCAAAGAGCCTGGTCTACAAACATGTAAGGGGCCGAAATGAGATAATGACTTTTTTCCATTTACTCCAGCCAACTGACCTGAAAATTCAAGGTTTCAGTGGAAGTTTTTCAGTCAATATATGGACAAAAACAAAAGGGTGTTGTGAACTAAAGACTAGGCAAGTCTTAATCAGCTATCTGACTTAATTTACATAACCTGATCAAGGTAATCAAATACATTTATGATGTATTCATTATATTTAGTCAAGGGTAAAATTAGCTGCTCACTCAGAGATTTCTAAACACTATAAATCCTTTGATTAACAACCGCTGGTGTGATCATATGCACAGATACTCAGATCTTCTGAGGAGTCTTAGGGTGCAGAAAACCAGCTTTCTTTGGGTTGCCATCTTGTAAATACTCGCCATACTGAGAATAACACCAGGATCTAATTGTCAAGAATAATAACATAAGACGTCTCCTTGTACTCTGAGTTACTAAATCAGTTTAGACATAATTTACTGTCCACTTTTGTGACCAAGGGGAAAATAAGCTGCTTTCAGGAAATGTGGTTAGGTCATTAAAATATACAGTCTTATGATTTTGCATCTATAATACACTTTATTTGATTTTCTGAATGCATCTGTGTCATATGTCAACGCAATGCTTTAGTCACCTAAAATATTGGGGGAATTACATCCTAATTATGTAAATAAGGTTGTGCTCATGCACAACACCAGGTTGTGTTACCTGCAGACAGTAGACGTTAACTCCAGCTTTAGGAATTTAGAGAAGTTAATTTGGTTTGATCGTCTCAAATGGATGGATGGGTGGGCCATCTAGAATCTCCCCCTAACATCTGTCATGATCAACTATAGTTACCACAAACCATTTCAGACTTGTTACACAAAAGCTTGGAGGCAGTAGCTCTCCCTTGTGAAGCCAAGATGATCTTTCCTTTCCCTTTGACACACCTGCATTTTCTTGTTATTGGAAAATGTGTGAAATAGCACAATTTATCAATTTATTTGTTTTTAGTTGATCTGTCATGAAGTACAAAGACAAGGAAGTGTGACTCTAAACCAGGGGTCACCAACGTTTTTGAAAATGAGAGCCACTTCATCGGTGTTGTGTCAAACGAAGGGCTACCAGTACTGACCTTTGAACTAGAAGTCAGAGTTCATCTTAACTTTATGTAAAATAAACACATTTTTCATGCTTTGTCATAGATATTGTCATTTTTTAAACCTATAGAAATGCAAGTGTGAATAAACAGGAACAGTAATGGAATAAAATAAAGTTTTTGATTTTTTTAGAGCAGGCTTGTGGGCACCCTCGGGGGCTACTTGATGCCCGTGGGCACCGTGTTGGTGATCCCTGCCCTAAACTGATAGATTCACATAAGGAAATTGTTACAATATTGCCATTAATTCCTTCCTTTTTTAGCTCAAAAGGTAAGGGTAGACTTAAACTATTTTGCTGGTAGAAATTAATTAAAAGTAGACTACATCCATAACAGCAATGACTTTGTGTCTTGATGACTGGCAGTATTATTACAGCTACAGAGTCACAAGCACTGTGCTCAGTTGCTGATTTTCATTCATGCCTGACATTGTAAGCTACACAGGGAGACGATGTGAACACACACTGACACAACGGCGCTCAGTTGAGCAGCCTTTTTTTACTGACTCCTGCGGAGTGTTTTTGATCACAGGGCAGAAATAAAGCCCTGTGATAGCAAAGTAATTAATGAATGAAAGTCTTGCATAAACATTGATATTTCCAACATCTTTACTCCATCATTCAGCTCATCAGCTGCCTGAGCACACTTCCACTCCTCTCTGCAGCCACTCTGCGCAGAACAAAGTCATTAGTAGAGTCCTGCTTCAGAAATAAATGAAACACAAATACATTTGCACCCACAAGCATCTAATAGCAATGTATAAATTACCAAAAATTGATGTTTACAAAGCTGATCTGTTTTTCTTGCAGGAACTCCACAGTTTCAAACTGTGCGGGGCCATCCTCATAAAAAATAAGCATAGGCTATATTCAAAAGGAGATGTGCATAATTGAATGCAGATTTTCTTTTGTGGGCTCCTGCATTTGATCCGTGTGTTATTTATTTATTAGTGCTGCTTAAATTACAGGGTGAGTGAAAATTACCCAGTAAGATTGTCTGTCTTCTGCACATTCCCATGAATACGGTAAAGGTGCACAATGCACGATGAATGACAGGGGTTCCCTTTCCATGATCCCATTCTGCACAATGAAACAAAAAAAATCTACATACAATGCTGTGAAAAAGTATATGTCCCTTCCCAGATTTCTTCAATTATTTTTTTTTTTTCTCACAATTGTTAAGCAAATGTCAGTATCAGAAAAAGATAACTTGAGTACAAAATATTTATACTGTTTTTAATTAATAATAACAACATTCATTAAGGAAAAACAGTTAGCACTCGCCATTCAGCTTTCTTCACTTTTTAATGTGGGCAAATAAAAAAAAAATACAAGACTACCAGCAACTGCTGTTTATCTCTTTTTGGATGTTCTGCTTAATTGTGAACCCGTCATTTTGTTTGGATTCTGAAGCAGTGAGGACTGACCATTCTACTTGAAAAAGGTTATCCAGATCAACCTGGCTCTTTGTCAATAGTCTTTGCTCCCCTAAACTTAATAAAGGTTGTGTCGCCTTTGGCACCAACAACTGCCTTCAAGTGATTTTGATAACTGGCAATCAGTCTTTTACATTGCTTTGAAGGAGTTATGGCTCAATCATCTTTGCAGAATTGTTTTAATTTTGCCGTATTATAAGGTTTGCGAGCATCAACAGCTTGTTTAAGGTCATGCCACGGAACATTTAAACTAGGGTCAGCATTTTTTCCAGAAGTTTCCCCACGTCCCTTTTTGAATAACTGTGCATGCGCAAGACCGGCTTACATCGCTCTTCCGCTCTTCAGGGTGATCGCGTCTTAAAAATCTCCTAAATTTACTCTGGTCTTATTCCTTTCTACTGAGGCCTTCCTCTTCTTTTCATAAACATGAACGCTGTTTGCTTCATGCGACTCTCAGCCATGTTCAAAGTCTACGGTGAGAGCAGTGGAGCTACAATGAACGGCTAACCACTAAGCTAACCATGCGTTGCTTTTTGAGACCATTTAGCCTGGTTCATGTTTTCAGACAGGTTCTACTTAAAGCTGCAGTAGATAACTGCTGTAAAAAGGGTTAGATGTTATTAATTTAAAGTACAGGCCTAATCCTGCTTAGCTCTGAAGGCCCATTCTTACCCCGGTTTAAGATTTGGCAGTAAATGAGAAAAAAATGTATCAGAGGTAAACATTGTAATATGCATATTTAATTAAAGGAGAAGTCCGGTCAAAATCAGAAATCAAACTGCTGAAAGTACTTTAAATATAAAACTACTATATACTGTGCAATAAATTATACGTTTTTTTAATTAAGAATAATTTTCATTTAATCATGTTTATGTGGAGGAACCCATCTTGTTCAAGAATAGTACTGTCACCTCCCATTTTGTGCCGTCACTCAGCGGACCCGCTGTTTAGCAAGTCCCAACGCTCTGTTGTTTGTCACGACGCACTATTTTCCAAGATGGCGACAATTGGTGCTCTGTACTAAGCAGAGAGTGATGAAGTACTTAGTGACAGTGATGGGAGTTCCGTGGAGCTATCATCATCTGATAGCGATATGGATTTTTTTAGAAGAGTTTCTTGACAGAAACCGGACTTATTTCCAGTGCAAACTCAGTCGGGTCCTACAGTATATATATATATATATATACGCGCGCGGAGTATACCACATCACATGTGGTATCCCTCCGCCCCTCTGGTCGGAGGGATACCATCCCCGCAAATTCTAAATAAAAAGTAAAAAATAACTTACCGAAAATCCTCGCTCTCATGTCATGTTCAAAACATTCTTCTTCGAAATGGTTGCTGCATATGACGTGTTTTCTCTCTGGCCAGAAGTTAGATGGCAAATCCGCTCTCTTCAAGTTGGCAATCCAGTGACGAGCCCGGTGGCTCATGAATCGGAAAGTTGAAATAAGCAATGTTTTTTCCACTTTTACCAGTTGTGTTGGAACATCCAATGGCCATGAACGTGGGCATTGTTGCTGTAACAATAGCTCTTGCGAATGTCAATGGTGAAGTCCTCTGGAAAATCTGAAATAGGGCTGGGCGATATAGAAAAAAAGCTTATAGATAAAAAAAAATGCATATTGATCGATATTGATAATTATTGAAAATATTTAAAACCATATTTTATGTGCAGCTCTGCCTGGACATTTTATGATATTGCTAAATGATTTGATTTAAATAAAGAACACAAACACAGAATTCCAATTAAATCTTTGTTTAACCAACTTTGGTTGGTTAAATAAAGAGTGGCAGGTTTTTCAGCTGCAGAGAACAGCAGACATATCCATCACTATGAAGCATGTTACTGCATGCGTTATGTCCTTATGCCGCTTGGACGATTTGTCATTTTATCACAAAGAAGGGAGCCCAGTTTAGCTGCTGTACCTGCTTTGTTTTGGAAGAAGTTCCAGACGACGACGACGCGGGGCCGCACAGCTCAGCTCGCGGGGCCGCGCTGCTGCGGGTGTGAGCGGCTTATGTGATGAATACTGGTGGGTTGCGTTACCAGACTCTGCTTTTACCGGTTCCTTGCAAGTTTTACAAATCACTGTGGTTTATTTCTATCAGGCTGGCGAACTAGTAAAACCCCGTTTTGGGACAATTTCCTCCGCCGCTACTTGCTGCGACATATTCACGTGTTGTGTGTTGTGGTTTGAGAGGGCGGCGCTTTGTGACGGCGTGCCGACTGTAGCAAGGAAGTAAAACTGTCTATCGAAGTTTTTATCGACCCTATTTTTTCCTATCGCGCCACACGTCTATCGATCGATAGATATTGTTATTGAATTATCGCCCAGCCCTAATCTGAAATAATTGTTGATGATCGCAGCTGTGTAGAACGGCTCCTATTGACTTTGCATGGAAAGCGGGGAGAAATGCTGTCGCCGCTTTCGCTTTTCCACG
Source organism: Fundulus diaphanus (assembly GCA_037039145.1). NCBI lineage: Eukaryota > Metazoa > Chordata > Actinopteri > Cyprinodontiformes > Fundulidae > Fundulus > Fundulus diaphanus. The sequence goes on along the minus strand of CM073123.1, from coordinate 23,080,523 downwards.
TAGCAGGATGTGATGTCAGACGGCCCTTACTGCCCAAATATGGGCGGTAAGGGCGGCCTTCATACACAGCGATCCAGACGACAATTTATGTTTTTATTTTCTTATTGATTAAAGATAAGTTCATTAAATAACCACGAACGTATTAGTTTTAGTTATAGCTAATGGTCCCCTGATTTTTCCTTGTTGACCGGACTTCCCCTTTAATTAGGAATTCCCAACGGAGACGGAAGTTTACATTACCATTTTGTTGTATTCATCACAAGTTGACCTGCTACCTCATGGCGATGCAAAAGATCTCTGTCTAACTTTTTCCAGTCTGAAGACATCTTATAAAAGTCTGACTCCCTCCCATGCTTGGGAGGAGGGGTGATCTGTCCTTAAAACAAAGAGACTGTTCTACTCTGCAAAGGGGTCAAGCCAAATGACCTATCCCCCTGCCATAAAACCCAACTGCATGTTTATCTTATCCTCAAAGAAGAGAGACAGTCAACAATCTTGCATTCCTCTAGTTCTTCCATACGAATACAACTAAGATATTTATTTTCCTCAATAATGTGTTAAAACTATTATGTTATTTGTTAAAACAATTGCTATGTCCTGACAGTACAGTAGAAGACAGATAATCTGTATAAATATGAAGCTCCTCTGGCTCTTCCCAGTGGTCCTACTGCCAATAGGGTGTTTTCAGCTGACGTCACGCTCACGTGACTACTCTGCGCATCTGCCGTATTGGGTGGCAGTCGTTTCGCACCGTTGACCCGCATTGTATTACGCCTTAGGCAGTATTGGAAGTGAACAATGGTGAAAACGTGTTTAATGGTTGGTTGCACGGCCCGTGGAGGTGGAGATCAACGCTCTTTCTTTCGCCTACCAGCCGTGATAGTGAATCAGTGTGAAAAAACAAAACAGCTCTCTGAACAACGCCGTCACCTATGGCTGACACGGATATCCAGGTCCGATTTGGACGGTGTTAAGCTGGAATACGCCAGAGTCTGCGGTGCTCACTTTGTCACAGGTAATTAACTGTTAAGTATTTAAAACATGTAAACCGTTGCTGTATTGTGGGCTGTAACAGCGCAACACATGATCGCCATGGGAAAAACATAGAAACGGGTTAATTTTCCACCGCTTTCCTGCCTGGAGGCGCAACCACGGAGAACAACTGTTATAGATAACAAAGAGTCGTCGGCTCGCTTGGATCGCGGCTGTAAGACGACCTAACATAACTTTCCACAGTATCCCGATGTCAATGAGAGTGTGTTCTAAACGTTTGAAACACATAGCAGTTAGTTACAAGTACATTACATGCGTGAGTGGTTGTTAGCACTAACGGTTAGCAGCTACTAACTTAGCATGTGCCAGAGCCCGTCTGAGCGCAGCTTACCTTTGAACGAGTTACTGTGTTCCCACTGTTTGCTGGCTTTATGATCTGCCGCTCCTGAACCCATCCATTCGTAAACTGCACATGAGACTCCAAGGACTTGTAGCTTCAGAACTGTTCTGAAGTATAGGCGCTCACACCACAAACAAGGTAGCCGAACACGTCCGATATGGAAAGTGACGTCCGCGCTACTTCCGGGTTACGCCGGTAGGCTTTTGCCGGCGTAAATACGGTAAATACAACTTAATTTTGCACTGGTCATTGTTCTGATTAAATAATTAAAGCCGCGAGCGGTTTTAATTATTTAATTATCAGCCCTGCAGCCAAGCGCCTTCGCGCACCGCCGGCAGTCAGCCACCGCAGAAGCATGCGCCGCATTTGCGTCGGATTGTTTACATTTTTACCATCTTATTAAAACTCACCCGTCCACGTATGATGGCGATTTCCTTGATGTACATAACTTCGACATCTCGTACCCAACCAGATGTGAACTGGTTGTGAGCCTCTAGACCCTTGTAAGCTCTCATTTCCTCAAGCGTGTGCAGAGGGTTTTCACCGAACACCAGGTAATGCACGATGTCGCCGTGCTCTACATTTGGCCAATCATCAGGATTACGGCTAAACAAGGCACCGTGGAAGGCATAGGGGTCCATATGGTCGATCACGGAACATTTCCTCAGATAGACGTCCTTATCTGGTCGCTCTAGCGTGCTGGCGTACTTATCCATTCTCGATACGAAAATACGTGTAGGACAACTAGAGATAAGGAAGTTAACCACCCAATATGGCGGACCGGAAGTTGGCCAGTGACGTCAGTGAAAACACCCTATTGCAGAAATACATACATCGCTCCCGGTCAGAAACAACCAATCAGAAACAGGAGGAGTGTCTCATCAGTGTCAATCACGCTCATGTTGCTCACACCCCTCCCCCTGCACAGCATGTGCCATCATTTAAGTTCCAGGGCCGGTGTGCTGCAGCTGTGTGCAGAGAAATGGCGTAGAAACAACCTAACGTTAAAGGAAAGTGTGGCATCTCTTTAGAAAGCAAAGACATGTAAACAGAAACAGACTGAAGATGATGAAAAGCAAGCTAAAATGAAAGAATTACACTGAGCCCGAAATAAAATAAAGGTAAACAACGGAGCAGCACTGCAGTGGGGTAGGAACTACTGCAGCTTTAAGTAAATTCTTGATACTACAGATCAAGCAGTAATGAGGCCTTAAGATGGCATCTGTCCAGAAAATGTTAGTCACAATTCATGATTTAACAAGGGGAAGAGGAGGGGTATCACTTCCTCAAAATTGGTCTTGATGATTTGAAAAGCTTTTTGTCTTAAAAATTAAAGGCTTGTATGATAGAAAATCTTTTTGATGATTTTAAACATTAGGTGCTGTGATGATGTGATCTGGGAACCTGATATTCAAGCCAATACTCAAGAGTACGTTTAAAGGTTTATTGAGGTGAATGGAGTAGATGAGAGGCAGGTGATGACAGCGACAGGAGATGGTGGATGACAGGCAGAGACAGGTTAACCAGGTTAGGATGGCAGGAACTCACTAACCAGAAGATGGTACAGGAGACAGGCAGATGACCACATGCAGACGATGCATTGCAGACAGAACCAGACTTTACTAGGTGTAGCAGACTGAAGCAGACTTGAGTAGAAGCTGCAGATGACTTCCCAGTGAGGCAGAGTGAAGCATGAAGAATCCAGGAGAGACCTTTTCCAGGCGGTGCACACAACCACTTGTAACAAAACTAGAGAGGTCAAGGCATGAGCAGGTCCAAGGAATAATCAGGCAGAGCGACGAGAAGGCACTGGGGAACAAACATACACAGGCAGCGGGACAAGACGAGACGTTCTGGCAGGGAGTGGACGAGTGAGGCAGGTATATGTAGGCAGAGGATCAGGTAGAACGACTTGAGGGTCAGGTGGATCTGATAATGGTGTTGAGTGGTGGCTGGGAAGTGACTGAACTGAGTGGGGAAGTAATGAAAAGTCCAAAAAACCAAAATCATGACAAGGTGTGCCAAAAAGGCACAATTAGAATAAACTGTAAGAGGGCAAATACGTTTTCACAGTACATTTTGTATGCAGCAGATTTATCTGTTACTGGACACAAAAAAGATTTCATTTTATGCTGAGAGCTGGATTGTGTTATTGTGTATATTTGGTACGCATGCATGCTGAAAGGAGGGCTGCTCTATCAACACGGTCCTTTATTTAATCAACACAGCCGAGACAGTTTTCTGATGCAGCCTGTGTTCAATCGCACACTGTTCGGCTTCTGTGACTTTAGAGGATATTTTTTTTTCCACCAAAGCCAACCTCAACCAAAAATACTGCTTGCCTTATGTGAACTAATAGTACATTAAACATGACCAAAGATCATACTGACAACATAAATTGCAATGAGTGCAGGTACCAGTAATGTCCCTCGCACACACGCACTCTCTCACACACACACACACACACACACACGTGCACACACACACACACACACACACACACACACACACACACACACACACACACACACACCTTAAGAGCCCATTAGGAGCAGATTGTCCCCCGCCTGGTTGAACACAGATATTTTCTGTGTGTGAAAATCACATTAATTAATCTCCCCAATGTGATGTTGATGTCAGTGAATTGACATGCTCTGGTGGCTGTCAGGTAAAATAGCTGCAGGGTACAAGGACATGGAGGTGTTAGACTTACAGTTTTTTAAACCTCTCCTCTCCCAAACTCCCTGAGCTGGGAGCGTCTTTGCTTTGCTGAAAAAAGGTTTCCAAGAATAGCATGGATGAACTTAACACCCATCTGGTGTTAAAGGTCATAGCTACAACTTTTCTAAAAAATACATCCACAAAATGTCTAGAGTGGTACAGAATAAAATTATTAATTTGAATGAAAAATAAATATATAGTATATAAATAATTGTTTTATATATTCTGACAGATCCGGAATATATAAATATTTACTAGCTACGATGCCAACGTCGACACGAAAGGTTTCTGCACAAGTAGGAATAGTAGATTGAAGTCACGTGAGACGGTGCTCAGGCGTTCCCAGATCATAGTAGCTCCATGATAGCGCAGAGAAATGGCTTATTCTCTGGCTACATTTCTAGGATTCAAGTGGGAAAAGGTTAGTGTCTATTAAGGAAGCAAAGGGGCTCAGAAGATATGCTCAGGCTGCCTCTTTCCTTCTGGACAGGTAAGTTAAATATTTGCTAATGCTAACCAAACCTGGCAACCAGCTGGCAAACAGTACAAATCAAAGTTGGAATTAGAGTGGGTGAACGCGAGTGTGCCACCTACTGGCTGGCTGGAGTTAAACTTGTAGCGCTCTCCTTTGACATATAAACCTGAAGAAAAAAAAACATTTTACTAATTGTTTTTTGGATAATGTATATTTCTAAAAATAAAACAAAACGATGATGCTAAAGCCCAGTCTTTTCTGTATACTGTCAATTAGAATTAAATACAATATGTCTGAATTGCCGGAAATGATTCGCACATCTGTTCGATTCTGGTGGTTTAAGCTGTCAAATTCAGGGTCGACAGCTTAAACCACCACAGCTCCAAATTATTGTATTCCCCAAAAATGTCAAGTCCTTACTTTTGCAGAAATCCCTCCTTATAAGCACGTATGAGGTGACAGTGAAAAAAATTATTCGCAAACAAAGTCATGAGTTGATGAATGGAAAAAGCTTGGTAATGTGAACATTAAAAAAAAAAAAACTTACAACTAGGGCTGTCAACGTTCCAAACCTCCATACGTTTTGGACCTCATCTGTGGTTTGTGGTGTTATCGCCATAAAGCATTTGGGCTTAGGGCACCGAAATTGGCTAGCACCGCCCCTGCATGCATGGGGTCACTGTGGCTCAGTGGGAGGAGTAGTTTCCTCCTTTCAAATGTCGATGTGCCCCTGGGCATGACACTTAACCCCATTTTGCCTGCAGAACTGCGTATTAGTGCATAAATGTGTGTGTGTTTGTGAGAGTGATCGGGTGAATGTGGCTGGAGTGAAAACTGCTTTGTTTCGTCTGTATGACTACAAAAATTCCCTATAAATTCAGTCCCTTTATCATTTAACGTAAATCCCTAGATATGTAAAAAGAAATCTGCAGGGTTTTAAGAGCCATCAAATAGTAGAGATTTAGTCAAAAGTACATTCAGAAAAAAAATACCTGGAATACTGGAGTGAGGAAGACTTTTATTTATTTGAAATCACTTCAAGACCACTCTTTTGTTCTCCATTAAGTAATTGCTGCTTCTTTTAACACTGTCATTAAAAAAGCTGAGTCATAAAATATAAAACTTACATTTTAAAGATGTTATAAAATCACAACAATTTCACGGCTGCATTCTTGTTATCTGAACGTTATGACATGGATGTGTAGTGACCAGCCTGTCAGACTCAGGAACTGTTTGTTAAGGTCATAGATGATTATTTCCAAGAATTGAGTTTCTTTGACTGACAGCAAAATTGAATTGATTAAATTGACTTAAATTAGGCAATCACTCTCACTGTGTACCTGTGTCGTCTTTCCTGCTAGTTAAAGCTTTCTAAGTGATCATTTTTACCTCGCCATATTCACTCACAATAGAGATTAAAAACCCTTCTCGTTACACCTGTATTATTCTGTTGTAAGTCTTTATCCTTTTCCCTTTTACTGTATTACCTCCTTACTCCACGTTAGCCATCTCTCCATCCTCTACTACACCCACCCACCCACTCGTCTTGCATGGGCTGCTCTCAAATTACCTCACTTCTAATCTCCCTATATTTTCTCTTTCTCATTCATGGAGCATAAAATTGAACCTCTCCTGCCTCTGACCAGTCCGGTACTTAGTGCACTCTGTGACGTGTATGTGTGTGTGTGTGTGTGTGTGTGCATTCATCATTTTACTTATGTCTAAATGATACAGGTTCATCAATTTGCTTCAAGTTTGTGGTCTTAACTTTTATTTGACCTACAACTGAAAGTTTCACAATTGGGAGGAGGCAGCCTTTTGGAATATTTTAGTAAAGATTAATGTTTGCTATGAGCTTTAAAACAAATGATGTGTGATGAGATTTAATATGAAAATATCTGAAGCGTAAGGGGAATGACTGCACAGTAAGAAAAAACCCCACTAAGAGATAGCAGAGTGCTGAAGAGAGGAACTGGTCACCAGAGAAATGATAAAACATTAAATGTAATCCTGTTGTTTAACGCTGACTGTAATTGGTAATGCCAAAAGAAGTGGAATTAGGTTGGGGCTATAAAATCCTTATTAATTGCTTCTCAACGCTACTGTTAAATAGGACATGTGAACTTTTGAGATTAACAATTGTTTTTTAGAGAGAATTGCATTTTTTAGCTTAGATTGTGTAGATCATTCAGTCATCAACATCTCAGCTGCTGTAAATTGCCGTCACTTTTCTGTCAGCAGAGCTAGCGGTTGAACAGTTGGCCAGGAGCAAATTTATTATATCTTAGAGTAATTGCATCTGAGATATTTACAATATCAATGAAATGTTTTTTTTATATTTCAGTAATTTGGTTCCAAATGCGGTATATAGATATATTTTGCACAGAGTTGTATGTTTCATTGGTTTATTTCTTTTTGTTTTGAAGATTTTGCCTTACGGCTAATAAAAACCCACAACTCAGTGACTTAGACTATTTGAATATCAAGTTGATACACTAGATCTTGTGCCAATCCTCCCCCAGACTAATTTCCAAATAAAATACTAAATTTACATCGTTATTTCTCCTTTCCACTGAGAAAAGTGCTTACCCCAGCTATATGCTTGTAATGCTGTTGCTGGGTAATGCTGCCTTTGTTTATTGTTGCTCTTGAAGTACTCCTGTTGCCTTTGTGTCCCTTTCCACCACATATTTTCCTTTGACTCAACGCTATTTTAATTTTGTTGGATACTCTGTTAACAGTCTTGTTTTTGTGTGGCTTGACCTTCTTGTGGGAAGAGTTAGTAACTCCTTGCTGGATAATTGTCAAGTTGGTCTTTTGTAATGCATGTTGTGTTTAGAGAAAGTAAATACTGGACGTTCATTGGCTGTTAGCCAATGGCGTTGCTTATTTAGAGCCATCTATAAACCTCATAGCTGAAAATACTAGTAACCTAACAAAAATTTGCTTTATTTTCTCTGGTTCACGAGGCATTCTCACACTATCTATCTATCTATCTATCTATCTATCTATCTATCTATCTATCTATCTATCTATCTATCTATCTATCTATCTATCTATCTATCTATCTATCTATCTATCTATCTATCTATCTATCTATCTATCTATCTATCTATCTATCTATCTATCTATCTATCTATCTATCTATCTATCTATCTATCTATCTATCTATCTATCTATCTATACATACATACATACATACATACATACATACATACATACATACATACATACATACATACATACATACATACATACATACATACATACATACATACATACATACATACATACATACATACATATATATATATATATATATATATATATATATATATATATATATAATTTATCAGTAGTGATTTCACATTGAATACTAGGGAGGCTAAACCTCATAAATGGCTCATTAATGTAGTCATTAAACTGCATTAAATGTGTGCTAAAATGCGCTTAATTTCATGAGTATGTTGCACAATAATCGGCTTTTGAGTCCGCTCCCAGACGCAATCTCCCCTCCGCTCTGGAGCAGCAGGACTCTTCCTGTCAGTCTCTATGTGAAATCCCCATTTAAGTTTGAGCCTCCATGCATTGACGCAACCAGCAAGAAAGTAAGGCCCTGATTGAAAAACACAAAATTTCATTTTTCTCGTCTGTTAGATTGTGTTTGTTAAAACTATACAAATAATCTTAAAAAGAGTCTGGTGACAAAATATCCACAAAAATGTATTTCAGTTTACTCTCTGTCATATAGATTAAATTATTGTGTGCGTTTTGTCATAGAAACATCAGCGGACCTGTTGATTGATCAGCCAACAGCTCACTTTTTGTTTATTTGCATGCAAAGTGGATAACAGGAGGCAGGTATGACTTGTTGTTTGGCTGGTTTACTTGCAATGTAATCAGCCCGGAGATGCTGTATGTTAATACTGAGTCTGAACAGTGCAGAGGAAACACAGGGGAAATAACTGAACAAAATTATAATAGAAAAGCACATGGATTTGTAAAACAGTCACTGCAGGAACATGGCTAAAACCTAAAGTAACCAGAAAGGGAAAATATACATTTTAGGATTAGGGTTATATATAATGTTGCATATCAACATTTCTTAACGTATATTGCAGGTGTTATTATGGATTATGGAAATGTATGTGATTTCCTTTTTATATATTTTTAATTTTTAAAAAGGCAGTGCCAAATATTTGCAGATTTCTTCAATGTGGCTTAAACAGTGTTGATAATTTGTTTATTATTTGCTTGAATTGTTTTGGCTTTTAAAAGTAAGAATTTAAGGGATAATGTGTGTTTGATTATTGGAATATTTGTTCTATGTGGATTAGATGTGTGCATTTATTTAAGACACATAAGGAGTTACGTTCAAAATACAGATAACACCCTCATGGTGACAGATTCTTTCTACAGATGACAAGTGAGGAAGACACGTCCTCTTTGAGGGGTGTGCCTAATTTTAGGGGTCGGACAGGAAAAAAGTAACCTGACAACAGCCAGATGTATGTCTCGTTCCGCCTATAGCTACACTCACATACATCTGGGACACCGCCGGTAGAGAGTGATTTCTCCAACCAAATTTATGGTCTGGCCAATCAGGACGCAGGGCTGGAGTTTCATAGATGTGACGTAGTGGAGACGCGACCATGACGTGAGACTGTTTTGATAGCAACGGCGGCTCGTCGAGGAAGCAAGCATTAACATTGATGCTGCTATTTCTTCCGTGTTGTCCAATCTACCTAATTTTGTTTTATTAAAAGAACATCAGAGAACGCCTCTGAAGGCTTTTGTTGGTGGAAACGATGTTTTCGCCCTTCTCCCGACCGGATTTGGCAAGTTTTGTTTTCTGGGGCCAGCGGACGTGCAGACGCGGACGCGCCCCGGAGCGGTTAGCGGTTAGCGCTAACTATGTTAGGAGGCCTTTAATCCTCAACGCGGTCGGCCCGGAATCGACTCCGACCCGCGGCGCTTTGCCGCCTGTCTTCCCCCCTCTTCCTGTCAGCTCACTGTCAATAAAACGCATGCCACTAGAGCCGCAAACACATTATTATTATTATTATTATTATTTTTTTCCTGAATCGCTATCATTAGCGTCACGGGTTAGCTTCGGTGTGAGTGGTTGAAATAGCACGTCAATAAAGATGACAGACAAGTGGCTTATCCAATCATATGCAAGAATTTTTGATAAGGCCCAGCCTTCTGTAAAGGCAATTCCTATGGCGGTGTCCCAGATGTATGTGAGTGTAGCTAGGCGGAACGAGACATACATCTGGCTGTTGTCAGGTTAGGAAAAAAGGGGAGGAGGAGATAAATATTTGTGATTCCCTTTGTTCTGCCTCTTTTATTGCTGGAGTGTGTGGAGTGACCAGCAAGGAGCCTAGCGCTGAAAGTTGTGGTAATTTCTCAGCCACATCTAGATTAAAGTGTTAGTCTAACATTGAATTTAGGTGTTTTATAGTGGTAAGCTGCTTAGAGGAAATAAACAGACCTATGGGGAGCGACCAAATTCAAGTGCCATTGGGTGTACTAAAATGAACAATAATCCATCAGAGGGTATCACATGGTGAGAGTTCTGAAATGAAATCACATGCAAATCCTCTTCTCTTAGAAATATAATAATTACTCCTAAATTAAAATGTAGGCATATTAGGCAGTTAAAGGCAAATTAGTGAGTGAATAAAGGGGAAACATGAGGGACTGTGACTGAATTTTCATGTGGCATCATTGTAAAGAAATTTTCTTTGTCGAGTAAGCACGTTGACATCCTCTAAGGCGACAGGAGCACTTTTCCTACAGCTCGTGGTGTCCCCATAAATGTTCTTCACTGAGTGTAGTCAATGGACCAATGGGCACAATGGGGTAAAAGCGATTTGAAGCTGGTGAGTAAGCCACATCCTCAGAGCTGATCCATTATACATGAGGAGCTAATTTATAATATGATCCACTTTGGATCGCCCTGAGGAAAAAAAAGGAGAAGATGGAAAGAGAGAAAACTGGGTAGGAAGTGAAGTTTGATCTGTCTGACACTGAAGTGTCTCACCTTAACCTTTTTTAAACCACACAGACAACCAGTTTTAGTTTTGTGAAAACAATGTATCCATTTTTTATAATCTGCTCCACTATGCTTTTCCACATTTTGTTTTTGTTATTTTATTTTTCAATTCAATTTTATTCATATTGTGCCGATAGACCCTTTTCACATGACGTCAATCAACTTCCGTTTTGAAGCGGAGCAGGGTATCTTTACTTCCGGCTACATGCTTTTACATAGAAAATTCGGGAGGTGAAGAGGTGTTTCACTGATAATCAGCGCAATTTCATAAGGTAAGACTGAGACCACAATGTGTCGCATTGACTATCTTTATTTTCCTTAGTATTGGTAGCAATCATTGCTGTTATATAGATGCTTTGATCGGGACAGTAACATGAAGATCAAAGCTAACATGCAGCAGCTTGTTAGCTTACCTTACCAAACTTTTACCTATCAGTAATCAGCGTGATTTCATTAAGTAAGACTGAGAGCACAATATTAAACATGTCTTATTGACTATCTTTATTTTCCTTAGTATTTGTAGCGATCATTGCTGTTATATAGATGCTTTGATTGGGACAGTAACATGAAGATCAAAGATAACATGCAGCAGCTTGTTAGCTTACTTTACCTGTCATTAATCTGATGTAGATGTTATAAAATGATTACTGTAGCTTTGCTATTATAGAAATAAATCTTGTTCACGGAGTGAAAAAAGAGACATTTATCTGCTACATTGTTCCCCTTACTTGATTATGGTGACGTGTTATATATAATTGCAGTCACTGAATTAAAAAGATCTCATTCCATTTGAATCTTTTTGTTCATTCCTAAAAAAAATTACCGTGGGTCTATTGGACAGTACTTCTGTTTCTGAATGTTCTGTGTATTATAATGAATTTTCTTCATAATATTGTTTGCACTTATATTAATGCACTTTTTTTTAGTTTTTGTGCAAAATACTGTATATTTTAAGTAGAAGCCTGAAATTGTTTTATTATACTGTATTAGTAATGACATGTGCTGCTGACCTCTTAATCAGATCAACCTTTAAAAAAGAGATCTTAATCTCAATGGGAGTTTATCTGGTTAAATAAAGGTTTTAAAAAGTATTATAATTAATCTATTTTTCTCCCCTTGTGTCCATCTCTCAGCAGCATCATATCCACCAAGCATGGCACAATCACAGAGAAACTGCTACTGCAGTGTCCCACAGTGTTCGAACAACAAAAAAAACTTTCCATATCTCAGTTTTCACGACTTCCCGGCTGATGCTGAGACTGGAGCCTATTGGGTGACAGCAATAAGAAGAGACGAGGGGCCAAATTTTAAAATCCTTCGCAGCAGCACTTACGCCTGCAGTCAGCACTTCTCTTCCGAGGACACCTATGTTTCTGCAAGTGGTCTTTAACAAATTAAACATCTTTCTTTCTTAAAGATAATTGAGTTATAAGTTTATTTAGCTATTCCCAAGATAATTTCAGTGGCTCACCACGTAAATTTTTATTAGAGCTGTCAAAATCAATTTGTTAATGAAAGGAAATTAATCTGAGAAATTAATTAATTTCTGCACATACAAATGGTTTTTAAAAATACTCACCTGTACACTGTGATCGCACACCGTCTCTTTCTCCTGCATTGTTTACATTTCAATTGTTTACTGTTAAATCACTGCTGCACTTTATCCTGTAATTTACTGTAATTCTCAAGCTGTATGCAAACGGAATTTCGTTCTGTACGCACTCTGTGCATACATAATGACAAATAAAGTTGTCCAAGTCTAATTTGTCTATGGATGAACCCAGAACCACACACACGGGACTTAAAATGAAAGTCTTTATTGAAGGTGTGATGGGATGGAGGGTGATGTAACCAGCGAGGAAGAACTGCACGGGAACAGGGTGATGGTGTTGGCAGGAGCTGACGGCCCGGAGAGAGACTTCTTGGAACCAGGAACAGGCAGCAGGGTCCACAGCTCGGAAGAGAATTGACAGTTCAGGGGAGAACCCACCAGAGCTCGGCAGCAGGCTCTTCTGTAAGGCAGAGGGGAACCGGAGCAAGGCAGCAGGATAAACAGGACAGGTAAAAGGTAAAATGGACAGAGCTGCTATGAAGTATCTATGTAATAAATAACTAAAATATATGAAGTGTGATGTCTGAAGTTTTTTAAAATCCATGTTTTTTTGGTCAGTTCCTGAAAAATAACAGTATAGGACACAAGGGGTTTGCCCCGACAGCAGCATAATCCATAAATACTATAGTGAACTGATTATTAGTGTGCATGCAGTGTGCATTCAACATTATTGACAGCGTCTTTCTCAGTCTATGATGTCCTAAACTATCATAGTTTTAACAGGAATGGGCAGAATTATTTTATTAATTGAGGCTCCAAATGTACTGACGAGACTGAGAAACACACTGAACCCACAGAGGAACTTTGAGGGATACTGCAAAGTCTGCAACCTCAGTAAAATACTACACAAAAAAAAAAAAAAAAAACGAGAGGGAATGAGGCTCCTCATTTTTATTCATAGAGGTGTGACAGCGTGTTCTAACTGTGACCAAGTGGCCCAAAGCATTGACACTGTTCCAAAACAAAGTATGAAAAGGCTCAACATTATACATCAACTATATCCCTGGTGAGACTCATTGGCTAAAAGCTGTGAAACAGATAAGCTGATATAGCAATAAAGCTAGCGTAGCAATAAAATGGAGAAATAGAAAACTAATAAATGACAAAAGTCCTGTTGGTAGCATTGCTATCATTATCCTAGCATCTATGCTAACAACAGAGCTAAGAAGACAAAGCTCTTACCTTCATAATCGAAAAGGTATTGTTCCACAAAGAACTTGTCATCTTTGTCGAGTTTGGAGGCTGGTGTGGTCGAAAGCTTTTGTGCCAGTCTGTGCACGTCTCCCAAACGAAATTTGGGTAGATTGGTGAGGGACTGTGTGAATTCCCTATGTAAAAACACTGCTCGCGGAGAAAGCGGAAGTAAAGATACCCTGCTTCACCGCAGAACGGAAGTTGCATGACGTCACTGTGAAAAGGGTCTATTCACAACATATGTCATTTCAAGGCACTTTACAAAGTCAAATTAAACCAAATCATACAGACAGATTGGTCAAAAAGTTCCCCGTCTAAAGAAACCTAGCAGTTTGTGTCAAGTCTTGACAAGCAGCATTCACTCCTCCTGAAAGAGCGTAGAGCCACAGTGGACAGTCGTCTGCATTGCCGATGGCTTTGCAGCAATCCCTCAAACTGAGCATGGTTGAAGTGATAGTGGAGAGGAAAACTCCCCTTTAACAGGAAATAAAAATCTCTAGCAGAACCAGGCTCAGTGACAGAGAACATAAAGTAAAAGGTTGAAATAACAACAAACAATGAAAACTGGGAAACAATAGGAGAACTCAGCAGAGTGAGAAAAATAGATCTGATGTTCTCCAGCAGCCATTATGTTCTTGATGTAACAGGAAGCCAATGAAGGGAAGCTAAAATTGGAGAAACATGATCTCTCTTGCTGATTTTCATCGGAACCCTTGCTGCAGCATTTTTGATCAGTCAAAGGCTTCGAACTGCATTTTGTGGACTTCTTGATAGTAAAGAATTACTATAGTCCAGACTTGAAGTAACAAATACATGGAATAATATTTCAGTATCACTCTTGGACCGAATATTTCTAATTCTGGCAATATTTCGGAGGTGAAACAAGGAAACCCTGGAAACCTGTTTAATATGGGATTTAAATGACATGTCTTGGTCAAAAATAACACCAAGGTTTTTTAGTTTTATTACCAGAGGCCAATTTAATGCCATCCAGATTAAGTGATTGATACAAGTTTATTTTTAAGGACTCTGGTCCAAAGATTACAATTTATGTCTTGTCAGAATTTAAAAGCAGGACATTTAAAGTCATCCAGGTTTTTATGTCATCAAGACATGCCTGTAGTTGAAGTAATTTATTGGATTTGTCAGGATTTATGGATAAATATATCTGAGTGTCATCAGCATAACAGTGGAAATTAATCCCATGCTGTCCCAAGGCCCAAGGACTGAACCCTGTGGTCCTCCACAAGTTTGGCAACTTTACTAAAGAGAAATTTAGGATTATTTTTATTCTCCTCTATTTATGATGAAAAATATGCGGCTCTTACTCTGTGAATGGTCTTGTTATGCAAAAGTAGACTGTTTTTCCAGATTAGGTAGGATTCATCTAGATGTGTAAAGTGCCATTTCCTCTCAAATTTTCTAACGTTGTGCTTCAAAGAACGCAGCCCTAGATTAAACCCGGGAGCTAGCTTCCTATGGATAATCACCTTCTTTTTCAAGGGGGCTACATTGTCTAATGCAAAACGCAATGAGGAAGTAACACCATCAACAAAAGCATCAATTTGCGAAGGTGAAGAAGTAGCATTGCTGCCTTCTGCTGGGCATTTCTGTGATAGGAAATTAAAAGAGGGGACAGACTCTTTAAAGTTTGATACAGCATTATGCAATAAAGGTTTACTATAATGAAACCTGCTTTTGGGGGGTTGAGAACTCAGTTAAATTGAACTCAAAGATTTTTTTATTTGAATGGTCAGATAGGACAGGGTTGTGAGGAAATACTGTTAATTCTTCGCAATCAATGCCTTATGTCAGCACAAGGTCCAAAGTTTGAAGACAGGAATGCATCGGTTCATGCACATTTTAAGCAAAACCAATTGAATCTAGGGTTATTTTAAAGGCTACATTAAGGTTATTATCACATTCAGTGTCAGTGTAGAAATTTAAATTATTAGAGGGAGTTGACTCATTTATACTAACATAGTCTTCTTGCAGCTAGGTTTCTATGAGACAAAATAAATCAATCTGATTATCAGAAATCAATTCATTAACTAACAATCTTTGGAGGGAGCGAGACCTTATATTTAATAAAGCACATTTAATTGCTTCTCCTATCAGGTTAGAGATATGTCCTACCAAGGTGTCGAACCTATAGACTGAAAAACTCCTTTGTCCCTACAGTCACTGGCTTTTTAAACAAACTGTAGATTCTCGGGTTCCTGATTTAAGGTCGCTATCTAGTTGGTGCACTTTAACTTCAACTTCAGCTTTTATCTTTAATTTTTTCTTGAAGTCTTAGCTCCAGTCTTATATCTTTTACAAATGTGTGTTTTAGATTGATGTCTTTTAACATTTATAAGTCGCTTTTTATCCTTCCGTCTTGTCTATTGTCTGGATTGTTTATGTGATTGTGTTATGGTTGCTGCTACTATTACTTGCTGCAAACGAATTGCCCTTCGGGGACATAATAAAATAAAGCCTAAAGTCTAATCACAGGCCAGGATGTGGCTATGTTTTCTGTAAAAAAAATATGCATGGCCCCTTATAACATAAAAGGTCAGGATTCACATTTTTCCAAGTAAGTGAATTTAGAAATATTTATAGATACATCTTGATTTTTCTCACTCATTATCATTTTTAAAGTTGCTTTTTTACCTAAGAAAATGGTTTTACAAAAAAGAAATATAGTCTTCATTCATTATGCAAACATTCTAGCCTTTATGCTACTCAAAATAATTCAGTATTCAAAATTAAATGACAGCTTCAATATACATTTAATTTAATTAAAATACCAAGAATACGCTGCAACCTAAAATGGACATAATTGAAAGTGGGCGTCACTTTGAATCTTGCTGGCTGCACACAGATCCTTTTAGTTAAAATAATAGGGTCAGCTGAGGGGTTACATAAGAAGCAGTATGCAATAAATAAAAGGGGTTTTAAAGCTAAAAATTTATGCAAAGCTATTCACAGTGAGTGTCATGATGAAATAAAAAAAGCAGGAAGTAAGCAATTATAGGTCTTTTTTGTATGTACTGGTCACAAGTAATTGGTAGTACAAACTAATCAGTGGTTGCTTATGCAGTCCTACGTGGGGACATAAACAATTTTTAATTGATTCCATCTCTTAAAGATGAACAAATGATTGAAGTTGAAGCAGTGAAACAGGTGTTCAGGGTTTTCAGTGCCGATATCCTTCAGGCACACTGCTAATAATCAACTTGGCTTTGCTGAAAGCTGTTTTGGTTAGAAACCTAGGGTTATGAAGGTCTTTGGAGTTTCTTTTCTAACTTTAGCATTTTTTTCACCCAATGTAAATAGGCATATAATTGATCAATTTATGGATGATGTATCTTTCAGGTCCTGTTTCAGCTATTCATATGTTAGAGGGCATAACTTTCACAGACATTGCATGTTGTAATAGCCTGGCATTTCCTCCTTTGGCTTTGCTTATGTGCTTTGTGCATTTTGAAACATGCACTACTCAATAGACTTTCCCAAGCAGGTATATAGGCTGGAGCAAAAGCAGCCAAAGTCAGATGTAAAACATTTAAAAGATTTTCATCAAGCCTGGAGAATTTCCTTGCCAGGGCACTTTGAAAGATGGCCATTACAACTTTTATGAATTTGCTTTTATAGTCAAATGCCACATTGCCATTGTTATTTAATGAATTGCTGAACTATGACATAATCACTTTTGGTTCTGTGGATTCTCCATGGATCTTGAACAAGTTATATGCACAAAGACACAACTGAGAATCCTTCTTTTTTTGTAGGAACACACTAAGACCAGAGAATCTGACCAGATCCCAGGGCAGCATAAAAAAAACTACAGTCTTAGATGCTTTTGGGATGGACCACATTTGCACGGTTGGAGACAAAAGACATCACCCCGTATTTATTGGCTTCCAGTCATAGTAATTAAATTGTCTGGTGTCAGTGTATATTTGAATCTTGTGACAAATGGAAATCTTGCATTATTGTATTATTTTAGCCATCAGTCATTGTTTCTGTCATTCTTTTTTTCAGAAAAACATAGCATTTAGAGAAGTTTTTACTACACCGTCTGTTTCAAATTTATGTTGCAAAGACATCATATTTTTGACGTAATAATAGTTGACGTCTTTAATTCTGACACCGACAAGAGTGCCTAATCAAATGAAATCATTGTCAGGAATGGTGCATATTTTAAAAAAAATTGATATCTTATTTGATTGATTTCATGTAAGGGAACAATGAAAGAAAACAGATGTCCAAGCTGTGACAGGGAAAACATACTGCTTTTGTCACACAACAGGAAATAAATGTTGCTTTTTCCCCCTCTGGGATACGTTTCATCTATGAATCTTTGAATATGTCTGTATTCCATTATAGCTGCTGTGCATCTTGATGCTTTGCAGAAGAAGTGAAATCAAATATCCAAAAATTAAGTGACACAACAAACAGAGCAGAATATGTGGGATAATTGAACTAAATCTTTCAGGACTGCAGCCTAAGAGGCTCTAGTGCATTTAATACATCTGTAAGTACCTGTAAGTACCTGCTGAAAACCTGAATGTCTTTTTTGTCCTTGTCACCAACGTATGGCAGAATTCACCAGATTAAGGTGTCATCCCCACTCGAGCAGCTGACATGTGCTCAGGTCTGGCTCTCCTTATGTCTGAATAACGTTGCACATCCATGTCGATGGCAAGTATTCAAGAACCGCAACAAACAGTATTGATTTTGACTATCAAGAAGTAATCTACTTGCAAACATGAATTGCTTTTGAGGGGTTTCTGTGTTTTTGTGATGTTGGATTTATCGACTCAGTTGCATCCTAAACCAAAGTCTCCCTTGGTACATGAGAACAATCAGCTCTGGGAGCAAAGCTCACTGCAGACATGAAGAGTGGTTGTAGTGCCGGCCCATCTCACATCATGATGCCAAAGACTATAAGTAAGGTGGATTAAGATCCTGAATAAGATTTGGGTTTAGGTTTAATTATTAGTCGCAAACAACTGAGTAAAACCTAGTTTATAACAAGTATTTCCTTCAAAACTCATCTGTCCATAACAATGCCTTGAAAAAGCATTCATACCCCTGTAGGTTTTTCACATTTTGCCACATTATGATGAACAACATCAGTGTGTTTCGTTGGAATTTCAAGTCATGGCTTTGACCACCGCCATGGCTGGCGGTGGTCAGAGGGCCCGGTGGCGCCGGTGCATGGCAGCCTCGCCTCTGTCAGCCTGCCCCAGGGCAGCTGTGGCTACTAACATAGCTCACCACCGTCAGGGTGTGAATGTGTGTGTGAATGGGTGAATGACTGAACTGTAGTGTAAAGCGCTTTGGAGGTCGTCAAGACTAGTTAAAGCGCTTTACAAGTACAAGCCATTTACCATTTACCATTTTTAGCGTTCTTTACAAGCCAGAACATCTGAAAAACTTGATTACAGCAGTAACTCTGCCAGGGTATGTAAAGATTGCATTCTTAGTTCCTTTTCCTTAGGAAAAAAAGCTCAAGCTGTGTTAGATTAGATGGAGAGGGTCTAAGAGCAATGATTTTTCAAAATCTGCCACAAATTCTCCTTTAGGTTTGGATGTTGAATGGGGCATTCTAACGTATGAATATTCTTTGATTTAACCCATTCCATGTTTTGGTCTGGCTGCATGTTGAGGGTTACTGTCCTATGGCAAAGTTCTTCCATGCTCATCTCTGTAGTCTGTGGCAGCCTTTAACCCCTTTTTATAATAATAATTGATACTTTACTTTATTCATCTCACAATGGAGAAATTCACCTCCAGGATTGTCTGGTATTTTAATCCATCCATCTTTACATCAACTCTGGTCAGCTCCGCCTGTTGCAGCTGAGAAAAGCTCGCCACTGCATGATAAGCGGATGACTTTCTTTAGAGCTGGCTCAATAATAGAGAGCAAGATGAAGCTTGGGCATGAGACACAGAGGTGTGAATAGACGTTAAGGAGGAAGGATGTGATTGAACATCTCACTTCTCGCTCTTGGGTTTCTGCACATGGAGGGGGATTTCATTGGGATGTAATGTTTGTGTTACACCAATAGACTGTTGAGTGAAAATCCATTCACCCTTAATGACATATGAGGAGAACACTTAAGTTATTAAATTATTGTAAAGTCATGCTGCTAAAGGCACCCTTCAGATTTATGTGCATTCTGGGTAAAGATGTGTAAAAGCCCTAAAATGAGCTTATCTTTTATTGTAGTTACATAATTTCATAATCTCCCTCAGAGAAAAAAATGTGCATCTCTCTAACAGAGAGATTTGGAGATTTTCCTCACTGTGCAACTTTAGTCCATATTTTATTTAGCGGTTTCAGAGTATAGGAAGTTGGATACCAATTCACGGCACACTTTTCAGATTTTTATTCATTGCACGTCATTCCACGTCATTTTCCTGTCACTTCACATTAATGCGCTACTTTGTGTTGGTCTAGCACATAGAATTGCGATTAAAAAATTGTGAATTTTGTAGTTGCAACATGACAAAATATTTAAAAGTTCAATATATGTGAACACTTTTGCAGAACACTGTGCATCCAGGAAATGTTTTCTTACTGCAGAAGAACCAATCAAACTAAAGTAACATGTATCATGAACGGTCATTATGGAGCTTTAAAATTAAACATTCATAGACTTCAAAAATACGTCTGAAATCATCTTGGTACAGAAAGGTTTCATAGAAGCTGACAGGTTTTTGTCTTTGGTTTCACTTATTTCCCTCACGTCATTAGTCTTCCATCAGATGAAATTAAAACCTACCTGTCTGTGCGAGGACTCCGCACAGACAGGTAGGCACAAAGGTCAAGTTTTACGACTGCATATGCGGTGTCACTCCAAAATCTGCTCGGCGGCAAGAAGTCTTTACATCAAACTGTTTTATATGTGACACCGAGCTTGATATGCTGAGCTGCTCCAAGCAGGCGGTCATAAGGACGTGCGGCATCACATTCCCTCTCTGTTCTCACTGACAGGTGTGTGGTGGGAGCCTGCTGGAAAAGAAACGGCTCACTAATCAAACATTTCACCATCCCTTCCCCCACTTCGCCCCACTGACAAAAAGACTGGGATTGTAGGGATCTGTCACAATGTACACAATGTGAAGGGTAAAACATTCATGGTGAGTGAGCACTGAGTCCGAGCAGCTCACAGAATGCACTCAGTACGTCAGAGACGTGAGAGACTTTACACTTACATAGAAAGTCTGAGAGGTCAGACTTAATGTCTGTGCTTTCTTCTCAGGAGGTTATTGGAGGAGAAGTTATTATACCAAAATTCTCAGTTATATGGTGAAAACGCTGGCGTAGCTATACTAATGAGTATTTCTTTGCCTATCCAGTTGACCCCCCCCCACCCCTACACACACACACACACACAAACACACACACACACAGACAATGATGTATTGTATGACCATCATATTAGAGTTAAACAGAAGCATGCCTGCTATCTTGATGCAGTAAAAGCTTAGCTGAATTTCCTAAATGAATTTGCACCACAACAACTGCACCCCTTATAAACCCTCAAGGCTTCAGTGTCGGTGGCAGGACGGTTCTGAACAAATCTATATATGCTTGGTTCTTGCTACACAGTGTCTGTGTGTGACTGCACAGCAGTAAAGCAGTCAGATATTTTTGTGTAGTGGGTTAGTAGCATTACTACATGACCACCGTACTCCTGGGACCTGGTGATGACACTGTAAAATGAAAAAAAAAATCACACTGGCCTTGACATGGGAAAAAAAACAGTCTCTTGAAATATTGCTTTATATTGATGGCAAGGACACCTGAAAAGCCCCGTTTTGACAAAATCTGCTGAGAAACCTTCAGAAAAACTTAGAAACTGATTTAAGTTTTGGCATGAAAACAACATTATAGGACAGCAAACTTAAACCAGTTTTGTTAGATTATTGTATAGACAAAATTACTGCATAGTCTATATTAATTTTAAAATCCGATACATAAATATTTTTAACTATATGAGGTATCTATTTAGAGAGTATACCTGTGCAAGTTATCCTGGTCATGGCAACAGCAAAGAGACTTAAATCAGACACAATCATGTTTTGCTCCACTGGATGGACACTCTCCACACCATAAACAAAACTCCACAAACTTAATTTCCATAGTCCGACACCTCAGACTTACACCGGGTGAGACAAGTGTTTCTTTTGATGTCCCTCATTTCACCTACAGTACTTCCCTGCATCAGAGGCAGTGTACACTGTCAAGACTCAGCTGGAACATGATAAATCACTAAAAGATGGGACACATTTAACACCAAGCCAGATTTTTGACCTGTTGGACCTGTCTCTCAACCACATATTTCAAGTACAAAGACAGTTTTACAAACAGATGGGCTTCCCAGTGTCACACATGGAGAAAGTGGAGTGTAGAGTACTCTGCGATTACAAGGGAACACCCCCGAATCACTGGTTTAGATATGTGGATGACATTAGGTTCAGAATCCAAACCAAAGAAGTTGAGGCATTCATTAAAGACATATCAGTGGACAGCAACATCAAGTTTACCAGAGAGGATGACAACAACAACATGTTGCCTGCTCTAGACTGTGTGGTACACATTGAGGAAGAAGGGAGGGGAGTCTCAAAACAAGCTTTATAGGAGGCCTACACACAGAGATCAATACCTGCATTCTGATTCACATCACCACTGGTAAACATCGGGCGAACAGCATTCCCTCTGCTACAGAGGAGAAACAAAAACAGTACAAGCATGTCAGGAAATCACTTCAAACATGCGGTTGTCCTAACTGGGCGTTTGTCAAATTTGCCAACAAAACTGGTAGAATAAAACAACAGTGCGTCTAACACAGAGGAGAAAACAGAGACATGCAAAACATTGTCATCCCCATATGTGTCAGAAGTTTCTGAAAAACTCAGGAGAATTTTCTCAAAATACAACATACTGGTAAATTCCAAACCAAATGACACCCTTACACAAAAACTTGTTCAACCCAAAGACAGCTGAGTGGGATTTTGTATGCAGTCCAAAGCAGTGAGGACTGCTCAGACTCCTACATCAGAGAAACCAAACAACAGCTACATAAACGAAGGGCACAGCCCAGGAGGGTCAGCAGCTCGGGGCAAGACTCAGCAGTCCACTTGCACCTCAAGAGCAAAGGGCCCACTTTTGACGACGGTGATGTCCAGATTTTGGACAGAGAAAACAGATGGTTTGAAAGAAACCATCTTGGTCTAAAGCAAAAAGGGAGCACTGAACAGAGGGGAGGATTGTGCTTCCATCTCCCCAGTGTTTATAGCTTGGTCTGCCAACACATTCCAAGGAGACTACATCAGCAGTTTTATCTTGATTCAGGTGACCACACAAAGCAATAGCCTCTAACGACCCAGGAGAGTGGTGGGTAGGTCATTGATTTTCATCTGACTTAGGATGCGCTTAAGGCCGCTACCTACTGCAAGAGACACTCCCGCAGCGAATGACGTCATTTATTCTATCAGCCTCGTCTTTGAGGGTCTCCCTGCTTGTTCTCGCCACAACGTCTGGTCAAAACCTTTTCTCCAAG
This sequence comes from Fundulus diaphanus, assembly GCA_037039145.1. Classification (NCBI taxonomy): domain Eukaryota; kingdom Metazoa; phylum Chordata; class Actinopteri; order Cyprinodontiformes; family Fundulidae; genus Fundulus; species Fundulus diaphanus. The sequence goes on along the minus strand of CM073123.1, from coordinate 23,057,507 downwards.
GGGTGTCCGACTACTGTGATTAGACAAAATTTAGATGGGTGTGTTTAGGTTGAAGAAATGGAAATGTCTCACATCTGTGGAACTGCAGCCGCGCATTCCCGCAGATCAACTCTGGTGGTTTAAGCAGCCTAACATGCCAATGCTACTCACTTGCAGCATTTACTTTATAAATGATCCTAGCGGGGCAGTCTAGATGTAGCATCGCACATACACGTTGTTCGCAGCCTTTTCAAATAGCACCAGAGCACACCATGGGCTTTTATGTCTGCCAGCTCTCTGCGTGCTCCATGCTCAGCTCTCTGCCTTTCTCCCCAGCCCGGCCGCGATCTTCAATGATGTGGTGCTGACTTCTGTAGCTGAGCATCTCATGCAATATGAAAAGACAGAGCCAAAACAAACTCTTTTCGTGATTTTCCCACCCTGACTACGAGAAAAAAAACTCTTTCTTCTCATGGAGTATGTAGCAAGCTTTAGGAGGATGGGCCTCCATGTCCTTAAAAACAGCAGCGCTCCTGTAAGCCACAAGAACTAGCAAAGACTCCTGGATAGGTGTTGAAACATTTTCAGAAAAAACTGAGTGGAAGTCCAGTTGCCTCTGATTCAAGCTTGTTTGCTGTTACAAAGGATTAATTGTTCTGATCTTTTAAGCACACCAGCAAAGTATTTTAATGGCTAATGTATGTTTTTATTTGTAGCTATAAATACTTTTAACAACCTCAATGGAATACTTCAGTGAGTCCATATAAAAAAGCCTCAGTACAAACAAACTTGTCTCTCAAACTAATTTTCTACTTATATTTATTTTTTAACCTTTCTCCACAGGGAGAATGTTGCTTTTTTTAATGAGACCACTCATATTAACTTTTATGTTTTGATGCTGACGCTTCAATGTGATGACGGACATCTGTTGCAGTCTCTGAACAGCTTAATGCAATAAGTGTTGCAATCTTGTCATTTTTAAGCAACTATTTTTTTCATTGCATGTTTATTCATGTATTCTCTTCTTCAAAATGTGATTAATACTATTATTCTACTTATGAATCAGATAAACCAAGACCAGCAAGCAAGATTTTCCAGATATTGGCAAAGATTCAGCGCAAATACATAAAAATAACCAATTAGATCTGGTGCAATAATAAAGTTGTTTTATTAATATTGTAAATTAGAAAATAGAATGACATTAGTTGTTGTTTCTGCTATTTACAGGGGACATAAAATACTTTTCATTTCTTCCTTTTCACATATATAATTTAGTTCTGGTCTATATAAAGTGGAACTACTGATCTGAATTACTTTTGTTATTTTGTTACGTTATTGTTGCCTCACAGCCCCTCTTTTTACACCTGTCCTGAGGTGCATCTGAGAGCAACTCGATTTGGTGCTGTCTCTTTAAATTTAAATGAGGCACTTTACTCCCAGCACCCCTCCATGTCTCAGAGCGTTCCACTCCACCCCGTTTGGCCATTTTTGTAGTATGCTGGGGGACGGTCTACTAAATTCAGTAGGTTAATGCACCAAACAACTGATTATTTAGACTTGCTGTATCCAATTGTTGCTTTGACATCCTTCAGCTTGAACTACAAAATTTCAGCAAACACAATGGCATAATTGTTCAAAGAAGCGTAATAGAAAACAGAGGAAACTGGACAGCATAAAACAAAAACTAAAGTTTTTCTTCAGAGAGAGAGAGAGAGAGAGAGAGAGAGAGAGAGAGAGAGAGAGAGAGAGATGGTGCTTCAAGTTATTATATTAGCTCCATAAGGATTGTTTAAAGGATTTCCTGGATAAAAAGTAAGATAACTCCCTTAAGAGATACCTTGACAGGTACTGACATGCATTCAGACGATTTTGACCACATCACTCCAGCGTCAAGATAACATTGCTGCCTGTTGAAGATTCAGGGAAGCCATCACTGTGGAATTGGAGGTTATTTTCCTAACCTAAAATAAATCTGTAAAAGATACTGAAGAAAAGAAGCCAATTAGGTACGTGAAAGGTGAAACCCGGGCGTTCGTTGTCTTGTATTTTAGATTTTATTGATTTCTTTGGAGAGTTTCTCTTTATTTCCTTTTTTCGTCTATTGGTCTTTGACAGGAAAGGAAAGTGCAGTCACTCCTGTTAGATCTGTTTTAGTGCCATTAACACTTGACTTTCCCTGGTCTGGGTACCTCCATCACTTTTGAAAACACTTCGGAAAAACACAAAGACAACAGCAGACTTGTCTCATCGTCAGGTGTCTGGGCAGGTTAGATCCATCGTGATTGCTGCTGCTGGCAAAGCAACACTCCTGCTGAGTCTGTCTCCGCATATCAGTGCACAAATAAAAGTACCCTCATACAGACACATCCTTGCAGATTTATACGGGTATAGTGTATCCCGGAGGCTGTGGAGTGCTTAGTAATAGCTGCTGGCTCTCTGCGGCGCATGCTGAGCTTGATTAATAACAGAGCACGGGATGCATCTTGGACAAGACACAGTGAGGTGTGCACAGACGTTATGGAGGAACGATGGGATTAAATACATCGGCTCTTGCGCTCGGCTTACCATGAATGGAGGGTGAATTCATAGGGGTGCGGGGACTGAGTGGTTGCGCACACAGACTGTTAAGTGAAAATCCATCCCCCTTAAAAACAGATCAGAAGGAGGACACTTAAGTTATTAAATTACTCTCAATTCATGCTGTTAAAGCTGTTAAGGTTTACACTCAGGAGCAATAACAGTGCCTTCCATATTATGGGCAATCCAGGTAAAGATGTAAATCCCTAAAATAAACTCAACTTTTATTGCGGTCGCATAATCTCTTAATCTCACACTGAAAACATTGCCACAATTCTCTAGCAGATAAGTTTAGAGATTTTCCCTCCTCATCCTTGTGGCAAGAACGGTTTGGGTCCTCAGCCAGTCATGTTTTTATCATGTCCAGTAGTTTAAACTTTTAAAATAATGTTCTTAGGGAATAGTAGGTGACCAGTCCAGGGTGTACATCAGATACATCAGCCCGTAGATTTGAAGATGGGCAGCAGCCACTTCCTCTACCATGACAAGATTAATCAGTTATTGAAAATTGGAGTATGGATGGATGGATGGCAAGGATTTTCTTACAAATAAATGAATGACATGTTTTATAATCTTTCACATTTTACATAATTTGGATGGCTGGGCACGTGTATCTATAGCTCTTGAGGAGCACATGATGCCAGAATGCATGATGGGAAGATGGCATGAGGGAGTGGTTAGAGAGCAGGGCGTCTGCGTCCTGGAGTGTCCAATGTCTGTTACTCTGTGATTTTCAAACAAAAGAAAGCCCATCACTGCATTTAAACAACGCAGTGAGCTGTCTCACATCATTTAAAAACAAAGTAATTATACATACATTATGCATTTGTTAAGTGAGAAGCTATAAACATATTGTGTGTGCACTACTTAATTCTTGCATTACATGCATGGAAACATTTCAGTCTACAGTTTACAGCTTGTCTTCTATGCCTTGCACAGCTGGATAAGCTTCTTTTCCTTGGTCAATAAGCTTATCCATCATTAATGCTGATAAAGGACAAAATTAAAGTGAACTTAAACAAATGTGAACAGTTGGATAGACCAAATGATCCTGTCCCTTCGCTGGCATTTCAACATCTCACACATCTTGTTGAATGCAACCAGAGACCCCACACACATTGGGTAATTTTGTCACTGTGCAAAAATGTATGTTTGAGCATCTAATTCATCCATCCGTTGTCTGTACTCACTTTTCCACGCAGGGGGCTATCTTTATTCGTCATTGGTTAAGAGGTGGGGTCCACCCTGGACAGGTTGGTAGTCCATCACAGGAGTTTCTGATTGTTGACTACAATTTTAGACTGGAGGCAACTCATGTAGAATAAGTTTGTAGCTGTACACACAGTGTTAGTTTTTTCAGTTAAACTAGCTATAATATTCAAAGTATAATTAAGAGAAATTTCATTTTCATAATAACTTAAAGAGAAAAAAAAACATGGTTCCTCCTGTTTCCACTTGTCATTAAGATTTAAACATTGCTTTTGGTCAGAGATGTGACAGTACTAAGACAAGGATTCTGTGAACTTGATCTAATTCATCAATAGTTACACTTTTATTACTTCATTTCCATTTCCTGAAGCAGTTTCAATGACGAACCCCCCTAGCCGCAGAGCTCATACAATTAAATAAGCATGACTTCTTATCACTACATCACATGGTGAAGGCATGCTATAAGTTAAAATTATCCTCTCAAAGGGGAAAACAAACTTATCCTTTACTGACTACAATGTGTGGGGAATTCATGGAGATTTAATCCACGTGCCTACTTGGTTTCCAGAAGGAAACCACCTTAAGTGATGCAGAAAAGACCAAAATTAGCCCAGATGTTGTTAACTGGATAACGTTTAATTGGTAAAGCCATGTAATAATTCCTCAGTTCCAACTACTTTGTCACTTATACTCAGCTGTAGACATGCAAACAAAACTGACTGGGTAAAAGCATTTGTTTAAATCACAGTTTTTGCAGAGAGAAGACCGGCAACTGTACAAAAGATAAACTGTGAAGGAACTGGATCGTTTTAAGAAAGGAAAAATGCTTCCACACGAAGCATTTGGTGCATGAAATGTTCATGTACCAAATAAGGAAATGTAAAACATTCCTTTTCTCCGTCATCCAAAAGACCTTGTTTTGAACTACCAATGTTTTTCACTGCATTGATTAATGTGACACACCTGAAAACGTAAGTAAAATGTTAAATACAACCTGAGAATTTGTGTGCTGACTTCATTAAAACTACCGAATAACCCCACCATCATAGAAAAAATATTCTGGGTCTATTTTCAGTCTGCACATGCTCGTAGCCTCAAGCATGAAACTATGAGAGATAAAGACAAGCTCTTAAGATTTCAGTTGTGTCTCCACTGCTCTGAAGTGTTTACAGAAACCTGTACAATGTCCTGCATTGTCCTTTTCCTCACGTGCTTGTCATACAACCATGCAAAGTATAATTAACATTTTTTTTTTCCTATAAACTGCGTTCCAGTGTTGCTGACCAGTTAAGAGGGCGAAATTGGGTTTTTCATATTGGCCGTGTGGTTCGCTGTCCAGAGCGGAACAGGCTGGGGACTGGGTTTATCTGTCAGCTGTAGCTAAACAGGTTATCTGTTGCTCAGACAATGGAAGAAGGGTGCACAACAGTGTAGTGCTGTGAAAGGATAAAGTCATATAACCAGAGACCTAATGATGCTTAAGATTTTCAGGCTCCCATTTACTGCTAAATTAAATACATTTTCAATGATTTAATCTGGTCGCGAATTCCGACTTGTGAAACTTTTACTCTGCAAAGCAAATGTATAGCTAGCACATGGCAGGTGATGAGAGGCTCTGAAAGAGAGGCTGGTCCAGGAAACCAGCCTTGCAAACTCTACACAACTCAGAGCTAGCTCTTTCCTGGTTTGATAAAAAAAAATGTAAATAACTAGGTTGTTGTTTTTTTATATAGGCATGCTTGAATTCTGTCACTATCTCACTTCCTTCCTCTGTTGTAAGCTGAATTTCTCATTCACGATTTAGACCATTACAGTAGGCAAGGTTGTCTACGAGAGGTCTTGTTATAAGTGCAATCACATATTCCTATTACAGGTCTAATATATAAATGCTGATCTTGGCAGCAGTGTTTGACAATGCTCAACACAAAGCCAGCCTGAATTACTTTCTGCTAATCACTACATTTTACACAGCATTGCAAACAGGAGTTACACATACTCATTTAAGTTGAATGGCGATAGACTGGCGACCTGTCCAGGGTGTACCCTACCTCTCGCCCATTGACAGCTGGGGATAGGCACCAGCAACCCATCGCTGGAACTTAGCGTCCTCGGATGACCAGGACATCCATTCTGTTGCCATTTTGTTTTTTCAAACTGTCATAACCGCAGGAAATATTGGGCAATTACGCTGTAGATCTTTGTCACCACCTGATTTTTTCTTCTGCAGTTATATCAGCCGGTGGACTGAAGGCATCCTTGAATGAAGTTTTGCCTCTTCTGCTCCAGTGGTATTTATTGGTCTAAAGGCCTCAGCTTCAGGGTCTCAGGAGCCCAGCTTAAACCCCAAACACGACAGTGGAAATTCTGCAGCACACATCTAGTTCTGGCCTCATTGTCTCTGTCACGACAATAGCAGTAATTTCTTTACATTCTGAGGCACCAACCAAGCAATGCACTGTAAAATAGGAAAATTTATTTTTACTGATGTTTATAAAATAACAGATTTTTTCCCCCATAATGGCAATGTAACCTTTTGTTTTCTTCGAATGTAAGTTCAGTTTAGCTACTCTGTCTTCTTTGTCAGTCTGGGACAATTTAAAGCTTATATAACACTGAAATGGATTAGTTTACACGTGACTTATTTTTACTGACCAATTTGATGTATTTTGAAAAACTCAGTCAGTGTTTAAATTATTAGGCTTGTTTCCTTTGACTGTGTTTAGTCTTTCTGTAAACAACTCAACAAATCTAATTATCTGTAATGTGGTTAACAAGGATAACAACTGCAACCATACAAACCCAGCTGAGTTATGAGCCAGGCTCTCTGGGATGCACAGCATCACTAGCTGTCTTTTCTGTGAGCCTTTCTGAGCCACACAGGAACATTAAGCTTTGTGGCTCTTCGTTTCAGTGCCTCTGGCAAATTCGACTCTGTTTAGATTTAACAGACTTATCTAATTAGGTTTCCCTTTAAATATGAAATTTATGCCACCTGACAGAGAAAAATGGGTTGTTTTTGTTCCACAGTTTATTTGGCTTACTTCTGTGACTTGTTTTTCTTCTTCTCTTTTTTTAGTCAGTAACCTAATCTATAAAAAACAAAAGAATTGTTCTATTATTAAATGAGTCTGAAGTCCAGTAAGGTTTAGGGAAGCTTTATAGTGATCCAGTCAGATTTTGAAAGAGCTAATCATGTTTGATCTATTTTCATTATGGAAGTAACACGTAGAGTTTAAAATAACTTGATTGTGATTAAAATGGAAAGAAATACAAATTGTAACTACCCATGAAAACATTGTTCATTGACTACTATACATCTGAGTTCATAGAAAGACATCTCCAGATCTTGGATCTGCTTCAATAGTTTTGTTTCAGATTAAAAACTTGCTGTCAAAATCAGACACACAAAGGATGAGTGAATGAAGGATATATATTTAAATACAAGCCATAATCCTGCTCCTGCAAAAACTAATGAGACAAAGAAATTATGTGTAGTGACACTTGTGCATTCATTTGACCATGTTAAAAATAAAGTTATTCTGATAATTATGTTATCAGATGAAAATAAAAGGTCATAGATAAGAAATTAGTTTAAAATGCTAACATAAAAATGAGCCTTCGTCAGAATTTTCTTCTTTTTGTGGTAGGAATGTATTCCTGACCAATACCCCAAAGAGATACAACGGGGTCTGCATGCCAGTGAAAAACAGTGAGACCATAGACATTGGCATGTTGACTGGTACCAAGTTCTGCTGGAAAACAGAAATCAGCATTTCCATAAAACTTCTCAGCAGAAGGAAACATTAAGAGTTCTAAAACGTCCTGATGGAGAGCAGTGTGGAAAAAAACATGCCTAATACCAGCAGATGACATGGCATCCCAAATCCTCCCTTACTCTGGAAACTTCACCCTGTACTTGACACAAGTCTTTTCTGGACCGCTCCACTCTTCCTCCACACTCCTGGGACTTTGCTGTCCAAAGAAATACAAACTTTACTTTCATCTGAATAGAGGACTCCGGACCAAAAGGCACTGAACGCACTGAACGGCTGTCCATTATTCTTTTTCGTTAGCCTGGGTAAGACGCTTCTGACAGGTAATGAAACAGTTTTGTCTTTATCCTGGACATGTCTTTGTGTGGTAACTCTTGTAGCTCTGACTCCAGCTTTATCTGGACTTTGTGAATCTGCCGCAAACTCTCAAGTGATCCTTTACAACCACCCTTAAAGCTTTATTTATCCCTGTTTCCTGTTCACCTTTTTCTACCACAGTTTTTCCTTCCTCTCAGAATCTTACTAACAAGCTTGGATACGGCACTCTGCGAACAGCTAACGTCTAGCGGTGACGTTTTGCTGCTTACCCTTCACTTGAATGGTATCAATGACTGTTATGACCAAAACATCGGCAAACACAAGAAAATATCAGTCTGTTTGTACTAGTACTTCATAATACATGTATACAAGTTTCACTTTTTAAATGGAGTTACTGAAATAAATGAACTTTTCAGGGATTTTCTAGTGTATTAAGATGACTAGGTATTGTTTCCATATTCGTTGGCGTTTTAAATAATTAATTTCGAGGCATTGTGGTTCCATTCCCCCCTCATGCAAAACAAAACAAAAACAAAAAGGAGAAGAAATAAATAAAAAAAATCTTTCACACTTGGTCGTTGATTGATCAAGAATGAATGTTTTTCAGTAGTTGAACAAATATTATTACTGAATTCAGACCTTTATTTTACTGATTTATGAAAAAGCCAATAGAATGCAGCAGTTTAATCTGTTTTTATGTATTTTCAGATTCCAAGAACCAGGCAACAAAAAACGAATGATTTAAATGTGATTTAGTTAAGCTTTAGAGCGGTTTGAGCTTTTCAACTTACGTCAAATATGTGAAGGTTGACGGTCAGTGAGCTGAGTGAGACGTAGTGAAGAGGCTGGGGAGATAGTTCAGGACCTCATCCATCAGGTTGGATTATCTCTAAATGAAGTTGCCTTCATATCTTCAGTCAGCATTAATCTAAGGTTGTGCACCAAAATCCCTGGTGAGAGCATGTTAGTTCTGAAAAAGTGTAGATTCTTGTTCAGGAAAATACAATGTCTTTAAGATGTGAAAAACAGCATTGAATAAAACCACAAAAACACTTAGGAGACGGCAAAACAAGATGAAAGAATACTAAAAAGCAATATAACACATCTTATATACTGTATTTCAATACAGTATATACCAGCAGAATACATTTTAAATACTATATTCTACTGGTAGAGGGATGCAAAGGATGTATTATGCATGATTGCTGTCTTTCTACATGTCTTATGCTGCAATTCCTTTAGTTTCATTAGTTTCGAATGGGATTTTACTGTATTTACTATTATTTTTTAACATGTCCTTTCTGGCACTAAGAATGGCTTTCTTAGTTTCAAAGAGAGTCCAACATATTTACTTTCACAGGTGGAGCATTACTGCCAACAATGTCTTGTTTTCCATAATATCCAATCAGATTTGCTAAAGACTGCCTAAACCTTCACAAAACAGTCAAAGCTGGCATTTAAAGCCAAATCTGTATGGGTTTTCTGAAAGTACAGAAACCGTGTGGGAGGGTTAAAGTCAACCCACCACTGTTGTGCTTCTGACATAGCAATAAAGTTAGTCACCACCATGTATCAGATGATTTGTGCAGGGGTGGGACAGCCTACTGGCTCAAAGGTGTGAGGGAGTTATTAAAGGTGGGACCAATTGGCCCTTGTTTTTGCCCCGCAGATCACTGGATCTCAGACAAGTGTGATTTCTTCAGACGTATCAAAACAAAAATAACTGATAAGGTGTCCTATGCTACCAATGTGTACGTATGTTAGATCTAACACTCATCTGCATAATGCTGTATATTAACTGGTGGTATATATATATATATATATATATATATATATATATATATATATATATATATATATATTGATCCTCTTAGAGAGTCTTACTCAAAAAAATCTTGATGGTACTGCTTTGTAAAACAGTCTGTCAACTCTCTTTCATGCTTTAGATTGGCCGCTTACGTCTTCACTTTGTAAAAGCAGTTTTTAGATTTGGGTCATTAATTTGCAAACACATTTTCTAAATAACTTGATCTGGCTCAAAAATCAGTGGGTTTATGCCAGAATGCAGCTTATAGCATTAACACTGAGGGGTCACTGTTTTAACCTATGCTTTATTCTTCCTGCAATTCCTAATCTAAGCAGTTGACAGCATTATATAGAAAATAATATAATTGAAGCAGCAACGGAACGGAGAAGAACACTTGTACGGAAAGTTTATTCTTTACAAGGTGGGATGGATTCAGCTTCTTAAAAACGTAACAGTTATAAGGATACTCAATGCAAAATGGAGCAGATGTTTGATTCCCTGGTTGTGGTATTACACTACTTAGGACTTAAAATAAAATATATGAGTAAAATAAGATAGATGAAGAACCATAGTAAGTTCACTATAATTCCTTACCAGATGGTTCTGCTCCTGTTAATTTACTGCTGTCATGGTAACTACAACAAAGGCGCTCACATCAACATCAAAGAATCACATTTCAAGGATAAGTTTGAGATCAGAATGAGTGCTGTTAGTGATTTGTTAAAATGTTAAACTAAATCTGCGTAGTAACATGAGAAGAACAAACAGCAGTTCTTCTCTGACTTTCACTAAAAAGTCAGAGAAGAACTGCTGCATTTTTTTTCCCTTCCTATCTGTTTTTTTTATTCCATTCATTCTAGATAATAGCTTTATTTTATCCTAACTCTGCCCTGAAAAAACATCAGCTAATTTAGGCTGATTGTAGGGTGTTATCTGCTGGCTTGTTAGTTGGAGTTCGTGGGGGACACTGGCTGCACTTTGTGGGTTATGACTGATGATTTTATCTTTCCATTCCAGCTACCAGAGCTCTTAAACTTGTACAAATAACAGCAGTACCAGTAACCCTAATCCATGTCTGCTACACTGGAAAGTTTCAAATAAACAAAAAGACATTTATCTTGCAGAGTGTATTGTATCATGCATTGTATCTACCCATTTATCTAAATGCTTTTGTTGCATCCCTCTGGTTCGGGTTGTTTCTGGGCCAGACAGTTGCGCGTTTCCTTGTTAGCCATCATCTTATCTGTTTTAATGTGCTACAGTCACGGTGGAGGTGCCAGGATTTTCTTTATGCATTGTTGCCAAAATGCACATGCAGGCATGTATTTATGTGGGTGTCTGTCCACACTGCTGGTTACTGAGAAACTGGCTCTGTTTTCACAAATACTCATCTGTTAAAGTTGACTATTTTTTGTACTTTAGTGTCGATCAGAATTTTAAACAGATTGAGAGCTATGATTTTTTTCCCCCTTCTTGAGCTGCTTTGAACTTTCGATGTTTTTATCGTGGAGATTTTACTGTGGTGGGCCGTGTTGTGTCATCAGCTCGTGTCCCCCATATTTCCGCGTCTCACAGGGGTGACGATGTGTGTCGGTCGATGCGGCATCTGCAAATGCACGACAAGCAGGCTGCTTGGTTAGTTTGGATGTGATACACTGTAACATGCAAACTTGTGACATTTCTACTCAGAGGCATAGGCTTGTTCGAACAGAATATGAATCGAAGCTGCTGTCGTTGTGCTCTTTATCTTTTGTACATTATGTATTCTCCTTGTCTTATTATTGTTGATAAATGTCAGATGAACAGGGGGTTACAGTGATGTAGAGTGGTTTACAAAATTACACCTTGAACAATTTAAAATAATATTAAATTATAACCACAAAGTCATATTATGCAATTAGAGCTGCACAACTTTTGTGCAATTTCTCTTGTCCTGCTGGAAGGGGAACCTCCGTTCCTGTCTCATGTGTCTTATAGACTCTAGCAGGGTTTGTTACAGGATTTCCCTGTGTTTAGCTCCATCAATCTTCCTATTAAGTCTGAGCAGCTTTCCTGTCCCTCCTGAATAAAAAGGCCCCTCACAGTCTCATAGTTAGGTAGGTGTAGTCTGCAGTGGCGGCTCCAGCATTTATTTTCTGCAGGTGCTGGGGGTGGGGGGGGTCTAAGCATGTTACTGAGGGTTCTATGAAGGATCATTTGTTCCTACATTCCTCAACACACATAGACACAAGAACAAGCAAAGGTTCAACCAGAACTCTGACAGTCACAAATTAAGTGGATAATGAATATGTGGTATTCTGCAATTAAATTAAGGCATATATACAAACAAGACATGTGACTGTATCCACCTTATTTTTGACGGAAACATGGAGGCAGCGAGTTTGTGCGAGACTTCTGCCCGCTCACTTCCTGTCAGTGGATAGCTTGCTGAAAAGCGACACATGCGCCGCGCCCACCTCGTCTCGCATTATTGAATTAATCGTAATTATGACTTCGAGGAGTACCGGGATCAGTTGTGCAGTTAGAGGATGTCACAATAATTGGTATAAAAGAAAGGTTTACATGGCGGAGGAGTGTTGTATTCATCGGGCGCATACGAGAGCTGAGTGTGGATGTGAGGTGCCCTACCACTTTCACCCCCTGCCGAAGAATGAAGAATCTTATCGTCTTTGGTTGAAAGCTTTGAATTTGAAGAAACCACCGAAGCGACCGTTCGTGTGTTCTTTTCACTTCGTCGACAAGAGACCTACAGCAGACCACCCGATACCAGAAAAGTGGCTGGGTTATGAACTTCCATTAAAAACTCAGAGGAGGCGCCTCAAGAGGAGCGCAGACACAGGTAAGCTTTAGCATTTTTGATTGCTGTTGTTAACTCTTCTCGGTAATCTAGTCACAGCAACGCAACGGCTGGTAAATTATTGTATTGAACAGACAATTCATTAGCCTACCTTCCACAAAATCGCCGCAGCATGACTGCAGGATTTCCCCAAACCCGCAACACAGGAGCACCCGGCCGTCTCAACAGTGCCGGTTGATGTGGTCAGAATCCATGCTGAATGAGCGTCGGATTTGCTTTGGCTTGGGTTGACATCAGCTTTCAGGAATATCAGATCGTTGATGTTGTTACTGATTAACACCTTGCCAACTTTTCCGCTGTGGAGGTACTGATACGCCTCTGTACTCTTGTAGTTGCGCATCGTAGATCCATCCGCACCGAGTGACAATACTACATTAGTTAAAAATGTCCTCATATGTAATATGAGGCCACTTTTTCATATCATCCTCCCACTCACGAATAGTTCGAGGGTTTGTCACTGACCTGCCACTCTGATCGCTTAGCAAATTAGGAAAATGTTGCCATGACATTGATTACTAAATCTGTTAAGCTACCGATAGTTTGCATAGGAAAGCGCTGAAACGGAAGTGCGGCACACACAAACGGAAGTTGGACTCAGAGTTACTTCCGCGTTCAAAAATAAGGTGGATAGTGTGGTATGTAAACTACACAGCGGATTCACTCTGTTCTGCTTCCCCAGATGTATCTGCATATGTGAAAAATTTTTATCAGGTCAGCCTTTGTTCAAACTTCACTGTTTCTCCAAACGGGCAAGAAGGATATTTTTGCAGAAGTGGACCTCTTGGTCCATCTTGACTTCTGCTTAGATCCTCTAGCCATCCACTGCTAATACAGTTAGTATTCTCAGCAGCATTGGATGGATGGCCGCATGGTTGATTCCCTTTATCCAGGTTCATATTTCTTTGTTGGTGGGTCTGCTTCCAAACTATCATCCTTCTCTGATTCATCCATGGAAATTTGGGCAGTAATAAATTATACATTTTTGCATTATGCATTCCTTTCAATCAGTGCTTTAAATGGAAAAGAAATAGTACCAGTACTCCCCTTAATGTAATACAAATGTGGGACAGAAACATGAGTAATATTTTTATATAGATCTATCTATCAGTCTATAAATCAATAGTTTCATTGTACAGAAATGACAAAGAAAAAATAACAAACGCAGTTCTAAATCAAATCCACATGAGCCAAGTTCAAAGTGTCATGAAGCCACTTTTAATTTCAAGCCTCCTGGTGTTAACATGGACATGAAAAATAACATAAAAACTAAAAATGTACAACAAATTATCCTTAAAAACAAAGAATTGATTCAATTCAATTCAATTTTATTTATATAGGCCAATTTATGAAACATGTCATCTCGAGGCACTTTACAAAGTCAAATCAATCATATTATACAGATTGGTCAAAAATTTCCTATATAAGGGAACCAATTGATTGCTTCAAAGTCCCGACAAGCAGCATTCACTCCTGGAGAAGCGTAGAGCCACAGGGAGAGTCGTCTGCATTGTCCATGGCTTTGCAGCAATCCCTCATACTGAGCAAGCATGAAGCGACAGTGGAAAGAAAAAACACCCGTTAGCGGGAAGGAAAAACCTCCAGCAGAACCGGGCTCAGTATGAACGGTCATCTGCCTCGACCGACTGGGGGTTAGAGAAGACAGAGCAGAGACACAACAAGACAGACAAAAAAGCACAGAAGCACACATTGATCCAGTAATCTGTTCTACATTAGATGGTAATAGCAGGTGATCTAAGTTTTAGACTTAATATTTAAATAAGCTCATTACGGTTACAGTTTCCTTCTGTAACATATATTTCTTCACAGTATTGGTTCTGGCCTCAACAAACCCATGTCATTTTAGCAATAATATCTTACCATTAATCTAAGAATATGTTACTGTCTTCAAAAACTCAATAAATTGACCAGCCATACTCAGGGTCTCTGCTTGCATGTTTAAGTGTGTTATCATATTTAATATCAAATTGTCCATCAGGTAACGAGCTGTATACAGAAAGTGTGAAATGTGAAAAGTCATCTGGCCTGAACTTGTGTGGCTGACTAGAGGAGAGGAAAACAAGCTTTCTCCACTTCCATCACACACAGAGATAGGAGATAGCAGAGGATGAAACATAAAGCAAAAAGAAGCATAAAACATGAGCCATATTGTGAGAACATTTCACTCCATCAGGAGATTTAATACATTGAATGATTGAAATATAACAGCAGGTTTTGGACATACGGTATAATATTAAACATTTAAACATTAATAATTATTTAGAAAACGATAGTCTTCATCTGGAACTAAGGGTGATGGCCTACATTTGAATTAAGATATCAGCTTACTTAAAAAAGTCTCCAGCAGGTCGTGGGCTCATCTTTGCTGGACTGGTTTGGTGCTTCCAGCCCTCTCATCAGCAGCATCCTGCACCTGATCCTCTGACCAACATCTGGCCTCTGCTCATCTCATCCGACATGTTGACTTCTCTATCTGCAGCTAAATCATCAGCAACAGGCGTGTGTGCAGCATCGGGATCCCTGTTAGATGTGCTAATGCTAGCTTGCGGTGTCCGACCATTTTATTTATTTTTTGTGTAGTTAAGGCCTGTTCAGAGCTGCTTTTATCATCCAGTTCGGGTCCTCTTGAGCCCTTTTGGAGCTAAGACAACATCCTTGCCGTGATCATTTCCCTCCGCTTTTCCTCTCTCACCCAAAACACCTAAAGCCACTTGAATATACAACAGGCGTTGTGCACCAAAACAAGGGTTTCTTTTGAGGCTATATTTTTAATCAACCCATGCATAGTTCAATTTCTGTCACATGATAGGTTTTTAACTCGACATATAAAAGTTGATTGTATATTGAAATTTGGTGTTTTGTGAGGAAACTGTCACAACAATTACATGTTAAATTATATTAAATTAGATGAAAAAGAAAATAAAAAACTAATATTTTCTTGGGGGTACTATAGGGTTACTATACCTTTTCAAGGGAGAGCTATAGCGTCCCCTAGCGACCCCCCTCCCGTTCTGCCACACATTACAAAAGGTTAAACATTGTTCTCATCTGATCAAGCCCCCTTCTTTTACACATTTGTGGACAAACTTTTCTCAACAGTTGCGCAATGTTGCCACTGCTCAATAAAGGTCAGATAGCTGAAAACTCAGCAGACATAAAACACAATGATCCTAGAGTGATGTATTCTGTCTGTAAAATAGTGAATTATCAGCAGCTTTTAAATGACTTGCTCTTCACTGTGTGCTGCAGTATTGATGTAGCTGAAGCTTTGGCTATACGGTACTGAATTTACTCAAGTGCTTTAATAAAGCACAGCTATTTTAGCTGGTTCTGGTGAAAAGTTCACATAAATTCATCCTTGGAACAAATGTCACATCAGCTTTCAGCCTTTGTATGATCTATTTTATCCAGGGGGGAATGATTATACAAACACTTTAAATGTATTTTACAGACAGCAATGAATGCAGAAGTTTGAATTTACTGTTGAATTTTACTAATCCACACATGTCCATCAGCTCAACTAATTTGTAGTTCCAGGTCCTTTTGCAAACTATTTTCCTTTTGTAGTCCTCAATGAGCTTCTGGCATAAATCTTGCGTGACATTTGACCTGTCTTCTTAGTGCGATTGATGTGTTTAAACTGATGTATAAATATCACACAAGCAGATAACGTTGACCTTCTTATCTGTGTCTTGGCCAGTTTTGATGTATTATTTGCTATCATTGTCCAGTTGGATTTCCCAACTATTTGCACTTTTCAAACAACTTGTTGTTGATTTAAGATAATATCGATTAATAGGGAGGTATTTCAACTACGATATCATTCCATCCACCTTGTGCAACGCATGAGAACAACGAGCAGTGAAACAGCGGCACAATATGATGCTACCACCACCGTGCTTCACAATTTGTGCACTGTCAGTTTGAAAGCCTCACCACGACTCTTCTAAACAGTTTTGTCTGTCCTTTTTTAGGCCACTGTGGACATTAACCAAACAAATTTCCAGTTCATGGCAGAATGTGCTTTAGCTTTGGTGAATGCTGGATTGGTTTCCGATGATTCTAATCCATTTGCTTTCATCTGAGGGTGTGAGTTTGGGTCAGAACAATTGTTTGTTACACATCAAACCTTTGCAATGGACAAATCTGGGAATATCAAGCTTCTGGAATGTCCTTCCTTGACCTCAACTGTATAAATTTTATTTTAGATTATCATTAAAAACTGGGTTTGTGTCAAAAAAGTTCCAAAAAGCATGTGATCGAGTTGCAACAAGCTAACGGTCAAATATTAGTTAACTGTATGTATATATTTATAGGAATAGACATATAATTTTCTGTCCACAGTGAATTCAAGCATGTGAATTGAATTTCCTGATAAAAAAAAAATCATTCCACATTGGAAAGTTGTGGCGGACCATAAGGGGGCCTCCTCCAAAAACAACATTGTTAATATTTACAGTTATGTGCTTTTCTTGTACTCTGTTGTTTTGAGTTCAAGCTGAATAAACAGGGTGACTGAACTTAGCTCCTGTGTTGGTTTCCTTTACTTCACCAGATTATAAATTAATAAAATGCCTAAATAATACAAGGTTCATATCGATGACGTGTTTGTGCATTTCCGACCAGATTTGTATTTTATTGTTGTTAAGGCATTTGCTCATTCACGTTATCCACTGAAGCTTATATGTGATTTTATTTGAATATTTGTCCTAAAATAATCCTTTATAAGATTTAACAGTTGTTGTAAGACAAAATCAAGAACTTTTCTTTGTGTTTAGAAAGCAGTAAATCCCATACAGCAACCTCTACATCATCACCAGTCGCCTCCCTTTGGCCTTTTTATTCAGACAGCAAACACACAAAATATGCAATAATGATCTAGGATCACCCAAAGCTGTCTAACGTTGTTCATACGGATGAATCTGTGAGTCCTTTTTCAACTTCATGATGATTTCATTGAATTTGGGTTTAAAAAACAATTACTTTTTGTCATTTTTCTTACTCAGATTCAGGAGCATAAACTTCCATATGAGCTCCATTTGTTGAAGGAAACTGTGAGATGTTGTGTTTCTACTGGAGGCGGGGGATTGCTGTTGATGGATTTAAGGCCAAAGTAGAATGTAAAGGGAGTAGCATAGGGGTGGCAGGAGATTTATGGAGCCCAGAGAGCACGGCTGAGGATTTAGGGTCTCGCCCTGGGCATTCTCCACGGGACACTGAGAATGGTATGTGCTGGCCAGGCCATCTTCCCACATGTGTCCCACCACGCTGCTTCTTACTGTGCTGTTTTTCTCTAACTTTCACACACAACTTTTACGATCTCATCTGGATCCTGCCACGTTCATCCAAAGCTGTGACTTGACATTTTTGTGCAGCGTTCATCTAATTTGACAGACATGTACTCTGAGTGTAGCAATCAGGTCTGAGCTGCTTGAACCATCTGCCAGTAGTACACTGCTTCCCAAATCTCTTTCCAATCCAGATGTCTTCTCGGTGGAAGTGTTGATAATTTGAGCATAGCGGTTGCTGAAAGTATTTCAGCTATTTCCAAGCGTTAACCCTGAACAAAACATATGGATTTACTTAGTGTTCTGTAACCAGCAAAGACTGAGCAACTGTTTTTTTGTTTTGTTTTTTTTTAGATAAGAAATCACAATGAAACATTGCAAGTTCATGCATGGTATTAAAATACAAAGGATGGATGCAGGGAACGTGTTGTACGCTACACCTATTTAGTCCAGGACAGCATGGTCAAACTTTAGGGAAGTTTCTTTATCGTCTTGACTTGACCACATATGACATGTGGGACTGAAACTCATCTGTGTCAGATCCTCTGTGTGCTTACGACTCCCCTGACTTCTCACAGGCCAAATCAGACAGGAAGCAAGATGGTCTTGAGGACAAAAAAGGAATACCAAGCACAGAAAGCGTATTGGACCCTTTGAAAGCTTTGGCTGCTGGTGCTTTATTTCAGTTTCTTCACAATCCAGTTTAGCTACTGCAGAGAGGTTCAAGGGCAATAAAGCAAACAAGCAGGAGAAAGAACAGGGAAAACAGAAAAAGAAGAAGAAAATAACTCAATCTAAGAAGATTAGGTTGTCAAGGGCATAGTTTTCATTATCTTTCAAAAATAAAAAATCCCCACAAGAAAGAACTACATTCGAATACCTGTATACAGCATGAGTGTAGTGTGCCACATGTATATAAAGGATTAGATTGACTGACTCATTTCATCATCCCTGCTCCATTTTTTTTTTCTTTTACCCTGCTGGCTGGAAAGGACTTTAGATGTTTAAGCCACTGTAACAACGTTTCTGTTTTTTTTTTATATATATGTTGGAACACCTAGTTTTTGTGTGTGCATTGGTCTAAACATGGAGAAACCAAGTGCACGTGTATGCACATGTTAACTTTCATGGCCCATGGTCCCCATTAAGTTCTCAAACTTCTTTGCAAAAGCACGCTTTGACCTCGCTAACACGTAGACCCGTATTAAGATTAGTTTTTCTTCAGATGAACCGAACAGTCCATTTAAAGCTATACAGTTTTTAAAGAAGCCCCATATGGGTGCTGATACGTCTATGTCAACTACTGTCCACTCGGAGGAGGAAAAGAAAAAGAAGGACTGAAAATGAAGAAGCAAAACTTCATTTTATCATATCAGTGCATGAATGTTTAGCACTTGGATTCATATTCAGCTAAGGTTTGACCAGGCTCAATTTTGACTGACTAGCCAAAGGTGGTCTCAATACCAAAAAACATTAATAATAAAGATTGCATACATCTTAAAATTAATGAATTGTTCTATAGTGAATAATTATTCAAGTGTTTAGGATTTTTAGAACTACAAATTAAAAAGAAATTAAGAAGCAAAAATTCAAACACCAACATGCCAAGTTCAGTGTTTTTCTTTTCTTTTTCCCAAAGCTCATTTCCCCATTGACTGGACATGCATAGAAGCACTCAAACCATTTCAGAAAAAAATAACCAAAGAAACTTTTTAGGGTGCAGCTGGCAGATAAGTTTTCTTTTTATTTTGTTGGGGGGGATGCCTTCTTTAAGGCCATGCCGCCCTGGGTGGTCAGCCATTTCACCCGTATCCAAAATTGTCAAAACGTTTTTTGAGAGATACATCCCCAGATGGAGGAGAACAAGATTTAACCATACTGTTCCTTTTATAAGCAGGCATTTTACATCACAGTTGTTTATAATCTCATATATTCACTGCCATAGTTTGAATGGTAGTTTAATTTTTGCTCTTTTTACTCTCAGTCAGCATAGTTATGAAAACCTGGGCTCCATGTTGGCATCGGAGGAGAGTTCTGGCAGACGCTAGGGGGCAGGTACAGATGACAAAATTATATGTCACCAAGGAGTCTGAGCAAAGCAATGGTGCAGCGGTCTGGAATGTATAAAATGCCCTTTATGTATATTAAGATTGCTTACATCTTACCCTTACATCAAGATGTAAGGGTAAGATGTAAGCCCCCAACTGTTTCAGCTCCCTGAAGGGCTCGGTGCTGATTCCCCATATTGACTGTGTGTCTCACTTCTGCATTACGTTTGAGCTGCTCTGAGCAACCTTCAATAGCAGCCAGGCTACATAGGCTGGTGTGTCAAAGAAGTAAAAGGGCTCTGCAATATTGTTTTCATTTTGTTACAGCTGCGTAACTTTAAATACCCAAGGCAAATGGTATGATAGGTAATAAACTTACTGAAGTATTTTTTTTTTTTTTTTTTACGAGTGATTATTACTGTTTTTTTTTTTTTCTCTGAGTAGTTTAGAACTTGTCTGGCTGACTTACCCTGCTGTGGTAATATGTACTTGCACTGTCATAAAAATCTAATTTTATCATTTCATGCTGTTGTTTTATGTGAGCTGCATCACATGAGTCGCTTCGGCAAACCAGAAAGGATTAATTTTCAGAGCAGCATCGCTGAAATCTTCCCAGTAAGCTCCTTCAAACACAGGCTGTATTAAATTGTAAAGTTTGGATGGCAGGGGGTTCGAGATCGCAAGGGTTCTGCTACCATCTCTATACAGATGAGCTGAGGGGGAGTTTGATGTTTGATGCTCAAAGCTTTGACAATTCTTTATAAGCAGCCATCAAAAGACATCATATGTATTGTTTCTTTAGCAAGGAAAAAAGATCACTGTACGCTATGTGGAGTACGTAAATCTCTCCAGATTATAGACCTCAAACAGAAATACTTTCACTTTCCCTGTTTCAGACCTTAGATTCAAGTGTAAATTGATATTTACAAGCTACATAACCACCAGGGATGTAAAAGTTATTTTCCCCCTTTCAGATGTCCTCTGTTCTTTTTAGTTACATCAAAATGTTTTAGATCATCAAAAGGATTTTAATAT
Organism: Fundulus diaphanus; assembly: GCA_037039145.1. NCBI lineage: Eukaryota > Metazoa > Chordata > Actinopteri > Cyprinodontiformes > Fundulidae > Fundulus > Fundulus diaphanus. The sequence continues at coordinate 23,036,598 of CM073123.1, read as the reverse complement.
CTGATAAAGATAACAAGAGTACGAATAACCACATTTTTGGACAGCTGAGGTAAAATTCAGAAGAAACACCTATGCTTTTTTAATGACTGGCTTGTGGAATAAAAAAAATCCCCTGAATGAAACCTTTGAGACATGAAGTGGAGAAAAGTTTCTAAATGAGCAAGACGTACTGTTTCTCAGACTTTGCAAACCTTTATAAAGAAATTAAGAAAAGATAGAACAGTAGTAAGCCTTCCTAGGAGTGGCTGATCACATAATCATGCTAAGAGTGCAGCAATGTCCCATCCAGGAGTTCCCAAAATAACCAAGAGCAACATATAACCGAAGGCTTCATTTAACTTCATTAGGTTCAATGTTCATCACTCAACAAAAAGAAACAAATACATTATTTTCGAGTAAACATTTCTATATTCTAAAGAGACAGAAATCAGTGACCAATATGACCATACTTTTCAATATGTGTCCCAAGGCTGTTGGTCTGTTAGTTTCTTGATGTGTCAATGATCAACATTTTATGTCGCATCACTCTCAGACACTTTTAAGCAAGGTGTATTTTTACCTGGAAATCTGCTATTTAAGAAGGCCCCACAATTCTCAATAGAGTTCAAGAGATGAAGTGGTCATGGGATTCTTCTTTCATTTTTGAGGTCGTTTCTGGTCACACAAGTGGTGTCCTTTAATGGATGCCATTGATTGTCTTGCATGAAAACCATGGTCTTCCTACAAGATTGAGACATTTTCTTGTACCACAAAAGGACAAATCTGGCTTCTAAAAGCTGGATGAACCAGAGAGCTGAACCAATCAATCAATCAATCAATCAATCAATTTTATTAGTCAACTGCAATTTGCATTACAATCGAAATTTCAGTTCCAGTACAACCGTCCATCGGGGAACGATTGACTGAGGCCTTGCGTTGCCAGGAACACACCCAGTCGGCCGCTGCTAAGCGCAAGCCGTGAGGTGCGTTCCCCAAACTGCCCCAGACCCCGCTTTACACGGGGTCCCTAGGCGCTGCCTTGGGTCCCTAGGCGCTGCCTTACCAGCCATGGTATATCCCTCTGGTCAGCCAAGAGACACTCTTTGAAGTATATATTATCAAGTATTTTCTGTATTATGTATTTTTAGGAAAATACATGAAAATATATGTGGCTCACCTCCCTTATAGTTCTGCACACAGGAAAAGTTTAGAGGCCAATTAACTGTTTTTATATAGGGCAAAGTTCTTTTGAATTGCTTTTTTGCACTTAAATATTGAAATTTTCATTTGAAAATGGCATCTTCTATTTACTTATCTTTAATATCAAAATTTGTTTGACAATGTGAAACCTTTGAAAGCAAAAATAGAAGAAATCACTACTTGGCTGAATACTTTATGACAGTATGGCTGTGGGATGTTTAATTTCCATTAAAATAAATTAAACCAAATTTTTCAGACAAATTGTGACTGAACACCCTTAAAGCTCATCAAAACCAAAATTAATTATTTGGTAAAACTAATCAATAAAAAATGCTGAAAGGAAGCAATGTTAGAACAATATTAACATATAAAGTACAGAAACAGCACAAACTACACAGAGAGATTACATTAGAGTTTAGTGTCATTGATCATACGTGCCACAGCGGCTTGCCAAAGCAGAAACAACATAATTACAGCTCAGCTTAGAGCCATTACAGCCACTGATCGCTTGTCTCTGTTACCTCCTACATAGTCTCCACACTCTGCTTAATTACCTTCTCCTTGTCACCCGGGGAAGGCTTTATTAATTTAAACAACAGAATTTGGAAGCACTCATCGTGGATAATGCTTTTACTCAGTAACACTATGCCCCACCCACGGGTGGCCAATGTCATGTTAATGATAATCAACAACAGCTGATTTTTTTTTTTTACATCATTATTGGTCATTTGATCATAGTCCAAAACTTCAAAAAGGATCTGAAGCCACATCAGTCAACTTTTCTTAGCTCCTCTCACTGCTTTGTGTTCCTCTTGTTTCTCCCAGGATAAGCATGCGATGTTGTGCACTTTGATGAAAGTGTGTGAAAGGAGGGAAGCGAGGCATGGTCTCACGACAGACACACTGGTACAGTCTGGGAAAGATGAGGGGAATGCCGTTCAGTTTAATGTTGGAGAGATTATGATAACTGAGACTGACTATATCTTGAAACATTAGAGAGAGCAGATACACCCCATATAAACGCGGGGCATGCTTGTATGGGACGAAGTGGGACATGGGACCGTAAGGCACACAGAAATTGGATGCTCAACATCAAAAACAAACACAATTATTATGCTCATCATAAACTCAGTTTGACAAGTACTCAGTAGTACTGAAATATGTATTTTTTAAATGCCACATGGTCAGCTCTTAAAGCCACTGGCCAGAGGTGTGTTTCCTTTCCAATGACAATGATGCAAATGCAGAGCATGAATGTTAAACAGCTGAATGTTAAAATCTGAATTACCACTGCAGGAATACGAGCCGTGGGTGCACAGGTTTGATGTGCATCAGGCAATGTCGAGTCTGCAATACTTATGTGAATCAACACATACATGAGGCTAAAAACACCTCAGCTTCACCTTTCCCTTATACGCTTCTGCATTCATTGACAGTCATGGTGCTTGTGATCCATGTGAATGCTGTTTCTCCCTGACTCTATGTCATTTAGGAGTGTCTTCAATATGAAGTACTTCTTCTCCTCCTGTGAAAACATCATTTTTGATCGTGTAGAGGAGAGAATTAAACATGCAGGGCATTTTTATATCTATCTGCATTTTGAAATTGAGTTGTCAAGGGAGGCCTCTTCAAATATTTGACTGAAATGTACAAAGGAAGTATTTTTGGATTGGTTTGATTTTGCGGTTTTCTTAATTTAAGCATACATCCTGTTTCAGACTGTTTCTAAAATCTAAGAGAAAACATTTTTTTAGTTTGTGAGCAGGATTAATTCTTTTCAGTCTCAGATGTTACATTGCTCTCTCATTCACTAAAGTGTGCTCTACTTTCTGTTTCTGCAGTTAGATTTAATGTGTCTTACACAAATAGCTTCTGTAAATTCTGCTCCTCATACTTAAGCTTTCTTGATTAAAACCTGCTCTCTTAGTTCTGTTATCTGAGGCACTGATGTGAAAAGTCAAACAATGTTTTTTATTGGCAGGAACTATTGGCCGTTTAAAGTTACCTCTTCATTCCACGAGAGGGAAAATGAAGTCTGTGAGCAGAGAAACCAGATCTATGAGCGCAGGTTTAATCCCAGGAGAAGAAGTTGAAACTCAGTGTCCCTTTTCATTTCATCTTTACTTATTCTTTTAGATCGTTTGTGCTAAAAAAGGTGAAGCGACTATCCGATCATCAAACACTGACCAAATGTGGCCAAAAAGGTGTTGGCTGACACTGTTGTTATTTCCCCACACCCATTATCCGACTTTTTTTTTAACAGATCCTCTAAAGAAGGTGTTCACAGAAGAGAGAAAATAAACTAAACAACTAAACAGTAAGCACAAGAAATACAATTTTTTGTTACACTCAAAATATTACAAAAAAACAACTTTTGTAATTTACATTTCACATTTGAAGACATGGAAACAGTTCTCTTAAAAAAACGTATATTACGGTTTTGTTTTGTTTTTTAGGACTTCAAACAGGAAAGGGGGGGTTAAATAAACAGGTATCAAATCTGAGCACAGAAAAATACTTCTGAGTTTTAAGAAATATCAGTACAATATTAGAGAAGTAAAAATAGGACATCCAACTCTTACTTTTGGAAGACAAATTACTTGGGTGTCTCCTCCATAATACATTTAAATACTCAAAGAATATTTGAACATTTTCTAATTTAAAAATAATTAGTAGTATAAAAGTCTGAAATATTTGAAAACTGTTTCTGAATTTCCTATTAACTGAGTCCATAAAACACTGACAGTAATTATAAGCTCTTGGCACATAAGTAGAACGCCACATAGGGCATGTTTCACCAGTGCCTTCTACACATTTCGACATTTTAATGTCACAATGAGACTTAGCTTGAATTGGGGCAAAAGTTCGGGTCAGGGTGTCCTCTATTGATGGGACATGCTGTAAAGTGGGACTTATTCTTAGAAACATGATGTAGCATAGAAAGAGAACAGGATGGATTATTTTATTAACTCACTCTTGCTACCCCATTAAAGAAAATAACTGCAGGGGATGGAGCGCTGTTAGTGGCTCACAGATGCACACAAAGTGTGTGCTGTGCGATCACTGATAATGTGTTATAATTGACATAGTGCGTTCATTGATCTGAATATTCCAAAGGAAAACATATAAAAATACACAGGGTAACCTAGCCACATAACAATCATCAGATATTCCTCTTATTACCATCACTTGCTTCATAAAAAGACCCACAAAGAAGAGTCACGCCATCCAGTTTTCATCATATTACCGTAGGACACAGAGGCCGAGCCTTTTTTTTTTATTGGAATTGTGATTTAAAATATTTAATCTGAAACATCAGGAAAAATACTCTGATCTCTGAGGTCTCAGAGAGCAAAACTATAACAAATAAAATAAAATAAAGGAGGTCACAATAGTAGATGAATCACACAGTTTTTAAGGGCAATGCATCATTATATCAAGATCCTAAAAAGCCCTGAATCTGGATTTAACTGATAACTGACATCAATTCTAAGAGAGAAAACTACAACAAATTCCGAGAATTTCAAGTTAGGCTTTTTAACTACTAAAAATCTCCCAGAAAAGCTCTAAAGTGCACCAGCATTAAGGTAATCTTATAGATCCCAAGATACTGTGGTTATAAATTAAAGATTAGGAAAGACGCTCTCGGGATTTAATGTCTGGCTTTCAGCCCCAGCTCTGCTGCCCAGAATTCAAATATGATGGTAAATTATAGTCAGATATCCTCATTCCATAGCATTTTTTTTATCTGTGTTTGTGTGTAATGCAAAACCTGCATGTGCGGTCGATAAAGCTATCAGTTTGAGACAATTATTTGCTGTCCTCTGCCATCTGTCCTTTGTTGCGTGTTCTGGTTGGATGAAAACAGACACACTGACGCTGCCGGCCTGTTGTACCACCTGTGGACTGGAACTCTCCCATGTACTCCATTCACATCTACGTATTCACATGCACACATTAACCTGTTTAAACAGACGTATCTGTCCAAATCCAGTGCATCACTACATAAACCTACATATAGACGTTCATCTCCAGAAGGTTGTACACTACTTGGTCGAAATATCCGCCTGTACTTTCAATTGTGGTATCCAGAAATTGAGGTGAAAAATACAACACATTGTGATATATTTACACGTCTTAGGCTCCCTGCAGAGGAGATGGTAAGAATAATTGATATTTTGTTTTAGTTTCACATGAATAAAGGTTCACTAATGATTAGTCTGTTGTGATGCAGACTTTTTGGTGGCATGGATTATATGTATTTGCCCTATTGGAAACAGATCCACTCTTTTATTAGTACAAGCAGAAAGAGACAAAAACAAAACATCAGGGACTTGGTGGATCAAAACCCTCTTCCTAAATCACCTTTGTATGTAAATATGTGAACATCAAATAAATGTTTGTGTTATTGCAGTCCAGTTTACTGGTGGCACGCCTGTTCACAACAAATGCAACAACGCACTTTACAAAAAATTTCTGAAATATATATATATATATATATATATATATATATATATATATATATATATATATATAGATAGATAGATAGATAGATAGATAGATTACATTAACGCACAGTCTACTGAATGTATATTACTTCTGTATATATATTGATTTTATTCAATTTTACTTTATTTTATTGTATTCTTATTTCTGTCTGCACCATCAACACCAAGTCAAATTCCTTGTATGTGCAAACCTACTTGGCGATTAAACTTGATTCTGATTCTGATTCTGAGATAGATAGATAGATAGATAGATAGATAGATAGATAGATAGATATACATATAATCTTTTCACAATAAATTATTAAAATTCGTCCTTAATTCAAGTTGTCTGCAAAAGTGTTGAGCACAGCTTTATCTGTTGTTACAGCTGATTGCACTTTCACACGTTAAAGTTCCTAAAAAGGAAATAGCTTACATAACGATTTTAAGGTTATGCTCTTCCCTGTTTTGAAGTTGCCATGAAAGTATAATTCTCCCCTTGATGTTATATCTCCAAATGTTCTACACATTAAGATCTAATTTTAGACATTTAGTATTATGTGGAACTGAGATTCACAAGGCTAAGACGCATGCACAGGTTCTACTCCAGACACTGTTAATTGGGAAACCTTCACACAGATACCAATTGAGAGCCAATACCACTATGTTTATATATGAGTGATAAGTTAGAGGTAAGGCTCTCCTGATAGGAATGATGTAGATCAGGGTCTATTTTGGGTAAATGATGATGATATATGTGCCTTGGAAAAAGCAGCACTCTTTCTCTGGGTTGTACTGAAACATAACTTCCCGCACGGGGGACAATAAAGCAATTAAATTAAATTATCATGTGCACATTTAGATCTACAATGGCCAAATTCAAAAACCAGACACACAAAATATAGCAAAGAAGTATTCACACCAAGCTTGCACACTGTTTCCACAAATATTTGTGAAAGAATGGGTGACTCTCAGGAGCTCAGAGAACTCCAGTGTGATCCTGTGATAGGATGCGACCAGGAAAATTCCGTCCATCCTAAATATTCTACAATCAACTAGTCAGTGTATGATATATATTATATATATATTATATATATATATTATATATCATCCACCTTAACCTTGTAGAAGAGATGTCATTAAAATTTATAGAATTCTATCTTAAAATGGTACAATTCCTGCTGAAAAAATGGGGAATGATCACAGACTAAATGGAACACACCCCTCCAGCTTACAAAGCAACTTCCTATACAACAGTAGAACACGTGACTTTCTGACGTTATTATGAGGAGACACTGAAAACTTCTGAAAAACTAATAAATCACCGATTGTCTACATTCCCTGAAGAAGACTGTGAAAATCTTAAGATGCATACTTCTTGATAGAAATGTCATCAGAATACATATGAATGCAGATGCCTTCTTTAAATGTTGAGTTTTCCACATAATGTCGACCTTTTCCTTTATTTCGCTGGCAAAAACTTGATAGTCACATGACCTGGTTGCAAGCCAATGTAAACGAATAGGCCAAATAAAATGTAGGACTGAAACATATTGAAGAGCCACATTGCGACAATACTACGTTTTCCTCTTGTGGACCAACGTGGCTATTACATGTTTTTACGCGAGACTGGGCTGCAATCAGCAGTTTGTAAAAATACTAAAACAGATCTTAATGTTGCTTCTTTACTGGTTTGACTTTAGCGTTTCTAAAAATAAAATCTGTTTCCTATGGTGGACTACTGTTTATTTCAGTTGAAAAAATATGGTTCTAAAAAATCTATAAGGTATTCTGTTATTTTTACTTTTTTTTCTATTGATAAAGTGTAAAACAGAAGACATTCAGTGTTTGTGGGAGAGTCAACATGTGACCGAATGGAAAAAATGGAAATATTAACGCTGCCAATGATAAAGCTACTACTAATGATATTAAATCATGCCTTATGCTGCAGGAAAAGGGGTTTAGTTTGCTTCCCTTTCAATGAATTGTATTAATATATTTTGCAAATTTGAATACATTTGAACAAAACTGTGATAATATTGATTACTGTTTCATATCTGAACTTTATAATCAATCCGTCCGATATTTTTACCTGCTTATCCTTATAGGGGTGCTTGTGCCCGTCTCCAGTGGTTATTGGGTAAGAGGATCTGAAAACAATAATATTGACAAAAAAATAGTGATTACTTCCCAAACATCTAATCTTTCCACTATGTACATAAGGGACCTACAATTAATGTGTCTATTAAAAAAAGCTGCTAAAGAACAGATGTGACCATTTATGAAGTAAATATAAGCTTTATTTTTTTCTTTTCCTTTCCACTTTATTTTTTACTGGATATATTGTATATATAATATACAATGTTCTGATCTGAGGAATCTTACCTATGCTTTTCAAATACCATCAAAAAAGGTGAGTTCATGGCTTTTTGTGTATGTCTTATGCATGTGGCCCTAAATCAATATTTCTCAACAGCGCTGTATGAACAGTACAAGAGCTCCAGAGCAATTGTACACATTATTTTACTTTTTTTATTACAAATTGTTCTTATAGTCCTTTGATTTACTGGAAATGGAGGATGATAATCTTAATATAATTTCTTATCACAGATAGGAAATCTAAGTAACATTTCAATGACAAAATTAGTGTTATTGTTATTTTTTCCCCCAGCTCATTGCACAGATAACAATGGATCATTTCTAGTGCTGTTGTGTTTACACTAGGAGTTAGTAATTAAAATTTTTTCACTCAAACGGTATGCAATCTGGGGAACACAATCAGCAAAGCAGCAGGAATAGCAGGAGTAGCTCACATTCTCAACTGCAGCAGCTTAAAGGATAAAAACAGATTACTATTATTATTTTTGCTATTGACCACAAATCTATGAAAAGAGCAAAACCATCAGTGTTTAGTTTGCCTTTCAAACCTGACATATTTTGAAGCTTATCTTTTTTAATCTTCCTAAACCCTGTTGTTCAGAATGTTTAGTTCTAAAAATAATGGCGTAGTAATCCAGTGATAGATGTTATATATATTATAAAGTGTTTTGGTAAAGATTCAATTAGGAATAATATTATGAATTTACAAAAGATTCTAATTGATTATCCAATTAAAAAAATGCATTTCTGAGGATACTTGTTCATGCCTATTTCATCCATTTTGTACCATGAATTCAGCCCCAAACTACGTATGTTCCTACTCTGCCTGCTTGTTGCACACTTGATAGGAATCCAGCGTGTTCATACAAAAAGAGGATTATTACTGCATAATCCAAAGAAATAAACTCTTTTACAGGGTCGAAAAATCCCAGCAATTTTATTTTTTTTATTTATTGTTCTGTAGTCCTTTTGTCAAGCAATGTCCTAATCTGTAAGGCACTGCAGGCTATTGATGTTCTGCTCAGATTTCTGTGAGAAGCTGGGACTCTGCACTTTAAGATCCTCTGCGTCTGAAGGAAAATCGACTGGAACAGAATGGAATTTGAAACGTTTTAGCCAAAAATGTTACAATGGTCAAAGTGTTTTTTGCAGAAACGTTTCAGATTTCGTTTTGTTCTCCAACTGCGTGGATGGAAAAAAAGGTCGACTGATGCCGCAGGATCCCAGCCTGGAAATAAGCATACACATGCACGAGTGCAGCATCTTGCAAATCTATTTGGGGTTCATGAACTTATTCACATTGTGTTACGTTAAATCCACAAACATCAGTATCTTTTAATTACAATTTATGTGATCCTTTAAGTAGTGGAAAAAATAATTTGAAGCGGAAAGAAAAAATATTCATGGTTTCCAACAATTTTTACAAATATGGAAAGTGTGCCTCATCTTTGTTATTAGAGACTATGTTTAACCCATTCCTTTTCAGATTGACTGAAGAGTGTCTGTGAAAATCATATTTCAAGACGTTCCATAGATACTCTATGGAACCATTTCAATACAAGTATGCTTTGATGAAAACCATTGTAGCTCTGGCTTTGCTGCAATAGCCTCTTTTCACCTAAAGAACATTTTTTTAGGATTAAAAAAGTAAAAGTAAAAGTACTAAAGTCTCAACAAGATCTTGAAAAACAAATCCATGCATTTATCTTTAGTTCAATCGAGTGCTGCACCGATGTTTTCACAGGTTTGCCAAAAAGGTCCTCACTAAGACTAAGAAAGTAGAGCACATAACCCCAGTTCTAAAGTCCTTACACTGGCTCCCAGTATCTCAGAGAATAGACTTTAAAATACTTCTGTTAGTCTATAAATCCCTGAATGGCTTAGCACCTAAATACATCACAGACTTGTTATCAGTGTATCAACCCTCCAGACCACTAAGGTCTTCTGGCTCAAATCTACTCTGCATACCCAGAACCAGAACCAAACACAGAGAAGCAGCATTTAGTTTTTATGCTCCACTTACCTGGAACAAACTCCCAGAAGACTAAAAGTGCTGAAACCCTGAGTTCCTTTAAATCAAGGTAAAACCTGTTTTTCAGGAGTTGCCTTTAAATGTTAATGTTTAATTTAAACTGTTGTAGTTCGCTGAAACATCATTAGATTGAGTTGCCTGCCACTATTATTCTACTGCAATTTACTTTCCTCTGTATATTTTCTTTTCTTCTTTTCTATTTATGTACAGCACTTTCAATTGTGTTGTTACTGGAATGTACTATACAAATAAACTTGTCTTGCCTAGGTTCATCAGCTGGGTTTGACCTTGGGTCTTTCTGCATGTTTTCTCTGGGTATGTGTGGGTTCTCTCCGGGTACTCCGGCTTCCTCCCAAAGTCCTAAAACATGACTGTTAGGTTAATTGGTGACTGTCTGTTGGTTCTTATGTGCCCCCCCCCCCATGAAAATGGATGGATGGATGGATGGATGGACAGTTTCCTAGAAAAAAGGTCCTGGTCTGGAGATAAGATTTTTAGATTACTCCAGAATTGTTGAAGGGTGGGGTCAAATCTTCAAAGTTTAAATTTAAAAGGAAGCAGCAATGGGAAAAGTGTGCTGCAAAAACTGCGATCAAAGTTTGACATCTTACAGGTTCTGTGACTCTAACGAAACTTTTACAATGTTTTTAGCTGTGGAAAAGTGAAATATCTGCTCGGTTTATGACAATATTGCTTAACTGCAAAAGGCTTGTTTTGGAAGATGCCTTTTCCTACTCAGCCTACAGCCAGGTCGCCTCGCCAGCTGCCTGCTGACGGGTGGTCGAGGCTTGGTATACTTGCAGAGAACGTTACAACGTTATCTTTGTTTTCTGTTACCTCACATAGCTCTAAAGCTCCACCTGAATAAAAACTGTGGCAAAATGATCCTTTTTCTGGCACTCTTGGCATGCTACATCTCTAGCTGTACAGTCTTTCCATGAGTATTTGTTCTTTTGATGGCACCAGCCACAATCTTGCTCACATTTTCAATTCTCTGTCCCTTCTTTGAACGTTGCCATGACTTTTTCTTCACTTGTTTCATATTTGTTTTTTCTTGGCATTCATGTTTGATAGTGTGTCCTCTGCAACACTGCTGTGCAGTTTTTTTATTGTTTCACTTTGTCAACCTTTTTTATTGGCTTGTGTTAGTTTTAACTCAGATTCCATGTGCAGTTGTTCTGACAGCGTTTTGTCTTTTATTCCAACTTCCATTAAGACCCTTATGAGTTTGTCTTTCCAAAACCATATTTTGCTGCATGGTGTCTATGGCTGTTTTGAAATTTTCTGCACTCTCACTGTCTTGTTGACATCTTGAATTGAATTGTGCTCATCCAAAAATCTTGGAGTTTTTTTCCAAAATAATCCTGTTCAAATGGTGATTAAACTGCATCCTATTTATGTCATTATCAGTCAATGGTAAAACAGCCAAAACACCGCCAGCTGTGTCTCCATTACATACAAAAGTGAATTCACCTGATTTTCCTCTTCTTTTTCATTTAGGGCTGTCGCAATGCAAAACCTCTCGAGTCTTCTAATCCATGTTGGCCATTTGACAGTGACTGAAAATTCAAACGCCTCTGGAGGACTTACTTGTATAGATGTAGCCAGTTGTTCTTCTCAGCGTTTCTTTCATTTTCAGAATGAAAAACAAATACTGCATTACTGCTGTATCTCTCCTGCCTGCCTACGGCTAACCGTATCATAGCAACACTCGCTCACTGCGCAGCTTGATGTAAACTGCGCAAAAATAATAATTTTTCACTACTTTATTTCTTTACTTTTACCCATTGTGCATCACTACACCTGGAAACCCCACAGAGTGTTGTAGCTCGCCACTTCTGGCACTATGTAGAATGAGGACCGAACCGGTTCACTTAAAGCCCAGAAAACATACAAGCCATGTGTTATATGAGCAGTAGAGCATTATGGGATGAGTAGTCCTACTGCTAGTTTCCCCTTACATTCAAAAGGCTTACCTATGCAGATCCTTAATCATCTGAGTCATGGCAACCACAAACATTTCTCAGTTTTTGTGAATATTTTTTTACTCCAGGAGTCTTTGTCGATTGAGGAGGCTCACAGTTGAGCTACCTGGATTTTGGGAGCTGTTGTTTTCAAGAACATGGAGCCCCATCATCCTAGGTCCATTCCAAGTCAGATGAAATCAACGATCTGCCTGTTCCTCCCCTGGGTTTTTAGGGTCTATTCTTAATTCACTTGTTCACCTAAATCCTGATTAGACTTGTGTCATTTCTTTTACATTCATTTCTATGCCGGGTTATAGATGCTGGAAAGCTGAAATCGCAACCTTTACCTCAGTTTAACTCTTGATAAAGATGGCTTCCTTCACCCCTTTTTCAAACCATCTGTCTTCTCTGTCTAAAATCTGAACATCAATGTCCTCAAAATGGAGTTCTCTACTCTTGAGGTGCAGGTCAACTACTTGCCCTGAGCCGCTGGCCCTCCTGAGCTGTGCCATGCGTTTATGCGGTTGTTGGTAAACATGCACAATGCCGTTCAGCTGTGCTTTGGCTGTTTGATGAACAGGAATCCAGAATCACCCACAATCTGAATAGAATATATTGAACTTTGTGGTTGTAACATAAGAAATTGAGAGGAACAAATTCAAGAAGTAAGGCACTGTAAAGTACCTGTATGATTAACTGATCGGCGTATTGTATGAACAAGTATTGACAAGGGATGTTCTACAGTAGAGGTGAAAGTGTTTCTTTATGTTATGGCTTGATCATTCACTGACAAGCTGAAATAAATTAGGGTGTAAATTGTGCTCCTGGGTTTCATTATACTTTTTTAAAAGCTGACACAGAGCAGCATTTGTTTGACGGGAAAGCAATAAAATGTCCTGTTGCAAATGCTGTCTGACAAGTTTATCTCAAACCACCTCTCCCACACTCATAGAAAAAGCCTCTCTATGTTGTGTGTACAGGCCTTGGGGTGAAATAGGGCCGAGACTGCCTCATGTGTTGGGATTCCTCTGTGTTCTGGTCCCCACCGACCCCTATCTTCCCAGCATCGGTGGGATGTCCCAGGTGTGTCTTCTCTTGGCCTTGCTTACTCTCTCCAGCTGCACTAAGGTACGCTGTTACTGATACTCTCCTTCTCTTTCACACACTAAATTAAACCTAACTTTAATCCCTTCCTAATCCACATATCCTTGAATACCTCTGAGTGGGACTGAGAAGCCACAGAAAGAAAAGAAAAACAGCTGTTGTCTAGTTGGAATTTAATGCAAAGCCTCTCCTTTACAGGGGTCCTTTGCTAACTCTCTGGAGCTTTTGAAGGAGAAGTGGGGCAGCTACAAGAACCAGTGCTTGGACTTTATCGATTCCACACCCCCTGCCACAGGTGAGTGGAGAAACTGCACGGAGGTGAATTAAATGTCTGACCTACATGAGCCCCCAGCAACAATTTCTGTTTTGTTCTGTGTGTTACAGGGTTGGTGTGTAACAGGACCTTTGATTCATATGCTTGCTGGCCTGATGGACTTCCAGGTACCACTGTCAATGTCTCTTGCCCATGGTTCTTGCCATGGTATCACAAAGGTCAGTATCACAAAGCAGTAGTGTGCTAAAATCATCATTGCCTACAGTTCTAGTTGTTATTGCCTTTTCCTGACCTATGCATGTCGACAGGCCTTTTGCCTCACTAGAACGGCATGTTCTCTTCTCTTTCCAATTTTTCATGGTGGCTAAGAGAGGTTGGCCTCTATGTTAGAAGAAACAAAAAGTCATGGATTATTAATGGCAGGTTCCAAGATCATCTTTAAAAATTACCATCCAATGTGCAAATTCACAAAAGAATTTGTAGATTTCAAAAGAGAGCAAACCTCAGTTTTAGTGTTCTTCTAATTCAGAAACAAGACAAGGGTAGATCTTCTCCAGCAAAAGATTCAACAAAAGTAAAAATATTAACATTCAAAGGGGGAATTAAACCTTCCCTTACATTTATGCTCTCCTGTCTTAAAAACCAGAGCTGTGGGGGGAAAAATGCTGAAAGATATATTTATTTTAGATGCTTTGCTGGTGATTTGGCAAAAATACACTCTTGCCTCTTGACAGTGGATCCTAGCCTTCACATGCTAGTGCTGTGGTTCAAGAAAAAATTCAGACTTGTTCTGTCAATGAAGGAATACCACACTGTAGCATCTATTTCTCAGCATGTCTGCATCTTTTCAACTCTCATCCTCTGTGTACAGATTCTTGTGAAGTAATGATACTTCACATGCTCATCAGTGGAGTTTCAGAAATTAAATGATGATCTAAGTTTTTTTTTCTGTTAATCATAATAAAGCTCTAAATATTAGTTTTTTTGTGTGTTGGCACACTTCTTTAATGTTACAGCTTGTAAATTGAACATGTTAACTCGGTCTAAAGGGTACTGTTTCTAACTGTACCATGTTGCTGTTGTCTCATTATCACTGCACACTCATGATGGTTTATATTCAAGGTGAGCTAAAGTCAAAGCATCAGGGTGTTGAGGTTGATTACAAAGCTGCATTGTTTCATTAAACGATGAATTGCAGCTGGAAAAGTATATATGTGGCCTTTGTGAAGGAATATTTGTCTAAAAGCCAAAAGGATTTTACTATGTTTGACATTGAGTTCAAAGACACAGATCCTCATGTGTCCCGTTTTGTTAGAGCAGGAGAATTTTTCCAAACCAACAAATGAAATGTACATTTAAGGTCTGTCTTCTGTTCACAAAAGAAATAAAATACTTCCCGTCTTCCAAGTAAAGTTTCAAACAAATTTCTTACCAGGCTTTTCCGTCAAAACTTTTTGAGCTGTTTCTTTGAAAATCACATCAAGGACACGGTTCTCATCCAGTGTCGTTGATACTGCGTATTAAATGGAAACAGATTTGTAATAAAAACCAAGCTATTTGTGTGTCCATGCAATTTAACCAAATTATTGAAAATGAATGAGGTGAAGTGAAACCTACAATATGTTGAATGAGAGATACCTTAAATGAAGTGTACTGTACTTTAAACTCTGAAGGTCAGATGTTTGTCAGCCCTTTCAGCACATAAAAAGTAGGTTTTATAAAGGGCCTCAATGATCCATCAAAGCAATGTTCTTTTGCTATTGAGGCATTAGTCACTTTGACGTTTATATTACTCAAGTTGTCATTGAAAGACACTCTTAACATTGATGATCACGGCAGTTTAATACTAAACAAACTTCAATGCTACTTTTGATCTACAGTAATTCAGTTCTTTCATGTCAAAGTAAGGGGAATCATCGCCGCTAAGAGGTACTTTGCTGTAGTTATCCAGGTCAAGAAAGCTTGTATGAGATCAAAATGTTAAGAACATAAAACAGTTACGCAACAAATCTAGATATTTCACTCAACTGTGAAATGTAATCTGGCGATCTAATCTCTTCGAAATTTTTACTGTGCTTGAACTGCCCACTCATTCAGAGTGTGTTTATTTCAATAAAATCTTGTAGCACCATAACAAAACAAATAAACGTTTTTCTTATCAATGAAAGCTCACACTTATTTTGACATAATTAAGCATAATTATGTCAAAATAAGTGTGAGCTAATATTACGAGTTTTGAATAGGAAGATGTGTGTTGGATCTGACCCACTTTCTCAGTGTTTTAGGCTCTTAATTTTAAGAAGGAGAGGAAGTAGTTCTTGAGTTTCCCTGTTGTGTTGACGGAGTAAACTAATAAAGGCTGCTCCTGGAGCTGGTGATTCACACACAGTTACACTAGTTTTTAAAATGCTCTTTAGTAAGTACTTAAAAACTCTTTTAAATGGTTGGTGTGATGGCATTTTCCGTACGGAGTACAAAAAGATATGGTCACAAAGCTCAATACAAAAGTACAGCACCAAATATTGCCACAATAAATTGTCCTGTTAAAGGTGGACTGAATTATTCTGCACTAATAACAGATTTTTTAAAAACACGTCTTGCGATTTGTGAAACCTTTATTCTATTTATGTCAAAGCCAAAGCCTTTGTCAACGATACACAGTTAAGGTGCGCTGAATGCAGGACAGCATAGTTTCAGGTGTGGACATTCCCACAGCACAGGAAGGTATTTTGATGCATTGCTAAAATTAATGTTTTTCTTAGTGATTTATTTTTAGACGGCAGGGAGTATAGAACAGATCCCACCCTTATACGACTTATGTGTCTTTGTGAACAGTGCAGCGGGGTCTGGTCTACATGGTCTGCAACGAAGACGGTAAATGGAGACAAAAGAATACCAGTGAATGTGAGGACGATCCCGATGAGGTGCGTGAAATCGTTGTCTTTGAATATTTAGCTCTGAACACGTTAAAAGCAGCTTACTGTGACAGATGGTCGGGAAACTGGTCTGTATGATTTGATTGAATTTGACTTAGTAACATGCCTTGAGATGACATGCATTGCGAATTGGTGCTATATGAATAAAATTTAATTGAAATTAAACTCAGACTTCTAACACAATCTAAAAAGACAGCATCTGAAATCTTCCCATCTGTTCTTATAGAAGTCTGTTCTACATTTTGCCCCCAAAATAATTTAATTAGCATTTTTGTGTGTGGCTTGAGTATGAATGTGGTAGAGATAACTGTGTTTGTGTTTCACTTGGGTTTGCAGGAGTATGGTCGCACCCTTAGCAAGCTGCGTATCATGTACACAGTGGGCTACTCTCTTTCACTTGGAGCCCTACTCCTGGCCCTGGGGATTCTCATCAGCTTCAGGTACAAAATGAATAAAACATAAAGAAGGATGAAAAGAAGATTGAAAAACTATTTCTACAAAAAAATAAATTGTAAATAAAGTACCCATGTTGAAGAACTGGAAGAATAAGAAATAAATTTGTGAGACCAAAAATAAATGCCATAAAAGAAATTATAGCATAATATTGAATTTGAAGATGATAAAGGTATAAAATTCAAGATAGAATATTTCAGAATTAAACTGATAGAAAATGATTGAAAGGAAAACATATACTGCTTTGAAAAGTAGTTGTCCCCTTACAGACTTCTGTTTTAATTTTTTGTTATACATGATGGGAAAACAATATTTAAAAACTGGAAAATGCAGGCCGAGTAAATGCATTTATTGAGAAAAATAGCTTTCCAAACCAACCTGGTGGTCCTATGTGAAAAAACAATTCCCCCCTAAACCTTATAGGAGGCTGAGATATCTGGCAAAGAGTGTTTTAAGATTGCTACAAAGGAATTTTGGCCCACTGTTCTTTGCAGACTTTTTTTACGCAAGCCCTGTTTGAGTGTATCAAGCATATGCGGTCAGTTAAGTCGAGACTTGGACTAGGCCACTCGAAGACCTATTTGTTAGAGCCATTCGGAGGGGGGTGGACTTGCTGGTGTGCTTTGTACCATTGTTCTGCTGTATGAGTTTGAGGTCACACACTGATGGCTAGATATTCTGTGTCAGGACTTTTCTGCTACAAACTATTTAAACTTCCATAAGTTACACAAAGTCATTCAGGTCTTGAAAGAGCAAAGCAACCCCAGACCATCACATTTCCACCAATGTGTTTGACTATCCATATATTCTTCTATTCTGGAATGCTATGTTGGTTTTAGACCAGATGTAACGAGACACAACTTTCAAAATATTTATCTCATCTGTACACAGTATTTTTTTAACAAGCCTTGGGGATCATCAAGATGTTTTAGTGCAAACATAAGACGGAGGTTTGTGTTCATTTTGGTTGGAAGTGATTTTTGTCTTGGAACTCTGTTATTAATGACATTTTTGTAGAGTTTATTTCTTATAGTTTAATTATAAAGACGGATCTTAACTGAGCCAGGTTGGGCCTGCAGTGCTTTAGATGTTATGTTGTAATGTGTAGACATTATATTTAACGCCTGTGTGCTGTGAACACATGGACCCATAGTCAAATTTCTTACTTGTTACACAATCCAGACAAAAAACGCTCACTCTGATTTGTGTTCTTGGCTATTCTGTGGCCTCCTAAATGAGACAAGGTTGCACTCTTGTAGTAATTTTGGTAGCCTGGCTCCTCCTGGGAAGGTTCACCACTGTTCCATGATGTCTACCTTTGTAGAAAATGGCTCTCACTGTTATTTGCTATAGAATTGCAAAGGTGAGGGAACTAAGCTCTTAACCTTTTCAGACTGATAGTTGCTGATCATTTTTTCTTCTTATTTCTGAATTTATGTAGATGGGGAATGACTTTTGAGATCTTTTAGCCTTCATGTATTCCGACAGGTAAAATTTAAGCGGTTTCTACATTCTACAGGACGGTGTAATCATGCCTGGGGGTGGCAAGTGTGGCAGGTGAAAGTCAATAAATAAAACTGTGATTAATTATACAATAATAATAATAATAATAATAATAATAATGGGAAAAGTTTTTTTTTCACATAAGACCAGGCTGGTTTGCATTACTTTGTCCCCTTGATAAGTTAAATCCTCATCTGAAAACTGATTTTCGTGTTTACTCTGGTGGCCTTTGCTTAATATTACAATTCGATTATCCAAAATCAGAAGAAAGCTAAGGAGGCAACATTTTCACAGCACCCTGGGCATGGCAAAACAAGAAAGGAGACAAGAAGAATGGTAGACAAAGGGTAAGGAGATTGAGGGAAAGCGAGATGGGTGGTAAAGGTATAGCACTGAATTTTAAATATGACACATGAAAACATCAGGATATCTCACGTGCCCAACTCTTCATTAGGAAGCTTCATTGCATGAGGAACAACATCCACATGAACTTGTTTGCTTCGTTCATCCTGAGAGCTGTGTCCATTCTGGTCAAAGACGCTGTGGTGATCCCCACGCTGGACCTAAAGAGTGACAATGCCACCCGGGCACAGACCTGGGTCAACATACCAGTAAGAACATCCACACCACGTCAAGCTCCTCTGCTGTCAGTGTTTACCATGTTCTAGAGCCCAGCAAGTTGTTTTGTATTTGTCCAATCAATGCTATTTTATAACGATGACACCTTGGGAAAAGCAGGGATTCATTTCAGAAGTGGTGAGGCATTAAGTCAGCATCAACATAAAAATATATATGATTGACACCTGTGTTAGAAATTTATCCATCCACGCATCTTCTAACACGTCTATCCCGTTGGGGTCGCGAGAGGTGCTGGTGCTTATCTCCAGCTGTCAATGGGCGAGAGGCGGGGTTCACCCTGGACAGGTCGCCAGTCTAACGCAGTGTTAGAAATCTATTGTGCAGGAAATTCACTTTTTTACCGTGGGAGTTCCCATTCAGAAATGAAACGGGAAGGTCCTCTGAAGTTTGAATTACGACTTGCATATAAAATGCAGTGAATGTTGCAAGTATTGCTACAGTTTGTGTCTCATCCAACTTGCAGCATACATAGGTCTGTTAAATATGTATTTAAATGTTTGGCTTAATTCTATTTCTTGGGGTTGTCTCTGCCTGTCCTCTTTTCCTTATCGATAATCACAATGTTCAGTTAGTTGGCTAATGCCATGTTGTTGGTTTGTATCTGGAAGATCCACAGGATTTTATCTTGGTTATTTTCCACCACCTTAGGAGGTGGTTCCCGCTTTGACCTAGAGGTCTCTAATTCGTATTCTGTACATGTGTTTCTGTACACTATATCAGCTACCTGGTTATGGCATTCCACATATTTGCTTCCTGTCAGGTGTGGCATTCCATGTATTTATTACTGCCTGCTGTGATTTACTTGATTGTTTCAGCCTGCACTGGGATCTTGCCTGGTGTGGTAAATCTGGGCCTCTGTTGCTATGCTGCTCAAGGCCTGTTCCTGCAATGCTAGGATCGGTACTTCTGTGCTGTCTTCCGGACCTGCCCTCCCTCGCCATTGGTAGGATTTGGTCATATCATCCACTTCAGCTATCTGTTGGTGCTGCACCCCATGGAGGGGTTTTTCCCCCCACAATGGTTGATCTCGCTTCTATTCTTCAAGTTTCTATTGTTTGAGACATTCACTATATGCTCTTGGAGCTTGGATGTTTCATCTTGGATAGAGGCTCTGATGCTAACTAGTCCTCTGCCTCCTTTGCATTTAGTGTATAGCTTGTGGATACTGGATCTGGGGTGGACTCTTCTATACATGTAAAGTAGCTTTCATGTTTTAACATCTGTGGTCTGAATGTCCTCTTTTGATAAACTTTTATTCAAGTGGGTTGTCTGATTACTGGAAAAAACATAGCTGTTGATTGCCCAGATCTTATTCTTGCCATTGAGCTGACTTCTCAGAACTTGCCTTACCTGTTGCAGGCATTTGGCTGCCGCTGCTTTGTTTACAGCTCCTTCAAGGCTGCCATTGGCCTGTGCTATTCCAAGCCACTCACAGCTCTAACTAAAAAACTGCAATTCTCCCTTCTGGGACTGCATTTTCCTAAATATGGATTACCTTCCCTCTCTTTGTCATCTTCTGGCTACATTTCTTTCAGCCCAAACAACATTTCAATGTCCCTGCTGTAGATCCTGGAAGTTAGGATCATTGACTTGATGGCTCACTCAATCTTAGCGCACAACTTTGTCATCCATGTGGAGGAGTTGACTGATAGTGACCCTATTTCTGAGTCAGTATTCATAGGGAGTGTTGCTGATTAGTTGGTGGAGGTTGTTCAGGCCTATGGAGAACAGCAGTTAGGACATAGCATCTCTTTGGGATTTGCCACATTTGATTGAGGATCGTGCAACTGGCTTGCAGCTGGCCTCCAGGATGGTATTCCGCAGCCCCATGGAGTTTTCAATAAAGGCTTCTAACATATCTGCAGACCCCACACCTCCCACACACAAACTAGATTATACCTTTAGGCCAATGCTACAGAGTTCTGTTTGCAAAAACTAGCTGCCAGAGATAGAGTTTCATCCCCCAGGCACAATAAACACCTTAAAGCTCGAGTAGTCAGCTACACTCCTATGAGACAGAATCAGTAAATTGCAGGTTCCCTACTCACAACCTTCCTTTTTCTTTTCTTTACATAAAAACTGTACTGTTTATACACTAAATATCTTTAAGCTGTGAGTGCTGTAACCAAAGTAACATTCCTTGATAGTGCAGGATCATAGCCGAATCAAGTTGATTCTGATTCTGAAAAGGCCTTCCTTATTAAAGGCAACAAGGCCACTTCTCTTAGCCGTCCGCCTACTTGAAACGGAGAGAAATACTTTTGTAGCTTGCATTGCAACCTGCAGTGAGCACCAAAATATTAGCAAATGCCACTTATTTTTCGACGTATAACTAGTGATAGAGTGATAGAGTGATGATGCTCTCGTGTTAGGTGCTACTTTCAGATCTGAGCCAGTCTATGCTCCTAAAATAAATTGAAGCACAGCATAAATATTGCCAATTCATGTATATTTTAGATATAGAATAGACAAGAAAAAAAGAATAAGCAGGTGCTGGAAACACTGAGTTGTATAATACATAAATGGTCCAGAACAAAACATTTAGTGATTAAAGGCCATGACTTCTATATATGCCACAGGCCTCGTGGCCTAATAAGAGGCCGATTACATATTGATTATATGTCTAGACAAATCACATCAATTATTGTAGCAAATCAACAACTATCTGCTCACTGAGCCATCTCTTTGTTCTTTTACATTTTTCCTGATTATATATATATATATATTCTTTTTAAAGGGTCTATGTCTAAATCCTTCAACATAAAGTCTGAACATTACGCAAACCAGGACGGCAACAATAAACTGTAAATAGGGTAGAACAAATCTGTTTTGCAGTAGTATGAACTTAGCTTGTCTTCCTTAATAAAGGGCAATGCCTTGTTTTAAGGATCTATATTCAAATTAAGATCACGTGAGACTATGTTTTCCTAGGTTTGTCATGATACTGAAATTTCAAACTAGATGCGATCTAAGAAAAATAATCAATACCTGATACCATTTTTGATACCACAACAACATTATTCGAAGACACGGTGTTATTTCTGGTTAAGAGAAAAAAATATGATTATTTACGATTTCACAAACTTGACTTTAACTTCTTTTTTGATTAGGGCAAAACCAATAATAAGTTGACAATACAGCCGTTGTTTAGAGAAATATATAATCTAAGCATCACTTCCTTTTTTGGCAAAACAGTTGGCAAGATAACACTTACAATAAGTGCTAATATCCATTGTGGATGTGTGTACATTTTATTCAGTCATGAATTTATGTTATTTTATTATAATTGCTCACCTTTTGTGAGCAA
Source organism: Fundulus diaphanus (assembly GCA_037039145.1). Taxonomy (NCBI): domain Eukaryota; kingdom Metazoa; phylum Chordata; class Actinopteri; order Cyprinodontiformes; family Fundulidae; genus Fundulus; species Fundulus diaphanus. Next base: position 23,014,338 of record CM073123.1, on the reverse strand, counting down.
CTGTGTGTTTCCATTTGCTTCTCAATTAGCTGCTGATACAATTAAAGGCTACTATTTGCATGGAACCGGCTCTCCGTCATAACCTGTTAGTCTCCTATAGCTGTACAACTAAAGGAAGAAGTAATGAGGGGGGCACACTGGTTTGTTTCTTTGCTGCGCTATTTATTAGCTGACCGAGCTGTCAGCTGATTAACATTTACTTGTGTTGGTTCGTAACACAGAACGTGTGGAAGCGCATCTCGATGGGGGAACTCAGACCAGCCCAATCAAACTCTCTACCTTATAATATCCCTCCACAGATAATAAGGATGTACATTCTCCTCAGAGTTATTGTTTATTTGCTGTGCAGTCTTATGAGGAAAGAAGGAAGTGCAACATACACGGTTTCACAATCAAAAACTAATAAGAACTTCAACAAATCATGTCTTCTGAACTTGAATAAGCCAATATTTTATCATTAGAATATAGGCCGCATGTCTTGACAGTAAGATAAATTTGGCAATGATTTATGTGGAAGTTTTAAAGATGTATAGATTATTTATGAGCCTATGAAATGTAACAACATCTTAGCTTTTTTTCCTGCGTCTACCTTACTTCAGACCATGTTTTATTTCAGGCAGTGATGTGGTGTCGAGGTGCCATGGTCATGATGCAGTACAGCGTAATGGCCAACAACTACTGGCTGCTGGTGGAAGGAATCTACTTGCACAGCCTCCTCGTCATCACCGTTTTCAGCGAGAAGAAATACCTCTACATTTACTTGGCCATCGGCTGGGGTCAGAAGCAAACCATCACACACACTTAGTAATACAACAGTCTTGATAGGAAACATTTTGATGTTTACTTCCTGAAGATGAAGTTATTATTAGGAGAATGTATGTGAGAAAACCTGAATGATTGATATATATATATATATATATATATATATATATATATATATATATATATATATATATATATATATATATATTACAGAACTTCAAATTACATCTCAAAACTCACTTATTTAAACTTGCTTTTCTGTAGTATGATTTTCCATATATTTCTGTGTTTTAAAAAAATGTTTTGTAAAGCATATTTGAGTACTTTGATGTACTATTATTATTTTTATTATTGATTGTATTGATATTATCATTATTATACACTTCATGAGTTCTGGTGGGTGTAGCAGGGCTTAACAAGTGGGAATCTCTGGTTCAGCTGGGAATGCTCACCATCTGAGTCCAGGTATTCACCTCAAGAACCATCCAGCATGAAAAAAACCTGGCGAGTTACAGAGGAATAACACAAATATCAATTACATTGTTCAAGCTATAACAAACAATTTAGGACATGATTTAACATCTATTTTTAATAAAACACTCACATTTACACGTACAAGACAATATAAACACATTTACATTTACACAGCAATCTCAGTAAAGTTATTGCATATGCAACAATTTACAAACAATTCATATGATTACTATCATTCACCAATAAGTTCCAAAACAGGATGAAAAACTAACCAAAAAGTAAAACACTTGCTCACCAAACTCAGTCCAACAGTATGGTGGCTCCCAGTAACACCTGGGGCTCTGAATGACTTAAGAGGGTGTTTTTTTCACTCTTTGATAACAGAAATAGGAAGTTTTTATGGTAAATAAAATATTTTAAGTATTACCTTACCGTTGAAAGTCGAATGACAAAAACGTTCAGGAAATCAGTAGGAAATGAGGGCGAGCAATTTGGCTCAATACAGCGCTATTCAAAGTCTGCAGAAAAACTGCAACAGCCGTCCATGTACTCACTGCAAGTATTTTCAGCTCAGAAAACAGCCTGCAAAAGTTGAAATGATCCGAAGCAGGGCTTGTTGTCAGCACATATCCAGTCCTTTCTCTTCTCAAAACCTCAGTCTCTTACGCATGGCAGAGCAGCGCTCTCCTTCTTATGCCAGGATGTAACTGCAAACTCAACAGACACAGAGCAGGTGGTAGCCGGCAGGCTGTCTATCTTTTCTCACCGCCATCATTTCTTAAAGAGGTGCACTCATTTTATATAACTTAGGTTACAAATAGGATTTACACATTTACTACAAACTCATTTGGGCCAGTCAATGATAGTCAGTGGGCCAGATGTTGTCCACGCACCGTAAAATACCCAGGTCTGGTCTAAAAGATAAAATGTTGAGTCAGACTGCGGACATCTGTGATGTACAGTCAGAAATAAATGTGGTATGTAAACACTGAAGAGAGAAGAAGAAAACATGGTGTTTGTCGATACCTTTGGCATCAGTTACAGGCATTAAATACCTGAATGGACAACTCAGGGACTATAAAAGATAACTGCATCTTGTATCAGGCATTTTATCTGACATTGTAACAATTGCATTAATAAATCCTCTTAAGAACAGCCAGGGGGCTCAAATGACCCTCCTGGGCTTTTTCCAACGCAGTGTGCCACTTTTTAATTGAACCCACCAATGGCTCGTACTTCATGACTTTTACCAAAATGCCTCTCTGTCGATCAATCCTGCATAAAGCTTTTTTAATAGGGCAATTGTTATCCAGCCTATAGGCTGTAAACATTAAGCTATGATTGAATGCAGATTCTTTTGAACGTAACAACTTTGAGCAAACCTGCAGAAGACAGGGGTGCTGGGTTAGTATTTGGAATTAGACTGTTTTACCTAGAAGAATATGAGTTTAATTTATAAACTCTTAAAAGCATGAGGTGGTCTTTTTAAATGTTGTGTTCTCCAGGAGGTATTGGTATATTGGCAGTTCTGGTGTTCTGTGGCGTCTCTGCATTTGGGGTCAGTGGGGCACATTACAAAAAATGAAAAACAGCACCTTACGATCCCAATCGTAACATTACATTATTCTGGGGGGAGTGTTGGCCTAGTGGTTAGAGCAGCGCGCTTGCACTCAGAGAAGGATGCAAGTACCCGGTTTGATCCCCAGTGCTGGCACTCTGGGTCCCTGAGCAAGGCAAGGCAAATTTATTTATATAGCACAATTCAGTACAGAGACAATGCAAAGTGCTTTACATGATTAAAATATAGGAATAAAAGCAAGTAGGGATAGAATGTAGAAACATAAAAAAAGAACATTTAAAAACAGTTTAACTTGAACATTCAAAGGCAATTTTAAACAAATGTGTTTTTAATCTCGATTTAAAGGAACTCAGGCTTTCCGCACTTTTACAGTTTTCTGTAAGTTTGTTCCAGATAAGTGGAGCATAGGAACTAAATGCTGCTTCTCCATGTTTGGTTCTGGTTCTAGGTATGCAGAGCAAGCTGGAGCCAGAAGACCTGAGTGGTCTGGAGGGTTGATACACTGATAACAAGTCTGTGATGTATTTAGGTGCTAAGCCATTTAGGGATTTATAGACTAACAGAAGTATTTTAAAGTCTATTCTCTGAGATACAGGGAGCCAGTGTAAGGACTTTAGAACTGGGGTTATGTGTTCTACTTTCTTAGTCTTAGTGAGGACGCGGGCAGCAGCGTTCTGGATCAGCTGCAGCTGTCTGATCCACTTTTTAGGCAGACCTGTGAAAACACCGTTGCAGTAATCTATTCACCTAAATATAAACGCATGGATTAGTTTTTCCAGATCCTGCTGAGACATTAGTCCTTTAATCCTGGAAATGTTCTTCAGGTGATAGAAAGCCGACCTTGTAATTGTCTTTAGATGCTTTTGAAGGTTCAGGTCTGAGTCCATCACTACACCCAGGTTTCGGGCCTGATTAGTGGTTTTTAGCTGAAGCAGCTGAAGCTGTGTGCTAACTTTTGATCTCTCCTCTATTGGTCCAAAAATTATTACTTCTGTTTTGTTTTTATTCAACTGAAGAAAATTTTGGCACATCCAGGCATTGATTTCTTCTAGGCATTTACTCAGTGTTTGAACTGGTTTATAGTCACCTTGTGACATGGTGATGTAGAGCTGTGTGTCGTCTGCATAGTTATGATAGCTGATGTTGTTATTTTTTATTATCTGAGCTAGAGGGAGCATGTAGATATTGAACAGGAGGGGACCCAGGATGGACCCTTGAGGAACCCCACATGTAATTTTTGTTGTCTGGGATGTAAAGTTACCTACTGACACAAAAAAGTCCCTGTCCTTTAAGTAGGATTTAAACCAGTTAAGAGCTGTACCAGAGAGGCCGACCCAGTTCTCCAGGCGCTCTAACAGAATGGAGTGATCGACAGTATCAAATGCTGCACTGAGGTCCAATAGTACCAGCACGGTGGTTTTTCCACGATCTGTATTTATATGGATGTCATTAGACCCTTAACCCCTGATTGCTCCCCGGGCGCCGCACATGGCAGCCCACTGCTCCCCAAGGTTGATGGGTTAAAAGCAGATAACAAATTTCATTGTAATGTATGTTTCAATGTATGTTTCAATGACAATAAAGATGATATTACTATTACTATTACTATTCTGGTCTAGAAAATGGTCTCTCAATGTTCTGGTCTTGGTCCTAAACTTGATCTCAACTCTCTCACAGTCGGCTCCTGTCTTGGTAAGCTCTGCTCTTGACTCGGTTTAGGGTCAGATGCTCTTGACTAACACTATAGTTCACAATCAAAAATGGCATTTCTAGTGAATTAAATTAGCATTTTTATCTCCTGATAATGGTTACTAGTGTGGTTATAGCTCCGGAGTTATCGAAGAACATGACAAACTTGATCTCAAGCTTTCACACAACCCTTCCCTCAATCTCTACATTTGATCTTCATCTTTCTCATAATTCAAATTTAGACGACCTTTAAGCCTCCTGGGCTCTTGGCTCATAATGTGTTGGTCACCTACAAGTTGCTTTTTGAAAAAAGCATCAGCATAACAAATACAGGCAATGTGTGTAATCCATATTTTCTTTTAAATGGCAAAATTACATATTTTGCCATTTAAATGCTTACCTTAACGTCTTCACACATTAGAGTGTATTTTCTCATGATTCTACCTGATAACGTGTGCTGCAGCTATTAATGCTAATTTCCCCCCCAGTTCAGCCCTTAACAACTGATTACAATTAGCTCCTCAACTTGTTTATAAAAACTCATCACTCATACTGTGTATCTTCTGTTTAATTAACATTATTCCTGACCTTCAACTCTCGCTAATCCCACACATGACGTTTACAGCTGCGGCTTCTCTTTTGTTATGACTGAATCTTTTAGGTTTCCACATTAATATTTTATAGACAGCCCACCATGATATGCCACCAGATGAGTTCAATGACAGAAGTCCTTTATCAGGTCATGGGATTTATTTGGATGTTATGCTTAAAATGCCTAATGAAAAGAAATTTTAATGAAGGGATTTATTGTGAAGGAAAACATATAGTTATTAGGCCTCTTATTAGGATAATTGTCTGCCTCAGTGATCAAACGCTGCAGCCGTTTATTCCAGCAGTGACATCAAAGCCATCGTCTGCTGTGATCTGGTGTTGTGAATATGAGCTTTAAGATCCAATAAGGACCTTAAACGCCTTGGTAGCAGGTTAATAGTCCTGCTGTTTTTATCACAAATACACCCAATTTACTTCACATCTACAAAAGCAAGACAGAAACAGTTTTTGCTCAAACCATTTGGAATAAACATATACAAGTTCTGACAGAAAGAAAACTAAGTATGCTTGCTAGTTTGTTTTTGTGTGTGTGTGTGTGTGTGTGTGTAAAGAAGAAAAAAACAAGAGACGAGGGAGACGTTTTTAATGTCAGATGTCTGTGATCAATTTACATTTAGCCAGATAAAATCTTTAAAATTATTTAAAAAAAAAACACTTGTAAGAGTAAACCGCTTTGAGTTTGATGCACATCCAAGATGTTTATTTCATTAACGCATAAATGTCAGGTCAAACTAATGGGTTATGATATGCCTATTTATACCCTAACTGTTTACATTTTTAAAGACTCTGTGGAAACCAAAACAAAAAATTATACATTTCAAATAACAGATTTGTGCCAAACACAGACCACTCCAACACATGCAAATCAAAAATGCAGTATCTGCACTTTTAACAGTTTCGTAATAGAAATGGGTTCATTGGACTGCAGTTCAGCCTCTGTTTATGTAACAGTGATGATATTATTTAAGGAATTTTATTTCTGTTTAAGGAGCTTCTGTGGGCTTCTGTGAATTACAATACAAACCCAGTGACACAAATTACTACTTTAATTGGTTAACACAATAATTATTAATTATCCCTTCGGTTGGTTTAATGTTTGAGTTTAGTTATCAGATTTTTCAATGCTCTACATTTTTGTTGGTTTAATGCAACAGATAGATTGCAAAATTGGTCTAAAATTGAGTGGAAACCAGCTAATGGCCATGTTTATTCATCTATTCAGTTGACATGATGCAAATGAGTCATTACCTGTAGCCTGACTCAGCTGTGAACCGAAACAACTGCAGATGCCCATTCCTTATTCATATTTAGAGACCTTTTAAGCATTCAAGTAAGATGAAAGCAAAAACCTTTGCCTTGAAATGTTTATCTCACAATGATGAACCAGTGTAGTGGTTTATAACTGCTTAGTGAAATTGTTAAAGAATAAATGTTAGGTTGAGCCTAAACATTTATGACCTTGCTTCTTTTCAGGTGCACCTCTCATATTTGTGTTGCCATGGATCACAGTGAAATATCTGTATGAAAACGAAGAGTAAGTACATATGATGTGAAAGATATTTCAACGTTGAAGCTTTTACTGACAGATGGTTTTTCATGGTGTACAGGATGAAAAATGTTTACAGAATCATAATAAGCTGCACTGTAATATATTCATGTGTGCTTATATGTAGGTGCTGGCAGAGGAATATTAACATGGGATATTGGTGGATTATCCGTTCTCCCATATTGTTTGCTTATCTGGTAAGTCTGTTTGTGTTACTCTGTTTCTCTATGTGGTGTACCTCCTCTTTTTTATCAGTTTACACAAGAGTGACTGCTGAATTCAATATTTAAAAAACTGTGACCTGATAGAGGTTATGTAAGAAGTGTCAGAGGTCAGACTAGAGTCAGAGGTCTTCCCTGTTTCTACTTTGGATGATGCAAGAGTTTCAAAACAGCAGCAATGGTTGGAACATTTGTTTAAAAGTTAATTGCTAATTTTCTTTTTCTCAATTTAAAAGGTGCCACAACCATGCTATTATTTATTTTATTATATTGTATTTTTTGTGAATTCATGCAGCCGCGCCTACTCTAACAGTTGGTGCTTCAGGCAACCCCCTGAACAACGTATGCCTCCTGATATTTTATATTGGGACAGTGTGACCACGGTTAACCTCTCAAAGTAACACTGATTACCTGGTGTGTATACGCTGCCAAGTCAGGGAGTCACACAAACATCAGTGAACTCTTTGTGTTGACCTGAGTGAACAAAGGTTTGAGAGTTGAGGCTATGCTTAAGACATTTTTGGGTTTCAACAAAGAAGTGCCTAAAACTCACAGGGCTTTGAAAATAACCTTTTCATGATTACACATTTTTAGCTGTCTTTACCCTTTTAGCTGATTCGAGTTATATTCATTTTCATATATAAATTCAAGATATCTATAAAGAAAATAAAGTATGAAACTGAGCACAGGGAAGATAAGAATGCAGATAAAAGTTGCCAGGAAGTAATACATTTACATGTTGAACACTGAATTAAAGTGCCAATGCCCATAGCAAGGACCATCCATAAAGTCTCTCCATCTCAAATTTGGACTCATTCAGTGAGGACATATGACAGGATTTATATATTAAGGAGAGAAAGTCAGAGGAAACATAGAAAACAGTGCCCTGGAGACCCAGGGCTTTAAAAGCTATTTGTTGTGACCCTGGTCTGCCTGTAGTTTAACACAGTGGCGAACAACAGATGTTCTGATGAAAGAAAAACTTATTCAAGAATCTACAAAATGGGTGGTGTTCAGGTAGCTGTAATTTCCATTCTGGTTCTGAGGAGCCTTAATATCTGATGTTCACAGGACTTCAGTTTCTATAAACAACTGTGTCACCAGATATTTTTTTATTAGCCAGGCATGCAATGGTGAGGAAAAATATAGTGACAGGCAATGTTAGCAACTGAAAGTTTCCCTCTAGATCAACTGAATCAGTCAGTATTTTCCTTCACAGGCTTCAGCTGAACCGAAGTAACGTGCAGGAGTTAGAATGATTAAAGGTACATAGCCATGTTAAATGCGTATTAAAAAAAAGATGTTTGATCATGATAAAATAAGGTTATATACACCAAGCGCCCATCCAGATAGTGTTCTGATGGTCCTTTTGGAGCCTAAATAGAACTCAGCAACGGGCACAATGAGCATATATAAACAGATGTGGTGCCATCTATTGGCAGTATTGCAGAACTATCAGAAAGCCAGATGACGACAACTAAATCACTACTAATTAATGCTGGACAGAGCCCCTCTGCAATGCCTCACGGTAAAGCGGCCGCGCGGTGTGATCGAAGATCAACCGTTATTAATTAAATAAACCGATCTACAGCAACTCTAAGAGCTTCATATCAGAACACCATGGAGAAAGAAAATGCCCGTTCATAAACAGAAACAGGGACACAGTATCAAGGTAAGAACCAATCAATCAATATATTTATAATGTTTGTGCTTAAGACTGGAGAGGCTAAGAAGAGCATTTCTATTACTATTATCACAGTATAAATCTCACATGAGCCTCGGCAGCTTTAGCTTCTGCTTCAGTGAACAATATCATTCATACTGTATTCCCAGCGCTATTCCAGCCTGTGTTGTTTTTTTTTTTTTACAGTGCATCTTGAACCGTTCATTGTTTCCACAATTCGCTGGGAGATGCTGTTAGCTGCGTCCTTGTTTATCCCTTGCACACATGCACTGTGTGATACTTACGTTGTTATTATAAATAAACACGGAGGGCTTTATTTACTAACAAATTGAGCAAAAACAAAGTGTAAAACACCAAAATAACTAATACGCCAGCAAGTTGTGATAATCTTTCAGAAAAACTTTGTTTGCAGTGAGTTACTAACATATAAATAAATAAAAAAAGTCAAATAACGTGGCTATGTACCTTTGACAACACTGTCTGGCATGCTACGTGAACTCTAGTGGCTACAGATAATTTCCCCACAACCCCGTCATATGGCCCTAAAACTTCACATTAAGCTAATAATACACATGATGACTGAAAAGGATGAAAAGGAAGGAAGATACTCAATCAAATGCACCTGCAGTCAAAACTTTTTGGCTCATTATACCTAATGACTGAAAGCACAAGTCCCTCCAGCAGCCAACCGTATGGAAAACCATCTATGGAGAACAGCTTGGGAGAGTGGTTGTTGATATAATTTAATAATGCAATCTATGGATGTCATATGATGTTTTTCTGCCGATCAATAGCAAATAAAAAGCTAAAACCACATAAAAAACACATCCTCTTGATAGAGACTTTCCAATCAAGATCCATAGTTGCGTCAATGGTCTGGCTGGTGACTTTGCTTAAGTTATCGACCATAGCTGACCTCAGCCTTGTGTTGCTCTTTCCTTTAGAGTCAAGAATCTGCATAAGGTATTACTTTAGTATGATATAGAATAAGACTAAATTGTAATGCAGAAACAATTGTTTATAATTCTATGGCAAGTAGTGTTTTGAACAGAAAGTTGGATAATAAATATCTGCTCTTCCACTTGGCATATTAAAGGGAGATATTTGTCTAACAAACAATCTGTTTACTGTTTACCCCAACAAGGCCCTCTTCTGTTCCACGCGATGAGTCATCCCTTCTTTTATGTTATTGCAGAAAGATGCATTATACCATCACTTACAGTATTTGCAGAAAAAAACAGTGGAAAGACTGACTGTGAAATATTTAAGTTGGTGCTGTCGACCCCTCTAGGTTTTCTGGGATGCAAGTTGTCCTTTAAGGAGTGGAGCAAAAAAGAGTTGCTAAGGACAGTCGTCCAAATGCAGCATGATCACACAATAAAGATGTTATATAGATATTCACCATTTTTATTTAACACTTTACCTTATCAAAAAACAATAAACAGATATTACATAAGTTTGTTTTAACAAGGTGAATGTTGTTCAAAACTTTCCAACTTGGATTTTTTGAAAATGCAGTTTAAATCTGTTTCTGTAAAGAGTTAGCTTACCCAATGCTGACTTCTAATAGTTTCTAAGCTGCATTATTATTTTATTCATTGGTTGACAGTATCACAACCAACAATGATTTACTGTAACAAGAACCAAATGGGAGCAACGTGAGTGTAAAACAGTCATGAAATAATAAAAAAAAACACATTCCCATGTCTTCTGGCAACCATCATAGCACTGCTGGACAGCTAATAAACACACTCTCCTATCTTAGCAAACTTTGTTTGTAAGCATGCACACACACATTTCATTACAACATACTGTACATGTTACCCAAGTTGGAGCTCCAATACCTTAAGGGGTGTATTAATTGTCTTCAGATATCGTCATGCACTTGATTATCATGTGTAGGTTTTACTGCAATACATTAATGGCAGAGAAATGGTTCCCAGGATTCCCAGAAAACTACCTCCGACTAGGAGGACAAAAATAAAACTCATCACACAAACTGATGCATTGTTATAAGTGCCCGCGTCCAAATGTTTGTTCCTTCATTTATTTCTCTCCTCAGTTTCTGCATCGTTTTTCTAATTGTTTCACTGCCTCTCATCTTATTTCAGATCAACTTCTTCATCTTCATCCGAATAATTAAAATTCTGATGTCTAAACTTAAAGCCCACCAAATGAGATACACTGACTACAAATTCAGGTGAGATGATTACTTTTTTTGTTACAAATAAATCAAGAAATAAAGATAAAAAGATGGACTTGCTAAACAGGTTTTCAATGCTCATGAGACTATGACGAAAAAGGCAAATTGGAAGGACAGTAAATCCTAAGGTACACTTCCACTGCAGGAACCTGTGTCGAATCACACATTATTGGGTAGAAATCTACCCTGAAAAATGTTCCCAGGAGGGAGGGAGGACTTTTTGGATGAACCCTGAACTAAAGGTGGTGTAACGATTTCAGCTGGAGAACCCGATATTCAGCCAGACACAGAGATACGTTAAAAAAGTTTATTGTGAGGATGCATCGTGATGGGTGAGGCAGACGAACAGAACCAGATGAATCTTGGTTGAGTTTGGCTGGGCTTGGTTGAAGTAGCAGGCAGACAGGGATGAACAGGAGATCAGAGCAGGCGGTGTAGATCAGGGAACCACCAGAACGGGAAGAGTAAACAGCAGGGACTCACGGAGAAAACAGCAGAACTACAGCACGCAGACACAGGCAACTTGGAGTACCGCTGACTGAGCACACAGGACCTGGTAGAGCAGGGTATGTCACACATGAGAAGCGAAGTGAGGTGACATTCTGGCAGGGATGAGTTGGCAGAGGCAGGTATAAGTAAGCAGGTGAACAGGTGACCAGAGTTGAATGTAATTAGTGGCAACAGGTCGAGATGATCTAGAATAGGGTGGTGGCAGGAGGCAGACTGAGCTGATAGGATAGTGGCTGGTGGCTGAGAGGTGACAGGCTAAATGAGAAAAGTCCAGAGGCAAAACAAACCCTAAATCATAACAGGTGGAGCTTCATGGTGGGAGAATGCTGAACTCCCAGCATTTTATTTCAGTCATCTACCACTTTATCCTCCACTGTAGATTCTATTTTCTGTCAACTTCAAATTGCTTGACAGAGGTTTTGGATTCAAAATACATTGGTAAATTTGTCCAATTTCAGTGGGGGTATCTAATTAAAGGAAAAGGTAGACTTCTGATTGCAGCGTCTCGATAGAGATGAAGAGAGAGTAATTCTCACTTTACTTTAACCGATAAAGTAAAATTACTTTATAGTGTTTGTTTTCTGTTATACAGATTAAAGCTATTGCAACTGCCCAAGATTGTTAAATAATCATCAATTTACATTGAGCTAACTGAACTGACCGTGTTTCAAACCCCCAGAAATGCACCAAAACAACATCATAGGAAGTTTAAATAAGGTTCAGGAACCCACTGTACAAACGTATGTTTAGTAACGAACTGTGTATTTTATTTGAGAATGTTTTTTTCCCCTATGCTATTTATCATAACAGTTTATTTTATTTTATTTCCTTTTGTCAAAATCTTTACTTGGCATACAATCTTAATTTTATCCCAAGAGGACATTTGCAGAGGCGGTTGAATTTTAAAATGACCTTTAAGCGACCTTTTTTGGTATGTGTCATACTTAAAAAGTCTTAACTGTTTTTCTTTTTCACCATCTTGTAGGCTGGCAAAATCCACGCTGACTCTTATCCCGCTGCTTGGCATTCATGCCATCCTCTTCACCTTCGTCATTGATGAGTCTGTCCCAAAGGGCTCCATGCTTCGCCTCATTCGCCTCTTCTGTGACCTCCTGCTGAACTCCTTCCAGGTCTGAGTTTAGAGACACATGTAACCTCCTTTCTGTTAATTTAAATTTTTTATAATTGTGACCTTTGTATACTTTATCTGTCTTTACCATGTGTTATCTTTGAAGCAGACAAGATCAACAAGCAATGATTTTTGTGCTTTATCTGTACGTTTAGAAACAAATCATCCAATAAACATGTATATGTGTCAGCACATTCAATTATACATGTCTATCATACAAGTGCAACCTAATGCGTTTCGATATTATTAAAAAGCTCATTTATTTCGGTTATTCAATTAAAAAAGCAGAAACTCATATTATACACAGTCATTACATGCAGTCACGTGTTTCAAATGGTTTATAAACTTTGATATTATTTGCCTGCAGCTCTGAAAATTAAAACATTACATAACATATATTGAAAGTATTTTTATGCTGATGTGGGCGCTGCACAGGAACACAGTTGCTAGCACTGTTGTCTGGGGTCTTTCTGCATGGTGTTTGCATGATTCCTGTGTCCCTGTGCATGTGTGGGTTCCGGGAGTTTTCCCAGGGGCCCGGACGGTGACCTGGCCCGACCTGTTCTGGGACCGCAAATCTGCGGGTCGCTCTTAATAAAAAACAACCCATGCCGTTTATGCAGCACACCAGGGTATATGCATGGCTGAAACTCCCACAGATTGCAGTTGTGATAGGAAAAAGACAGACCCCCCCCCCCCTCCCCACACACACACAAACGTTTTAACAAGAACCTTCAGGCTCAATATAGGAGCACAAAACACACCTGCAGGTTATAAGGTTATGCTGGTGGTGGCGTTGCCTGGGATGGTACAAAATGTCCGCCCTGCATTATTGTCCCTGTCCGCTCCTGCTTAACACCTCAGCAGAGCCACAAGGCTGGTTACCTCCATGCTACACTGCACTAGTGTTGTGTATCGTTCATGAAGATGTCGTTGCAACAAACAAATCATTTGTGTGAACAAATTAAGTTGAATCACTTCTTTAGCTGAGGCATTATTTTCTCAGTTCAGTTAATGTAAGCTCGAGCTGGTCGGGAGTGGAACTTCCGCGTTTTGTCACGTAACTCACACAAAAGCGTCTGTCACTCCAAACTAACAGCTAAAGTTGGCTTAGTACCTGTCATGATATAGAGTTTTGTTTTTGGACTGTTTGGCTGATCATTCTCCACTCCATGCTCCCTCCCTTCCCAGTCACTGTTCTCGCAGCCTGCAAGTGTTTTTCCTAGTGCCTCGTCGCTCAGCCTGCTGACCCTTTGGACCTGTTCTCACCCAGCCCTTGCTAGTTAGTTTAACTAGTGCTTGTGTGCACCACCTGGTTAAGGTTGCTCCTGGGATTTCTGTGTCTCGCTCTGCCCACGCTGGGAACACGCCAACGGCTTCTGGTCAAGTCTGTCTCTGGTTGCAACACCTGGTCAAGTCTGCTTCTACATGCATGGTCCGGTCAAATCTGTCCAGGCCTACATCATCTGGTCAGCCATTCCTGCCTGCTTGTCTCCTCTGCCAACAACTACATATTTTACAATAAACCAGACATAGTCAAAACACTATGTCTGGTTCAAATCTCAGAGCTCCCAGCTATTACAGTAACTCAAGAGTCGCCATGCTAACCTTGTAGACACACAGAGAAATGCTGCTGAAGAGTGATTCGCCAAATAGCACTGTACTGGAAATGGATCAGTATGTGTTTTGCTCGAGCTGTCACAGAGTCAAGATTCGCTAACCTATCGGACACAGAGTACTGCCACTGAGGAGTGATTTACGCGGCTGATTCATTCACTCACCTCCTGTACGGCTCAGGACATTAATCGTTTGTGCTGTGTCTTAGCCTCTTGTTGTGGCGTGAACGAACATGCAGTACATAAAACATAGTAGGAGTGGGTCTGTGCCACTTGCTCGCATTCTACAACAATGGACTGAGACATGACAGATGGACGTGATTTGGGATAGATAATGTGGTGATTTAAAAGTCATATTTAGACATGTATTTTTTACTTTTTACATTTAAGCTGACTAACTTCTGGTTGATAGGAACAAAATATTGGTCTTCCATTAGCTTTAAGCCATATTCATCCAAATTAACAGAAATAAACACTTGAAATATGACAGTGTAATGAATCTACTATATGATTTTCCATTTTTTAGCACTGAAAGATATTCAACTTTTTGATAATGTTCTAATTTATTGAAAAGCATCTATACCAGTAGCTTTCCAAAGCCCTTGCAAGATATTTTGTCCTTCTTTTATGACAATAAACATTTGAAGTTGGAGTAAGTGTTTTACTAACCAAAATGTGCATAATATAAATTGGTTGCTGTTGGATGGCCAGAAGTGTGCATTTTTCAAACTTGCATTTCCTGCTGCTTCTTGGTTTCTTTAGGTAAAAAAGAGCAATTCAATCCTTAACCAGTGTGACACTTTAAAAAGATGAAAAGTGATGTTTAAAGCTGCTTTCATTCATTGGCCCAATTACTCTGCAGTCATTGGGTGTATCAGAGCTGAGCAAGAAGCTGAGGACAGGGAGCTGGTGAACCACTTTGTGGCACGGTGTGGAAGCAATCATCTTATCCTGAATGTGGATAAAACAAGGGAGATGATTGTAGATTTCAAAAGAAACAGGAATAGGTGCAACAACTATTACCATTATGGGAGAAGAAGTGGTTGAGGAGTATAAATGCTTTGGTTTTCATCTGGACAAAAAACTAGACTGGAGAGGCAACTGTGAAGCTGTCTCCAAGAAGGGACAGAGCAGACTGTACTTCTTGAGGAAGCTTAGGTCCTTCCGTGTTTGCCACAAAATGCTGCAGATCTTCTCTGTTGGTAAGTGTGTTATTTCTTCTGCCATCATCTCTTGGAGTAGCAGTATCAGAGCAAATGACTTAAAGAAGTTCAGAAACTAATAAAGAATGCCTCCAGAGGCTCTCTCTATGGAGATGATTTTACAAAGAAGGATTTTTCATAAAATGAATAACATTATGGACAATCCTGGGCATCCTCTTCATCAGACTGTTGTACAACAACCGAATGTCTTCAGTCAGAGGCTTCTCTGGGTAAACAGTAAGACAGACCTCTACAGGAGATCCTTACTGCCTCCATTGTGAGGGGCGATCAGTTCCAGGTTAATCTACATGCAAATCTAAGCTCCAATGAGGCCTCGCCAGCAGGTCGATTAAACTTGGAACTTCACACTACTCCAGACATTTTGAATTGAGAAAGCCTCCTGGATGGGAAGCGAAACATCTTCAGCTTCAGAATAGAAGTCCAGTTGTTTTGTTTTTTAACCTTTTTTTTGGATTATTGCCTAGAGCATCTATAACCACTCTCAAAGAAACCTCCATAACATGAGTTAAAACAACATTTAATCTCTGTTTGGGATTAATATGGTAGTTTCGATTTACACTGAATTTATTTGGCACACTATTGTTATTCCTGTATGAAATGACAAAGCTATGACTGTTTGGGGTCTAATGTTCCTCAACTGATGTCTCACAGCTGATTAACTCATGATTAACTTGATTAAATCGTGCAAACACAATGCCTTCTTTAATTACTTCACAGGGTTGGTTCACTGAAGCTGTGAGTAATGTTACGGCAAAAAAGATCAGAGACTGCTGAACCTGCCACAGTAGCATATTGAGAAACCCTTAATATAACATATCTCTATTTGTTTAAAGCATTTTCATCTGTATATATTGTTAAAAGCAAATGTCCAACTTTCATTTCAGGGCCTGCTGGTTGCCATCCTATATTGCTTTGTCAATAAAGAGGTGAGGGGCTTTTGCTTTCTTGTCAGGCACACTTTAATTTGATCTTTGCTATTGTTACATTCCTTTGTATTTGTAAAGAGGAAGCTTTTTCATGATGGAAGTTCTTGCTTCAAGCATGCATCATTTCTTTTAGAACAGCTAAAAGCTATTTCCTTCTTATCTCTAAGAGGTGCAATAGCCATCTATGAATCTAAGCTTTTAAGTGCAGTCATTGGCAAATATCCTTCATCTAGTGAAGTGCTTTGTGTTGTTTTTAATCCTGTGATCCAATCGTGTCTCAGGTGCAGTCCGAGATGCTGAAAAAGTGGAAGAGGTGGAAACTGGGAAAGGACATTTATGAGGAATACCGCCACACCCATAGCCAGACACCGCATGTCAAGAGCGGGAGCATCGCCACCGGGAATCTACCTGACCTCCAAGATAACAACGCCAGTGACCCAAGCACTGAATCGCTGCGCACCAAAAAGGCCGGCAGCCATCCGTCCTGCTCAGCTGCACCTGAGGAGAACCGCAGACTGGTGGTTTCCTACAGCAACGGTACAGGAAAAGGCAGATCTGCCAAGAGTAGACAAATCCTACAGCTCACCTTCCCAGCTCAGAGAGACAGCACCAGCAGGGGCAGCACCACAACAGAGGATATCAGCTTGGGGGATCGAGTACACTACCGCTCATACCCACAGGAAGGAGATGAAACTGGTGTCTAAAGACACGATTACACATTTTTTTTAATCACTGAAACTTAGCATTTTAAGGATCACGCCACAACATAAAAACCTAAGTGGTAAACATATGCAAAAACACCCCATATAGATCATCATGTTTACTGCTTAAATGAATAAAAGGAGACCAATATAAGATTCCCATGTTTAATGTAATTCTCATTGTTTATGGAAAACAGTAAAAATGATTTAACAATTTAAAGATTGTGCAGCATGTGTGTCTCTGTCAATGCATTGCTTTTGAAGGACCAACTTTCCAGCATCAAACCATATGCTGCTGCTGTCATTGTGAGGACTGCTTGGATTAGGTGTCTTATGGTACTCAGTGGCTTTATGAATGCAGACTGCAGCAAGCACAACTCTATTTTCCATTCTCTGAAGCTATGGGAACAACCTCATTGAGGTATTCACTTGAGACAAATGAATTGTTGCACTTAATGTTGAGAGTTAAAGCTTGTCACACTGAGGGAGCCTCACGGAAATGGGTGCTTTCATTTTCCAAAAGACTTTGTGATTGTGTTGAAACAACGGTGGTTTAAAATATCCGATGCCAAATAGAAAAAACAGTTTTATTAATATAAACATTTTGCATTAGTTGGGTTTGGGATTTGGTCAGTTTTTCGAGCTGTGTTTGTTTTTTATACTAAAGGCAACCTTCTATCCATTTTTACAAACATTTTCAACTAAATCCAAATGTAAGAAAACAGGTGAATTTAAAGTATTTTCTTGTTGCATATAGGCCTATGTAATTTAATGTCCATGACTACAATCTATGATTTTGTGTTGAATCAGTGATATTCATATAAAGATTCACACTCATGACATAAAAAATGCTTTTCTTTTAAGTAAATATATTTGCTGTATCTTAAAGTGAATGTAACACTTTATTGCTATAATTGCACAGCCATTTTCTATGCACTCATACGTTTATTTTTCCATATTGTATCATTATAAGCTGTATGCACCACCAAGTAAAGACGTTAAATTTGATGAAAAGACATTCTAGTGAAGGTTTTGCACCCAGTTAAGTAATATCTGATCTGTACATTGTGATATAAAGAGCACCAGTTCAACTAAGAAAGGCTCATTTCTATTTATTTATTTTATTCTGTCTGCAGTTTGAGACAGGGCTCATATTTAATGACAGAAACAAGACGTTGTAAAATATTGAAGCATTTTTATTATGTTACGCTATAAGAAATGAGCCAGCAAGAATTTTCACTTAAAAAAAGCAGAAAACGGTTTGTGTTTTGTCTTAAGTGTTTTAATGTGGCGTATATATTGTAAATACTAGTAAGCGTATTGAACATTATAATGGTAATGAAAGGTTGGTGAAGGGGCTAATTATTATGTGTAGCGCACATGGTCAAAAAGTGACAAATTTTGATATGTTTAATTCCCATTTTGAACTGCAATCTTTTGTCAAAAGGTGTCCAAACTACACAGTTTAGGAAAAAAAAAGTTTTGTTTGAAAGCCAACTGGTTGTGTCTTATTTGTTTCTGTGAATCCAATTAAAAGACAATTCTGTCAGCAAAGAGTTGCTTCATACATCTTGTGTCTTTCTAAAAGGCTGGTTCTTCCTCAACATGCCGACTGATACATTTGTCAACTACTTTGTGGCATTTTGGTGGAGGGTAAGAAATTTGCTTCAGCAGAGTACCTCAATCCAAGCACCTCTATGTGTTTGTGAGAGTGTGCTTGTCTATTTAAGGTGCAAAGGTGCTCAAGAGGGGCAAACACAGGGAAATCTGCCTCCCCCATCCCAGGGAAGAGCAGAGATGTGCCCCAAGAAACCCTGCAACAGCCTCAACGCAGAACAGCCTCAGGAGCTGCGTCTCTGCTGGCAGCCAGGTATGCCGGAGGAGATCCAGCCATGACCCCAGGTACCCGAAGCCCAGTGGTGTCCCGCCCCTCGGCAGGGCCCCCGACAGAGCCTGGGGAGGCCCAGGCCCCGTGAAGCAGCCGTCAGGAGCGAGCCGGCATCAGCCCGAGCACCCAACCCCGGACACCAAGGACCACCAACCTACCAGTAGGCCAAGGCACGAGCCAGCAGAGGTGAGAAGGATGGGGGGATGGGATCACACAGTGGAGACCTGAGTAAAGAAGGCAGTTCAAACCCAACCTGATGAATAGACAAACAGAAAGCCACGTTCACAGTCACAATCACACACTCCCCCCCTAGTGAGTGAGTGAGGGACGGACGGACGGACGGACGGACAGACAGATACTTTGTATTAGCAGTCATGCTCTATGGATTAAGCGGGTTTCTTCCTCAAGTTTGATCCATTGTGCAAAAGGAGAGGACTTTCTCTTCTACCTTTCTACTTTACTGCTTTCTTTGCACTCATTGTGTGGCCTCTACATTTCAAACAATGTTCACACTGCTCTACACTATGTTTCTCAATTGAAACATGTTAAAATGGAGCTTCTGGGATTTTATCATCTTCCCAAATTATTAGTATTGCAGTTATTGCCATTCCAGTTTGTATTCTGCTTGTTCAAACATCCGGGCATCTCGAGCTATCTCCATGCATATGTGACGTCATTTACGTAAAGACTTATTCCACTCTGATCGGTCCCACTCCTTAGAAGGGACAAAAAAAGCCAGCCCCGGGCTTCAAAAATTGTATTTGAAATGCTAGCAAGGGTGGGGCTAAGTTGAGCTGGGCCAAATCGAGCCGGTGTAAAAAGGGCCTAATATTTGACAAATGTGTCAAGAGGAGTTGGTGTCCAGCGGATCAGGCAATGTGCAGGGAGTTGGGCTGGGTGTGATCTGGGCAACTAGAACATGGTAAATAAATCCTAAATATACTAACTGAATGCTAATAAATCACTCATCCATTACACGCTTATCGCAAGGGGTGCTGGTGCCTATGGGCAAGAGGCAGGGTACACACTGGACAGGTTGCCAGTCTGTCGCAGGGCAACACAGAGACAGACAGCACACACTCACGGAGAATTTAGAGAGGCCAAATCAACCTAACAGTCATGTTTTTAGACTGTGGGAGGAAGCCGGAGTACCTAGAGAGAACCCATGCATGCACAGGGAGAACATGCAAACTCCATGCAGAAAGGGTGGACTTGAACCCAGGACCTTCTTGCTGCAAGGCAACAGCACTACCCACTGCACCACTGTGCAGCCCGCTAATGGCTCACTATTTGATTTAGATGGAGTAAGGCTCTGTTATGGGGGTTAGAATATCTTTAATAAATGTTTTTTGTGCTTGGCAGGTTTGTAGTGTTTGTAATTTTTTTTTCTTAAATGCAGATGATTTTCCCAGTTTCACGGTAACCAGGCACATTTGGAAGTGATAAAAATGTTTTAGTACAACAGATTATAAACCAAAATGTGAAATCCTTTTCACCAAAAACACATTTGATATTGTAGCACCTACAGTGCAAAGATTTGCAAAGCATAATTACAGCAGTGTTTGCAACACAAAATTTACCCTTTCATAGATACAATACATGAACATTTAAATTCATAATTCTAACTATGGCCAAACCTAAACTAAGACAAACCATGCACACAGATAATAAATACAGCAACACCGTGTATTTAAATAAAATAAACAAGTAATTGTCAGGATTCTGTGGTTCCGTGCTCTATTAATTCTGCTCCACAGGTGGCTGCAGTTGACGGGTGGGCGTGGCCCGCACCTGCGGCTCGTTGGGACTGCTTTTTCTGGCTTAAAATGAATGCTCAGACAGCTGGAAGACGCCAGAGTGTTACCCCGTTGTGGTATGCCTAGGCCATAGACCTGTCACCTGAGCTTCGTACCTGTGAGTTTTTGAAATCCCTGTTTTGGATCTAACTTTGTCTCCTGTCTTCTCCAGTTCGTCGTGTTTTTGGATTTACTCACCTGTGTTGGATCCGTGCACTGAAGACCAGTTTCCGAATCCCTGCCTGCTCAGATTTTGCTCTGGCGTTTCCCCTCAAACTCCCTTGGTGCTACCAAGCCGGGCAAGAGACCCCCTTCCTGGATTCACCCTGGTTCTTCCAGCTGCTCCTCCTGCCTGCCGCCGCAGTGGTGCTGCTCGGGCTCCCCGCCTGTGTAACATCTGCCAGCCCTCCCGTCACTCAGCCATCTCCTTCCATCAGAGAGTTTACGGTCACAGAACTCCTCTTCCACTTATCCTCCCCGAATAGGTCCTCCCAACCAAGCGGTAAGCAGAGCAGCATCTGGAGAATTTTCCCTGGTGTTAACTCAATCCTCTTTCTTCCCGCAGTCTCCTCCGCTCTGACGTTCCGACCTCGCCTGTTGCACATATTGTGTGCATTTCCTCGTTGAGCCTCAAATAAACATCTTAGAAACTGTTTCTGTGTTCCGTCTGTGTCTGCATGTGGGCCAAACACCTTAAAACCATGACAGTAATAATAATTTCCAACAAAACATACATTTCCTTTTCATCCTGTTGGTCCACAAAATTATAAAAACTGCACTGATTGGAGAAATCATGTGGCTACTGTATCTGAAAGGGTATGGCCCTTTCATTAATGCTGGTTCTGGGACTGGACCCACATGGGTCACACCATTATACTGAAGATCAATGAAACAGGTAGAAGTCTAAAGGATTTCTAGGTCATGCCAACCCTCTTACTTCTTTGTCACATTCTTCCTGTCACATTCCTGAGCACTCTTATGTTATTCTGACTTATTTTTTCAGGTTGTGAGAGGTCATGAATGCTTCTCTGCAACATTAGGTGTGTTTAGTTCATTCATATAACATATATGGACTTCATTTCTGTGATCTTAATCAATCGTGAATAACTAATAACTATGAGCTGTGTGATTTCTAGCCGGTCTTCCGTGTACTCTGAAAGGTGTAATGCATGGTCTCTGCATAATCTACTGCATACAAGGTCTAGAGTTGTGCTTTCTTAACAAGATTATAGTAGCTGGTGTCTTGGGGTATAATTCTGATTGTGTACAAGCATGTTGTACAGTCTGTGGTGTTTAAATACAGTTGGAGACACTGAAGGTCAGAATTCTCATTATTCTTCATTTTATCCAACCTTCTGGCTCTGATGTGCCCATCATTCTTTTAAAAGGTAAAACAAATAAACAGAGCCCTGGAATATATATAATTTAAATTACTCCAATCTTAATGTTAATAGGTGAATTAAAACCTTTTTTTTTTCCTCATAAGAGGGTGTTGTAAAGCAAGTGGCCATAAGTCCATTTTCTTTTTAGCACCTGTACAATTGCAACAACATAAAAACAGGTTTACCAAAAGGATACTACAAAATAATTGTTTCTACTAAGTGAACATCACAGGGTGACCTTGAACTGACAGCAGGCAGTGGATATAATAGCAAACGACTTGGATCAATACAAATAAGCAATTTCAGAGTGATTTGTTGGCTTTCAGAAACCCAATGCTAGAAAAGTAACTTTGGACAGATTCTTACATGGCTTCTGAAGCATTTTCATCCAGTTTAATGGAGTTTTTTTTTTAACGAAAGAAAAACAACTAAACAATTCAACAACATTTGAGCTGCAAGGAATTCAATATTACACTCTAGGTTTGAGTCCGAATATAAGGTTATGTCTCGAATCGCTTTTGACCACATTTTTCCATGATAGGAGATACAAATTACCATTAGACATTTTATTTTTTCATGCCTGGACAACTTTCTACACAAAATTTGGATGCTCGCTGTAGTTTACCCCTTTGAACACAACAACATCTGTGCCACAGCCATAAGATGTGTTCAACATGATAAGAGTGAGAGGTTACTTAATGCATTAATTTGATTAACTATTTGTATAATTAAAATTTTTCGTGCAAAAGGTGCTTCCAGGTTTAGTTTTGCTCGAGCCCATGTTTTATTCTACTTAAAATGATGTCACACACCATCTCTCTGGTTTGTTTTCCAGTCTCTTGTTTACAGGGCCGGGCCGGCTGCGTGTGCATTTACGCCCATGTGAATGCCTGCCACTCAGGGCTTAGCCCCTCCTTACTCATAAATTGCCACCACCGTGTTCACCTGCAGACAATCAAGACCCATTATTACTACACAAAACACAACGTTCTTTGGCAAATAAGTTGTCAGATAAGGAAAGACACAAAATGAGGATTAATTTTGGCCTTTTTCAAGGTGGAGAGCATTTCAAGAGCAGAAGCAGCTCCAGTTTGACTCAGAGCTAGCTTTTCTCCTCTGGACAGGTGAGTAACAGCATGAAGTTTGTTTTTGTTGGTGTTACAGCCAACAGCGACACAGTGTGGCATTGTCTAAATTTACACCAGTCAAACGCAATACAATAAACAACTAGAATCACTCTGTGGGTTCCAGTCTAGTGGAACTTAAATGCGTCATTATAAAATGGCAACCTCCATAGGTAAATACGACATTATTCTTACTTGAGTAAAGTTGTTGGCTATTCCAACCACCTATGGACACGTCACTGAATGAAGAAAAAACACATTTTAAAGGTGCCATGACAACAAATTACATTTTTTCTGAGGTTTTGGGGCTATAATATGATCTGTTGTGCACCACTGTGAATGTCAAAAGTGAATACCAAAGGACCTGCTCAGGGGCAGTCAGCTTTGTTGCTTTGCTCAAATATGGTCAGATTAGAAAACAGCTTATCTTTCAATGTAAGTTATCTTTCTACATAATTTCTATTCTCCAATCAGAACACACTATCAAGCAAACGGCTTTCCCCTTCCCCTCTCCCTCCTTCCCCTAGCTGATATACCGACCGGCTAATTTAGTGGCGAGGGGCGATAGCATGTCTGACTGCTCCACTCAAGCAGAGGATGGCTACTAAAACGGGGAGCTGTCATGTCTGAGGGTGTTCAGAAACGGATGTAAGTTTCCACTTACTCCCGGAGGATGAGAGAATCAGATTGGCTGAAGTTCGTTTATGGGGAGATACCACACTATTATAACCCTGATTTGAACCGCGGTGAAGTTAGTTTAGGTTGGATATTGGATATCTGTGCCCCACGGCTTTGGCGGTCACTGCCTCCTGCTTGACCCGATTCAGGGAGGGTGATCTGGGACTGCTGCTCTCTGTCTGCTTGCTCGCCACCAAAGCTGCAGTGCTTAAATGTGCAATATCCGAACTAAAACTAACTTCACCACAGTCCAATACAATGCTGTGTTATGTTTGTCACGACTCAGCAGGGTGCGCTGTGCAGATTCTGCCGGCCCTGCCTTTCTCTCTCTGTCCGCAGGTGATTGCATTTGGCAGGTGAGCATGGTGCGCACCTGTGCCTCGTTCAGCATCATGGCTGGGAGTATTTAAGCAGTGAGCTGACAGCTGGAGGACGCCAGAGTGTTAACCTTGTGTGGTGTTAACCTTGCGTGGTACACCTCAGTTGGCCACTGTCTGCTGACAGCTCTTTCCCTGTGTTTATCCCTGTTTTCTGTCTCACTCAGGTTGCCTCACTGCCCTGGATCCCGTCCCAGGTGCTCCCTCGTGCTCTCTTGGTGTTACCAAGCCGGGCAGAGCACCCCACCGGACCTCCCTGGTTTCTCCAGCTGCTCACTGACCACTGCTCCCTCCATCGGTGCTGCTAGGACCCCGCCATAGCTCCATCTGCCTGCTCACCTATTGCTCAGTCACCTGTCACCATCATGACTTAGACTTAGACTTAGACTTAGACTTTCTTTATTGTCATTTTGTATACACAGAGTGCATACAGAACGAAATTTCGTTTTCACACAGCTCAGAAAGATTGCAGTAACTCTACAGTAGGGTGACCACCTGCTAATAAGCCCAAGGGGGGACAAGGGGTATGTTTCTGAGGGACAAAGTGGGACACTGCTTGGCGCGGCGGTGCCCCCACCTCACGGGCAGACTCACTGATAGGGGTTTACACATTTCTAGCACATACCACCTTACATGGTATATTAATAATGCCCTATTCCCATAAACATGTGTAATTGCTGATGTATGCTCAGGAATAGGCCAACCAATGTGTATTTCTTTCTAAATAAAGATTCATAATACGTTGAACATTCAATGAACAGATGCACTTCCAATTCCGATTTACTTTAGCTATTTAATTTTATTTATTTTTCATTACAATTTATTCACTTTAAATAAATTATAATTTAAAATTAAAGGATTAACAGGAATTGTAGTTGCTCTACACCACAGGAACTGTACAAAAGTCTTAACTCACGACTCCAGAGGTTCACAGAACGAGAAGGGGGAGGAAGGATGGTGAACTTGGATGTTGGTAAAGGCAGGCGCAGGAAAAAAAAACTGTTCAACATCCTGGGGACACTTTTAGGACTTTGGGGTCACCTTTAGGACTCAAACCTTTTCAAGCCAAAACATGAAGTGGGCAGAATGTTTAGATGTCCACTTATAACATCAGTTTAATCCAAAACATTACAAAATTAACTGACCAGCAATCTAATCACAACGAGCCAACAGCCAGGATGTTTCTGAATCAGACCATTCATTAGCCTACCTTCCATAAGGTCGCCGCTGCATCACTGAAGGCTTTCCCCTGGAGCCACAGCACCAGAGCGCTTCGGCCGTCTCGGTAGAGCCGGTTGATGCAGTCAGGATCCAGCAGCGTGAACGTCGGACTAGTTTTGGCTTGAACGGCCAACAGCCTCCATGAATACCAGGTTATCCTTGTTGATATTTATTAACACCGATTCAACTTTTTCACTGCGGAGGTTCGCCTCGGTAAAGTCGCACTGCCCGCACCAAGTGACGACACGAAACAGGTTAAAATGTCCTCGTACTTTATATGAGGCACTTCTTCATGTCATCCTCTCAGTCATGAATAGTTTGAAGCTGTGGCCATAGTTACTTCGTCGTTCGAAAATAAGGTGGATAGAGCGACCAACTTTTTTTTGAGAAAGCATTGATTATGCGTGACACGGTCTCAATTTGCGGGACGCATGAATTGGGCTTCAAACGCTGTGCGCGCACGCGCTACGCGGGACAGGTGGTCACCCTACTCTACAGGATACCTTGCGGTGAATTACAGTACAGGATAAAGTGCAGTGATAAATCGCAGTCACTTACAGGATAAGTTTCAATTGACTTCCGGATAAAGTGCAACAGTGAACAGTAGGCAGTTGAAATGTAAACAATGTAAAACAAATGTAAACAAATATGCAGTAAGGTGCAGCAGTGATTTAAAAGTAGACAGTTGCATTGTAGACAGTATTGCAGTACGTTTCCCGGTAAGGTGCAGCAGCAATTTTGCAGGATACAATACAATGTGCAAATGTGCAAATCAGCGAGTCGAGTGTGGTACACAGTTTTTATACTTCAGCAGTTCAGCAGTTCAACAGTCTGATGGCAGCAGGGAAGAAGCTTTTGCAGAACCTAGTGGACCTGCAGCGGATGCTGCGGAACCTCTTTCCAGAGGGCAGCAGGGAGAATAGTCTATGGTGGGGGTGCGAGGGGTCCCTGAGGATGTTACGGGCTCGAGACACACAGCGCTGCGATGAAATGTCTTTAATGGAGGGAAGAGGAGCCCCGATGATCCCTTCTGCTGTCCTCACCACTCTCCTCACGTTCTTCCAGTCGGAGGCGCTGCAGCCTCCACACCACACAGAGAGACAGCTGGTCAGAATACTCTCTATGGTGCTTCTGTAGAAGGTCGTGAGGATGGGCGGGGGCAGGTGGGCTCTCATCCTCCGCAGAAAGTACAGTCGCTTTTGTGCCCTCTTCACCAGTGACGTGGTGTTCACAGTCCAGGTGAGGTTGTCCGTGATGTGCACCCCCAGGAACTTGGTGCTGCTGACCACCTCCACCGCTGAGTTGTTGATGAGCAGTGGAGCATGGTGAGGCCGGTTTTTCCTGAAGTCGACGATGATCTCCTTCGTCTTCTCCACGTTCAGGATCAGGCTGTTGTCTCAGCACCAGCCCACCAGCTGCTCCACCTCCTCTCTGTAGTCCTGGTCGTTGTCGTCTCTGATCAGGCCCACCACCGTTGTGTCGTCTGCAAACTTCACGATGTGATTGGTGGTGGACCTGGGGACGCAGTCGTGTGTCATCAGGGTGAACAGCAGGGGGCTCAGGACGCAGCCCTGAGGGGAGCCCGTGCTGAGGGTGATGACATCAGAGGTGTTCTGTCCGACCCGGACTGACTGAGGTCTGTTGGTGAGGAAGTCTAGCAGCCAGTTTCGTAGGGGTGTGTTGAAGCCCAGATGCTCCAGTTTTCCCACCAGATGTTGTGGGATGATGGTGTTGAACGATGAACTGAAGTCCAGGAACAGCATCCGCACGTGCGTGTTCTTCTCCTCCAGGTGTGCCAGGCTCAGGTGAAGAGCGGAGGAGATGGCGTCCTCAGTGGAGCGGTTCCGTCGGTAGGCAAACTGGAACGGGTCGAGTGTTGGGGGGAGACTGGAGACGATGTGTTCCTTTACCAGCCTTTCAAAGCACTTCATCATGATGGGAGTCAGTGCAACAGGCCGGTAGTCGTTGAAACAGGTGACTTGAGGTTTCTTTGGCACCGGAATGATGGAGGCAGACTTGAAGCATGCTGGCACTATGGCTTGGTCCAGCGAGGTGTTAAAAATGTCTGTGAGGACACCAGCCAGCTGACCTGCACACTCCTTGAGCACCTGCCCAGGTATGTTGTCGGGGCCTGGGGCCTTCCGCGGGTTGACTCTCCTCAGAGTCTTCCACACGTCAGCGGTGTCAAGGCAGAGGACCTCCTCTTCCTGATGGGGAACAGCCTTCACTGCTGGTGTGAAGAGGAGAGATCTGCAATCCGTCTCTCAGCTCCACTCCCCCCTGCTAGGTTTCCCGAACGGTAAGCACACCACAAACCCCGTACAGGTTGATTCCCACGGCACAGCCTAACTCTCTGTTTCTTTTGTTCACAGAGAAATTGGTTCTGGTCTCACCTTTCAGTCAGGCGCTCGCCCGACGAGGCTCCTCCACATCACTGTATCTCTGTTTTCTTAAAACACTTTAAACTGCTTTCTGCCTCCCGATTGTGTTCTGCATGTGGGGCAAACACCTAAAAACCATGACAATGTTCATATGTTTTACTGAAGCTGTTTCCTGAACCTTTTCAAACAAACTTACTTTGGAAAAAACTTCTGTGCCAACACTAGAGGTGGTGACCACAATGTTGTCATTACCCACGAGTTTGTTGTGTGTGGTTGGGGGGGTGGCCTACCAAAAAAAAACTAAGAAGAGATTACTTTTTTTTCATGAAATTCTTTGTAGAATTGACATTTGCAGCAGTATCAGCTACATTAAATATTTTATACAGTAATTTCATGACCCCTTTAACTACACAGGCACTAAACATGCACTAGACACATACCCACACAGCGTGTGCCACAGTGAGATTTATATGCCAGCAAGAATTACAACAGCCCCCTAATATCCAAAACAGGACAAGTCTAATCATTGAATATAAACTTGAGACATGTGTTAATTCCCCCAAATGTTTTCTTTAGCTGCTACAAGTGAGAATGGGAAAATACTTTACAAACAGTGGGTTACTGTCAAGTGTAACCCAGAATTGTTACAAGAATTTGTAATTACAAATTCTGTAATATTAGTTATAGCTCTCATGTAATTCAGCCCTCAGGCACTCACTACTAAAACCAAATGTAATTAGATTCACCAACCAGAGGACACATCTATCCATCTATTAACTGTGCCTGCCTTAACCTGTAGGGAGAGGTACAGCAACCCTGTACAGGTGTTCTCCATCCCAAAGCAAAAATAATCAGAGAAAATTTCAATCAAAGAAACATATACAATAAAAATAAATTTTTAGTTGAAGCAATTGTTACGGCTGAATTTGAGTTTACTTAAATGCATGATAGTCAAATATTCAGAAATTCTCATCTTCAATTTCCTGGAGGATGTGAAAGCAAAGCTTTGACGGAGCAGAGATGGAGCAGCCTTCCATGAGTCCCACCTTCTAAAGCAAAGGCCAATGTGATTATTGAATAAATTATTAACCATGGAGTCTGAGTGAGTATATAAAACCTAAATCTAATTTTACTCAAAATATCTTCTGACCTTTAGCAACTGGAATTGAAAAATATAAAGCTTGAAATTACAGTCCTGATCATTTCCTATGTGTACGTGTTGGATTCCTGAGGTCCCCCAGGTTCTCCTTCTCAGTCTCGATAGCATACCTGACTTCCTGTAAGTTCAAACTGAATAGGAAGTTGCATAAATATGCCGCACAAGTTAGAACATCTAATTTTAGAGTCAGGACAAAGACACTGCAAGGAGCCCAGTCTGACTGAGATCAATCACATCTGACAGCTCCATTGTGGAAAGCACTTAAGTTCTAAAACAGACAAATGTTGGCTGAGGTTTACAGAGCCACCAAACTGAAGGAAGAGGAAAAAACACTGTTCACATCTGTGCAAGCACAGGGAGAGATTATGGGTGGAGTGTCGATATTACATAAATACGCTGACACACCTAGTGAGCACAATACAATCAGGTCAGTGATATTAATCAAACATGCCAGAATGGGATTACAACTATTTCCCCTGAGCGCAGTGGTCACAGAGAAAGAGTAAATCACAATCACAATGTGATGGGTTTCCTTTCACTTTAAGGAAATAACTTTAAGGAAATAGTTTTCAGCCGTAATCAGCGGACAAACCACAGACTTTGCTTTTCTCTGTTGTGGTTCAGTTCAGCTTTGGACATTACAGCCACAGCAGCTTAATCAGCAAAGACAGCAAACACTTAATGCCAACACCAAGCTCCCACCCTTTACTCAATAAAGATTATTCAAAGAGGATGGCTATCTTGTTGGTATTGATGAAAACAAGTAGGAAATTGGAAATGGGACTTTAGGCTGTAATGGTTATATTCTCAATAGACAGTTTATTTGTTTCACATCAAATTACAACATTTTGTCTATTTTAAAAAACTCGTGCTAATTTAAAAGTTTTGTATCTTTTAGAAAAGTTGTGATACTAAAGAACTGACTATTTTTTGACGCGCATATAATTTACACTCGTGGAAAACTAACAGAGGTCTTAAATGTAGGGTGGACGATATTTCTGAAGATGTTGGTAAGAAACACCCAATATCCTTTCTAAATAACTGCGCATGCGCAAAACTATCTTACATACTCTTCCACTTCTCAGGATGAAAAAAATCCCCCAAATACAATCTGGTCTTATTTATTTCTTCTAATGCCTTCCTCTTCTCCTCTAAAAGTGCATAATCGCAGCCACCATGAGGAAACTAGTAAGGAACGAACACACACATTGGCATTATTTGAGCACGTCATAATGATTGATATGTGGAACAACCAATAGATAACGTGATCCCCCCAGAACTTGAAGC
Organism: Fundulus diaphanus; assembly: GCA_037039145.1. NCBI lineage: Eukaryota > Metazoa > Chordata > Actinopteri > Cyprinodontiformes > Fundulidae > Fundulus > Fundulus diaphanus. Next base: position 22,984,170 of record CM073123.1, on the reverse strand, counting down.
CAAAAGACGATAGTCCACTATACCTTTAAAGCTTGTGTGAATAGAAATATGCTGCACCTATTTCAATAGACTTTTGATTTCTAGTCATATAATAAATTGAGGCTTGTTTGTCAGAATAAAGCTATGTTATGAAAATGAAGACTTTTTCGTGGCACTATTGGCCATTTTATTTCAAAGTTGGCTGAAAGGAACTGGGGTTTAGAAAGAGGTGAAAGACAAACTGCAAGGGTCCACAGACCAGGACTTGAACCCAGGGAGGGCTGCGGTGAGGACTGAGGCCTCCGTACATGGTTCTGGCGCTCTTCCCCTGCGGCACCACCATGCCCCATGAAAATAACAACTTTTAAGCAGGTATTAAACATACTTTTAAATAAGCCCATATTTCTGTTTTAAAATGTCTTTTTTATTGGTCTGGTATAATTTTCTAATCCTAAATGTATTGATTTTGTTAGCTGTAAGTGCAAAAATCCGGAAAATAACAGAAAAGGGCTGGAAAAAAAATCTGTCTTTGTCTTGCATGAGATTGTGGTCTTATGTCGACAATAGTGTTAGGCAAGTTTGCTATTGGAAGATTTTCTTTGAATGCACCTCTGAGTTATTGCTGAATAACCCTAATCTAGTGTTTATCAGTTGATAGATAAAAAGATAAAAAGATGAAAAATACAAAAGCTGTACAGTCATTTGGTAATTTACCTGAAACCCTTCAGCTGTTAAAACTGGAGTGCTGCTATAAAAGCATTAAAAGAGCTGGAGAGGAAAAGAAAGAAGATGGTGCTCTACAGATGGATCAAGCAGAATTAATAATTAATACTTTATCCTTTTATAATGGCTTAAAGTGTTTGCATCAGAAATGTGGAGCTCTAAAATAGTGTAAATTCAGTAAAATATCTGCCCCTGTCATGGTGGAGGGTTTTTGTTCTGTGATCCAAATGGATGGACAAACTAAGAAGTAAAGTTGAGATTTAATGTACAACACAAATATTATTTGAATCTATTTGAGAAATTAATGTTCTTAAGCATCAGATAAATGATTTGAGGAAGACGACAGTGTGTATAAAGATGCGCTGAGAAATTTTATTGGAACGGTTATCATTAAAGTTTCAGAATATTTGTGTGGTGATTTTTACTGGTGCAGAGAAAAAGTCATAGAACCGACGGTGTCTATGGCTAATGTTGATCATCATTTCCTTTGCTGATCCCAACTGGATTGTTGAACAAGGCAGACAGGCAGGTGCTTGGGTAGATGTATAAGATCAGCAGTGAATTTGCAGCGGATTGCCGTGAATTTCCCTGGTAAAGGTGGTCACAACCAGCAAGTGACTTGAGGGATGTTGCTGTTTTAGTTTACAAGGAGGTGCAAAGAAAGCACAAAGGGCATTGCAACTAGTTTTGCCAGAACTATGTAACTGCAAGCAAATTGTACAATCTGGCCCCACTTTAGAGTCCTACTAGTCCTTTTAAAGGTGCATAGCCACGTAATTGTACTATATATATATATATATATATATATATATATATATATATATATATATATATATATATATATATATATATATATATGTGTGTGTATATGTGTGTGTGTGTTTGTGTTGCAGTAGCTCACTCTGGTTGCATACAAAGTTTTTATGTAAAAATGATCACGCCCTGCTTCCGTGTTAGTTGCTATGTTGGTGTTTTATGCTTTGTTTTTGCTCAGTTTGTCAGTAAATAAAGATTTTTTTTGTTTATTTGCGATATTAACATATTCTACATGTGCAGCAGGGATTAAGACAAGGAAGCGGCTAACGGCCATTAGTATCTCCCAGCGAAATTTTGAAGAATGGTCCAAGATTCAGTGAAAAAAGCACGAAAAACAAATTATTCGAAGAGGGAAAAGACTGGAATGTCATTGGGAATACAGTATGAATGTTGTTGTTCACTGAAGCGGATACTAAAGCCGCCAATTGCTCACATGTGACCGCAGAGTTGACTGACATGAGTAAATGTTCTGATTTGAGGCTCTTAAAGTTGCTGTAGATCAGTGTATTTAATTAATAACGGTTAGTCTTTGATCACGCCGAGCTGCTGCTTTATTGCGAGGTATTACAGAGGGTCAGGCCCGATCCGACATTATTCACAATTGATTTATAAATTAAGCAAACTGGCATTATGGTATTTTTGCGATACTGTCGCTAAAGGTCACCACGTCTGTTTATATTTGTTAATCGAGCCCGAGAGCAAATTCGGCTCAGATAGGGCTATCAAAACACTATCAAGATGGAGGTTTGGTGTATATAACCTTATTTTATCATGATCAAACAGTTTTTGGTCTTTTTTATAAGCATATTACGTGGTATATATTACTATATATCTTTAAACTTTGGAAAAAGCACTGCAGAAGCAGCTTGACCCTCGCAGAGATTGAGTTGCAAACGAAGGGAGAGAGAGGCAGAAGAAGACAGAACATGAAAACCACCCCGGGATCATGACAGCCACATGAAATCTAGAGTCACTGGGTTCAGCTTGTCCAGATCCTTAAAATTTAAATAAAAGTAACATGGACAAATACCTGCGACATTTTTAAATTTCTTTAATTCGATTTCTTTATGGTTTCTTTTAGTGATAATATTTGAAGAATTTACTGTGACAGTAAATTCTAATAATCTAATAATTTTAGTCTGGAATTACTTAAACATAATATCTTATCTGAAAGATAAATGAACAATTTTCAGGCTGTGCTAGCCCTCCAATGTTTCAATATCCTGCTTGCCTTTAAACAGACTCCTTACACTTTACTAAGCACATTGAAAACACATTGCTTCATAAACCATGTGCCTCCTAGCCATGTTTTGCATTATTTGAATAATTTCTTCAGAGCTTTGACACATATCTACCACTGCTTAATTTGACAATTTCAGCAAAAACATTGTTTAGATATTTTTAGTAAAAGTAGGCAATAGAATTTTGAATTTTTATAAATATTTTGTAAAAAAAAAATTTTTCATTCATCATTCAAGAGAGGTTATGCTTAATTAAAGCCTAAATGCTTTCCAATAATTCCCCTCAGAACAAGCTTTCTAACATATAAATTGAGACAAACTGTTCTTTTTTGCTATCCCTCTCAGTTCTATGTTAAGTACTTTGAACTACAGACCTAAAATCTTGGGGTTTCATTTACAACACTTGAGCAGTGGCTCTGCCTCTGCGGGTGAACTTTTCCTATCAACTGTTCTCTCGTCCGTATTTATCCCCGATGAGTTCACTTTGCTTCAACAGCACAGCTCAACTGTATGATGTATTGTCCTTATTACCTGATCCTGAGCTGCTGCTGCAGAATTAGATGATTGATGGCTCATTAATTTGCAATGTGTGCAACAGCTTCAAATGAATACGGGGACAAATGTAGGTTTCTTTGACATTCGTCTCAGACTTTCATAAAAGCTAATAACGTGCCAGCGCATCTGTCAGAATCATTTCGGTACTGTATGCTTTTTTTCAAAGTACAACTACTATTTGTCTTAAACACTCTTGTTGAAATAGATGGCTAGCACTTTGTTTCATAGATGAATTTGACATGAAAGGTTAAGATAAAGAGTAATGGGACGTTAAACTTTGGATAAACACATAACCTAAGCAAATGAGTGAAAATACACATTTTACACTTTTGTGTTCATTGTAACCACATCTTTCATTATCGGATATTTTTCCTCCAAAACCTGTACTGCTGTTCTCCACCAACAGCTCACATATTTCTAGCCACCTAATTGGCACCCAGGTGCAAGCCAGGATCTTCGTGCAATATTCAGAGCAAATCAGATTATCATATCCTTCAGTAGAACAAATACAAAGTATTAGTTGGATGCACCAGCTGAAAGACAGCTCATTGCTTTAGGGAAATCTACTGAGTTTCATAACTCAGATTTCTCATAACAATGTAGAAGGATATTCATCCAGTACTGACAAATTCAAAAGTCCAATGAACTGATCATACCATGGCACAAGTCAGGGTTTCCTATTTTTAGATGTTGAAAGTTTAGGTTTGGTCATCTTATGGGTTGAGCAAACATCAAGTAATGGGAAGTGCAGCTCTTTTCTTTAACTTTGCTCATTTAGGTGAACTGACTCTTGCAGCTCCAGGGCTCTCCAATGAGAATCACTCTGAACAAATTTAGTAATAACAAATGGCTTCAATTTTTTAATACCTATTTTTATGCATTTTCTGTCCCAAGGAGCTTGACTGGCTAAGGAGTCTCCTCATCTACAGGAGTGGTATCTGATGGGTTTGGCCAAGGCGCTAACCTGACTCTCGCCAGATGGATGTAGTTCCGTTGAGCTCCACACATCCATCTAGAACTGCTCCCATTGGGAGGGATTTCAATACCACATAAAATGGATGAGCAGGATTTTCGTAGATGTACGTATCAGAGAAGCAACTGTTTGGATTCATACAATAATGGCGGCTTGCAGCGAGGAAGCATGGGTTACCAGACGTCCCAGAATCCCCATTTTTGTAATGATCCTGGCACTGGGGCTGATCTTATTTGCAATCAGCACACCTGCTCAGACTCCACCCTGCCTGCAATGAGACTCGACCTGGTTTCTCCTGCATAAAAGCTCCGCCCTTGTCAGCCTCCAGTGCCAGAACATCTCGAGCCAACCCGGTTAGAACTTCCAGCAACTTTCTCGATAACCTGTCTGCCTGTCTGTTGCCCGACCTGTCTTTGCCCTAGTCTCTGAGCCTGCCTTATCCCTTTCTGGATTTTGTCTGCCTGCCTGAGTCCTGTTTGTCAGCCTCTGGACCCTGGATTGTCCACCCGTGTTTCTGACCCTGCCGGCCCGTGAGTACTGGAATCTGCCTGTCCCCTTTAACTGACTGTGTTTTGTGGATGCTGGACCTGGAACTGGACCTGGACCCCTCTCTTGGATTTCCCCTTGGAACTGCCGCTGAATATATTGGCCTCCCCGTGATCAGACCCGGACTGCCCCTGGATTAACGCCCCTGGAAATCCCCGCACGTCTTCAGCCTCGCTCTGGAGCGAGTTCGTCCGAACAAGCCAGCTCCCTGTCAGGTTAGTGGCCTAGCTTCTAGCTCGTATCTCGTCTGCCTCTGCTGGTCACTAACCTGTTCCTTTGCCTTCAGGAGTTGCCAGCCAGTGAGCACGAGCAGCGCGTCCTGAGAGCCCACGCTTCCCCTCCCTTTAAATAAAATCAGCTCAAGAGTCACTGACCTGTTTCGGGTTGTCTTTGGGTCCGTCGTCAGTTATTACAATTTTATTTTTGCCAAATTACAACAAACACACAAAATTAAGGAAAAGATTGCAAATTGTCTGATAGTAATCTAAACGTTTAACCACCATTTGATGACCAGGGTGTCCCCAGAAGATAACTGCTTTTTAAAATCACTAATCACCGCCCTCGTCCTTTGGTTTATATAAACATTGTCACATTTTCAGAGAAATGAGGCCACAAAGACTTTGTGTTTGTTTAGTGACAGATTTGTCTGTTTACAATGTTCTTCAGATTTCTGTTTAGAGCAGTAGAAGTAAACATTGGAAATAGTGGCCCATATGTCCTATGAAAAAGCATATGCATGTGTCTGCTTTGTTTTGAAGGGTTGTTTCACAAGATGTCCCTCTGATGGGGTTGGAGAATGCATTTTCTTTAGTAAGACCTGAAAGCCAAGGTTGCACACTGGGCCCAAGCAAGCAAATCAAACCCTCTCCTTTGATCTTCAAGACAGGATAGACATTAATGTTGCTGTTTTAAATGAATCCTTTTAAACATATTTTAATGCAGTTATAGTTACAATAAAAGCTATACCTTACTGAAATAAAACACTTAAATATTAGTAGCCTTATTTTTCTTGTTCATTTGAGTCATCTGTGGTCATTGCCATACTAGGGTTCCCCTTGTTGTGTAAGTCTTTTGATTAAAAATACATCCATCTAACATGCACCTTCCAATGTCTGTAATGGATTTGTTTCTGAGAACCTGATATTCAAGCCTGACACAGAGGTTGCTTTCAAAATGTTTATTTTAAAAGGGAGAAGGTAATATGAATGGCAGACAGGACTGGTTGACCAGGGCAGGAACAGACAGCAGCAGGCTGACCAGGTGATGCAGAAAGGACCAGACTAGATCAGGAGCAGGGGTTGCATGCAGAACCAGACTGACCACGAGTTGCTGGCAGAATCAGACTTGACTATGAGCTGCATGCTGAAGCAGACCTGACCATGAGCTGTATGCTGAAGCAGACCCGAACATAGCTGTATGCTGATGCAGACTTGAGCAGAAGCTGTAGATGAGTTCCCAATGAGGCAGACCGAGGAACAAAGAATCCAGAAGAGACCTTTACCAGGCGCTGCACACAAGCACCAGTTAAACAAAATAGAGTGGGCAGGGCGTGAGCAGGTCCAGGAACTAAACAGCGAGAGCGACAAGAAAACACTGGGGAACAATACATGCAGGCAGCGGGACAAGATGAGACATTCTGGCAGGGAGTGGTTGGATGAGGCCTGCATAAGTAGGCAGAGTGACAGGTGAGCAGTGACTCTAATCAGTCGCAGCAGGTGGAACTGGTTATGGTGCTGAATGGTGACTGGTGGCTGCTGGCTGAGAGGAGTGGAGCATGGAGTGGAATAATCATCCATCCATCCATCCATCCATCCATTTTCTTACTCGCTTTATCCCTCATGGGGTCGCGAGGGGTGCTGGTGCCTATCTCCAGCATTTCGTGGAATAATCAGTCCAGAATAATCCAAACAGTCCAAAATCATGACAATGTCCTGTTGCCGCTTTGGTACTTCAATTCAAATAGAAATGTATTTATTCAAATAAATTTACCTTGCATAGATAGTTGCACACTATCCGGCAGAATGTAAATGTAACGTGTGCAATTCCAGTATTTTGATTGGACGACCCGAGCTTGGGGCCATAGTATTTGTGCCCCACAGCTTTTTACTGAGAGCGTGTTGGGCATGCGCCCTGTGATTTCTGGTACTTATTATTTAGACAAACGTTACTGGGCCGGCCCCAATATCAAGGTGCCTCAGGAGGATTTAGCCTACTAAGCTTGTCAGTATTCTGGCAGACTTAGATATATAGACACAATTGTTTCTAACATAATTTTATTGGTAAGGGAATCTGTCTTTTTTACAATATTACTCTATAAAGAACGTCATGTCCCACTGATTATTGCGTACACAGAGCTCCACAGTGACTTTTGGTGGGGCCTGGCACCAGTGGCCCAAAACGCAGAGACACCACAGCTGTTTGGTTGTTGGCCTGTGATTTCTTGTTACCACCACTTGCTGTACTGAAGGTGAAGTGCAGTTTTTGTCACAACTTCGCTATTCATAAGTTAGGCTGCTTTAAATAAATGACCCACTGCAAATGGAAACACTCCTACTTAAGATAGTGAATAATTGTGTAGTAAAAGGAAAAAAATAATTAGTTTACAAAATTATTCACAAATAAAAATGAAATGTTTAGTGTGCATGTAATAATGCTGTGTGTGTGCTTTTGGTGCCAACACATCTCTCCTGCCTTCTCCCTGCTCAGTCTCACTTAGTTCATGTGTGCTATGCCTGATTGCCTTGCAGTTTCACCTGTACCCTGCCCTAACATAAAATTATCGACTCCCTTGTGCCAGTATAAGTCCATTGTTGCTTTTCTATTTTCTGTAGTGCTTTGTTATCAACCTTGTTCCACGACCACGGATTTACCCCTTTGCTTTGCCCATGCCGGATCTATATTGCTCATCCATGTATAAAGTTTGCCTATACACACAAAAAAAATCTGTGACCCAATGTTTCACACAACAGGATCTATAAAAATGAACGTTGCATGAATGTGTGCAGAAATCCATGCAAACTTTTTCTCTAACGGGGAAAATGTGTGCCAGCCACACAAACGTTTTCAGTCGACAATAACGACCCACAAAGTACTAAAACTCAAACCCAAATACATATAATGAGTTAAAACCCAAATACATTGAAATATAACTCCATTCAGTTTTATTACAAACCCAATGATATTTTATGAGTTTGAGCTTTTATGGTCTAAACCTATACAAAGAAACTGAATCACATTTACCCTCATATAATAATCTTACACATCTCAAACAATAATGGAATAAATCAGAATCAAATGTAAACTTTAAATATTCCTCTATTTTTGTCACGTGTTGATGTAAATGCAAATCGGTTTGTGTATTTATAAGGTGAAAAAGGTGTACACTATCCCATATGATGATGGTGCATAAAGTTGCAGGTAAATTGTGGAATGATAGCAGCGTTGGCACTGCTGGAGGACATCGCCGATGGAAGAATGTTAGAGGAAATGTGTCTTCAGAGGTTCTACTGACCTGCTGGCACATTACGATGAGTGGCTTATTAGCCTGTTCAGATAGCCCAGGGAAATTATTTTTAAACTAACCCTAGTGTTGCAGAAGGGAAACCAGGAGGGACTATGCATCACCGGTGCTATTCCTAGTTTTAACTAGCTGCAGTCTTTACAACTGGAGCTTTTCAGAGGGAGCTGACTGACAGGTCTGGTATTTCACAGTCATACCTGAACTGCCTAATGCCAGCCATATGTTGTTCAGATGCATAAATTCCCTGAACTGTGGCTCTCATTTGCAGCAAGGAGCTGATTTCATGAGTAACCAGAGCTATGACTGCACTCATATCGCTATAATGGCACCATCTGTAAACGAATTCACTTTTGTTTATAGAAAGCATTTTCATTTATTATATGTTCAACCTACTTGTTATGCGCAAATGTCTCACTGTACCGTTACGTTGGCCTGCTCATCTCAGGATTCCTCTTTACTTTCATACTGATTATACCTATTCTCAATATAATAGTTGTGTTGTGAACAAAATAGGAGAAGGCTCCGTGTGTGATGGATGACTTAATGTGTGTAGATAAACTCTCTGTCTGACACTTACCATGGTTATTTGGATATGTGATGGGTGCCTTCCGGGTATCTATACTGATTTACATATGTATTTAAGGGCGGGGACAGGATGGCCCAAGCTACACATGCAGCATAATATCCCAGATATTAGAATGTATAAAGGAAAGGTGTACACTGACATTTCTACTCTCAGTTTTATACATCTGAATTTTTTGTGTGCCTCAACTTTCTAAATGTATCACCAACAACAACCTTTAGTACGGAAGCTGCATACCCTTTTATGCATGAGGCCCCAGATATCTGTGCACTGACTCTTACTTTGCCTCTCGAGTACCAATTCTCGCCAAAACCCTCTGATAGGTATTGCCTCATTATACCTCGCTTTTGGCTGCTGGATAACGGATCTTTTTAAAAGTATTTATTAGTGTCTGTATCACTTCTGGTATCAGTCTCACAGACTGAAGAGGAGTGCTCAATTGATCCTGCAGCCTAACACTCACACCCCACGTGACCGGGATGAGTATGTGCTCCCAATTGTCCACCTACCGTATTTTTCGTACCTTAAGGCGCACCGTGAATTAACATGTCTATGTGTGTCTTTGTCCACACATAAGGTGCACCGGATTATATTGGGAAATATTTTCCCAAGTGTGTAATATCACTCCGCCCCTTCACGTACACAGCTCTCTATCCGTCTTTGTCGGGAGGACAAAGCAGTTGAATGACACTGCCCTGTTTCTAACATAAGGCCAAAATAAACGTAACTTTTATATCAAATTAACTTACTAGGTTTATTGTTGCTAGCATGTACTCCGGGCGCGGGCTGCCTAAAGGCTCCCACATACTTGGGCGTACTGTGCGCATACTATGAGCTGCTCTGACTCCATGCTGACTCTCCGCGAACGTTTTACCCTTCATAGTCGAGCGTGCTATTGCCTACATTTCTTGTGGCAAACTTTCTGCCAGTGGGACGAAGCGGCGGAACGGATGGTAAAATGTGTGATTAGCTAGCTGAGCACCTAGAGACATTTCTTTTCCAGCAGGCTCCCACCTGTCAGTGAGAACAGAGAGGGACTGTGATGCTGCGTGTCCTTGTGACCGCCTGCTTGGAGCAGCTCAGTGTGTTATGAAACAGTTTGATGTAAAGACTTCTTGCCTCCGAGAAGTTTATAGTGTGACACATACCTGTATGCGCATAGTACACCTCGAGTACACGCAGATCTCCACGGAGTGAACTACACCCGAGTATGTGGGGGCCTTTACATGAATGCACTTCTAGTTTCGACATTACAGTCAGGCAGTCTTGTAGACAGCTCAGGGGTCTGATCAGGTAATGACACAGTGTACCGTAATGCTCCTAACATCCATTGAGCAGAGTGGCTTTGTTGCTAACCAAAGTCATACTTACACATTTTAACAGATTTTTGAGCGCATTGTACCACATAAAATTGGTCAGTAATCATATATAAGGCGCACGGGATTATAAGGCGCACCATAAATTTTTGAGAAAAGTGAAGGATTTTAAGTGCGCCTTATAGTCCAAAATATACGGTACTCTGATGTCACTGCAACTGCTCCTCCTGAGCTGTTTTATTGATTTTTCTTTATTAATTCTGAATCAATTAATCTTTTTTTCATTGTAACTTACTCCCCTGTGTTGTGATTCAGTTTTGGGGTCCTCTATGTAATTTGTGACAACGCATTTGTGTTTAGCCATTTGGAACCAATATGAGGAGAATTCGTCTTAGCGTTGGCATTGGAAGTCAAATTCCTTGCTTGTACCTACAATCTTGGTGAATAAAGTTTATTCTAATTTACACAACCTTAAAACAACACTTTTCTATTTAAAGGTTTAACCTGCTTTATATTCTCTAACGCATTCCCACTTCCCACCCTTGCTTTGCCAAAGAATTAAACAAGGGGGATTACTGTGTGTTAAAAATTTGGATTAATTGTGCTATTTCAGTGTACTGTATTTTGTTTCTACTTATATTAGTTAAATAGCTTCAGCAACAATTACTTACTTCACTTCTTTCAATTATCTCACAATGCCGACATTTCAAGTGTATCCCCCTTAAAGATTAAAAATTGTGCTTTGATCTGAGGTTTCGGCCACAATACATTTTTTTGCTAAACAAAGGAGCTAAAAAGGCCAGCTAAATCAATGCATATTAATCTCACAGTTGGACATGCATGCATACTTACCTGGGAGATGAGGATTCTCCCAACACACTGTCAGATCAAACCACAAAAACATTGCTGTCACAATTTAGGTTTTTGTTTGCTTATTTTGGACTTTTTTTTGGATCAGCCTTCACCTCTAAGCCATAATTCCAATCAGCTCAGTCTCCCTCCAGCCACCACTCTGCTCTAGATCAGCTCCACCTGTTACCACTAATTACAGCTGACTATGCTCACCTGTTCACCTGCCTACATATACCTGCCTCAGCCAAATCACCCCTGCCAGAACGTGTCATCTTGTCTCGTGTGATGTGCTTTGATGCTACCAGTTCATGTGTGCGCTAAGCCAGCTGGACTCTTCTGTTCCCTTCACTGAAGAAAGTTGCCTGTGTCTGCATGCTGCAGTTCTGCCTGTTTCTCTGTGGGTTCCAGCTGATCGTTCTGGTGGTTTTCCAGTCCACATCGCCTGTTCTGGTCTGTCACCACCTGCATCTTCTTGTCTCCTGCTCATCCCTGCCTGCCTGCACCTTCAGCCAATACTCATCTGTCAAGTCTGGATTTGCTTGCCTGGCTCACCTGCCACGAGTCATCCCCTGCAATAAACCTTTTAAATCGTAACTCTGTGTGTTGTGGAATATCGGGTTCACCAGCGTCATCCATTACAATAGCCCATTATCATAATTATGGCCATTAGGAAGGCAACAAAACACAAAATTAACATTTAATTCATAACCAAGCTAAAGGCACGATGAAATTTATTGCATGATAAAATGTGCATTTAAGTCGTTTTTGTATTTAGTATAATCCCTGCTGCCTCTTATATATCCTTCAAACAGTCACTGCTCCCAGCCTTAATTTTTGTTCTACTTTTTTTTTTCTGTATCTCAGAAACTGTAGACAAAGACATTCAAAACATCCCCGGGCGTACAACGTGACTGTCTTCCATCAGATGCTGAGAAAACATCAGGAAATGAGATAATGTTCTTTGTCTTTTAAATTGTACACATGCACACAAATCTGTCAGTCACAAACACCAATGCACATCCTTCAACATTTCAATGCTGAGACTTCAAAGTGGCATTCTTACATCATTCAGGCTCATGAACATTAATTATTCACTGTTATTAGTACCCCACAGTAATAATAAACCAACTGGCTTAAAGCACCTCCAAAATAAGCCATTAAACACACTGTTTTTATTTCTTCTTTTTTTCCCCTCTTTTTTCTTTTTACAAATCTAGAGTATATTTATTGATTTTAATCACCTGATTTTATTTTCCTTCTTTTTGCTTTGTATTCTGTGTTCATGTTTCATATCATCAAACTGCTAATTTTGCTCTCAATTTCTTCTTTGCTTCTTTTAGTGCCAAATATTGACAGCAGCCTTCCTTTTTACCAAGACTTTTTAGTCTCTTAAACATTTTTCAGTGAAAACTGCAACTGATACTTTAAAGATGATGTCTGACTCGGTAGAATGCAGATAGGGGAACACAGTAGTTATAATCTCAAAGGATGTGGAGTTGGGCTTTCTTTTCATGATTTTTTTCACAACTTCACTTTTACTCAAAAAGCTGAAGACACCAGTTTATTTAACTCAGGTCCATTCAGTTTAATTAATCATATTGAAGTGCATTAATATTGCCAACCCTTAGAAATACTTTGTAGGTGATTATTTTTTATTGATAACTACATTTGTGCATTAGACCCCTGTCTATGTTTTTGGAATGCAATATCAAGAGGTCAAAGGATTTTAACTTATTCACATGATATTGATTCAGGACAAAATTATTTTTTTTAAGAATGTACAAACTATTCTTAGCACCTTTTTTTCAAACCTGACCTTCAGGTTCAAAGAGATGTTATTAAAGCAAGAGCATTTAAAAAAAGATTGTAATAATTTATTGGATATATTACATGTCTGTTAGCTCAAAGAAAGTGATTCCTTTTCTTTATAATGAGCTTCTGTTAGCTTTAAAATTTGACATAGGATTTCCTGTATTAATAGATATTAGTATGCTACACTTCCCATATGTATGCAGTGAAGCAGTTAATGATCATATTTTTGAATTTTTGCACAGAAAGGACTTGGGGAGAAATGTGCAGAAATACAGTTAATGCACCCCTTACTGAACAGAGAAGTTGTCTACTTTAATGCTCCTTTGTGTTGTTAACCTTTGGCTCTCACAGTTGTAACGGAAAACTGTGGGAGTTTTCCGCTAAATTTAACAGTAGTCTTAAGGCACCACATTTGAACCTAAAGAGGATAAAACTCTTCTCAACAGACAGCGAATGCTGCCATGAGCCAGCCTCTCACCCACCCCAATGTACTCAGAGGAGGTCCACCCTCGCTTAGCAGCCGCTCCAAACCGCTTTCAGAGATATCTCCTCATTCACAGGGCAAATGAATATAGGCCCGATTCAGTTTTACAACTTCTCAGTAGGAAGGTAGCACTTTGTTATATAAGAAGTTGCTAAAAGTCATTAAGGAATCAAATTTTTGTATTTTACAATGCACATGACATTTTAATAGATGCTGTGAGAAAGGGGGATCATGTTGTTGGAGCGATAAAAAGGAAGTAAATAGTACCCTTAATACAAATAGGATTTATTTTGATTTAATTTAATTGAAATCAATTATATTCATATATCCCAAATTCATAACACATGTCATCTCAAGGCACTTTACAAAGTCTAATTCAATCAAATCCTACAGACAGATTGATCAAATGGATTCCCACCTACGGAAACCCAGCAGATTGCATCGAGTCTTGACAAGCATCTCCTCCAGAAAGAGCGTAGCGCCCCAGGGACAGTCATCTGCATTGTTGATGGCTTTGCAGCAATCCCTCATACTGAGCATGCATGTAGCGACAGTGGAGAAGAAAACCCCCTTTAACAGGAAGGTAAAACCTCCTGCAGAACCAGGCTCAGTGTGAACAGTCATCTGACTCAACAAACTGGCGGTTAGAGAAGACAAGAAACACAAATAAGGACAGAAGCACACATTGATCCAGGAATCCTTTCTATGTTACAGGGTAAAGGCAGATGATCTGTTCTCGCCTGGATGGTGTCACAGCTAACAGAACACCAGACCAGGTGTACTTACTGTGAAGAGAAAAAACACAAAGAGGACATAAAGTTAAAAGTTAAAATAACAAAAAACAATGTAAAATTATAGCAAATTATATAATTATTTTACATTATTGTTACTTCAGGCTATTGATAACACGGAATAATGAATGTCCGTGTATGTGAGGTATTGCCTCCACAGATTTCAAAGGTGACCCTGAAGGGAGACTTTTGGGAAGATCTTAACTTCACAAAGCGTAAGATAATTGATTTATTTGCAAGCAATAAAGATTTAGAATGTGAAAGGGTTATCTCAATTTATTGTTTACTTTCATAAATTACCTTCAGCAGATTTCCTGTTATATTGTCAGAAAAGCCTCTTGATAGCTTATTCCCTTCTATTGTTTTCTGTTGGTCCAATCGACACAACCATAGTGGAAATTATGAAGGTTCACAGTGGTGTTCCTGACAGAAAATGAACACAGAAACTGCATAATTTTACACAGCTCAATAGTGGTGAGCTACTGATGTAGAAGTAGCAACCCCCATCCTCACACGAAGAAGCAACATGTCGTAGGTCCATGCTATCTAAATATATCACAAGTTTATAATATTTTTAGAAAAAGGCGTAATAAAGATTAAAAATATAGTTGAAGTTTGAAATATCTAGTTATATTGTGCAGAGTCCAGAGATTTTTATTTGTCTAAGCCCTACATTAATCATTCAGAATATATTTGTGCAATAATATATTGGACAGTGATGAGTAAATATTCACAGCCTGCAGGTTAATGCTGAGGAAGTAATGCAAAGTAACAACAGCGCTGGCAGAACATAAAGAAACATTGCAAATTCATCAGCTTGGCAAACCGAGCCAATGATGTGGAATCTGAGTCATTTTGTGAGTGTGTAGAGCAGTAAAGCTTGAGCTGACGGTCTGAACTTGCTTTAAGGCATTTGCTCATCAAGCTTTAACATCTTACTTTGTGATTTTAAGCTTTTGGGTGCTTATATCTGTCCATGTTCTGTTTTGTTATGGGAAGTTAATGTCAAGAGGTTTCCTTTACGGGGTGATGCGTGGTAAAGTGGTGTCAAAGATTTAAAATTTTAAATAGTTTTTATCTCGTGATATGATTGCCTTAATGTGCATAGCAGTAAAAGTCCTGCACCTGTCCCTGTCACCCGGGACTGATTACCCAATAGAAGGCAGTTACAATAATTTTTGTTTTTGTATTTTCCTTCACTCCTTGGAAGCTGTTTAGACTTTAAGAATCATTTTCCTGAATACACACTCTGTATCTAAATAACCAGGTTTGAAAATTTAGAATGAAGAGTTCCAAAAATAATTTTGTGCCGTGGATAGAGGTAGCCTTGTCTTGTATCGATGTGTCCTTCAGCCAAAGAGAAGCCAGAACGAGGAACCAATATCTATGGAGGCACATGCTGGATCCAACTGGCAGTTTCCTAAGTGTCTTTAGTTGATGCTGAAGTGAATGTGGGCAGATTATCTTATTAAAAAACTATATTTTTCCTCTTCCAACTCCTCCTTTTTTTCAGCCATTCTGGCTTTTCAAAATGACTGTTGGGTCACAAAACCAAGACCATCAAAATAATCCTCGTCAGGACATGTGAGAGACAGCCTGCTCAATTGTTTATTTGTCTTTTTTGGACAAATTCTTTGAAATAATTCAACTCACATCATTAATGTGAATTGAAAACATAATAAAACGGCTTTAATAAATTTCTGGAACTAAAAGGTTTGAAGAGAAAATGTTATACATGACCATCAATTTAGTCTACAGAAACAAGAAATGTTTCTGTCTAGTTAGGTGAGGTGGTCATAAAACTGGATAAATATACAGGCTTTGCAGATCTTTATTGCAATGCTTTAGTAACAAATGTTGAGGAATATAGATGTGCTGTCAGTTTGAGATGTGTAACAATGAAGCGTTTTGAAGAGTTCCTCGTACCATTTTTTTTTATTAAAATGCAAAGACTTAATAGAACACAAGAAAATGATTGTTATTATTATAAAATTATTATTACTTTTTCCTGAAATTCCGATTATTTGGGGTTAAAGCAATGAATCGGGTCCTTTCATGAATTAAAAGGATCAAGTGAATAGTTTAAATAGATATCATAAAATAATTGTTGAATTTTGTGTGTGTGTGTGTCCTGTCTGGAAATGTGGCAATAAAAATTGTTGTCTTAATGCCAAGAAGAGCCCACCAGTTTTTACTTTCATAACTGGAGCCTTACTGCTTTCTCCATAGCACTCCACTTGATTTATATATGCAAGAAGCTTTATTAGATTTAATGCTGGGTCTATTTCATGTTAAATGGACACAGAAATAGGAAGGCAGAAGAGGGAAAAAAGGAGAGAAACAGATGAGATAAAATGCTAAAAGGGAGAATAGGTGAAAAAGAAAAAGGTTCGAAAAGGGAGAGAGCAATATAACATCCTCTGAGTCTGATTCTACACCTGCAAAGAGAGATATAAAAAGAACAGCAAAACCAACTGACAAAGTATTACAGGAACAAACAACCAACGCCTTGATACCATCACTGAAGAATATACAGTATTATTTAATATGAAATGTATAAAGTGACAGCTAAAGATAATAATAGGGGTTTTCTGTATAGAAGTATTTCTGTAAGTACCTGAATCCAAGCACCTGAAAGTGTTGGTGAGAGTGTGCTTGTGTATGTAAGGTTTTTCCATGAGAAAAAGAAAAATGTTCAATAGTGGTTGTGAGGAGCCAGACACCCGCCCCCCAGAGCACCGAGGCAGACACCAGGGGAGTGTTAAGATGGGGTTTTACCGGCCTGCTGTTACATGTCTATTACAAACCCATCTTTCCCAGTTCCGGATTTGGCTATAAATGGGGAAGCATTAATCAGAGGTAGAACGGTTTAAATACATATTTAATTCATAGAAATTAAATATGGAGACAGAGTACATACCATTTACAAGATGTTGTTCTCACCGCGGTGGATAAGTCTGTCTGTCTGAAGTAAGTTTTGAACAAAGACTCTTTTTATCAACCTTAAACTCCTCCTGCATGGCTCAGTGGGAGGATGACTGACCCCCTCTCCTGCTGACCATCCCCTCAGGGCAATAAAACGCCCTGTTATTCTACCCAGCAACAGAGAAGGGAGACACCCCCACTAAGATATATTTTTTAATTCTCAACAACTCCCTCTGTTTTGATTAACAAATCAAACCAATAACTAGGCTAAACTAAGTCCATGTCTTGAAACCCTTAAACAAAATGTAAATAGTAAGATGTAATATTGTAACCCACTGTCCCCTCTGTTGGCGACTTATGAAATCAAATGAAGTTTAAATGTTCCCCTTAAATGTAAAAATAACCCAAGTATAAGCTAAAAAGCTACTAAACCTATCCGAATCTCTAACCTACTAGAATTAAGAAAAGTAAGCACCTTTATCCGAGAGGTGCAAGGCTAAGATAAATGTGCAACTACCAAAAACTATTATATGATCTAAATATGACTTTAAGAGTCCTAACCTAGATTAACAAAATACTTCTTAGAAATAAAGATAACCCATGAAAGCACTACACTCAGATCAAACCACAGAATAAAAAGATTATCATGCAATACAGAACCAAGATTCTAACGATACTAATATTGAACACCTTATGAATATGGAACTTATAAGACATATGCAGTGATTACAAAAACTCTCATTTTCTTTTTTTTTTACACAATGCATTCAATTGTTGTCATGATGTCTTGCATCTCGGAGATGTCTTCTTCTCGCCTTTAAAGAAGATGGTGTAAAGAGTCAGTGTTCCGACCGCGGTCTCCACAGAACTGTATGTTAATCTTTATTAAAAATAAAAAACGAAAACAAAACAAAATTCCAGCTGCCCCTCCGTGGGTGGCTTCTGCGAGATAAGTTGTTCCGGTGATCTGTCCTTGAAGCCTCTGGTGGCTAGTACACACGGCTCCTGGAGTCTGATGGGCCCCTGACCTCTGGCCCACCACATCTGCCTGTTGATGACCTCAGCTTGTACTCCCATTCAAGGTCGGGGGTCGGTGTACTCCCTTCACATTACTGGACTCTCCTAAGTTTACATCTCCAATACAACCTGAAACTTACACGACAATCTTTTAAATATCAAATGTCGTGTGCTACCTGTAATTCCGGAGATTGACTTCGGTCCCGAAAAGCTCCTTTCAGTCATATGGAAACATATCCTGTAATGAAATTAACTGAACACTCCCACAAGAAAACACACTTCACATCTTCCATTGTTCCATCTCCATCCTATTTTAGAAATGTAATAGTTAATGAGACATTTTATCGCAATTTCACTTTCCCCGTCCTTACGCTGTCCTGTAAGAAAATGCAACGACCACACAAATACGTTAATCTCTGGTGAAGATTGCCCTGTCTGTAAAATCAAAAATTAGTTAATGCAGTTGTGAAATCAAAGTATAGTAACAAGACGCATGTGGGGCCCATTCACCTAACTCGTCTCGTTTCACCCTCGTTGAGGATTTGGCACTAAGAGAAGAGGCAGTGAATTCAGAGGTAAAAACAACAGTTAAATATATATTTATTACAACTTGGAATTCCAAAGTGGGAGGCACAACCTTTATCACAGCATCGGATACCTTAAATTCTCTGCCTGGATCTGAAGCCTTTCTCAAAACGTACACATCGTTCCTTCCTTTTCAAACTTACATAGGCCAAGCGGAGGCTAGACCAACTTTCTTTTTCCTAAGTTTCTGCTGAGAACATCTGTCTCCTAACCTTTGACCCTTAAATGTGATCTAGCTTGGTTCCTGGCTTGTTTCCTGGAAGTTAACTAAAACAATGAAAAGCCTCATGTAAGCATTTTTAACAGCGTTATCTGGTCACAAGCTTGTCATATGGCCTCGGTGCATCCTGTTCCTGACACATGCTCACAGAAGTGTGAAACCAACCTTTGTTCTACATACATCCTCATCTGTTTAGGTCACTGGGTTAAAGTTAACCTCTATATTACTTTAAGCTACACTATTATATATAAGTGATTATATTTCCATAACACTGTTATCCTGTAAGAATGTCAGAATGTTCTCTGAATTAAAGATTAAAGATTACCATTCACCACACCTCACTTCTGTACCATTTCCTCCATACTCAGATGTGTATGCTGCGAAAAAGTTCCTATTTTTAATATGAGAAGAAAAGCAAACCCTCATTTTAGTTCACCTATAGTTTTATCCAGTTGTTACAAATCCTGATCCAGTTTACTGCAACAGATATACGTGGCTTTGAATCCTTAACAAACCTTCCTGACACACCAATGGTTTTAAAGTAAACTAAATATGCATTAAATTACCCTCTGTTTATCTCTGTTTTATCCAGTTTTTTGTAGTTTATGTAGTTTTTCTGTTTAATTTAACATTCACTTTTTTGGCCTGCTTAAACTTTTTAAGCCTTTATCCAAGAACCCCCTCATATAATCTATCTATAACAGATACGTGGTGTCTGACACTCCGCTCATTAAATCTAATTTATAGTTCTGTTTTGGGAGTCACTTAACAAACATTCCAGAGAGCCATGGGTAAGGTCTTTTGTGGGGGGTTTCTCTTTGTTTAAACAACCGTTATCTGATTTACAACGCAGTTACATACCTCCGTGGTGTCCTGCACAAGAATCCTTCCTCCGAAGTACTTGTGCCAAGGGTTGATATAAAGTTTAAGATCTATATAACTTTACGATATAATGTTATCATATAAATGTTTATGTCATATCCCTCTGCTTGGAACAAAATTAATTTTGTTACAAAACATTAACAAAGAATAGTATTAGTCACCACAGGGAATCAATTAACTGCAAATAATTATCTGAATTGAAGTATGAAAAACACTGCCCTATATCCTGGATTCAGATCAAAACATAATGCAATTTCATAATCCCACAGACCTCCAAAAAGATCAGTGTACCCATTGAAATAATGAGTATTCTAATGTGCTCACAGCAAGTTGATGGTATGAAAATGCTGAACGTTCCAAGGTACTTACATACTGATAAAATATTGGGTTTTACCTGAATAAAACACCTGGTAACGGCAAAGTCTGGTGAAAATCTGATAAGTTTTAGCATGCAACAGTTATATTGTACAATAGAAAAATCTCAATACTTGAGAGCTATTTAAGAAATAACCTAACAGATCCGTTTAACCCATGTTGTTTAGAAACAGAATGTCCCAAGCAGGACACATCTGTGCTTACCGAGAGGCCCATGTAATAAACCTGTCCCCTCAGGACGTCGCAACCCCCTTGTGGAAATTTATGACATGCAGTTGTTATCTAGAACTCACAGAAACCTAAGTAGAAGTGGAGCACGTGAATGTATTCCCACCCCTGTGGATTGTCTGCCCATAGAAGATATGGAAACATACGCCAGCTGCTGTTAATTATGAGCAATACGGTCCTGGACATAATAGAATTAAAACTCATGTTTAAAAGGAACATATCAGTTATATAGTAAAAAATTTTAAGAGACAGTAGTATATTTTTCAAAACCGCAAACCTGAAGTGTTCGTATCTGCCCAATCGGCTGCCTTAAGAAATGTTTGAGCCAACTCCAGTTCCATTTGCCTAGGAGCTCAAACATGGAGACACAGAAAAAATATTAGAAATCACATTCGATAAAATTTGGTCAGAAGAATATTGCTAGAAATAACAGTCTGAATTACCTTAACAAAAAAATGTTTGATACCAGGCTGCGGCACCTGAGATGGACTCGAATTGTCATGTGACAAATCAGGCAAACACGAGATGGAGGTGAGACTTCATATTCAAAGGCTTCCAAGCATGGAACTGTACATCTCTTCCCCCAGTGTGGCAGTAGGTCGCTGCAACGTCTCTGCAAGCACCTCAGTGACAAAGTCTCAGTCCACAACTCAGTGTTTGATGAAACAGGTGGCTCCAATGTGCGCAAAAATTCATACAGTCACTTCCCCTGACAGCTTGGAATCTGCGCTGTTGATGAGCGCTGGCCACTCCTCAAGGGTGAGGGAACATTGTTCATGGGTGCGTTATCCCTTTGCTGGGGTACTGACCTTCCGGATGGGAGCTCATGCCAGGATTTCATGCCAGGATTTAGTGATGCGAAACAGTCCCTGGCCCAGTGCCCAGAGAGACCACATTTAAAGCAGATGTCTGTAGATGGTCGAAAAGTTCTGACATGTCCGCCCCGTCTACTCGGTCTCCTGGTCCTGTCTCCATGTCTGCACTGATTGCCACAATGAGATCCGCGTCCATACACAGGAACAGCAAATCTGGAACCAAATACAGAACAGAAAAGCGGAGGAGGTGGCCCCCCTCCATGAATGAAGTTAGACTGTGGTGGAACCGTCAGGGTCTGAGTACCACATGATACACCCGCAGAGACAGTTCTTTGTGTCATCTCCTGCTTTCTCTTGGTCACTTTCCGCCTTGCTTCTAGTAATTGTAATTTAAGTAATTGAAGTTGCAAGTCCTCTAAGTCCTGCTTCAACTTCCTGTCCTCCCTTTGAGCCACATGCAAATAGTCGATCAAACAGGTTTCCCAGCGAGCATACGAACACCCAGGTATATCAGGATTTTGTTTCATAAGCAGGGACACTAAAGAAGGAACCCCATCCAAAATTGCACCCCTAAATAATTCACCCAGATTGGAGCAATTTGTTTTAGGATCCACACCCGTGTGTTTGATCCATGTCTCTGCAGCTTGAGTTATGTAATCTGCAGGACGCTGTCGTGGGTCCCAGTCAAATTTAGGAAGCTCAATTGATGTGGATAAAGGAAAATGCTGTGTAATTGCAACTTCCAAGGAAGAAATTACTGAAGACAATAAAGTTTCATCAGGCATATGAAACGTTTGAGCAACCTTTTCAATATCCGTTATTACAGGCGCAGACACAGAAAGTCTTAAAATGGCTCTAAACTCACCGAGAGCCAGTTGTGAGCCTTTGGTTAAATTTCGTAATTCAGCCAGCCACGTTCGACCACCAGCACTGATACTGGGGAGTTTATTCACCAGAAGTTGCATGTTACCAAGTGAACAACTAGAAAACTCCTGTGTTCTTAAATAACTGTGTGACAAGGGCATCTGCATTTCGTGGGACTATGAAAATGTGATTACATACAATGAATACTATGGGGACCGTCCTGCGATGATCCCGTAATATGTTCTGAATCTACTAGTTTCTGCCGTTCTGCAATATCAATATCTATAATAAAACAATGCAAACCAATAACATTAGTCATAAATTCCTCAATTTTAGCTGCTTCATTTGAGGATAACTTCAAAACGGACTCATGACTAAATGCAGTGTTAACAAAATCGATCAAATCAACCGCAATATCAGTTTGCACACACTATTAAGGTACAGTTTAACCTTAACTTCTAACTCTGTGTAGTTCTGCTTACTTGTGTTTTTCCCAGGCCTGCAAATGAGCAAAAGTTTATAGGGTGGCTATTTCCTGCTCCCTATTAATCAGCTAGATTTAAGTCTGATGAATTATATTTATTTATTTATCTATTATAACTAGGGCTATCAAACAATGAAAACCATTTAATCACTATTTAATCGCAAATTATATTTCATGTCTGAAAGTATATATATTCATTAGGCATTTTAAAACGCTATTTTGCAATAGATAGTGCTAGTTAAAATTACACTCTAACAGAAGGCATTTTCCCTTTTATGTGTTTTCCCAATTTATAATGCCTCAAACAGATGTTCAATGTCCTGCCAAATTTTTTAACAACTTTTCCAAACTTCTAACCACTTTCTAACTTTTAGGCTACAGGTCAAAATAAAAAGTTTTCTCCAAAACTCACCAAACTGCAGGCCGTGGTCTCTCTCCAATGCAACTCACCCAATCAGCTTGCAGCCAATACCTCAAACGTTTTACTGCATTGAAATTCTCCTGCACTTCAACAAACATTATTAATGCATCGACCTATTTTCTAATGATTTCCAAATTCCCCTTAGTTTTTCACCCATATTTTTACTTATCACTTTTACTTAACAAAATTAAACTGCGCCCCAGTCACTGCTGTTATGTCAGTCCCAAGCACGCGGAGAAATTCACACCCTCATGAAGACACACACACACACACACACACCCCACTCTCCGCTGAGTTGCAGGGTCCAACCAATCTCTCCTTCTCTCAAAACCATGGATCCCATATTACCGAGACATTCAAAACATCAGACAAGACATAACAAACATAACATTTAAGACAGACAGCCTTGCGCGCGCAGAGGGTCTTCTCCTTTTAATACCCTTCCACTCGACGAAACGTTTCCTTATGTTAAAATCTCCTCGTCTAATCGTCGTGTTCACGAAAAACCCCGTTTTTCGAAAACTAGAAAACAAACTTCTATTTGTTTCCCTGGAGCTCCTTTTTTAATCTCTTATCTTTCTTTCTCTATTACAAACCTATCCCCTGCTTCTTCATGAGTGTCCCAAGTTCTCAAGAGGTAGCGCACACCTCAGCCATAAAATTACCAGTTTGACAGTCTGGTTGTCGTTGGCCAATCCCCGAACATATCCCTTTTTTTTGTCTATATTTTTATCTTTTTTATTTCGTTTTATTTTATTTTTCGCCTCACCATTTCAAGGCTTCTTGGCATTTAGTTTAATATCCAATTCTAAGTTTTTCTGACGTAAACAAACACATAAATCCCATTCAATCATTTCTCGGTTTCAACATAAATTCCATTCAAACCTAGTTATACCGTTCAGCCTCTGATATTTTGAGAATTGAGTCTCTTAAACCACAGCATCACTTAATTTAGCCTACACATCATTTTGCCAATGGAGAAAAATCTCCTTACTTTTTTTTCGGTCGACCGGTGATGCTGCAGAATTAGTCCTCTTTTCGTGTCCAATTTTCAAACAGACCCTCACTCACAGCCAAAATCCGAGGGGTTTCGGCACCATGTTAAGATGGGGTTTTACCGGCCTGCTGTTACATGTCTATTACAAACCCATCTTTCCCAGTTCCGGATTTGGCTATAAATGGGGAAGCATTAATCAGAGGTAGAACGGTTTAAATACATATTTAATTCATAGAAATTAAATATGGAGACAGAGTACATACCATTTACAAGATGTTGTTCTCACCGCGGTGGATAAGTCTGTCTGTCTGAAGTAAGTTTTGAACAAAGACTCTTTTTATCAACCTTAAACTCCTCCTGCATGGCTCAGTGGGAGGATGACTGACCCCCTCTCCTGCTGACCATCCCCTCAGGGCAATAAAACGCCCTGTTATTCTACCCAGCAACAGAGAAGGGAGACACCCCCACTAAGATATATTTTTTAATTCTCAACAGGAGCCAGAACCCCAAATGCCCGAAGGGCCCCCCCGAGCAAAGGTGCCCAAGAAGGGACAATACAGGGAATGCTACTTCCCCCATCCAAGGGAAGAGCAGAGATGAGCCCCAGGAAACCCCCAGCAGCTACAACGCCAAAGCCCCCGGGAGCCGCGGAGTTGCGCCCATAGACTCCGCTGGCAGCTAGCTATGCTGGAGCGGATCCAGCCATGGGTCCAGAGACCCAAGGCCCAAGAGGAGCCCCGCCCCCTGGGGCCCCTGACAGAGCCACGGGGGCCCAGGCCCCGAAATCAGCCTCCAGGAGCGAGTTGGCTCCCGCCTGAGCACCCAGCCCCTGACACCGAGGACCACCAACGCACCAGCAGACCACGGCTCCAGCCAACGGAGGAGAGCAGGATGGGGGGGATGGGCTCCACACTTAGTGGAGACCTGAGATGTCCCAGGAGAGGGGGCAGTCCAAATCCAACCTGATAAAAAGACAAACAGAAAATCACGTACACAGTCACCTTCACAGGTTCCCACCCTAGTAAATATGCAAACAATCCTTCAACAAAAAAAGGGACGCAGTACACACACTTGCACTGACCACACACATCCTATTCTCCCAGGTCCATGAGATGTTAATGTCCCCCCCTCCCACCTCAGCTCAACTGGCCCCAAGGCCGCCAGCACAGCAGAGGCCCTGGGTAGATCTTATTTTACCTCCTTCTTCTGTGTAAAACTTGACCTTAATGCATTGGTAATGACATTGAAATGTCCCCCTCTTTAAAATGACAGACATTAACAATGTTTCATTCTTTACATGTATTGTTTAATTGTGATGAACAAAACAAGTTGGAAAGCTGTTAAAGAGGAAGAGAAGCACAACTACAACCTTCCTGACAGGATGTTGTGCCTGCCTGAGTTGTTGTGTTCAGTAGCATCAATGGATAACAACTAAAGTTACTCACTACTCACCTTTTGAATGCTTTTCATACATTTAAAGATGTGCTACCTCTGGAACTCTATTTCTTTAATTCATGCAGGACCAAAGTTCTATTCATTTCCAACCGTGCAAATTAAAAATGTCCTCAAAGGGGTAACATTTATTTAAAATCAAGCTTGCAAAATAGTCCATGTGAAAAGAAAAATCAGATACCCCCATTTGTCTTAAACATGATTTTCATGCACTTTGATGGCAAGTGTTCATTTTAACTTTTGGATGCGTCCTTTAAAAGTGTCAAGTCTCTTCCTGATCGGGTCGTTGGGTTTTATGACTCACATTAATGGGCTCGAACAAATCTGACTTCTCTGGCATAAAGTGACAGAATCCTGCTTTAGAAGTTCAGCTCACTGTTATGTATTTATTACAAAAAACCATGAAATTTATGAGGAGTAAAAAGACTTAGAGAATGGTGTAGGTTTTTGCCATTATGCTCTGAGAAGAAAAAAACTCTCCAAGAAGGGCAGAGGAGGACTGCTAATATTGGTCACCATGGAAATGTGGGAGGAAAGACTGAGAAAATAGGAGAACCTTTACTGTAAATGAAGATTTGACGTGAGATTATTTAAATTAATTATCTCACAATAAGTTCTTAAAATGAGGGGGGTCCTTCTTTTGCCTTATGTAATCTGCTAAATAACAGTACCACTGGTCTTGCTTTGACAGCAAGATCAGTGGTGCTGATCATCAAGCTGTCAAAACCATGTGACATTGTCTTATGGTACATATAATAGTTAAAAAATGTTAAAACAAATTTAAAAGGACCGTAAGTTTTCATAATTTTACTACAGTAAATTGGTTGTTTTCTTTTGGTCGATATCTTCAAATATCTATCAAATTAATCATGTTTCAGAGGAGAACCAGCTGAACTAAAGATACCTATCACCCCCTTGTGGTGAATAGATGTTACTACAGAAATGTCAGATCCATTTAGCCTGCACGTGACCCATACAGTTTGAGATGATTTCATTGGGGAACTAAAATAAAATGATTTTATGAACATTAATACATAAAAGACAGAGAGCTGAGAACCATACAAACCTTTGGCTTAAAGTCAATGACAGCTGGTGGACAAAAGCTAAATCTACAATGCTTTTCTCATTACTGGATTTCAAATATTACTGAGAAATTGGTCTGTGGTCACCACCTGCAGAATGACTCCTTTATTGGGAGTGTCTTGCTAATTGCCTCTAGTTTCCACCTGTGGCCTGTTCCATTTGCACAACAACATGTGAAATTGATTGTCAGTCAGTGCTGCTTCTCAAGTGAGCAGTTTGATTTCACAGAAGTGTGATTGACTTGGAGTTACATTGTGTTGTTTAAGAGTTCCCTTTATATTTTTTGAGCAGTATAGTTTGTGGACTGACGAGACAAAAGTTGAACTGCCCCTGCAGCGTATGTTTGCTCAGGTGTTGCACACCCCCACCTACAGTACAAGAGCGTGTAACATCACGTTTTTATTTCTCGGTCATATTCTATTCATTAATCCTGTATCTTTGAAAAATTTGAACAGCGCTTCTTGGGTTATGTTTTGCTTGTGGTATATCCTTCTAAACCAAGTATCCCTGATAAATCCCATGTGTGACCTACATCCATAACTTTATCAAATATCCTTCTCCTTTCTTGAGAATATAATACACAATGAAATTTTAAATGTACAGAGTTCTCTTTGATACCATACCTCTCATATTTTATCAGTGTTATTTTCCCCCTATTTTAAATAAAGTATTGTTAAGCCCAAAATGATCTACTTTCCTTCTCATTCCTTAGCAAGCAAAACACCTGAGAGGATTAGGAATGTAGTCCCTTAAATTACGACCTATGTATCCCATCTGCACTTATCCAGTTCTCAAAGTGGATCGTCACTGAACAGGTACATTTCAAATTCCCATCTCTTTTGATTTCAAGCCCTCTGACGTTGATTACTTTCCCTCTCTGTATCTCTTTTTACATCTTCCATGGAAAGAATCCCTGAGATTATTCCTCTCAGTTTTTCTAAGGCTCCAGAAACTTCTACAAGGCAGTTCGAAAAACCTCAGTTTGATTGGATAATACAGTCCATCATCCTGTTTACATTAAATTATAACTTTCCAGTCTTTTCTTGTGTTTCGTAATCAGGCGAGCATTTGTCATGCATACTGTTTCTTTCTGATTTTTTTTTGTTTTGTTTTTTTTGCTGTTGCTAGCTCTACCAGCATCGCTGTCTTCCAACCAGCTCATTGCTCTGGTAGCTTAATCTCTTTCTCGCTCTTTTCTGTTTTGCTGATCTGGCTACCATCCAGTCCATCTCATTTTCAATCTGCTACTACGCACAGATAAGCATTTTCCTTCCAAATACGGCACCATGAACAGACTTTTAAATGGTACAACGTTTATTGCCAAGAAGCATCATCATAATGAAGAAATAATCAACAAAAGTTTAACTTTTGTGTGTGTGTGTGTGTGTGTGTGTGTGTGTGTGTGTGTGTGTGTGTGTGAGTCCTGTCTAAGAATAGCTTTTTTGAGTGCCAAAGAAGCCCAACAGATTTACTTGTGTTTATCTAAGGAAACATTCGCAAGTGGAGCATTACTAATCTTGCCTGCAAGCTTAATTCTTGCAGTATTTGTGCGTTCACAAACACATGAAAATCCATCTTGTAAAATAAACATGGCAGAGCAGGGGGATGCACGAGTAGCTGGTGCTGCTGCTGCTGTCTGTTTTGTTAGAATCCAGGATTTCATCTTTGAAAGAAGAACAGGAAGAAGTACCAGGGTAACTTGTTGTAGTTTCTCATTGATACAGTGATTGACTAAAACCAACCTTTGGTAGGCGGGCACTAGGTGTTGCCTCGTCCAATCAGCTTGGAGAGTTCTGCTGCATGTCCCTCCTTTCCCCAAATGGATTCAATGTGAGCAGTCCCAGATAATGTGCTGAACAGAGAGTGCTACACATTATCAATCTGGTTGGCCAGGTTAGAGCATTACTGCTTTTGCTATAGTGCTCCGCTTGATACTCATGCAAAAAAACTTTATTGGATATTATTTTGGGGTCATTTCAAATTCAATGGACACAGAAATGGAAAGGTAAAAGAGAAAGAAACGAAGAGAAAAAGATTAGGCAAAATATTTAAAGGTTGAAAAAGGTGACAAAAAGAGAGTACAGGAAAAAAGAGAGTACAAGATAACATGAAGATTGATAAAGCGCTATACAAGTACAAGCCATTTACCATAGTCAGCTTCTACACATGCCGAAAGAAATACGGAAATAACTGCAAAACAAACAGTACAAACAACCAAAGCCTATGATAACGTCACTGAAAAATATGTAGTATTATTTAATACAAAATGTATTTAGTGACAGCCAAAGCCAAAGACCCCCCCCCCCCCCCCAATCATCATATTCTGACTGGCTTGTTAACAGGACACTTTTTCATTCCGATCGGCCCTGTATTCCGATTACTTTTGTCCATGTAAACGTAGCTAGTGTCAGAAATGTCTCATGGGCTAAAGACAAAAAGTACTGGACTGCTTGCTGAGTGGTCCAAAGTTATGTTCTCTGATGAAAGTAATGTTTTATTTCCTATGAAAAGCAAGGTCACAGAGTTTGGAGGGAGAAAGGAGAGGCATGGAATCCACTTGCTTGAGGTCCAGTGTAACATTTCCAAAGTCACTGATGGTTTGGGGAGCCATGTCATCTGCTGGTGTTGGTCCTCTGTGTTTTCTGAGGTCCAAGGTCAATGCAGCCATCTACCAGGAAGTTTTAGAGGACTCCATGCTCCCTGCTGCTGACCAGCTTTATGGTGAAGCAGATTTAATTTTCCAACAGAACTTGACACCTGCACACAGTGCCAAAGCTACCAGTACCTGGTTTAAGGACCATGGTATCCCTGTTCTTTATTGGTCTGCAAACTCGTCTGACCTTAACCACATAGAAAATCTATGGGTCATTGTGAAGAGGAAGATGTGATACGCCAGAGCTAACAATACAGAACAGCTGAAGGCCATTGTCAGAGCAACCTGGCCCCTCAGAACACCTGAGCCGTGCCACAGACTGATCGACTCCTTGCCACGTTGGATTGTTGCAATAATCCAGAGAAAAGGCCCAAATAAGTATTGAGTGCTGTACATGCTTATAATTTTCATGTTCATACTTTTCGGTTGGCCAACATTTCTGGAAATCCTTTTTGTTTCCTAGATACTGAATTTGGGGTTTTCATTAGTTGTCAGTTATAATCATTAAAGTTAAAAGAAATAAACCCTTGAAATACATCAGTCTGTGTGTAATGAATAAATACAATATACAAGTTTCACTTTTTGAATGGAATTACTGTAAAAAAAATCAACTTTTTCATGATATTCTAACCAGCACCTGTATTTTAGTTGTTTTGAGGTTTTACTACCACCTAGCGGTAACTAAGAAAACTGTATCTGCTGTAGAAGTGACATAATGGTTGTAATCGGGAGATGGGAAGTTCTCTATAGGAAATGGTATGCTCCATTGACTCAGAAGAAATTCGCAGTTGCAATCTCTTCAGTCCTGGTCTTAAAGTTCACAATATCAGCGTCATCCATAGGTTCATATACATCTAAGATGTATAAACACAGTTTGCCACTTTTTAAGTTGAATCATTTTATTGCAATTAGAAGTTTATTCTTTCAGCAGATGCTTAATTTCTGGTCATGTGACTGGTACTAGAGCAATGTTATCCTCTCAAAGTTTTATGATGCATGCCTTTATTGAATTGTCACTCAAGATATATATTTTTTATTTGTATGCTTATTATTTTGTGCCTAAAAGTTCTAAATTATGTACTCTGTATACCCTTTCTTTGTAGTTTTACACAATTATGTTTGTCCTCAAAGCCTGCAAAACACAATACGCAGCCTGTTTACTGGAGGATGTGATGCTGTCAATAAAGAATGTTGAGCTAGCTGTGCTGCTGTAATTACATTTCCTGCAATAGAAGGAATTTTCCTCAAACTTTAGTGAGGACATCATGATTACAGATAATGAAGAGGTGTGAAACCTAATGTTTTTTTGCTGTTATGCGAGTTTATTTGATGTTGAAGCTTTTGCTTGTCCTGATGGTTAGAATCATCCTGATGGTCCACAGCTTGGTGCCGGTCCAGATGAGAACACGGTGAACTCAAACACAAGGCAGAATTGCCGCATACACCAGCCTGTCTTGCAGCAAAAAGCAATTATAATACGGTTTGTGAGCAAGCAATGAACTATGTTTTCTGTTTTTATTGAGCCACAGAGCTAACTTTATTTAAAATCTCAGTTAATAACAATATTACCTCAATGCACCTGACAAAAAAAGAAAACAAAATTATTTAAAAAGGGTTTAAGCTTATGAAAACACTCCCCAACTGATGAAAATCACTTACCCATAAATTATTTAAGTATTTATACAATTTCAGTCTGTTTACATTTTCTCTTTCGTTGTACTGAACCAGTCTGATAGTAAAGAAAGCTGCAGTGTTCACATACTTTGATGTAAATGCTGGTATATAGCATGAAAGTCTATTATTAGGCATAATTGGGCAAAATGCTGAGAGCTAAATGATGACAAAGGGCTTTCGGTGCGCTGTTTGGGTTAAGGGAAATCTGGACCAACAGGCATTGGCTGGTTTCAGGCAAACTAAAAAGAATAGTCAACAAGGGCTTTAAGTGTAGGGTTTTTTCACATATGTACACTCATTCAGCGATGATCAAACCTGTAAGAGGAAACACAGATCGGACACTAACCACAATTTAGCTGTCACATATGCCCAGGTAAACATTGAAGTTCAAGTAAGTTCAGACCAAAATACTTACAATGCACATGGCACTCTCAAGAGCTGCTCTTACCTCACTCCCCATTTGCCCAGATCTCTCTTTCTGAACTGCTGCTAAGATCACCAGCTTTGATATGATATTACAGTCAATCTATTGTAACTGAACAATACATCTTTTCTTCGTTATTTTGTAAGTGTTCTCAGTGAGTTCATGTCTTCGAGTCAGAGAATAAACCTTAGAACATGATGATAGGTACTATGTTGTTACATAAAGCCTCTTTCACCATGTTTGCTTTTGTAGTAACATTAAAACATCCCAACAGTTATCGTTCACTTCCTCCACAATGAAATTAAGCCTATTGTGAAACTTTTGATGAAAATGCCATCTTAACCAAGATTAGATCTTTAAAGAACATTTGAGAGGTAAGGAGGAAATATTTTGAGTTCCTTAATGCTAGCATGGAGATTTTTTTTTTTAGTTTCTTCAAATTCAGATGTTTACATAGAGTAAGATTACAGTGCCTTTAGAAAAAGCCCTAATGATGATCATGTACTTGCTTTGCTTACTTCTTATAATTTTGCCGATCTTGAGACATTTGGTGTCTCACCTGTGGATGTTTTCAAACCATAGTGTCCATGTGTGATAGCATGTGAAATTCAAAGATATCACAGAAAATAGAAAAAATTTCAACCTGCACAATTCTGGTTTATCCCTACATTTTTCAGAGGACTGTCTCATTCATGTGATCAAACAGTTGCAACCATAGGAAGGGGATAGGTTCTGTGTCCGAGAGATGAACATGTTAGATTGCGAAATGTGCATATCGACCCCAGAACAAAAGCAAAACAATGTGGAAGCTGCTTCCTGAAGCTGTTGAGAGAGTGCCATTATTCACAGTGAAACTAGTTCTGTACTGACATTGACTGAAAGGTCCCGTATAGAGGAAAAATCCATGACGGCAAAAGTAGCATGAAACCCCACATTACAGTTTACAAACTGGTACACTGGTGCCACCGCTAAGGACAAGGGCAGACTGCAGCGTGTCATCAGGTCTGCAGAGAAGGTGATTGGCTGCAATCTTCCACCTCTCCAGGACCTGCACGCCTCCAGGACTCTGAGGTGTGCAGGGAAGATTGTGGCTGATCCCTCGCACCCCAGTCATGGACTATTTCAGACACTTCCATCTGGCAGGAGGCTGCGGTCCATCAGGACCAGAACCTCACGCCACAAGAACAGCTTTTTCCCATCTGCTACCGGTCTTATGAACAAGGCCAAGAGCCGCCTATGACACTGGCCACTGTCTCTCTCCCCCGTTCAGGACTACAAGCTTCTGCGTTACATTAACGCACAGTCTACTGAATGTATATTACTTCTGTATATATATTGATTTTATTCAATTTTACTTTATTTTATTGTATTTTTATTTCTGTCTGCACCATCAACACCAAGTCAAATTCCTTGTATGTGCAAACCTACTTGGCGATTAAACTTGATTCTGATTCTGATTCTGAAATGCACTTAGGGATAAAAATCAGAATTTCTTTGGAGAAATGTCCTTTGATTAGATTAAACTATAATTCTTTCAGTCATATTTATGATTATATTTGGAGGAAAATAGGAGAATCTTACAAGCCCGAGAACACCATCCAACTTTAGAGTACTGGTGTGGCATTATCGAGTTGTGGGGGTGTTTTGCCACATAAAGGGCTGGTGCACTTCACAAAATAGATGGGATCATAAGCTTTATGTAGAAATATTTTAGTGAACTCTCAAGACATCAGCCAGGATGTTAAAGGTTGGGGGCAAAGGTCTTCCAAATTGACAATAACCTTAAGGATACCAGATTAGTTATAAAGTGGCTTTTAGAAAACAAGTCAATGTTTTAGGGCTACTTTCACAACGATCTGATTTTAATTCCATGGAAAGTCTGGTCTTTGTCTACATTCTCTCTCTCTCTCTCTCTCTCTCTCTCTCTCTCTCTCTCTCTCTCTCTCTCTCTCTATATATATATATATATATATATATATCTGTGAAGAACAGCAATGCACACTTAGGCTTTCTGTTATTTGTTTCTGTCATTTATTTGCTTCACAATTAACGAAGAAAACATCTTCAAAGCTGTAGGCTTGTTCTGTAAATGAAATGGTGCAAACTCTCAAATAATGATGCAGTGATCACAGTCACTTTGCAGGTCAGAAGATGAAACTTTGGGAACCACTGGAGTAACCAGTACTGCACCGTTAGATCTGTTCCACTGCTGCAGATTACAGCTTGATCCAGATTAGTATTGACTGTTTTATAGAATTACATAAACAGAACACAGGCCAACATCAGTCAAGCTTTTCTAATTTGTTCAAGATCAGCACTATGACCTTTAGTAACTTTAGTTAAGAATGAGTTAATATAAAGCTGTGAGATCATTCTCTCTTTAGTTGTCACATCAGTGCTGTGTTTTCATTTTAATAGTGACCAAAAATTACAGACTTGCAGCCATTTAAGGAGAGCAAAACACCAATTCCCATTAGCTGGTGTTTGTTGCCCTGTTGGCAGTGTTTTAATAGTTTTCAGCCAGTTATTGAACTGTGGGTGTCATGAATTCAGGTCATTCGAGGTAAGGACAGACAGAAGTCTGACACCATCAATGCATACCAGCTATCCTCCAAACTGTGGTACAAAAACCACTATTCACACGTTAACTGCCTTAGTGACACTCAGAAGAAATTTTTAAAGATATGTATTTTTGCAATTAAATTTTAATGTTGATCACAAGCTATCCATTTTCCGAGCTATCCAAGACTCAAAAAGATTAGTTGTTCGAGCATACTGATCTTTCCTTCCTCAGAAATTTCTCAAGGGAAATGCCGTGAAGAAAGATTGGAGAACTTCATTAAGAATGTAAGTGGACAACAGTGAACCAGGAACACTAATAAAAACTGTGGTGCAATTCCCTCTGGGTTTCATTTAGCTCTTGATACAGTAGGTCTTTAAACCAGCATTAAAATCGGTCTAGTTCCATGTTTCAAAGCTATTTTCCAAATTATATGTTCAGTGGCCAAGTTGACTAGTATGACTAATACGTAACAAGCACATAACAATGTACTTCTATAGGCAGCACAGTGGCCCAATTGTTAGCATTGTTGCATTGCAGCAGGCTTGTTCTGGATTTGGATCCCAACAGGAACCTTTCTGCATGGGCATGTCATGTTCTCCCCATGCATGTGTGACGCTCCAAAAATATGCCTGTCACGTTAAGTGGCCAACCAAAATCACCCTTCAGTGTTAGAGTCAGTGCTCAAAGCTGTGTCTCTTTGCTCCCTATAATAGACTATCCAGAGACACACGAGGACAAGCAGTCATGCCCTCGCACAATGACTCCTAAGGGCGATTTAGAGAGACTCATGCTTGCATGGGGGAGAGTGTGCAAACTTTAAGCAGACAGACACCAAGACAAGATTCAGATGCAGGCTCTTCGCGCTGCAAGGCAGCAGGATCAACAAGTGGCCGATGTGCAGCCCAGCTATGCTTATCTGAGTTCAAAATAAAGCTGTGGAAAGTAGAATGCCTCCTCTGTTGTTTTCGTGGCTTTAATAACAGCTACAATTCCTCAGTTTCACAGTTTGTTCTTAGAATAATTTACAGAAATGTACCCCTAAAGTGTCACTCGTTCAAATTCAAATTTTAAGTACAACAGTAATGCATTTGGAGGTAACTGTTTCTAAATTTGTTGATGAAAAAAATAAAGTTACACTTTTTAAATATCTGCTTTTGTTCTCAAATACCTTTGATAAGTATTGGGGCCCTATACTTTTTGAATGCTTGCACATGAATATCACTGTCTGTATTTTATTGTACCCAAATATGAAGCTGACTTGATAAACTCTATCATTTTCTTTCTCGTACCTTGGCTAAACTGATTTTATTTGTATTTAAACGCATCCACAGGTGTGCCTCCAGTTAACTCAGATCTTGTGAACTAATCAATCAGAACCCTGGATGTCTGGAGCTTGACACCTGTGTTTTAAGGGGGTAATAAAATGCTCTAAAATGTTTTCTCTCGTTTTTCTGGCTTTAAGCACATAGAAATGATTTTGAGACTCCCGGATGATATAGGCCTAACAGGAAATTGTTACTCTGATTTAACGTAAGATTGTGAGATAAATAGTATACATTGGATGTAAATACCTGCTTGCAACTACATGCTGCTTGGCAAGCGTTTACGTTTTCAGCGACGTTTGAATGTGCCTGTTGAAAACTGCTGCATAAACAAAGCGGGCAAGGAACGCATGCCTTTCCCACACGATGATCCCAACTTCCTTCCAGCTCCTGTTGTCAAACATCCTGTCTCCAAGGGCAACAACTCAAACAAAAATAACAACCTTCACATGGTATAATGAAGAGCAGCAGCATCTTCACAGCCAAAGCTAACACCGAGAAGCACTGACGTGACGATACTCTGAGCACGTTATGCGCGTGTGTGCTCGGAGTGGTGCGAGAAGGCCCTTGCAAATCAACAAGAGCAGACATATTGCGGATTCTTCCACTGAAAGGTCATGCTCGAGCTCTAAAGAGGAAAGCTTTAATCTGGGAATTATGCAGCATAACGCCATTTTTTTTTTAAACACGTTATTCCGAAGATTAGTCTCTCTGCTTTGCTGCTCTCTTCCAGCCGGCCGGTTTGGACAGGTCACTCGTACCGGCTGTGCTCCATTCCCGTTGCCATGGAGATGACGTAATTCTGCAGCACAGCGCAGCCGTGGTTGGATGGGGAGGGCGAAGACGAGGGAGCTTAAAACCCAGTTACAAACCCCTCCGCCATTCAGCCTGTCTGACCGCCTACTCAACAGAGCCGCTAAGCAAATCTTTGAGCCGGTTCTCTTCTCCCCAGCCCAGCAGTCAGCGTACTCCTCACAACCGCAGCAGCGACAACATGCGCGAAATTGTGCATCTTCAGGCCGGGCAGTGCGGGAACCAGATTGGAGCGAAGGTAAGGAGAGAAACGGATGGGTGTTTTTATCTACCTCTTATTTATTTATTTTTTACTTATGTAACTAAATACAAGTAGGCTGCTGCTGATCGTGACGTGACGGCCGGCGAGAGATCACGCCGTCCTCAGGAAAGGCTAAGTAGGTCAAACACTGTGGGCAGGAAAGTGACGCGTTTCACAGAGCCGAGAAAACAGTGCGTACAAAAGCATCCCTCAGGATGGGCGGTGGCAATCCGAGACATCCCCGCTGCTGTCACATGAAGTCCGCAGAATAGACGACTGTTGTACTCGACTGGAACCGCACAGCATGCGGAGGACGTGCTCGTGGGATTGGATTAGTGTTCATTTTCAAATAAAATTAAGGTAAAAATGAATGTGCGTAGGTGTGTGTGGTCGTGCGCACGCGTTCCAGACGGAGGGAGGGGTGTGGCTCAGACACCGAATGCACTGGAAAGACTCGAATCACAGATACAGTATATTTACAAAAATAAACACATTTCAATGTCGTTCTCAATTAACTCGTACCATTTTTAAATCAAATGTTGGTCACCGTCACTTTTATTTACCCAACAGTTACTAAATGTGATGTTTTAATTAGAGACGGGCTTACATAGCCTATAAGCAACATTTTCAAGCAACATTTTCAAGAGCTGTACATGGCAAAAACCAACGATTATATCTGAAAGAACTTTCAAACGATACGAAGATCATGGATGTAGTAGGGTGAAAAAATGGAAGTCTTAATTTCTTGGGGGAAACTGGGTCAGAAATGGAACTCGTTCTCTCTCTTAGTACAAGCTTATTAGCTCTGAAGACTACACACGATCCCTTTTTTGTCCCTTTCCGTTTTTTTTCACATTTCACATTGCCACATTTTTAAAACAATATATTAACAGTATAAAATTTCTTTGGCCTGACACTTCCCCACAGTCAAAACAAAAGATCAAACTAAACACATATTATTCGTCCACACAGACATTCATGGCTGCATTATCTCAACGCAGTGAAGCCATTGCTTTGAGGATTACTAGAAGCAAGAATCCCTTGCTACCCATACTGCTGGTCCAGACCAAACTGCAAATGGTGCTGGTTTTTCCATTTCGCAGGATTTATAATGTCCCTATGAACTTTTTTTAACTGTAACACCTGCGCTTTATTTTCTGGACCAAAAAAAAGGCAAGGCTGTTCTCATGTCCCACCTGTAATGCCTTTTACTTGCCCCACTATTTGAGAACCACTGGATGATACAAAGAACAATCTTTTATGGATGTTTAGTCCTTTAATTGGTTAGAATAAATGTAGCTCATTGGACTTATAATTGTCCTTTTTTTAAGGCCTGAACACATCTGTAAATGTGAGCTGCCAAAACTGCATTCAGTTTATACTCTAACTGAGTTGAACCGCAGCCTTCACTCAGCTATACAGTATTCTCTGAAACCCCCTATAGGGAGATAATGTGTAGGTTTGTACTCTACTCTGAAGAGAAGAAGTAAAAAGCTGGAAAAAAAGGTGGGCTGCATCGGAAAAGGTCTAATTGGTAAGGACTCTTTAGCCAAAGCGGAAGTGCATCAGCGTTTGCCGTAAGTGGTGTCCGAACAGTGCAATCAGTGAGGAAGGAGATAGGAAAAGGAGCCTATCATAGTTCTTTTAGCATAGGGAGCTTGCGATATCCCTTAATGGAACTAAGGAGCTAAAAGAAATCCCACAATCCCTTGTGTGACATGACGTATAAGCGCAGCCCATGTCACGGAAATTGCCGAAAATGTCCAGAGAGAAGAGAGCGCACACTTTATAGCTCTTTTCAGGATGGCTGTAGGCCCAGATTTGACTAGAAACATCCATGTGCATTTCCGTGGTGTCATGACACGAGTTAAAGGCTTTCCAAAATTGGCACAGCAGTGCCAAGCTCCTTTCCTACCCATGACAGAGTTCTTACTGTTGACCTCATGAAAGGTCAAGGAGCAGGAGATAGGACTTATAATTAGAATGTTTCGGATGCAGTCCCGGAAACCAATTCAGTTTTGTGTCCTTGTTGTCCAAGAGAGAAGAGAGAGTACATCCTCATAAGGGGAAATCTGCAAAACTCTTGGAGAATTAGCGCCTTTTCCACAAAAGTCCTGGAATTTAAAGCCAAACTAAGTAATTTTCGAGTGGTGCTCCCCTGACAGGACATTTTTAAAATGGCATTGTCGCTTATAATGAGCAGTCTTGGTAACGGTGTTACTGCCGCGAGAATGAGAACAGAGCTGAAAGACTGCCTCCAGGGCCCCGTTTCAGAAAGAATGGCCAATCTACCCTGAGTAGAAAGCTGTTACTGCGTAGTTTTACTTCACGCTGTCACACTCAGTGTTTTCGGTTTCAGAACAGGTGATATCAATCATTAAATAAACTCTGCATCCTATCAACCCTGAGTTAAGCAGGAGCATGAACATAGCCCTCATCAATGGAAGGCAGCAACGGCAGGAAATGAGAAGCTTGGAAGTGCGCATTTCCCACCAGTGGAATTAGAAATGTTTAATGAAGGCATATGGAGAACATTAAACCATAATTAACAAAAATAAACTATGTTGTTGCTGCTGAAAAACGAGTTGGTGGCAGAGAATTGCTGAAAAAGTCAATGCAAGAGTGATATGAGTTATTTGAGAATTGAAGCTGTATTCTCACAATTCACTAATTCAACACAAAAGAAGGGGGTGCATTGGTTACATGTATTGGGGCAACCCGAAAGGTATTGAAAGGACATGGCAGCAAATCATGAAGTATGAAAATACAGTTTAGTCAGGTAAGTTTCAGTTATAAGTTCTTATGTTTAACCTTACTCAACTAAAGCATGAATTGGCTATAATCAACAATTTGCAACTAATGATGAGATGTTATGAGTTATTGAAATAACTGATATGTTTTTTTTTTGTTTTTTGCCACAAGTATCTGGCTCCACCCATCCTTCTAAAATTGAATCGACACTGATTTTCTTGTAGGTGTATAATTTGTGCAAACCTCACTTTATATTAATCATATAGGCTATTTATATTTTAAGTTCAAGTAAAGGTGGTGTTATTTAAGTGAAGAAATATGCTGTAGCCCCAATGGTGTTGGGAGAAAAATGAGTGGAAACTAAAATACATGAATGGAAAATTAGAGCTGGAAGTCTCAAAATTTGATAGAATAAATGGATTTCATTGTTAGTTCTTTTATTAATCTTGTGGGTCTCTTGACTATGGAACACCTTAAATCTCGGCGGCGAAAACGGTAACGCTTAAACGTTTTTAGTTTTTTTTTTAAACCTGGACAATTTGTGTTCTTTTTGTTTCCAATGCTCTGACAGGCCGTGGGAAATTTATTTAAATCTGCGTAATGATGTATGGAGAAGAAAACTGCACTACACCATCAGTCCAGCGAGGGGCAGTAATAAACTAAAGGCATCACCAGCTGTTCCCGTCTTTATCTCAGCGTAACTTCTGTAGCCTAGATACCATGACAGTATGAAGCCATGAAAATAAAGCACAAACATTTGCTCCGCTTTTGTTTATTTAATGCTTTAGGAACTCCAGTGGTTGTACCGTCATGGCAGGCATGTGTTAAAGATGAGCGAATTACTCACTTCCAAATTTACGCTCCTGCTCTCCAGTAAGATGACTCAAATTGTCAGATTTTGAAGCTTAAAGCAGCACTGTGTAAGGTTTGACCCAAGTATTAGCTTAATTTAAGATGTGTTCAATCATTTTTCAGATCATTATACAGCACTTGGTGCGTATCGATGCTCCATACAGGGTGCCCTTCTCAAAAACTCGCTTATGGATCATGTGACCTAGAGCGGCACTTTACAGCAGTCTGAGCTAACCTTATTTACTACTTTTCTCCCCCTCGAGTCAAAGTTTGTCACGACCATGGCTATTACAAAATTTTGTATATTTAACAAACCTGCATGTCAGCTCTTCTCCTCTGAAGTTCTTGCAGCCTTTCACAATCAGGGGTCTCATTTATAAAGCTTGCGTGCAAACAAAATGGGTCCGTTTCAGGCGTACGTCACTTTCCACACAAAAGTTGAGATCTATGAATAGAAAAACTTGTCAGGAAAATTTCTGATCCTCACGGCAACTCTAACCTCGGCTTATGCTCGATATGGATACGGGGGGAGTTGGCAACGCAGTTGGTAAAGTGATGAATTGCAGCCAAACTGCATGATTGCTCTCAGACGTAAATTTTCACTCCATATCATACTTTAATCCATAGATCATGGTTGGTATCAATTAGATCTGACTCAGCCTAAAAGTCACGTTTGTAACTGTTTAATATGTCACCATTTAAAACATGGTCACAAGGAACATTTTACCTAGAGACGTCGGCATTGTGCTTTCATCCTTTCTAAATGTAGACATTGTAGTTAAATTCTAAAATTGAAATTCAAAGCTAGTAATATATGAGGTATGGTTTTCAGCAAGTATTTAAGTCATTTTCATAATATGCAAGTCATTGAAAACAGCATCTTACAGACTTGCACATATTTTTTTGAGCGGAAAGTCCACACTTGTCCGGGGCACTCCAACCGGTCGGAGCCCTTTTTTTTCTTTGAAAGTTACCATCAACCTTATGTTTTTTCTATAAATGTGTTTGCGCTCTATAAAGTTTTGCATGAAATTCCTAAAAACTTTAAATGTATAAATTGGGAAGGAAAAAACGGCAGTATTACAATGACATAGATACAGGTCAAAGGTCTCTTCAAGATGGTCACAAAACCTGAAGGACAAAAGAATGGGATATAAATAATGCTGCTCATTTCAGTGTAATTTGTGTTCAGCCCTTAAACAAGATAATCTGTCTATGTTAGAGACTATTTAGTTGTCCTAAAAATAATAATTCCACTTGTCTCCAGGTAAGTCAGGCATAGTTTTATCTAACTCAATGTTTAAAAAACTCCTGCATATGTTCATTGTTAGTTTATTTATGTTGTCAACATGGATTCTTGAACAAGTGGATAAAAAGCTGTTTTTTATGGATTAGTGGATCAATATATTAATATTAATACACCGATCAATATATTGAAGCAGCTGTAGACTCACTGATGTAACATAGTTACTTTCATTTGTTCTGGTGGGATGTACATTAATTTATTGTACATGCATATCTTTAAGAATATGTTATTAACGTTTTCTTCTCGCTGTATGTAACCTCACTCCAACCTGTCTGAAGTTCTGGGAGGTGATCAGTGATGAGCACGGTATTGATCCGACAGGAACCTACCATGGAGACAGCGATCTGCAGCTGGATAGGATCAATGTCTACTATAATGAGGCGTCAGGTTTGACTTGTCTCTGTTTTAAACATTCTATTAAGAAACTTATTTTTTTTTCCTCCTCCTCCTCAAAAAAAAATCACGTTTATTTGTTC
This sequence comes from Fundulus diaphanus, assembly GCA_037039145.1. NCBI lineage: Eukaryota > Metazoa > Chordata > Actinopteri > Cyprinodontiformes > Fundulidae > Fundulus > Fundulus diaphanus. The sequence goes on along the minus strand of CM073123.1, from coordinate 22,942,556 downwards.
CAGGTGGAAAATACGTACCAAGGGCCATCTTAGTGGATCTGGAGCCAGGCACTATGGACTCTGTCCGCTCTGGCCCTTTTGGACAGATCTTCAGGCCAGACAACTTTGTCTTTGGTACATGATTAGAAACAAGCATGTATAATTTACCACACTGTAGTAAAAAGTATATATATTTTTAAAGTTAATATAAGGATTTAATCTCTAAATCCTTATATTGAATTGATGTTTTCAAATCTGCTGTAACAGATGAAATCAGAACAATTTGTCATTTGTTTGCATGAAAAGGAAAAAGTTTACACAATCACAAAGTGTGTGTGTATGTATGCATGATATGAGATTTGTATTAATGCTTGTCTAAATCTAATCTGATCCTGTAGCATAATATTTTCTAAATACCTTTTTTTCCTTTTCACAAAATCAATTCTTTATACATCTCTAAGAACCTCTGTTCCATTTTTAATTAAACTGAATTTTGACTCAAATATCCTGGAATTTGGACCTTTAGCTTGTCAAATGCAGTAAAATTTATTTGAGAGTTACTAAGTTACTAATGAAATATTATGGCATAATCAGGCACTTAGGACAATTTACACGATGGAGGCTTCCTCTACATGGTAACTGTTGCCTGTCTTTATTAGCAGACTTTCTCAACATAGTAAGACCAACTAAAGAACTACTTTATATGATCAAGGAAAAAGAGTCTCAAACATGGGTACCAAACTGAAAGCATTCCCCTTCGCATCCATGGCTAATAATAATATGCTAGACTTGCTTTGCCAGATGAAGTAAGACAAAGATGCCAATTGGATAGTGCTTTATGAAAAAGGCAACTACTTGTCAAAAGGAATATTGTGCAATTATAATGTGGCAGGATGTTGTTCCTTAAGAGCTTGTTATACCCCTATTGCAAAGTGTGAAATCAAAGCAGCAGTTCAGCATCCTAAAACTAATCCTGCCATTACAGGCCAGAGTGGAGCTGGTAACAACTGGGCAAAGGGCCACTACACAGAGGGGGCCGAATTGGTGGACTCTGTCATGGATGTTGTGAGGAAGGAGGCTGAGAGCTGCGACTGCCTCCAGGGCTTTCAGCTCACACATTCCCTTGGTGGTGGGACCGGCTCCGGCATGGGAACCCTGCTCATCAGCAAGATCCGTGAGGAGTACCCCGATCGTATCATGAACACCTTCAGTGTGGTGCCTTCTCCCAAGGTACGATGATCTAGTCACTTTTCTTCTTGGTATATTTTAGTTTGTACCCTGAACTTGAGTACTGTTTGCGCAGGTGTCTGACACTGTGGTGGAGCCCTACAATGCCACCCTCTCCGTGCACCAGCTGGTTGAGAACACTGACGAGACCTACTGCATTGACAACGAGGCCCTATATGACATCTGCTTCCGTACCCTCAAACTCACCACGCCCACTTACGGAGACCTCAACCATCTGGTCTCGGCCACCATGAGTGGGGTGACGACCTGCCTGCGGTTCCCCGGCCAGCTCAATGCCGACCTCCGCAAACTTGCCGTCAACATGGTCCCCTTCCCTCGTCTGCACTTTTTCATGCCAGGCTTCGCGCCGCTCACCAGCAGGGGCAGCCAGCAGTACAGAGCTCTCTCTGTGCCCGAACTCACACAGCAGATGTTCGATGCCAAGAACATGATGGCGGCCTGCGACCCGCGCCACGGCCGCTACCTGACCGTGGCCGCCGTCTTCCGAGGCCGCATGTCCATGAAGGAGGTGGACGAGCAGATGCTGAATGTGCAGAACAAAAACAGCAGCTACTTTGTGGAGTGGATCCCCAACAACGTCAAGACAGCCGTTTGCGACATCCCGCCCCGCGGGCTCAAAATGGCCGCCACCTTCATAGGCAACAGCACGGCCATCCAGGAGCTGTTCAAGCGCATCTCCGAGCAGTTCACTGCCATGTTCCGCCGCAAGGCCTTCCTCCACTGGTACACCGGAGAGGGCATGGATGAGATGGAGTTCACCGAGGCGGAGAGCAACATGAACGACTTGGTGTCCGAGTACCAGCAGTACCAGGACGCCACAGCCGAGGAGGGAGAGTTCGAGGAGGAAGGAGAGGAGGAAGTTGCCTGAGGCAAAATTCGCTCATCATTTCTTCTCGGCACTCATCCATCCGTTTATCCAAATCCTACTCTGCTCTTTGCTTATTTCTAGTTAGTACTTTCCTTCATGCGCTGTCCTTTCCTTTCTCTCATTCATGTCATCTCTTCTGTTTGTCGTCTTTCTTCTTCTGTCAGAGTAGGATTCACACACTAAAGACGTAGTTGACCCTTGTAGAGGTAACAAAGACCTTTGTGCGAGCGGTCTTTTGTCTATAGCTTTTCGTTCATTTTTCATCATCATAATCTTTCATACTGGGCCCAGTTTGAAAACGTGTCCGATATATCATTGGTTGAAATAAATATATTGTAAAAGAAGGCTCTCTGTCTATGTGTGATCACTTCTATCGCTTAAAGTTACAGTTTGTGGATTTTATGTGTTTTTTGATGCATTGTTTGGGAAGGGGGGGCTCCCTTTTGCCTTTGAAGACCATTTCAGCTTTCATTCTGGATAAAACTAATCAAAATGGAGACCTGTAGTTTTCAGAGGAGCCCAAGTGACACAAGGGGGCAGCAAAGGGACTGCGCCTTGTTGATCAGGATGTGGATATTTGCTTCGTTCCAGCATTGAGAGCTGGAGCTACTGATACACTGTGATGTGGATCTAACTTCTATTTATTTGAGCAATAGTCAACTCTGACTCATCTCAATACGATGCATAAACAAACGTAAGCATGCATGATTGCATAAATCAAGTTGGACCGGATTCTTCCTGAAGGATCTGATGTTAAAACTGTATAAATTTGCCAAGTCTAAGATATTCTTTTATTTAGCGATTCACCAAATAATCTCTGGGAAAGCTTTTATTTACTAAACTGATCATTTATTTTGGGAAAGATCTGATGGGCCCTTGAAATGTAGACACGAGGACAAACTGAATTAGGAGAAGTGCATATCTCTAGGCTGTCTCTCAATGCACGTCATTTACACATTGACAAGAACATATTCGGATAGATCAGGAAGTGTTCTGTCACTCTGGTGCTGACTGAGCAGACTGCTGCTGCTGCCGGCTGTCTGCCTTCATATGTAACTGCTCGATCAGAGTTATGGCAGTCGTCTAACAAACCGCCAAGGGCCTATCTCTCCTCCAGGACAAACACATGGAAACCGTTGCATTCAGGCAGGATGGGCTCTAGACTGAAGTAAGTTGGTGTATGATTTCTGTCGACCTCCATCATTGTAACTCTGCCTCTCACTCAGTTCTTGTGGTTTTTATTAACTTCCTCTCACAAAACTGCACAGGAAGTTTCCTGCAGCAACGCTGCTGGCCCTGTATCTGCTGCCATACATATAACTGGACTTGCTATCATTTGAACGGCTGTACTGACAACACCTCTCCTTTAATAACACATATGTTTTGGTTTCATACAGGTTCATCTAGCATCTTCTTGCTTGTCAATGTTTAAGAATTTTATTTTTTTTTTTACTTCAGCAGTAGCGAACACATGTGTTAAATAACAGACTAATCTCACACATTTGGTGCTGATGTCTTTCCTGTCAGACAAAACCCTGAGCGAACTTTCAACTGGTTCTTCGAAGCAACATGTCCTGTAGCCAGAGACAAAGGTGAGGACGCGCATTTCTTTCAGAGCAGCACACACACCCAGCCAGAATGATCAGTTTACCGTTTTCGCTGCACATTTCTGGCTCTATTCTGAAAACTGCCTATGCTTATCATGTACAGGACAATATAGACTGAAAACAGGATAGGGTGGCTTTGTGGTGTCTGCGTCTAATTAGAAAATGTAATTATAAAAGATCTGAGTTTATATCAGAAAGTTTTAAACATAAAAAATGTCATATTTCACTAGTGGTAGATATAGGTATAGATGTACCCTTTTTGGTCTTTTAATTTTCACTTTCAATCATATTTATGATCCCTATTGTTGTGTATTCAGTTTGCGGTGTGGATTATTTCATGTCAAATGTTTTTTTTTTCCTGTACAGCTTTTTGATTCAACTCACATCGTTTTAAATTGTTCTTTTTATAAACTGAGACTGATATTTTGTCTGCTACAACAAAGTTAACTCCTCCAATGTTTCCTTGTCGCTCTGTGCAACTTTTACTTGTCATATTCCAACATGACTCAATGGGTTGCACAAACTGAGTTGCGCACAATCAGTGACTCACGACTCAAACACAAACAATTACAACGGCAATTGAAAGCGGCCTCAAACATGCAATATTGATTTATGTGCATCAGGGACACAATAAAATAAATTATATAAACTGTATGTGTGAGGCTCTTTTTGCTGTACTGACAGACACATTCTTCCTGTCATGTGATCTGAAGAAACCACAACACCTTTTTAGTCAGAAGTAAATGCAAAGAGAGCATCCTGTTAACATTCTGTGGAATCTGAAGGACCCGATACTGACCTTATGAGAATTCAAATTTATTATTTCTTAATTATTTAAAAAAACAAAATCACTTGTCCTGCTAATCTTGTATGATTAAAAGTTTAATATATTTCAAAGTTTCACTTCTAAAAGTGAAACTTTTATGTAGACTCATTACACACACAATGAAATATTACCTCCAAGCGCTGTTTTGCCTTCGCGCCTCAACATATTGGAGCAGCTGGGCTTGTAAAAAATCAAAAAGCATCTGAACCAACTGTAATGTTTAACATTCCATGTATTCTTCTACTTTGAAGTCTCGATACCGAGGCGAAGACAGGAAATGCTGTGTGGTTGCTGGAGTAACGTCAGTTGGAAATAAATGATCGGAGTACAGTTTAATATTGATTAGACACACATTGTAAACAGTCAACCACAGCACCAACGTAAAAATCAGCACCTCTGATAGCATTGAATTTGCCCCCATTGGCCAACTCAATAGCATGTGATGTCAGCAGTGCATTATATGTAGCAGGCTAACAGAAAAGTTTGAAACCTAAAAGATGCAGGACAGTCGATCCTGAGGACCAAGGTTTAAGGCTCTTGGTCCCACAATTAAGGGTAAGACTGCTGACTTGACATTGTCTAGACGACCACCATTGTCTTTGACGACCACCATAATAGATGTGAGGAAAATGTCATTGCTACAGAAGCTTGCTGTTCGTATAGTGCTGTGTTTATGTGGAAGGAAAACCTGGTATAAAAAGGTGCATAAGCGACAATAATGAGATGATGGTAAAGAAAAGCACATTTTATAGTTTTGGGGATTGTTTGGTCTGCGGTGCTTCAAGAGCTGCCAAATACAGGTGTGTCCAAGACAAGGACTACATCTGCTGCATTTTCTTGTGCTAAACCACTCCAGAACCAGTGTGGGAAATATCTTACATGGGCTGAAGAGAAAAATAATAAAATATTGCTCAGTGGTCCATACTCTTCTCGTTTAAATGAAAGTAAATATTGCATTTTAGTTAGAAATAAAGGTCCCAGAGTCTGGAGGAGATGTGAAAATACAAGCTGCCTGATGTTCAGTGAGAAGTTTTCACATTTGGTTCGCTGTCAGACAATAGAATTGTGTTTAATCTTGTTTCCTTTTTTTGTAATGTAAATTTTGTAAATTTACTAAAGTAAATAAATCAAATCAAGTCAAACGTCAGCACAGCCATCTACCAGGAAATATTGGACAAATTCATGCTTCCCTCTGCTGACAAGCAGTATGTAAATGCTAATTTTAGTGCAAGGCAAGTTTTTTTTTCTTTTTTTTGTACAGGACTATTTGTTCATAGGATAATAAAAATGGTTTATGGGGAAAATAAAAACAAAGGAACAGAGGTAAAACAAAATTACTCAAGACACAATCCTATAAAAAAGAAACATTAAAAGTAAAAAGTAAAGAAGCTGAGATATGATATGAAAGAAATGAAGAAATCTCTAACCATTATGGTAAATGGCAGTAAAAAGTAATATTTTGAGTCTTATTTCAAAGGAGTCTAGAGTCTCTGCACATCTCAGGTTTTCACGGAGTTTATTCCAGAGATGAGGAGCAGGGAGACAAAAATCCTGCCTCGCCTTGTTTGGTTCTAGTACCAGCAAGTAAACACGTCTCTGATAACCTAAGGGGTCTACATTGATTCATATCTGACCAGCAACTCTAAAATGTGCTTTATAGACCATCAACAATACCTCAATCATTTTACAAACAGGAAGGCAGTGCAGTCCTTTAAGGACTGGCGTGATTGTGACCCTTGTTCCTGGTATTGGTCAGGATTCTCGTAGTAGCATTTTGGATGAGCTACAGCTACCTGATTGATTTTTTTTGTTTGTTTTTTACAAAGAACAGTAAAGACACCACTACAATCATCTAACCTATTTGAAATAAAAGCATGCAGCAGTTATTCTGGATCCTGTTTAGACTGGAAACCTTTTATTCTGGCCACTTTTTAGGACGATAGTTATTTGATTTTAAAATAGACTTCAGTAGGCTGTTAAAAGTCAGGTCTCAGCCGATGATCAAACTTTTTTTTCTTGCTCTGTGGTCTTCAGTTCCATTTTGACCTTGCATTTTTTAAGACTAAAAATAAGCAGATGAGACAAACCAACACCACTGATGCAAACGTGTTGATGGCAAATTTAAAAACAAACCGGGCTTCCTGAACACCTCAGCAGGGCCGCAGGCTGATCGCCCTGATTTAACTCTGCATTCATGCAGCGGCTCATGCAAAAGGAGTACTCACTAAATATTGAGTGTATGTACTCCACAAGTACATATACATACTTTTTTTTTAAAAGAAGATTAACATTTCTGTTTAAATAAATACTTTTCATTTATGTAATATTCTGATTATCAGTGATCATCAAAACTAGATAAAAACCCATCTATCACTCTGTCTCAACGTCAGGTTCATTTACTGAATCGAATCACTGAAAAATACATTAGGTTTTTGATAAAATTCTAACCTATTGAGATGTATCTGAGTGATTTAGTCACTTTATTATGTTTGTTGATTATCGTCACTTATTTAATTCTGTTGTTTTAATGTTGCAGATCCTGGAGTAAGGTTTCAGTTTCCAGAAGACTACGGGGATGAGGTAGCTCCAGGGAATATGTTGTTATGAATGTTTTTAAACTATCATAGTAGCTTGATTTTACATCACCTGACCATTCAAACACTCAAATAATTAATACAATTGCCAACATGAAATTGCCCTCCAAACACTGCAGTTCAATGGACATTTTTTGGACTCTTTTCATTTGAATGGACTCTTCCAGGATAGCCAGTCCTTGTCTTTAATTAGCTCAGGGGATATATCATTTTAACTTTACCCCACAGGTGTTGTACGGATTTAATCTAAAAACGATGCTGAAAGTCTGGCTTGTTAAGTCCATTCATTTGTTCATTATTAAACCAACAATGTTACAACCAAGTTTTGACTTGTTGACATGTTTTTTGCCTTTCATTTTTTTAATCAAATGTTCTTGTTTAGATGGAGTATAGTTTATACTTTGCTCAGGGTGAAACATCATAAATCTGAAATAGCTTTTAAAGTTGGATTGTGCACATGACCTTGTTGCACAGAGCTTTCTTGTTTGTGTCTCTCAGTTTTTTTAACGTTATTCCTTCATTGTCCTTTTCCTAGGAGTCTAGTCAAACGTTGCCCCGGTTCTGCTTCCCATATGACGTTCAAAGGTGAGAATGAAGTAGGAAATATTAGGATTTTAAGTTCACACCTGGTTACATCTTCCTCCTGTTTGATTTTAACGAAATGTCCACTTCTCACCACGCTCATCTGCTCAGACCGAGGGATAATGTCGCCGTGCAGCACTTTACTTTTGTTTTGACTGACCTTGAGGGATGCCAGCGCTTTGGTTTCTGCCGTCTCACCAACAGCACACAGACGTGCCTTTGCATTCTCAGGTATGCTTATGTCTGCATAATTAACCTGTTGACATTCTTTTGCTTTCCACCCCGCCTCTGTCTGTTGGACACAAAACATTGGGGGTTGGAAGCAATGCTAAATCTGATAAATTTTATGATAAACAGTAAAAAGGTCGCCAAAAGGGTGATTTTATTTTTCATTCTGTATTATTCAAATTGGTATATTTACACTACCTGGAGAAATATCTTCACCTTGTGGAAAATAATAAAACAGGACAGTTTAGATTTCTGTTTTCTTATCTGTTAAAAACAATATTTTTGGATGAAAACTTAAATAAACTGGAGGTAATAGGTACTCTATTTTGTTTAAATTACATATTAAAACCATTTCCCACAATATTCAAAACCTGGCCATCTGCCACAACCCAGTAATTCGTGGCAGATGACCGTTCACACTGAGCCTGGTTCTTCTGGAGGTTTTCCTTCCTGTTAAAGGGGAGTTTTCCTCTCCACTGTTGCTTCATGCATACTCAGTATGAGGGATTGCTGCAAAGCCATCAACAATGCAGACGATTGTCCCTGTGGCTCTACGCTCTTTCAGGAGGAGTAAAAGCTGCTTGTCATGATGTGATGGAATCTGCTGGGTTTCCTTAGATAGGAAACTTTTTGACCAATCTGTCTGTATGATTTGATTTAATTTGACTTTGTAAAGTTCCTTGAGGTGACATGTGTTGTGAACTGACGCTATATAAATAAAGATGAATTAAAGCGGCAGATTATTATGCAATTAGCATCATCACAGCCAAAGTTATCCAAAAACTAAACTTAATAAAAGGTAAAGGGACCTGGAAGAGTTAAACCTAATTGAATTTTCAATATATTTTCGTAACAATTTCATCCTTGATCAATTTCTTACAGTTATCTCCCATGGTTTGAGGTGTTTTACAAACTTCTCAACAATTTGGCAGATTACCTCTCCAAAGGACAGGTGAGTTCTAGTTTGCAATCTCCTCTCTCTCCAATTCAGAAAGGCTTGCATGAGCATTACATTGATACGCCACCTCTTTAACAGATCAATGAGACTAAAGCGCTCCTGGCTGCGCTCTACAAGCAGTCCATACCGCTGGCCGCCGGATCTGTCACCCTGCAGATGGTAAATCTCTTGAGTAGCCAATGAGAACCCTGGGAGTCACACTTGAGTTTGAATGTACTCTGTCAGTGGTTTGCGTATTTTGTTTTTTCCTGAGGGAGAGCAGCTTTTGGTGAGCACAGAGGTGTCCTGTCTTGTTGGACACACAGAGGGACAAGAGGCGGTGAGTCCTACAGGAGTTAGGCAGATCCAGCCGGGCCTGTGCAGACTTACTCCCTCCTGCTGGGAAAACGCTGGCTGTCTGTGCTTGATGACTTAAGCTTTTATGTGTGAACTAAACTCCGTTGACTCACCCCTCTGAAAGGTTATGTGTCTGTGCTGAACTTAACACAGTTAACTCTAGCTAACTTTCGTCCTGGTTTTTGGATCGGACATGATAGTCTGCTCAAAACCCATGACTAATACATCATAATGAAAGTGATTTGTCTGAGAACTTACTCCACATGGCTCTAAACTACAGCTTTTTGTATCATATGCGGTTTTATATTTGAGTTTCATTCCAAAATGGCGAAGCCATCTGCACCAGGAATAAATGTGTTTCTAATTGATTTCCCTACAAATTAACCCCTAATTGAAACTACAACTCTTTCCCACGTATCTATCTTAGGACATGCAAATGTATTTTTGATGCAGTTGTTGTTCTTGCCTAAATAAGGTTTAGGCAGTCTGAATGCGGACTGTACGACCAAGGATTAGACGTTTAATGAAATCCACAGGATGAACACCGTTTACTGAAAGGCTTTTACAAAGGGTGGTATAAATGGTTTAAAAAAAGGATATTTGTGAAACAGAAAGCAGTTCAGTGGCAGCTCAGTTTGCATGTGAAAGCAGAATTTTGGCCTGATAATTTTGGAATGAAAAGGTTAAATGTTATCTAACCACTTTTTATTCACATGCGTTCAAAGATTTGAGACTACACCATGATCCTACATAAAGTACTTCCTCTCTGTTTTTGCCTTCTTTCACTGTGGCTTCATTCTGTTTTTTTGGGCAGATTCCATATTTTATTGCTCCAGATCCAAGAAGTCTTCCTTCTATTCCTGAAAATGTAAGTATGGTTGGATAAATTGATTAGTTATTTGGTAAACAGAGTCCACCAGTGTATACAGTTGTGTTGGTATAAACACCCCTGTTCTTTGAGGAGCTCAGAGGTTTACCAGGAAACAGTCATGCAAACGGCATCATGAAGACATAGGAGCAAGCATGTGATTCTCCGGTCAAGCGAGACAAAAATGTAACATTTCAGCCCACTTCCAAAACACTAGGTGTGCTGTAGAACACATCACCCCCACAGGTAAACATGATGGTGGCGGCATCATGCTGGGGGACGGGGAAGCTAGATGGAAGTTGTTGGAAAGGTGGATGGAGCTAAATATGGGGTGATCCTGGTAGAAAGCCTGTTAGGGGCTGCAAAAGACTTGAGGATAGAGTGGAGGTTTTACCTAAAAATAGAGTCAGAGCCAAAAAAAAAAGCATTGTTCAAAGCATATTGACGTGTTAGAATGGCCCAGTCAAAGCCCAGACTTAAATCCCATTGAGAATCTGCTGCACGATTTGAAATTTTATCTTGAGAGACATTCTCATCTAATTTGGGCTTTAAAACTAATTTGGAAAACATTTTAGATTTTAGCAAAGCTGGTTCAGACATAAAAGAGTTGGTGGTTCTGTGGGTCTTTATTCAGGAAGGCTAAGAATAAATGTACACCACACCTTTTAGATTTTCATTCAGAATTATGCACTACATTGTCTTGGGTTTGTGCATAAAATCCCAATGAAACATACCAAAGTTTCCTATGGTAATGTGACAAAATGTGAAATATTTTCTTGTATTCAAGGCACCTATGTGTCCTTTTTCTTTGGCTTTATTAGAGAAACCTGACTGAGCTAATAGTAGCAGTAGATGTCGGGAATCTTCTTCAGCTCTATGCCAGCATGCTGTTCGAGAGGCGAATCCTCATCTTCGCAAGCAAACTCAGCACCGTAAGACACACTTTTGTTTCCGCATTTTTGTAGTATAACATCGATCTACAACAGCCTGTTCATATTTTGAACGCTTCCTTCAATTGATTAAAGTATAGCCCTCAGAATTACTTTTGAAATATGGTTAGTCTATTTCTAAACCACTAATAAACCAAGATTAGGCTGTTATCACTTTATTTTTTTAAAAACACGTGCAACTGAATTATTGTCTTCTTGTTGATAACATTTTGATCAGATAAGCACACAGTATGGGTTGCTGTATTTTAATGTCCTTCTCCATGTTGTGTGTGCAGCTAACATCTTGTGTACATGCGCTCAGTGCTGTGTTATACCCAATGTACTGGCAGCACATCTTCATACCTGTCCTGCCACCGCATCTACTCGACTACTGCTGGTGAGTCCGTCCGTCCGTCCGTCCGTCCGTCCATCCATCCATCCATCCATCCATCCATCCATCCATCCAGTCTACGCTGGTGTCTAAGGAGCTGCAGAGCTCCACAGCAGAGACTGTACAATCTGTCCATTGGACCACAATATGCCATACTCTCTAGAGCTGGGCTTTATGGAAGAGTGGGCAGGAAAAAGCCATCTCTTAGTGTTATAAACAAGAAGGCACATTTTGAGTTTGCCAAAAGGGAAACTTCCCAAATGTACAGGGCAAGCTGCTCTGGTCAAATGAGACCAAATTTGAACTTTGTGGCCACCATAGAAAACGATACGCCTGGCGAAAAGCCCAACACATCCCATCACCTCAAGACCAGTATCCCCACAGTGAAACATGGTGGTGGCAGCATCATGCTGTGGGCATGTTTTTCAGCATCAGAGACTGGGAAACTGATCCAACTCGAGGGAAAGATAGCTGGTCCTAAATAAAGGGATGTTCTAGAGCAAATACCTGCATCGGTCTGTCTGTGATTTGAGACTGGTACGGAGGTTCACCTTCCAGGAGGACAATGACCTGCAGTATCTGCTATAGCAACATTCGAGCGGTTTAAATGGAAACATTTGAATGTGTTGGAACAGCCTAGTGAAAGTCCAGACCTCAATCCAATTGAGAATCTGTGGTCAGACTTAAAAATCAATGTTCATTCAACATGAAGGAGTTGGAGCAGCTTTTCCTTGAGGAAAGCTGCAGCGGGAACTGCTGCAAAAGGTGGAGCAACAAAGTACTTCCTGTTTCTTTTTTTGGGGTGGAGGGTGGTATGTTCTGAAATGATGCGAATTTCAAACAATTAATTTTAATTCCAGGTTGCGATGCAACAACACTGGAGAAATTCCGGGGGTGGGGGGTTATTTAATACTTGAGCAAGGCGCTGTACCTACCTACCTTTCTGACAACAGAATAACTTCATTTTCCTCTGGTTACAGTGCACCCATGCCTTATCTGATTGGAGTCCACACCAGTCTTACGGAGGTACCTCACTAACTGAATCACTAAAATTTCACCAGCTTATGAACTGATCGAGTTTACTCTTATTGACTGACGTCTGAACCATGTATTTCCATCCATTAGAGGGTGAAGAGTCGTGGGTTGGAGGAAGTTGTTATTCTGAATGTAGATACTAACACACTGGAAACTCCCTTTGATGACCTAAAAAGGATACCGTCAGATGTGGTAAAAAAAAAAAAAAAAAAAAAAAACTTTATTTAGATCTGCATAATTCAAGCATTTTGTTCTGCGTTTAGTTGAAAGGAAATTGTTACTATAGTATGTCTGTTAAGTCATCGGTGTCTCCAGGAAGCAGCTTCTCATGAATTTCGTGTATTTCCATAATCAGATGTCCGGCCTGAAGGTCTGTTTAAAGCGGCAGGCGGTTTCTCCCGGCTGTGGTGTCTCTCGAGCTTTCCTGAAAGCTCAAGCCCTTCTATTTGGAGGCTACAGGGATGCTCTCCAGAGAGACAAGGTTTGTCAGTCACTTGGACGTATGGTAGACTAACATCAATATTCTCACACGTTTTTGTGCTTGCTGCTGACTCTCTACACCTCTCTTCACAGGAAGGTGAAATTTATTTCTGTGAAGAGTTTTTTTTGGATCACAAGTCTGCCAGTATGAAGCACTTCCTGCAAAGCGCCATTCATTTGCAATTCTTCAAACAGGTAAACAGCGACATCTACTGGACATATTTTGGTATTTGGCAACGTTTTGCTAGACAGAGACTGAAAGTGAAGAATAGAGCGAAATATTGCAGTTGGTTCATCAATGAGACTATCAGACTCTGATTTGAGATTTAATTGAAAAGCTTTTACACATGTGCTAACAGGTCTCTCTTGTAAATGAGAACTTATAAGACTACCGGTATGAATAGAGGTTTCATTTTCATGTTTAAAGTTTTAGAAATAGTTGTTAAACTATTTCTAAAACTTTATTTCTGTGGATAAGCAGTTTCCTTGGTCACGGATAGGTTTTGATGGCATATGAGTTACTAAAATGGACTCTATGGCACATCCCCACACACTGCCACCCACTGGAGATCCAGTGGAATTTCACGAGCAATGTCATCAAACTCGTGTCACAGGTTGCAGAACACGTTGGGAATGTGATTCATTTATAATAGATTTATAGGTTAAGAAAACATAGTAAAACTAGTTAATGACTGGTCTTTGAGGGTGAAAAGTCTCCTCGCAGTGCCCCTAATTTTTAGTTCCCTTGACAGATTCTCTTAAATTCAAGTCGGGACTCTGGCTGGGCCACTCCAACACATTAATATTACACATAATCTTGCCGACTAACAAAGTTAAAAGTGTAAAATATTTACAAAAAAATGGTTCAGAAAATTCTGAAAAAAGTAAAACCTTGATTTAAAAGCTGTTTCTCCTTTTGTTTGTTTCAGTTCATTGATGGTCGCCTGGATATTCTTAACAAAGGGAATGGGCAAGATGACCTGTTTGAGGAAGAGATAACAATATGTGAAACAACAGCAGGTGTGTATCTGGATGTTTTCAGGATGTCCCAATACAGATTATTTATTTATTTATTGGCAATACCAAGTCATTTAAAAATAGTAATCTGCGGATTGCAGGCCCAATCTGATACTTTAATAAAATCATTGCATGTGTTTGCTTATGCAGTAAAATAACACGGTATATTTGATTATTTTTAAATCACTCACTACTAATACTCCAAATGCTGGGGTTTTTATTGACAGATATTTTTTACCATCTGGGTTTCTATAAGATAGCCTGAATTTTATTAACCAACTGACATAACATAAGCAGCAGTTTTAGTAAATTCAAGTTATGTTCCTGCTAAAAATGCAGGTATGTTACCTGTGCTTTGATATGACATGTTGATAAATTGATTTGTATTATACTTAAAAGAGGTGCCAGTAAAAGTGAGCAAAAAAGTTGCTCTGCTTCGTAACCTTTAATTATCAAAAAAAAAAAAATCTAATGAATAACATTTTTAGCTGACCACCACACAGCTCTACGCTGACAGACAGGAAGCTGCAACAACCAATAAAATCACCCTGTCAATGTGGAAACAATTAAAAAGCTTCTAAAACACTTCATTGTTTTAAATCTGGCTTTACAGTCACAACAAACCCACAGACAGAACAGCAGGGATTAGGAGCTATGGCAAGATTATTCCGATACTGATCATTTAATATTTCCATGAATTAAATACTGATCTCATGTCTCATATTAGATTGGGAGTGGACATCCCTTGTATATGTGTGTGTATATTTCTTTCAGATTGATGAATTACAACTCTTTCGGGTTTCTTTCTTTTGAATCTAATTTATAGGAAGAGGCAAATCTTATCAGCAGTTAGTTGGCAATTTAAAGGTAAGTTTACTTGACGATTTCTGTATTCCTTATTGGCCCGAAAGGTCCAACATTAATGGTCTTGTACTTTAAACAGAGAGGGGGTGGAGCTCTGATTTTAAATATGAAGACCAAAGCAAATATGAAGGTGAGTGCAGAAAGACATTATTTGACTGGGGTTTAGGGAGGACAGCTCTGTATTGCAGGTTCCACCTAACTATTTATTGTTGTTGAACAGACCAAAGGTCTCACCAGGTCCGGTTTGAAAAACCTGCTGATTCATAAGGTAGGCTCATATTCATGTAGGTGGCTCCTTTGATTTATTCCAATGCTGCTGGCATCCAGTACTTTGCTGCGTGTTATGCAGGTCCACCACGAGGATCACAACCTTCAGAGGGGTGGATCGATGTCACACCGCCGTGCCCAGTCTGACAGCTTACAAAGCCGCCTGCCAATCACGCAGCACTTCGGAAAAGTTAGCATGCAGTTTTTTTTTTTTTCACGTGTCAAATTTGATTCAATTTACATGCTGCTAAATATATATCATAGACAGTCTCTTATTTGTACTGTTTCTTTGTATTGTCTTTCAACTGTTTTAATCACATTTATTTTGGTGTCTTCACCTCCTGTTCCATCAGTCACGACCCCGTCGACCTGTTCAGAAACTCAGAGGCAAGGAAACCTCAAAGGACCCTGAAGACCTCTGGGAAAGGTTGGAAGTCCACGTTCATACTCAAACATGTTTACTTTACCATTGTTTCACATTTCTTTTCACCTCTTTGCAATAATACTTCGATTCAAAGATTCAAAATACTGTCTTTAAATGAGAAAATGTCTTAAAAAGATCTCTAGCCTGAACATTAAACACCCTGTAGCGACATGAGACACTTGCGGGCTACATGGGTTAATTCTGGATTGTTTTAAAAAGATGTACCCCCTCCTATAGAAGACCATAAGATTAAAAAGAACACAGCTGTGATAACAAAATTTCTGAACTATTTTATGTCAACATTTATATTGCTCAAACAACCTCCTACCATCGCAAAAGCACCATATTAGTCTGGCCTTTATGGTAAACCAGCTCCATGGAAACTGTTTCCGAGAGCATAGTTAACGTTTGAGAAAAAGTTTAGTTTGTCTGTTTAAAGCAAGTAAAATACCACTTAAGTTATTAGTCGTATTTGTAAATTGGAAAGCAACATTTATAGGCTTTTTTTATTTCAAGTCTTATAAATTCGCACTTTGTTTTCCTAAAAACACATGCAGTGATGCACATTTGCGTCACTGCGTCTCTATCTAGCATTACAAATGCTGCTGAATTGTAGTTTCTAAATGCATTTTTGCACAAATGCCTTTTTGCACCATCATTTCTGTGCCTTGAGATGACATGTTTCATGAACTGGCGCTATATAAATAAAATTGAATTGAATTGAATAGACCAGCGCCTACTGACGTCATCCCGCTCTTGTACGTGCAATGCTGTGTCCATGTCCGGCATGGAAAATCGCCTACTCTTCTACTCCCCCAGTGTCACAGTGATGCGTTTACGTACCAAAACATGGTACCTTTTGATTTTATGTGAATCAGTACTCGGTAGTACCGACGGGATTTGGTCGGTATCTATAAAAGTGCCAAATTCGGTACCCATCCCTACGTGTACCTGCAATGCTTGGTCTGAATTGCTCTTTATTGTTGGCCCACCGCCCCTCTTACCCCTGTTTTGAGGTTCGTCTGAGAGAAACTCGTTTTGCTGTGGTCTCTTTAAATGCAAAAGTGACACATCACACCCCAGCCCCCTGCAGGTCTAAGCCATTTTTGTAGTATGCTGGGGGACGGTGTAATGAAATATAACCGAACATTTTCACCTATCCACTTGTAGCTTCTGCATCCATCAACTTGCACTACAAAATCGAGGCAAAAAAAAATGCGGATTCACAAAATTAGAAAGCCGGAAGTTTATGACCTTCTTTAGAAGCTTTGTAGCAAATACTGTGACATTATTGTTCAAAAACCATAACAGAGAAAGCTGAACAGCTTGAAAAATATGACCCAGCCAGATTATTAAGATATCTACGTAGCACATGAAGAAACTACATTCAAATTTTGCGCACTTATAAAGACTCCACAAACACAGCAAAATGTATTGAAGGGCTCAAAATGTGGATTTTGCACGATGTCTCCCTTTAAATTAATTGGAAATACAGTCTAGATTTTGTCAATGTGGTATTCTGTCTATAATGGAGTAGTCATCAGTCACCAGATCTCAACCCTGTTGTGGGAGCAGCTCGAACAGCTTGTGGCAGGAGCTTCCGGAAGCTTGGGGTGCCATTTCCTCTGATTACTTCAACAAACTGACAGCTTGAACGCCAAAGGTCCGCAAGGCTGTAATCACTGCAAATGAAGGATTCTTTGATGAAAGCAAAGTTTGCAGGGCAAAATTATTTCAAGTACAATTCATTATTTCTAACCTATGTTTTCTATTTATTTAGCAACGCATTCCATGAATAAAATGTGAGGTTTTTTTTGGAAAACATGAAATTTTATGGGTAACCCAACCCTTTTGAGCGGTAGTGTAATTTCTACGCCATTGGATCTATGCTCACTGCTGTGGATCTCCACAGATGAACTGATTATAATGCCCAAGGTGGTAAAAGTCACAAAGAGAAATGAAACCACAGACAAGAAAGAGAAGAGGGACTTATCGCAACTGATGTGACAAAGAATGTTTTCATTTACCAGTAATGTCAGAATTACACCGTTTCAGAGTACATGCAGTCTTTCTACGTATCTTGACTTGGTAAAAAGGCTGCTCAAGTATTGAGTTACTGTTCATAGCATTTTATATTTAAAATTATGTCATCAAACAAAAACATAAAGTTGTGTGCAAATAAGAGATGTTTTTTTTTTTCAAATAAATGTATACACTGATATAGCGCACATGTATTGATCAATGGCAATCCACTCCTCAAGAACAAAATGGGCCAAAACATGATCACATGAGAAATAAATAGCACGGCCACGTGAACGCCAACTGCTGACATCTCTGACATATGCAGAGGAAAACTAATTTCATCTCTTCCCTTTTTAAGGTTTTGTTTCCACTTTATGATCTCAATGTATGACAGTTTATAGTTCTGTAAAATGAAACCTGACATAGAATAACCTAGAACACAATCTCCTGAAAAATCAATAACAGCAAAAAATTACTGATTAACTTAGTAATAACTAAACTGCTTTTCTTCCTGGCTAGAAATGTATTGAACCATCTAAACAGTTCTTATAAGTCCTTTCTAATCATATTTGGCTGTTTAATACTCATGTAAAGTTATCAAACTGAGGTGCCATGGTTTGTTCTGCACAAATTGAGCTTTTTGTCTTACAATCTTACTATTTATGACTTTCCTTTCATTTTATTGATGTGACTTTTTGTTCTCAGTGAGGTGTTGGGACCTGCAGGAGAGCCTGACTCTGAGCTCCTGAAAGAAGAAGAAGACGAAGAAGAAGAAGAAGATTCACCGTTATGTGACTCAGAAGAGATGGATCTCCTCGGGGAGATCTTTGACACGCTTAGTTCACGCAGCTCCCATGACCGAGGCCTGCTGTATGGCACTCGCAGCCTGGATTTGTTTGGACCAGACAGCCATGATTACATCATAAAGGTAAAAGAATGAGGTAATAAACAAAAACTCCCGAACTACATGGAAATAGTCTTATTCTCCCTCGTTTGTTTGTCAGCATGGTCCAGCCAACCCCAGCCAGGAGAGCCTGTCCCTGTCCATCAGCGGCAGCGGCAGCTTGCACAGCTGGAATCTGGAGACCACCGAGGAGCTTTCAGATCGGACCGAGGACTCAGACTGGCATTGCCTGGATACCAGCTTGCCAGAGGAGGCGGTGGCAGAATGTCTTCTGGTAGAAACTGATGTCGCAGAGCATGAAGCGAGACAGAGAGAGGTCAGAGAAAAAGAGAAAGACACAAATGGAGAAATAAATGACAAGAAGGAACTATCCAACATAAATAACTTTAAGGAAATCAAGGTAGAAGAGGAGGGAGGTAAAGAAGATCAAGAAGACAAGGCGAGCTTTGAGGAAATCAGTGCAAAAGAAATGACTGAAGGAACGGAAGACGAAAGCGTAAAGGATACAAGGAAAGATGACGAAATCAAGAGTGAGGAGGTGGCTGTGGTACAAGATGGGGAAAAGGAAAAAAATGGCATGCAAGACAATGAGACAAAGGAAGCAATGAAAGAAACTCACGAAGGGAACAATAATGATTCTAAAGAAGGATTGAACTTAAAGTGTATAAACAGGGATGGCCCACTTTCGAACTCAGTGGATGAACAAAGTGAAGCTACAGTCATGCCAGGGCCTGATAATATTGCTGCTGACCCTAAACTACCTGCATCTCAAGAAAAAGAGTGTGATAAGACCCCAAGGAAAGACGAGCAGTGGGTGCGCCTGACCACAACTCCTCCCAAAGTGCTTTCTGCTGTGGCACGCTTCCAGGATCAGCCATACAGCCAGCAAGGCTTTCAGCTGAGGTCCACCTCCATGAACCCTGCCGAGGCTGTGTTTCGATGCAGGCAAAAGGTACAGAATCTGTGTGACTCGGACACAAACAAAAACTCAGAGGCACCCGAGGAGGAAGAACGCCCACCGGTCAAAGTGTCCGAACTGAAGAAGAGATTTGAAGCTTAATAAATGGAACAGCTCAGTTTTCATCCAGCCATGATTTTGTATAGGTAATCAGGCGATGGAGGTTAAAAATCCAGAAGGAAACCCAAACATCCCTCTCCAGCTCTGAGGGACTCCTAAGACCGATGGGACATATAGTCCCATCACTAAGTTCTGGTTCTGCCCCAGGGTCTTCTTCCAGTTGGGCATGATTGGGAAAACTCCAAAGAGAGGCATCCAGGAGGCATTTTAGCTTTTCCTTACGTCAAAATAAATCCCCAATGGACTCTGTCCTAAGTCTGATTGCTCTATTGAAGGTGAACAAACAGTAAATATTCTGTTTTTTTTTTTTAAAAAAGACTCAGGATTAAGCTACAGCAACCACCATTGACTCAAAAAACATTAAATTGTTTCATTCTCTGGGTTCAAGTTGCTGGTTTTGGTCATACCCCCCTCCAATATTCATATTAAGTTTTAATGCAAAGTTAGCTCATGTGGCTAAAAACTAGCCAGGCCAGTCAGACTGATTTTCACAGAGCACAAGTCAATCGGGTAAGACTCCATTCACTCCGACCCAAAACAGACCGAACCAATCACAGCGCGGGAGGCGGCACTTTATGACGAGTCACTCTCAGTGGCAGAATAACCCATAATGCAGCGTTGCTTCTCTGCTACCATAAGTCAAGATAAAAAAATGTTTACTGGAGAGTGTGCCCCTTGGCTTGTCATGTTTTACGGACTACAAATTGAAAAAGCAGAGCGCGTCGCTTGGAGTTTTTAGCGTCACATCCATAGTTATTAGTTCTAACGTGTTGACATTGCCCCTGTTAGCCCCGCCTTTGAAATCGGGCTCCACCAGCTCCTTACCAGACTGATACGCAGTGAATACAGCATGTCAGTTTGGCTGGCCAGAGTAGCTAAAAACAAGATGCAGCACAAACAAAAAAAAAAGCACTTGGAAGCAGACGAGATTTGCTTTCAAGCCATTTCTCAGCTCTTCAACATGCATCACTGAATGACTGATCGGCCTGACCGGATAAGCTTTAACTTTGAGATACTGTATCTTTAAGTACGCTCTTCAGGATAGGGATCTGTGTTACTGTAACTCAGATGTTGTTCAGCTGAGAAAACGGTGACAAAACCAGTCTCCTGTGAAAGTGTTGACTGTTAATATGCCCTACTGCAGATAAGGGATAGATTAGTGACAACTTCACAAAATCTCACTTTTTAAAAAAAAAAAAAAAACTATTCCGTGAAAAGGCATGTTTTTTTTTACCTTAGATTAGAAGATCCCATTTATTTGTTCTTAAAGTGTATTTGTGTTGATTTGCAGCTCATTCGTTTCTTTCTTACACAAACTGACATTTTGAATACATGAGCTTTGCGATTTTGTGGAATGTGCTCACAGAATATAAATAAAAGGCTTTAACAAACTAAGCTTGTCTATTGAAACTTTTTCTTTCTTGCAAAAAAAGAAAAGAGTGGGAATCCTTCATTAGCACAGTGATTTTAATCAGACACCTTACCTGCCATGTGTGCGCATATCTTGGAATTAAGCCTTTTAAACACCATAAATAAGTGCATTCCGGTTAGTGTTTTAGGTCAACGTCTTTAACAAGCATACAAAAATGACATATTTTAATGGGCATTTCTATACAAAATACAGTTCAGTTAATAGTTATGTAGAAAAAGTGATTTAAATAGAAAAACAGAGCAAACCCTCCATACTGATGTTTTTTTTCCTCTTGTGGATTGACTAATAGATCAATCCATTTGTTGCCACAGGTTAAAAAAAGTAACAGCACAAAAACAGTTTAGATTTGAAAACATTTTGGTGCTCATTTGTGACCCTGATGAACACAGCATGGTAATATCAAGCGTACTCAATGTCTCTTTATATAAGGCGCTCTTCCTTGGGCAACGGTAGAGGCAGGCTGGGCCTCTCGGGTGCGGTTGCTCTTGATTGTTTCTTCTCCTCTGCACTGGGCCTGTACTTTCCCTCCATTTTTCTTTTCTTTCGGATGACGCACAGCAGGAGCAGGAGGGACAAGGTGAGCAGGGAAAACAAGCTGAAGACAGACACCGACATTGCGGGTGGGACCGACGCCTGAATTGCGTAACACCTGGGAAAGGAAATCACACGAAGGTCAAGTTGTCATGTGGGCAAAACAAAAGTGGACCTTCTAACTTAAAAGCGGTGTTCAATTTCACAACCCTGTGCAAGTTTTGTGGGTAAAAGCACTCAGCCAAACTTTGAGCTCATACAAGTGTTTAAGCTTGTGTTGCAGTTAATCTTAAAGTAGGATTACATGCTGATCATTTAACCACCTCATCAATTTGCACTTTGGTACTTTTTGTCATTTCATACCCATACTTTCGGTACCAATAAGGAGCTTTTGAAAACAGAACCTTTTGTAAATGGTAAATGACCTTTACTTGTATAGCACTTTAATTAGTCCGACGACCCGAAGCGATTTACACTACAGGTGAGATATGTTAGTAGCCACAGCTGCCCTGGGGCAGACTGACAGGCGAATTTTGGATAATTTTGTTTATGCTGACAGGTAATTCCCTAAATTTTGCTCAATGTATAGTACAGAAATGTGGTTATATATTGACTGGCAACATTAATAGGTAGACATTGCTAGTGCTGGATTTGAGATAATTGGAGCCACAAAACTGCCTTTATTCCTCAGGCCATAAATTCATCAAAGCTTTAGAAATGTTCCTGTAGGATTTGGGTCCATATTGATACAATAGTATCACATAGATGCTCCAGACTTGTCACATCCATGTTGTGAATTTCCTGCTCCACTATATCCTGCATGTTTTTTTTGTTTTTGTTTTTTGGGATTGAGACCTTGTGATTGAAACCAGTGCCAGACTTGTGTACTGTGCATTGGTGCGTTACTTTGTTATAGAAATTTGAACATGGGTACATTGTGGTCATAAGGGATGGACATGGTCTGCAAAAGTATTCAGGCAGGCTGTTGTCTTTAAAAATGCTCAGTTGGCACTAAGGGGGCCAAAATGTGCAAAGACAATATCCCCCACACCTTTACAACACCAGCAGAAGCAGTAGCACGCCTCAATTGTTGATTCAAGGAAAGATGGGCCCATGCTTTTGTGTCTAAACAAATTTTACTTCTGAATTAGGCAGCTGAACTCAAGACTCATCATACCAGTCAGCATTTTTTCCAATCCAATTAAGATGTATTGCTGTCCCAGTTTCCCATTCTTAGTTGACAGGTGTTGCACTCAGCATGGTCTGCAACTCCTGCAGCTCATTTTCTTCAAGTTTAATCTGTTGTACATTCAGAGATTGCATTCCTCATAACACGGTTGTAACTAGTGTTTGTTTGAGCTATTGTTGTTCAACTTGTGGATCTGGGAGTCCAGTTAAATACTTTACCTCCGGAATCAAGGCTGTTAGTGTGCGTACAAGTGTATTTGTAGCAGAGAAAGTCCAAACCAACAAACAACTCATTCTGTAACATCCATAGTGCAGCAACACATTTTTATTTTCCTCAGTAAGATCAATCAAGCTGAAAGTAAATAGTATGAAAAGCTTTCATCATGTGATATAATGTCAGACAATAATGGGAGGTAAAAACAATCTAGCTCCCTATCGATCTGACATTTTACATATAAAGGACATAGATCTGCTACTTGTCATTTATGAAACTTAGAAATGCCTGCTTCTGAAAATGACTAAAGGGCTGATGAGAGCAGATCCTATATGATTCTAAGGGGCTTTCATGGTCAATTTAAACTTAGGCTGCATCCAAAAACATATTTTGGGTTGGGACTCTTTAGCCAAAGCGGAAATGCGTTAGCGGTCACCATGATAAGTACTATCCGAATAGTGCAGTCAGTAAGGAAGGAGGTAGGAAAAGGAGTCGGTTTGCTTCCTCTCACAGCTACTTTAGTATAGTACTTAGCGATGTCACTTATCTGAGCTAAGGAGAAACGGAACTAGACTGTTGCTCAACGGTCCAATGTCCTGTTTTCTGATGAAAGCAAATTCTGCATTTCATTTGGAAATAAAGGTCCCAGAGTCTGGAGGAAGAGTGGAGAGTAGGGTTGGGAATTGATAAGATTTTCACGGTTCCGATTCCCTTATCGATTCTGTGAAACGATTCGATTCCTTATCGATTCTCTTATCGATTCCAATTTGGGGAAATTTTTTTAACCTCTTAAACAAAAATAGACATGGTATTAAGCATTTAAATTTAAAGTAATACTAATTTAAAATTTTAGAGACATAAAAAGACAACAAATAAACATTAAAGTACGGTTTATAGGTTGGGTTCTGCAATGTTATGAGTATAAAACTCATCTTTAGAACCAATCTCTGCTCTAAATGGTGATCCGCACCGCCTAATCTACTTTCAGCCGTTATCAGTTATTGCAACCGAAAACTGCAGAAAATACAGGCAGAGCGGCTCCTTCTGAGTTTACTAACTCTGCTCCTGTCAGGATGTCAGTGCGTTATGAGGCGGAGGGATATTTCAGCGTCACTTAGTTTAGAGCCCAAACAATCGACTTCACTTTCAGAAACAAGCCTAAAAAACTGCAACCCCACAACTCATGAAATTTACAAGCGACTTTAGAAAAAATAAGACCAAAGTCGCATAAAATAAGTGGGCTTCGCAACAGTGAGCATTCTTTTTAAGTGTGTCATATCCAGTGTTGCCAACTCCTCAGTAAGGAAAGTAGCTATTGGCTGCGCTAAAAGTCGCTAGAAGTCGCTGAATGACGTCATCGCCTAATTTGCATAATCTGCCACATGATGTGATGTGCATGTTATTGACGCTGTGGGAGAAATAACGTTGTTAGAGAGACAAAAAGTGAGTAAAAACACTCAGAATATATATAGAGCTACTTTTTTCTGTCCATTAATGTTTATTTATTATTATTTATTTATTTTATTTTTATTTTTTATTAATGTTTATTTTATTACAATACTAACCCTCCTCCTTTACCCGGGTTTGAGACCGGCAAAATGAACTATAAAGAGACACTATGGCGGAGTTACACAATTTTTTTTCCAACTTTTTTTTAAAGTTTTCTTTTTTCCCTTGTGG
Source organism: Fundulus diaphanus (assembly GCA_037039145.1). Classification (NCBI taxonomy): domain Eukaryota; kingdom Metazoa; phylum Chordata; class Actinopteri; order Cyprinodontiformes; family Fundulidae; genus Fundulus; species Fundulus diaphanus. The sequence continues at coordinate 22,918,006 of CM073123.1, read as the reverse complement.
TCCACTAAGGAGCCTACAAATCACGGTAAAACACGAACATGTGGCTGTGTGAATCAAATGCCGTTATTTATTTAGGATAAAATATTTCAAATTCAGTTATTTATGATCAACCTGCGCCGTCAATCCCGGCGCATGCGCGCTTCATTTGCAGTCTGGACGCTGAGGGTAAACATGCTGTGGCTCTGACTGCAGCGCTGAGAGGGACTCCTGTGGTAGCGGGAGAACGGGGTTGGGAGGGGGGATGTGCCCCACGGCAGCACCTGCCGCTGGAGGACAAGAGTAGGAACGATATGTGCTTTGATGTAAGAGTCTCCAAAATTCGCCAGTGACACCAGAAAAGTCGCTAGATTTGTCGCTAGTCGCTTTTTTGAAAAAAAGTCGCTGGAGGGGTCTGAAAAGTCGTTAAATATAGCGACAAAGTCGCTGAGTTGGCAACACTGGTCATATCACTCTGCCCCTCTGGTCGGTAAACAAATGTTCCGGCAAATTCTAATTATAAAAAAGAAAAACCTACCGAAAAGTCTCGCTCTCATGTCATCTTGAAGACATTCTTCTTCGAAATGTTGGCTACAGACGACGTGTTTTCTCTCTGGCCAGAGGTTCGATGGCAAGTTGGCAATCCAACAAAAGAGCCCGTGGTGGATCATGAATTGGAAAGGTGAAAAAACTGTTTTTTTCACTTTTACCCGATGTATTGGAACATCCAACGGCCATGCACGTGGATATTGTTGCTTCAACAATAGCTCTCGTGAATTTCAATGGTAAAGTCCTCTCGAAATCCGAAACAATTGTTGTAGAGCGCAGTGCCTTACCGCGACATTACGTCACAGGATGTGATGTCGGCCAATAATGGCCGCCCCCATACACAGTGATCGAGATGACAATTTATGCTTTTATTTTCTTATTGATTAACGCTAAATTCATTAAATCACCACAAACGTATTAGTTTTAGGTATAGCTAATGATCCACTGATTTTTCCTTGTTGACCGGACTTTCGATCGCTTTACCCAATGGGGCGCCATTTTTTTTGTTTTGCTTTTCTAGACTTACGCCTGGTCACGTCGTACCTGCTTACTGAATGCCGTGTGCGTAACTTGCGTAAAAAACGTGACGCAAGTCGTGCTGCCCGGCTCTGGTGCTGCCTGGAATCGATAAGAGAATCGTTAAGCGAGCTGCCAAACAGTGGCATGGAATTGGAACACACGGAACCGGTTCTGAACAGGAACCGGTTTTCGATTCCCATCCCTAGTGGAGAGGCACAGAATCCACGTTGCTAGAAATCCAGATTGAAGTTTCCACAGTCATTGATGGTTTGGGGAGCAATGTCATCTGCTGGTGTTGGTCCACTGTGGTTTCTGAGGTCCATAGTCAATGAATCCATCTACCAGGAAGTTTTAGAGCACTTCATGCTTCCCTCTCTTGACAAGCTTTAGGGAAATGCTGATTTTATTTTCAAGCTGGTTCAATGACCATGGTATTCCTGTTCTTGATTGGCCAGCAAACTCCCCTCACCTGAATCCCGTCGAGAATATATGGGCTGTTGTCAAGAGGAAGACCAGAGACACCAGACCCAACAAGGCAGATGACCTGAAGGCTGCTAACGAAGCAATCTGGGCCACTATTACATTATGCAGGGCCACAGGCCGATCGCCTCAACAGCATGGTGCATTGATGCAGTAATTCATGCAATAGGAGACCCAATCAAGTATTGAGTACATAGAAATGGACATCCTTTTAACAAGCTTGACATTTGTGCTTAACACATCCCTTTGACGGGTTTAATGTAAAATTCTCATTTTCTGATACAATGAATTTTGGATTTTCTATAAGTCTTAATCATTGTGATCTAGGTAAATAAATAACTCTGCTTTTGTGTTGATCACCAGCTGATCATTTGCATGTAGTTTCCTGGAGGCCTCATATCTCGACAAAAAAAAAAATAGACAAGTTATCTGGTACTGCTGCAGGTTACATGAGCAGACAATGTTTAACTCGTCGCCACACACGTCTACATTCCTGATGATAAATAACCATTCACTGTTTGGGGAACAAAAGTCAAGTCTGGTCTTCCAACTAGGGCTGGACAATTAATCGCATTTGCAATATAATTACAATTTAAAAAAAAAAGCAATTTCCAAATCACAGAGGTCTGTAATTTTTGGCTATATAACAATCGATGGATAAGACATGTAATTTAGGTGTGGATAATGTGTTTAAAGCGGGTTTGCCTCCACATGGAAGGGAAGAGAATTGCAGCAGGGAAATAATCTAATTTTATAATGTGTTTTAGAGTTTATATAATCATACTTTTTTTAAACCAGAAACTTTCAGGAATCTCACCTTAGCATTAAGTACTGGTCAAAAAGTTTAATACATAGACTGGTTTGTTGGTTGCACTTTATGTTCAACAAAGATTGATGTCCAACTCTCATTATTCAAGCTATTTTCTTGAATAATTATATTCTAATTATTTAAAACAGTTAAATCTCTTGTTTTAAATAGTCGTTGTTTACAAACATCTTTTTCTACACGGTATTTTTGTTGCTGGTGGTTAATGCAGGAAAGAAGTCTAAATTAAATCCCAATTATGGTTGAAACATATCGCAATTTTAATTTTTGGAAAGAAAAAAAAAAAATCGGACAGCCCTACTTCCTACCCAGGATTACATCACATTACTTAAAAGCAGGTTCAGCTCACCTTAGTGGAAAACAGAAAGTATTTATCAAGCGTGGGCTGCCATTAATCTTACATCTGGACCAAAACTGCATCGGTAGAACACCTGAAGGTACCGAAGAAAAACAAGATTAATTTGTTAATTAGTTTGTTGAGGGAAAAAAAAAACAAAGTTCAGTGTGATTGTGTTAATATCAAAACGACCTGAAACCTTCATGACTTGTGATTGTAATAATAAAGAAAAAATGTCACAATATTTGATAAAATATGCTGAATTCCAAGTAATACTTGATATGACAGAAAATCAAGCTTGATTTGTAAAGCATGTTTGGGCTTATAAAATTGAACCTAGCTTTCAAAAACAAACAAAAAAAAAATAGAGTTTACTCAGTTAATATATAATTTAACAAGGGAGTAATACTTTTTTTAAACAAGGCCATGTTTGTTTGGATAGTTTTTTTTCCTTTTGCTTGGCAAATGAAATCAGTGTTTGGGAACAGCTTTTTGCATTGACTCAGGTTATCTTTATTCATTATTCAAATTTTAATTCATGATCTGAAACATTTAAGCATGACAACGCTCTTGGCACCAGGACACCCTAGGCCGCAGTTCGATGATCGACTTTGTTGTCGTTTCATCTGACCTGCGGCCGCATGTCTTGGACACTCGGGTGAAGAGAGGGGCGGAGCTCTCCACCAACCACTACCTGGTGGTGAGCTGGCTCCGATGGTGGGGGAGGAAGCCGGTCAGACCTGGCAGGCCCAAACGTACTGTGAGGGTTTGCTGGGAACGTCTGGCAGAGTCCCCCACTAGACGGAGCTTTAACTCCCACCTCCGGAAGAGCTTTGAACACGTCCCGAGGGAGGCGGGGGACATTGTACAATCCAATTACTTCATTTGAAACAGCTTAGAAATAAACATCTAAAAAGTAAGTCCAGACTAGAGATTGGGAGATGTAATTCCTAAAAATAACTAAAAACATCTTAAGGAAGATTGAGGGCCCCCACACAAACACACCCATTGAAAGGTTGAATGTGTTTTGCACATTGACATATTTGTATTGGCTGCTTTTTGCAGTCTTTAGGGCAATATTATTACCAAAACACCAGCAGTCCGACTCAAATATGGATCAGCTAGTAGTAGTAGAAGCAGAAAGAGAGGCATTATGTGAGTCGAGTAACTGCAGAGGATTCAGGAAGGATGTTGCAATGATAAGTAAATGTAAATTCCCAAATAATCGCCCACGATTTAAAAATGTGATCTGCTTTAGACGTTTGACATTTAAAGTTAATCATTTGCCACCTTTACGGATTAATTTAGGGAAATTTACAGCACCTTCCATAAGCATTGATTCCAATCAGAGCTCCATAATAGACGATGTTACAACTCATTGTTGTAATGTCAATGTGTGCAAGACAATATCGCAATCGCAAAGGATTGCTTGGAAGCAATATCAGATAGAATATTATATTTTGAGAGCAACACATGCTAATTCTTCATGCCACTGATGTTATTTGACCCGTGGGGTGCTCAGAGAGTGGGGAAGACAAAAGAGAGATCCTCTAAAGTTGTTTTTTCACAGTAGCTGTTCTGATGTTTTTAAAATGTTTCTGTGGCTGTAGTTATGAGCGAGTTTAGACCAATAACCAGTTTCTTGTTGCCATTTCCTGACTTCTGAATTTAAATATTGCCTTGAAGGAGTACGATGCTCTCTTGTCTTTCCCATGCTGAAAAATGCCCTTCTAATGATGAAAAGTGTATGCACAGCCTTATCAGCAGAAAACACTATATGAAATAAAAAAGCTCCAGTAATAATCTATGACACCTACAAATGGCACCAACAGCTGTGGTTCTGGTGATTCTCCTAGCATTCCCTAACATGGGTTATGCCTCCACCGGAAAAAATGTTACTCAAATCAAAAGGTTCAATTTTCCTTATATTAGTGTTGGGTTTAGCAATTGGGGAAGAAACATTTAACCTTAAGCTCTTCACACATCATTCACCAAAAAGGTGTGTCCCAACTAAGCCTTTTATCCAGATGTTCATGCATTTAGTTTTTTTTTTATTATTATTATTAAATTACATATCTTTATCGTTTGCATTGCAATGTTTTATATTTGAACGTGTGTTTATATTTCTATAAAAACTAAAATACTTGTACTTTAATATGCTATTACCAAAAACACTTGATGAGTCAGCTTCTAATTAATAACATTTTGTATAATATCTATAAAATACCCTTTAATGATAACAGATTCTGGTTCTCTGTCCACAGAATAATATGCCTAACGATTTTTTTTCCCAAAACGCTGAGAGAAATTCAGTGCATACAAGAGCTGAAACACTACACTACACCCAAGGGGAGAAAACAAATGTCCCCAAAACGAAAACCACATTCCTTGAAAGAAGTAGAAGGATATCACTCAAAAGACACAGCAGCGTTGCAGGTAAGAAAGAGTCATAAACGCACCTTTAACGTCGTGACAAGTTGCAGATAGATGTCACTCTTCATTGGGTACCCTTAGCTTTACTTATTTTATTTTCCTCCAAAGTTCTTCTTGCATACCAACGCCGACCCTCCCGCAGCGGTTTCAGATCCCCAGCCGCGGACGCGTGTCTCCGCTGACGGTGGAAGGAATGCCGCGGACCCTGCTCCACCTGTCTGTCTGCCTGCCAGCCGTGTTTCCTGCCCAGGTGAGCCGTCTGCTGCGGATGACACGTGAAACCGCTCACAGACACAGATACCACGAAGCTCCTCTGACAGACTCCAGGTTTAGCTGCTGATGACGGTGGTTACCTGTGGGCTAGTGGAAGCCCAGGTGAGACAGGAGCCGCTGTGGAGACTCCTGGTTTAAAGCGAATAGGAGCGGAACACCGACAAGACTCACACTCGACGTGCCAGGTGCGTGTAGGCATAGGCGATACTGGTAGTTCTGCTCTGTCTCACCTGTTCACCGGATGTGAACTAGCCCAATCACGTGTCCCCTCCCAACCAATCATCGTCAGTTGCCTTTTTTTTATTTCTGCCTTGTCCTTTTATTCTTAATATTTGTTTTTATCCATCAACATGAAATTTGATCGCGTGTGTTGTCTTAACACGTCCAATCCAGTAGTTTAGGACATAACGAAAAGTAAATTCATTTCTCTAAAATTTAGAGAAAATTCATGTCCTAAAGTGAAATCATACATTTGTTGCAAGTGGGATATTTCAAATAGTCTATTTCCTGCTTTTTTTTAATGCAGAAATGTCAGCCTACGAAAAAATAATGTGCATGTAGCCTATTACAAAGGAATACACAGTCTGGTTTGCATGTGTTGTATTAATGCATGGTAAGGGAAGTTTCGGGTGCTTTATTAGCGGCCTCTGCATTACAGTCTTCCTCTCGGAAGTGCACAGCTTCTCTAAATTTTAGGTCAGGTCAGGTGAGATTGTTGGCCAACCATGCACTGTAATGCCATGGTCAATAAACAAGGTCTTAGTTTCTGTTGACAGTGTGGGCAGGTCCCAAGATGAAAAGGAAATCAGCACCTATAAAGCTGGTCAGCAGAGAGAAGCGGGAGATGCTGTTAAATTTCCTGGTAAAAGGCTGCACTGACTTTGGACCTGATCAAACAAACAAAGTGAACCGACACAGAAAGGTGTCATGGTTCCCCAAACCATCACTGAATGTGGAACTTGAACCTCTAGCAGTTTGGATTTGTTTTGGGCTGCACAATGTTGCAAATTTGTCTCTATTGCATTATAACTTCACGCCATATGTGCAGCATTTTTTTAATACTAGGTATTCAGGCTTTCTATGCTTTTACATTTTTTTATCGTGGCATAAATATCTAAAAGCAAAGTGGCGGTATAGATGGTAAAGTGATTAAGAAACTACAACTAACTCGTTTCCTTGGCAAAACATCAGATGTCGACCAGCAGCAACCTTTTCAACAAAACCTTGTTGTTCAGATATAAGATAAATATTTTTTTCTCACTAGTTAGATAGACGACTGGTTATTTTGAGTAGTATTTTTTTCTCCCTATAAACCAAAAACAGAACGACCTCAACACATTTTAATTGTTTATTTATTTCAAGTCATACCAACATTCATACCGTATATTGTATGTTTTCCTAAGAGCAATCAGCCCTTTATTCTGTGCCTTGATCTGGAATCTCAATTTACTTTAACTTGGAAAGAAGACGTTGTACCAAAGAGCAACATAAGCCCAAGTATCTGGTTCAGGAATGCAACAGTTGACTTAGTTTAAAATTAGCTTTTTATTTATATTATTAAACCTAGTGGGTGGGCCCGGTGTCTTCTGTCTACGTGCTTTTGCCACACTCATGCCTGAATTTCCCCATGGCGGGACAATAAAGGTATTTCTTATCTATTCTATTGTAGCTCATGTCATAGGCGCCAATGTGTGGAGGCTCTTGACACTTAGACTCCAGCTGCAAATCCACATATTGTAAAAATCTATCCAAATTATTAAACGGGCTTTGCTTCACAACCCTGGTTATCCCTTTTTCTACAACACTTTTTCCTTCCACTCAATTTCCATGAATAAAGTACCCTGTTAACAGCCAGCCACTTTAATAAGATATTTTACAGCTTGCCTACCTTGTGCAGAGTGCTAATGACCAGATAAAGGGGTTTTCCCTTGATTGTGTATAAAATAATATGGGCATAACATACCACAACACAATTTTGTATAGTTTGTATTGTTTTAGGCAATATTTAAAGTCTCTGAATAAACCACAGCCATCAAAATGAAGAGATAAATGCTTGAAATATACATCACTTTGTGGAAAACAGATCTTCATCAGACAATAGATTGTAATCTTCCTTTTTAAAATAAATTACAAAAGAAAATTAATGTTTCAAAAATATTTAATTTTTTTTAAATGCAACAGTATTTGAAAAATGCTCAAATCATTAGTCACCCTGCTGTTGGTGATGAGCTGGGTTTAATAATTAGAGGCAGAAGGTCCTAAGTTTAGAATGCCTTGTTTGCCTTCTGACATACCTTCTTCACTGCTCAAACAAACTTGTTCAAATCATTGTAGTCTTGGGGGAGGGGGTGTTAAGAAGAGAACCAGGAAAAAATCTGGAAAACATGCAGAACAAGAACAAAAAAAAACAACAACTCAGAAGCAGAAAGAGAAACTGTTGAAGGAGAGACAAGATGACGCTTCAACCATCACATTGACATGAAGATATGTTCTCCTTAAAGAGATTTCTGCAACTACATGTTAAAAAGAAAAGTTCTTTCTTTCTTTCTTTCTTTCTTTCTTTCTTTCTTTCTTTCTTTCTTTCTTTCTTTCTTTCTTTCTTTCTATTCCATGAATGGTCAACAGCCAATATGTTTGGCTTACCAAAGGACAAAAGGCGCCACCTTGAGCTAGACAGCAGTAAGTGACAGGATGGCCATGTTACTTACGTTTGAGCTAGTTGGGCATTTGCATTGGACTGAAAAAGGTTACCTCAAACACTTGCTGCCAATTATGGTCAGTGTTGAGTAACACCTCATGACCTGAACTCCATCATCCCTTGACTTGGCTCTTTTTGGAAGAAAAATCAAAGCAAACCATCTGGAGTTGTTTGGAGCCCATGCTTACAGCTTCAGAGAAAGTGTAGCTAGATGAACATTTTACTCAACAGAAAAAATCTAATTATAATTCGCAAATTTTTTCTAATATATATATTATATGTGTGCATGTATGTCTATAACACACATAAAGCAAAATTAAAGCTATGACACCTTATTTGTCTTTATGATGGTTACTCTTTTGTAACTCCAAAAAGTCCCACCAATAACCTTCCTAGGAATTGCATAACCAAACTTTTGCAACACCTGTTTTCTGTGTGCTTTCACTTCAGTGTCTTTAATCCTGCATATGTTAGTTGATTGGCCAATAGCTGGATAAAAGCCGCAAGTTGCAAAACTTTTTGAAGGAGGCAAAACAACATCTGCAAAATATAGATTTCAGAAAATCACAAATTCAGTGCAACATTTTGTTTCTGTGATTTACTTGCATAAAGAAGTGAGGCATGAAAAGACTTTATTGATTTTTTTTCACTAGTTCCCCACAGAGAGGAGATAATTTTTTATCAGAGTCGAACAATTTCTCAACTGCTGCTGGGAATCTGCGTGTTCATCTATTTGTTTTTACGTATGCGCAAGCAGGAGTTGGACAGAAGGGACAGTAATGAGGGTAAATGTGGGAGGGGGGTCCTCAAAGCCAGAGCCTAGAGGATAAAAGGAGCAACCAGCAAAGGCTCAATCTACACTGGCAGCAAATCAGAATCAGGTCGGAGGATGAGGAGAACTTTACTGCTGCTGCTGGCCTCTCTGGCCTTTGCATCCCTGGCTCCTCTGGCCCATGGAGCTGCCCTGTAAGTAAACCTGAATGTTTGAAGTGAGACAATAATTAATGAAAAACAATGCACAAATAAATGTTTTGTGGGTTTTCTTGATAATTTGAATATTACAGAAATTAGTTGTCTTATTTTGTCTCATATTTGTACTTACATATAGATCTCAAAATTTCTTGTGTGAATGCCTTAGAGGTTGGTTAAGTTTGGTAGATTTTTCTGCCGGTTTAGTTTCATCTTTGTTTCTTCTGATGATGGGTATCTGTCCATTTCGGCCCTTGTGTTACCCAAGGTCTTAGATTTAAGTGGTTCCAGTAAGCTGACCTAGATTTTGTTCTGTGTTTGCGTAGCCTTGCATTGCTCCAGACACAGCAAACAAAGTCAATGGTCATATCACCAGTAGATTCATTGAACCACAGCTGGATCTTAATCAAGACAATCAATGGATCATTCATTAAGTATAAAGTCCAGACTGCAGATCACAGACCTCTGCTGAACAAACACGTTTAGAAATGTTGCACAAAACTAAGACAGTAAACAAAGTGCCTGTCCTCAGTTTGAGCTTAAGACAATAGGAAAAGAATAGTTAATTTAACATTCTGTTTCTTTTCTTCAAAAACAAAAGTTTTTGTCAAAAGGCCAAATAACATGCAATTTGCTAGGGGAACAAGCAAATTATATAAATATATATTTTACTGTTCACCATTCTGTCTCCCATTATAAGTGTATAAAAACTGGGAAAGGGGGAAGCTCAAAATCTCCCTTTTGTTGTAATACATTACAACAATATATTAATAATATATTACAGCTTCCTAAAGCATATGTAATAAAAACTCCTGCTTTCGATAGGTCAGCTGTGATCCAGGGATCATGTCTTTCAAAATAATTATATACTATATCATCTACCTGCAGCAAAATCATGTCTGCCCCCAATCTGATGCGAGTAGGGACAACAGAAAACATCTTTGTGGAATGTCAGGACTGTACCGGAGGTGACATTCCTGTAACCATCAATGTGATGAACCATCCGACCAAAAGCAAGAGAATAACTGGGACAGCGGTCACCCTCAATAGTGGGAATAACTTTCAGGCGTTTGGGAAAGTAACTGTAAGTAAAAATATTTGCAATATATTTCTGTCATCGGGCTAGTAATGTGCCTTGAAACAAAAGTATGGTTTTCAGAACATGGTCCTGTTACAGCTTCTGAAATAAAAACATCTGGTTTTTTTATTTATTTTGATTACAGATCCCAGCAGGAGAATTTAGTAAAGACCCCTCTATGAAACAGTATGTTTACCTACAAGCTAATTTTCCAGACGGCAATCTGGAAAAAGTTGTCATGGTGTCCTTCCAGTCTGGTTACATCTTCATACAGACTGACAAGACGCTCTATACTCCCAACAGCAGAGGTGAGCATCAGACTCTTTTGAAAACGCGACATGTCCAGGGTCAAAATCCTGCATTTCAGAGGGCGCTGGCAACAAATTTAACCTTCACAGAAATGAAGCAATGGACTCATGAAATGTATATTTGTAAAAAAGAAAACAAATCCAAAATAAATGGTGTTTTTTAACTCCATCCACATGATAAATCAACCCTGTACAACTCTAAATTTCCAAATTTTTGATAAAGGCTTTCTATTGCAATCTCTACCTCAACATAGAACCGCTTCAAGTCTCGCTTATTTGCTCAAAGTTTGGGAAGATGTTATGCTGCTGCGCTGTAACTCTCAACTGAAGCACCAAATAGCTATGAAGAGTGAAATACACAAAGCAAACATCCCCGGCAACACGTGTTTCTTTTTCACTACTGATAAACTGAGCTTGACAAAGGCATACCAAGCACAAACTGAAATCCACTCACTTCAGCCATCCATTGTCTATATCTGCTTATCCGAGACACACGACAAACAATCATGCACGAACACACTCACATTTAAGGGCAACTTGGAGAAACCAGTTAACTTGACATTCATGTTTTTGGACTTTGGGAAGAAGCTGGAGTATTCAGAGAGAACCCAAACACGCACAGGGAGAACAGGCAAACTCCATGCAGAAAGGATAAAATGAAATGGGCTAATATATATATATATATATATATATATATATATATATATATATATATATATATATATATATATATATAAAGCAAAGCAAATAGAACAAATGAATAACAAATAATTATCCAAACATCCTTGATTTATTGTATATCTCATGTTATGTAGACATTGGTTTAATACATGAGTTAAAATGTAAAGGATCTGCCCACCTGTCTCTACGAGAAGAAACATTTCTTTTTTTCTTTCTTCATCAGTTTATTACAGGATGTTTGCCTTGACACCTCAAATGGAGCCTGTGGAAAGAAATGACCAGAACCAAATTGACGCTTCTATTGACATCGAAATTGTGGTATTGTGTTTTATTCTTTTTGGAGTATAACTCGCCACATATATGGATCACTTTGATGATTCAGTTTCACATTTGAATCCTGCTGCCTCCCTGTGGTGAAAACACAAAGTATAAAAAGCACAAATTATCTTAAATAATTAGTTGGATTAGTCAGTCAATAAAATATGTAGGACTGACTTTTAAAAGCAGCTCAATGTATTTGTCTCTTTTACTTTGTTGCTTTTTCTCTAGACACCTGACGACATCATCATACCGCTTGATTCAGTCGCACTTAATGCTGGTATGTTCTCTGGAGATTACCAACTTGGTGAAATTGTTAGGTGAGTGGTTTATGGCTTATTTATTTTTGAAGGCTAAAAGCTGACTTGAGTACCCAAAAATACATGGAACTTTTCTGATCATATTTAACAATATAATAATATATGTTAAATATTCAGGATCTGTATCTATGAAAATGTACACACAAACAGGAATTGTGATTTAGATATCAACTCCAAAACTATAGTTTTTGATTCAAAAAGCATACTGGATTATTTTCTATTTATTATAGAATTTTTGTGCTCTTCAATTCGAAGAAAAATATTATTTTGATGGTTAAAACATAATCCATCCATCCATCCATCCATCATTCATCTTCTTCCGCTTATCCGGGGTCGGGTCGCGGGGGTAGCAGCTTCAGTAGGGAGGCCCAGACGTCCCTCTCCTCAGCCACTTGGGCCAGCTCCTCCGGGGGAATCCCAAGGCGTTCCCAGGCCAGCCGAGAGACATAGTCCCTCCAGCGTGTCCTGGGTCTCCCTCTGGGTCTCCTCCCGGTGGGACGTGCCCAGAACACCTCACCAGGGAGGCGTCCAGGAGGCATCCTAACCAGATGCCTGAGCCACCTCAACTGGCTCCTCTCGACGTGGAGGAGCAGCGGCTCTACTCTGAGTCCTCCCCGGATGACTGAGCTCCTCACCCTATCTCTAAGGGAGAGCCCAGACACACTACGGAGAAAACTCATTTTGGCTGCTTGTATCTGAGATCTCGTTCTTTTGGTCATGACCCAAAGCTCGTGACCATAGATAAGGGTAGGAACGTAGATCGACCGGTAAATTGAGAGCTTTGCCTTTTGGCTCAGCTCTCTCTTCACCACAACGGATCGGTACAGCGCCCGCTTCACAGCAGACGCCGCACCAATCCCTCTGTCGATCTCCCGTTCCATCTTCCCCTCATTCCTGAACAAGACCCCAAGATACTTAAACTCCTCCACTAGGGGCAGCACATCTTCCCCAACCTGGAGAAGGCACTCTACCCTTTTCCGGCTCAAAACCATGGTCTCGGATTTGGAGGCACTGATTCTCATCCCGGCCGCTTCACACTCAGCTGCGAACCGCTCTAGTGAGCGCTGTAGATCATGCCCTGATGAAGCCAATAGGACCACATCATCCGCGAATAGCAGAGATGCAATCCTAAGGCCACCAAAACGGATCCCCTCAACACCTTGGCTGCACCTAGAAATTCTGTCCATAAAAGTTATGAACAGAATTGGTAACAAAGGGCAACTTTGGCAGAGTCCAACTCTCACCGGAAACGAGTCCGACTTACTGCCGGCAATGCGGACCAGACTCTGACACCTGTCATACAGAGACCTGACAGCCCTTATTAAAGGGCCTGGTACTCCATACTCCTGGAGTACCCCCCACAGGTCGAATGCCTTCTCCAGATCCACAAAGCACATGTAGACTGGTTGGGCAAACTCCCATGCCCCCTCCAGGATCCTGCTGAGGGTGTAGAGCTGGTCCAGTGTTCCACGGCCAGGACGAAAACCACACTGCTCTTCCTGAATCCGAGATTCAACTACCCGACGGACGCTCCTTTCCAGAACCCCTGAATAGACCTTACCAGGGATGCTTAGGAGTATGATTCCTCTGTAGTTGGAACACACCCTCCGGTCCCCCTTTTTAAATAGGGGGACCACCACCCCAGTCTGTCTACGATGTCCACGCAATGTTGCAGACTCGCGTTAATCAACACAGCCCCACAACATCCAGAGCCTTAAGGTACTGAGGGCGAATCTCATCCACCCCCGGGGCCTTGCCACCGAGGAGCTTTTTAACAACCTCGGTGACTTCAGCACCAGAGATGGGAGAACCCGACCCAGAGTCCTCAGGCTCTGCTTCCTCAATGGAAGACGTGTTGGTGGGATTAAGGAGGTCTTTGAAGTATTCCGCCCACCGACACACGAAGTGCCGAATCGAGGTCAGCAGCACACCACCCCCACTATAAACAGTGTTGGTACTGCACTGCTTTCCCCTCCTGAGACGCCGGATAGTGATCAGAATCCCGTCGAAGCCGTACGGAAGTCTTTCTCCATGGCCTTCCCATGCCCGAGTTTTTGCCTCAGCGATCAGCCGACCCGCATATCATTAAAACATAATGATATGCTAATTATACCTGGCTTTTGTGCGACATTTTCCTGAATAAAAACAAATTATTGAGCAAAAAAATGTATATATTAAAAAAATATCAGGAGCTCAGGAACAATAGGACTTGTCATTTTACTGGTGTTAAATAATTGCTGAGAGTTACTAGTTCATATTTAATTTTTCTCAACTTATAGCTGTAAATTGTGTGTGTGTGTGTGTGTGTGTCTTTCCAGCCCTGGACAGTGGAAGGTGGTGGCAAAGTTCAAAAGCAACCCGCAGCAGAGCTTTCGTGCTGAATTTGAGGTCAAAGAATATGGTAAACGTCCAGTTACCAAGGCTGTTTTCACATTTGCACATGATTCGCTTACTTTTAATGCGGTATAAAATAAATTATTGTTTTTATTTGGCAGTGCTTCCCAGTTTTGAAGTTAAACTGCTGCCTGTCGTGCCTTTCTTCTATGTCGACAGCGAACAGCTTATCGTCAACATCAAAGCGACGTGCGTAAAAGAATTTTATTGGTTATAAAATAAAATAAAATAAAAGAAGTCTTATTTTGTTTCTCCTTACAGTATGGCCTTAAGAGTGGGCATTCATTTGGTTGCAGGTATCTGTTTGGAAAGGAGGTTTCTGGGACTGCCTATGTGGTTTTTGGCATAATGGAAGATGGTGTCAAGAAAAGCCTGCCACACTCTCTCACACGAGTCCCGGTGAGCGCTTATAATACATTTTGCTTTTTCCCTCCATTAAATACTATTTTCATGTAAACAAAAAGCCAGGCTGACCATAACCTGGTGGCGTTGACTCACAGGTCTCGAATGGAGCAGGGCAGGCCATACTGAAAAGGAATCAGATCACTCAAAGTTTCCAAGATATTAACAGCCTTGTAGGCAAAGCCATCTTTGTATCTGTCAGCGTGCTGACAGAGAGCGGTGAGTAACAGCGACTGTGTTTTTGCATGTCAAGTAGCTTTGATCTTGAGTTGTGTTCATTTGCTGGCTAAAAAATGTGCAAGCGTGCTTTTAAAAAAGTAAAACAACACCTGATTTGTCAGTTCAATTATACTTAAAGTTGTTTCTCCTGACCTGACGAGAAGAAAAATTGCGCCTGTCACTCAGAGCCGAGGATTCTTTCTGTCAGGAATGACGCCTGTGTTAATTTTGTCTGCTCTTTCTTTGATAAAACAACTTTCTCCAGATGGACAGAGATTAAACAGCGCTATTCTCTGTTTATTTTTTTTTCATATATAGGCAGTGAAATGGTGGAGGCAGAAATAAGAGGCATCCAGATTGTCACGTCACCCTACAAAATCACTTTCACAAGAACTCCCAAATTTTTCAAACCAGGGATGTCATTTGATGTTGCGGTACTGAACTAAATGTTACCTTTCTTCTTTTACTTTTTAACTGTTATTAACTAATGGCTCTAAACTTTATAAATTACTCCTATTCAATGACTCAATTAAGATAGACCTACTTACACTGCATATTCTCTAAACTGAAATATGTACTGCAAATCTAGTGTCGTTTGAAGGCTAAATTAATCCAGTGTTGTTAGAGTTTCATTAAATGTGGTTTGATAAGGTGTCCATAAACTGTCTAATTCATTTTTCTACACTGAATGGCAGGTTGAAGTGGTAAACCCCGACGACAGTCCAGCAGAAGGTATACCAGTGATCGTCACTCCCGGGGAAGTGAGAGGATTCACAGCAGCCAATGGGATGGCAAGGCTCACCATCAATACAGCAGCAACAGATCCAAGGCTGAGAATCACTGTAAGCAGGCTCAAAGAATTATTATTTCAGCATTGGCTCAGTGGAAACTCAAATAAATAGATGTAAATAAATTAATAGATAAGGAAGTAAATAAATAATGGAATTACATTAATGACGGCAACATTTCTGTGAGTGAAACAATGTAGCATCCCTCCCTCCCACACACACACTCACACACCCAAAAAAATTATAAAAACCACTGAGTGACTCACAGTAGGCTGTACTTTAAATTAACACTTGTTCACAGCCTGGTGTGCCAGTGAATCGGGCCCTTTTTTATTTCTGTGGCACTTGTGGCCATTTTTAATGAATGTAAGCTGACAGTAGGGGGGCTGAGAGAGAAGGTGAAGCCATTTGCCAAAGGTCCACATGCTGGAGTCAAAACCGGGATGGCCACGTTTTGGACTAAGGCATCCATATATGGGTCACCCAAGCCCCACTGGTGAACCCAAGTTCGGTATTTTAAAGTGGTGTTTAAAATCCAAACTGTAAATGTTTGATATTACCTGCAGCACTAGAAGCTAACACTATACTCACCACACCATGGAATAGGCTAATGCTATCAACAACAAAGTATTAGTAAGAATCTTTGGCTTTTAAATCAAACATTGTGCCATAACAGTATGTTAGGTCATATAATATTACCTCTGGCGGGTTAATACTATTCACTGGGATCACATAACCACATCTCTATACAGTAGAATATAATAATAATAATAATAATAATAATAATAATAATAATAATAATAATAATAATAATAATGTGTGCAGCAATTTGCCAGCATCAGGGGTAAAAACCCACTTATTTCCACTGGTATTTCTTAAAAAAAAAAAAGAAATTCCAACAATGTATCCCAATTATTTTAAATGATTACCAGGGTTAGGATCTCTGTTTTGTGGAGAACACAGATTTGAACAATATCAATCAACACCTGGCTCCAGTTTAGTGTTTTAATTCAACAAAATGTGATGCAATATGACACTATATAAAGATATGAAGCACATATGTCTGTATCCAGCCCGCGAATTAATTATCTACGGCCCCCTGGATAATATTTAATTACTATTAGAACCGGCCCACAGGCCACGGCCGCCCGCTGGCGTTTTGCACTTGTGACCAATATGGCCCCACACTCCGTCTTTGACACAAGGGGAAGCAAGCAACCCAAAAACCCAAACAGTGATCAAGTCCAAGATGTTTTATTTCAACAAAAGCTGCCGTAATAGTGGCACGATAAAACACTCCCTTTCCCTTTTTTAAAAGTTCAAGATTATTCCAATAATTCCAATAACTGTCTTTAAAAGTCACCAATTAGAGGCCAGAAGTTGGGCTCCACTTATTATGCTGCTTCTGGTGGAGGCGATCCGTCTGCACAGCACCCTCTTGCCGATCCACAGCTGATTCTGCGGCGCTCCAGCACTGTTCAACTGTTCTGCGTGCCACGCCGCTTTTCAGATCGGTCTAGCTAAAAGAAAGAAGCAGAAAAACTCCAGCATCTCCGCACCAAGACTCCGTCGGAATAGTATTTCCTGCCGATACTCGATACTGATCGAGACGGAGTGCTATATACAGGCGCCCTCGGTACTGGGCCATCTGTTCACCTCCCGGTATTCTGTGTCTGGCGTGCGGATCCCACCTGCCCCTCACTCGGCAGTGTGTCTGTCGCTGTCACCTGCAGGATCAGCTCCCCTCTCCTTCCATCCAAGCTACTTTTATTTTGGCTTCAATCAGCCTCTGCCGACACCTGCGCGCAGTAGTTGCTGAGCGCACTAATTGCGCTCCTCCTCCTTAGACAACTGACTTCAGCCCGGTGTGCTTGGATTGGTAAAGGGGAAAAACAAAAACAATCCAAACATACAAAGCACAACAAAAATGTTTCATCCCCGACACAATGCCCCAGTTGCGCATCCAAGCTGCTCGGACGCTCTCTCTGTTTGGCAGCACATACCTGTGTGAACAACTTTTCTCTAATCAAAACATCACACAGGAGTCGTCTTACTGATAATCACCTTCACTTAATCCTGAGGATTTTCTTAGCTCAGAGCCTAACCCCAAACATTGATGAACTTGTACAAAAGACGAGACACCACCAAGTATCCGGCTCAGCCTCAGACAGGAGATAGTCCGTGGGCCAGAATCTGTAGGACGTCTCCTTAAGAACTTTCGTATGAACTGTCAGGAGGCACCTTTCTTGCACTTTCTTGCTACACATAGCAGTGATATCAAAACACCAATGTTCCCATGTTTTCACTTGCACATTAATAAGTTATAGCCAATAAAAAATATAAACTGTTGCCCTCCGGTCCAACGGGTCACGTGATTCGAATATTGCTGCTCAGCCAATCAGATCGCTCTATTGTCAGCCGTGCGAGTTCAACCAGTTCATCATGGCTGTGCACGTAAAGTGTTGTATGCATCTGTTTCCAGACGAAGAAAGCCCAATAATACCATTTTCTGGTGCCAGTTGGCAGAGATCTTGACGGCAAGGGAAAAGAAATAGCCCATTTCATCCATCCATCCATTTTCTAACATGCTTATCCCTGCTGGGTTCGCGAAGGGGGCCGGTGTCTATCTCCAGCTGTCAATGGGCGAGAGGCGGGTACACCCTGGACAGGTCGCCAGTCCATCGCAGGGCAGAAATAGCCCAGACTTTTGCCCAATTTACTGTGATGCCACCAAGACCTGCTGTGCTAGGATAGCACAGGTGACGTCATGCCAAACAAGTTATCCCCGCCAGAATTTGTATCCCCTGCATCAGTAAAGTGCTTGAAATCAATCAAACTTTTAACCTCCAGCGTTGGGAAGTCTAAATATTTTTAAACATCACCATATAATAAAATGAAATAGATTTTTTTTAAACTCCATATATTGTTCTATTTTTAAAAGCGACATATCTCGTTTTCTTAATATAGTTATAATAATTATAATTGAACTTTATTGATCTCACAATGGAGAAATTAATTTCTGCACCTTAACCCATCCCCTTGGGGAGCAGTGGGCTGCCACTGTGCGGCGCCTGGGGAGCAATCGGGGGTTAAGGGTCTTGTTCAGGGACCCAGAGTGCAGGCAGTGGGGATTGAACCAGGTACTTGCAACCCATCCATCCATTTTCTGAACCGCTTTATCCCTCATGGGGTCGCGGGGGGTTGCTGGTGCCTATCTCCAGCATTCTCTGGGCAAGAGGTGGGGTACACCCTGGACAGGTCGCCAGTCTGTCGCAGGGCGGGTATTTGCAACCTTTTAACAATTTTTGCGATGCAATCTTTCTTTGAAGGAAGTTCGTTTTTATCTGTTTGCCTGTTGAAAAATGGTTTCACTTGAAATTACAGACAGAGACATAAGAAAATATTGCTTTATTCATTTAATTATTAAATAATATACACTGTGTTAGGTCTTGGTTCAATAGGCTATGTGCAATAATTTCAATATGTTTTAATAAACATTGAACCAGTCCAGCCCTCGGCTTGTAGCAAATTTGTTTTTTTGGCCCTCAGTGTATTTGACTTTGACATCACTGATGTAAAGGATTACAATACAATACAATATGATGTGACTTGATACAATACAGTTTAATGTTTGTTGAAAAAGCTTTGGCAAAACCAACAAAAGCAACAGTTCTGGGATATACATTTTAGACAATGATAAAGACCTGATTGTAAAGCTTAAAATTGCATGTGTACCTTTTAATTACAGGCAAACACAAATAAACCTGATCTTACACCAGAAAGACAAGCATCCGCTGTGATGGAGGCTTCACCGTATTCAACCAAAAGCAAGAGTTACATCCACATAGGTACGTTTACTCTAAAACCACATTAGTCCACACAGTCAAGAAAGATGATGTTAGCAGTGGAGAAGAACCGTGCGTGTCATCAACCTGATCTTTTAGGTCTCAAAACTCTCTGCAACTTTCCAATGCAGGCATAGACACAGCTGAGGTGAAAGTAGGTGACAACCTGAAAATAAACCTCAATCTTAACAACCTGCAAGGGGAAACGGATATCACATACCTGGTGAGGGATGCTTTTTACATATGCAAGTTAACCTGTACATATTTGATATCTACTAATGTGTTATTCTGTCAACCGCAGGTCTTGAGTAGAGGCCAGCTGCTGCAAAACAAGCGTTACAGAACAAGAGGTCAAGCACTCATTTCCCTAATTCTTCCCATCACTAAAGAGATGCTGCCCTCATTCCGCATTGTAGCGTACTACCACACATCAAGTAATGAAGTGGTGTCAGACTCAGTTTGGGTGGATGTGAAAGACTCCTGCATGGGATCGGTGAGACTCTGAAGCTGCAAAGCAAATCTTGGCACAGCCATGTGTGTGGATGTTCGCCATTTTCAAGAAGTATGTTGTGCTATTTCCTCAACACGTAGTTGACTTTGGAATCAGCAAGACCAAATCCATCGTATGAACCTCGCAGGATGTTTAGTCTGAAGGTCACAGGAGATCCAGGAGCCACAGTGGGGCTCGTCGCAGTTGACAAAGGCGTTTACGTCCTAAACAACAAGCACCGTCTCACCCAGAAAAAAGTAGATTCTGCAATATCTACAACAGCTGAAATTGGTTATGTATTTTTGACTTACACTCTGTAACCCCAAGCCTGGTCTGTTTCCTTCTGTACCCTGCAGGTGTGGGATCTCGTAGAGAAGCACGACACAGGCTGCACACCAGGTGGTGGGAGCGACAGTATGAACGTGTTCTTTGATGCTGGGTTGGTGTTTCAGACAACCACTGGTTCTGAAACTTCCTACAGACAAGGTGGCTTCATTTTACCATTTAGGAAAAGTATAAGTTTCAAACTTAACAAAAGTTTACGAGTGAAATAGCTGTACAAAGTGTAGTAACGTTAAATTATACAGTGCCCAAGAGCTTGTGTAAAAGAGCTTGAAATACATTAATGTTTTGTTGCAGTAGGATAATCTCGCACTGAAATTTTTTTAAAACAAATTCACCTCTAATGTATTTCCATTTACAGATTGGTAAAAATCCAACCCCTAATTTGAGTATATTATTCATGGAGGACAACAAATTCACCAAATAATCCACAGTTGCACAATTGTCGGTTCCCCTGCTTTTAAATACATTTTATTGTGTACCTGGAATCTCAAGGTGTGCAGACTCCAGGTGTTATATATATATAGTAGACATATTTATGCTCTATTTGGGTAATATTTTACAAGCTGCTCAGTTTTCTCTGTTTTCTAAAACATTTTTTGAACAATTACTCCTCAGTATTTGCTGTGGAGCTGCTAAACAACATGATTGACTTCCAGTTTACCAGTCTCAGGAATCCGCCATTTTTAATTCTCCTTGCGATTTTGTAGTCCAAACTCAGGATTGCCAAAGCTCTGTGCTCGTTCTGTGTGCACTCTGTGCATACAAAATGACAATAAAGAAAGTCTAAGTCTAAGTCTAAGTCTAAGCTACAAATGGATAAGTCAGAATGTTTGGTTCTTCATTGTACCATTCCCCCTGCATACTACAAAAATGGCCGGCAAAGTAGAGTGGAAAGGAGTGGATGGGGTATGAAGTTCCTCCTTTAGATTTAAAGAGACAAAACGAGTTTGGACATAACAGGGGTAAATTAACGAGTAATTCAGACCAAAGTATTACAGTTCCACTTTACACAGGAAAAAGAAAGAACTGAAAAATGTTTAAATGTCCCTTTTAATGCTTTGCATAATTCTTAGAAAGCAGGATAGAAAATTGCCTTCTCATATAACAGTTCACAGGACTGGAGCATATAAGGAGAGGGACCACTTCACTTTACACTATCTAGCCACATGGCCTAGAGTCCAGGGTCCTCCTTTATGTTGTGTTCTTTTTAGCTTGTCTACCTATTTGAGTCTTAGGACTGTGAGGTCCATGAAAATTTTTGAATTTTGTTTATGGTGATCCATATCTGTGTTAATTTAGCCCTATATTTAAGCTAATTAAACTATTGAAGGGCCAAATGATGATATATTTGCTATCGGAATCCAGCATATTCTTTTTTTTAAATCTACAAATATTTAATGATGCTATATACTACAAAAAGGAATCTAGTGTCTTTTAAAGTGTTGCTGGCCCACAAAAATAGGTATTTTTTACAAATATTTCCAGTTTATTATGTCGAAAATTAATCAGGGCTGTTTGTGCTTGAAAACCCCAGTCTTAGATTAATTCGACCAAAGTACACAGTTACAGGAAAAGCCCAGGTAGCATTACACAAACAGTTTATATCCAAGTTTGTGATGGCAGGGTACAAAAGGCTTTGTCATGTCTCTCAGATAAACCACTGCAATATTTTCTTCAGTTGACCAACTGAATTTTAGATATTTATTTTCTTAAAATAACAAGATAATTATACTGAAATTAAAAATGTATTACTTTAAGGCTTTTAAAATAAACATTACAAGGGCTGCATATAAGTGTCTTAAAAGGTGACCAACACATTTATATTTTACCTGGAAAAATTACCTTTTTGATGTCAAGGCTAAATATAGTGATTGTTGTATGATCTGAATATTGTATATTTAATGTCTTAAACGTTAGCTTTGAAGAAAACATTAGTCTGATTGCAGAGTGTTTAAATAGGTATCTGAAAGATGTGGTTTGTGTTTTATTTCAGACTTGAAATGCAAGACGAACGCCAAGCGGAAACGAGCCGCAACTATCATGGACGTTAGAACCACCCTATGTAAGAAGCAAAGCCCCGGACCAACTCAATAACCAAATATTATGTCATTTATTCAGGTCTCAAAGTTTTAAGTTTTGCTTAGGCATATTTATTTGTTTAAACTGCTCTGTTTTTACATATGTATCCCTCCTTTTGTAATGCATAACCCTTTCTTTCTTTCCGTAGTGAGTCAGTTTGACAATGAGCTGCAGAGGGAATGTTGTTTGGATGGCATGAAGGACATCCCAGTTTCATATACCTGTGAGCAGCGTAGTGAGTACATCGTGGATGGTGAAGCTTGCATTGCTGCCTTCATGCAGTGTTGTTCTACAATGGCTACACAACTCTCTGAGAAGAAAGAAGAAAACCTCAAATTAGCTCGCAGTAAGAAACAGGAACTAATCAGCAGATTTAGAGGATACTTAATCCTTTAAAAGACAATGACTGATCCTATTTATAACAACACTTTAGGTGAATCAGATGACAGCTACATGGACAGCAATGAAATTGTTTCCCGAACCAAGTTCCCCGAAAGTTGGCTGTGGACAGACATCCAACTTCCTTATTGCCCAGCACAAGTGCCCAACTGGTGAGGCATTTGAAACTTGTATAGACCCAGATAGATCCAGTATAGTGCAAACAGACAATTTGGTCACTTAATTTGCTCATATTTCACATCTGCTTTCACCATTCTTTATTTCAGTGTGGCCACATCAATGCAGAGAAATGTTCCTCTGCAAGATTCAATCACGACCTGGCAGTTCACAGGCATCAGTCTGTCAAGAACACTTGGTGAGGAGTCTTTACCTACAGTTTATGTTTTACCCAACTATTTACATTGCTATTCTCTTTTGGTATCTCACTTTTTGGTTTCTTTTATCTTTAAGGAATCTGTGTGAGCGAGCCGTTGGAGGTCATAGTTCGTAAGGAGTTCTTTATTGACCTCCGTTTGCCTTATTCTGCCGTCCGAGGGGAACAGCTTGAAATTAAAGCCATACTTCACAACTACAGCCCAGAGCCTATCACTGTAAGTCAACAAAAGGCAAAAAATAAATAAATAAATAAAAAATACAGTAACCCTCTGTGATTGAGAAAATTAAGAAATAAAACAATTTTAATACTCAAATTAGTTATCAAGTTAAGAACCATTTTACCTGATTTAATATGTCCATGAAAAACTGTACAACAAAGTTCCTGTATAATTATTAATGAGAACTTTAGAAAATCATCACTTTGAACATGATTAACAGTAGAGACATATACTAACATATGTAACAAGCTGCTATACAATCGATGCATGGAAGTTTGAATAACCTGTATGTACTCCAACTTCATATTAGGTATTAATTTTTTTTCTCGTGTATTTCAATGTCTTTCTCTAACTTTATCCCATTTTCAAGGCTCGTGTGGAACTGATTGAGGAAGAGAATGTGTGCAGCGTAGCCTCCAAGCGTGGGAAGTACCGGCAGGAGGTCAGAGTTGGGGCCGAAACTACGCGATCTGTACCATTTGTCATTATTCCCATGAAGGAAGGAGAGCGTAGCATCGAGGTCAAAGCAGCTGTTAAGGACTCATCCCTCAATGATGGAGTTATGAAGATGCTGCGTGTTGTGGTAAGAGAGACTAAGGGCTTATTTGGCTAGAGCCTTTCACATGTACTATCTATGGGCTTTAACAGAAAGCCTAAAAACTTGAAAACAATTGGTCTATTGCTTAAATAAAAAGAATAAAAACAAAACAGTCCACAAACCTTTATCTTATTTGCAAAACATTCGGTATAGGTTGATGATTAAAAAGCAAAACATAAAATTCTTTTTGTATAAAAAAGCCCAAATGTAGACTTTGAGAAAAGGGTATGCTAATAACATGCCTTTTAAATTATTTAGTTAAAGGGCACTTATTAATTTTTTAAACTTTACCTTTACAGTGTTGTTCAGGCTAGTACCTCAAAATAGTTATATTAATTCCCATAACCAAAATCAAGAGCTATGTAAAAAAGCATGAAATGAAAGAAAATTAAGCACAAGGCAGTACCTAATGTACCTAATAGTTGAAGAAGTGCTGTAATGTTACATTTAGAATGCTAAACTCACACTTGAATGACATACTGTCCATCTCAAACAGATGCAGCAATAGCAAAGTCTCCAACTCCAGTTTGTCTTTATATAGTCAAGATTTTATACGGCGGTTGGTCCGGTGCTGGGGAAGAAGTTAGGGAAATTTTCTGAAAAGGAGACATTTAGAGACCCAATAAACCGGCACCATACTGGTGGATAAATAGCACTTTTACATCACCAGACTAGCTTACTTTATATCAGTAAGCCATGCATAAAATGCAATCAGTTCTGCTTTTAGATGTGAAGGTTTATCCACCCTATAGTAATACAGTTAGAATACTGTGTGTCACAGGTCTTAAACTCTATCGGCCTGCAGTTAATTTCCCCACATGTTGTAATGCCCTAAAACGTTGCTGCAAGCTAATGTTATACAATTCTACGGAAAGAAGAAAAGTTTAACATGTAAACAGACAACAGCTTCAGTGACTCCTGCTCCCTGATTTGGCAGAGACAAGGGGAGAAACATTAGAAAAAGCTGAAGCTAATTATCGTGGCTAAATATGCAGAATAAAGGATTACAGAGAGCAGTTATTGTTTCAATACAGGGGTTCCCAATCTTAAAATAAAAAAAGTTTATATATATATATTAGTGATGTGCCGAGGCTTCGAGGCGTGTGTCGAGTAATGGAGGGGGCGTTTCCGTAAAGCGCATATCGAAGCTTGCTTCATTTAGGGGAGGAGCCGAAAACGATGACGTCCGAAGCCTCGCTGCCCGGCTGTACCACGTGACTGCTTCGGGAAGTGGCTCAGATTTTGCCAGATGACCGGTTCATTCAGAACCAGTTATGGCTGCACGCTGGATCATAAAACAGTTCTGCTAACCAGATGCAGTTTAAAACGCCGCTTAGTCTGTTTATAAGTTTCGTTTTTATTAATTCTGCATTTTTTAACAACATGCACCGTATTTCTGTGCCTCAGCGCTTGCTCCTCTCCCCCCCTCCTTTCCCTCGGAGCAGGTGCTTTTATCACCATTCACCATTCAAAACGTGAATCACTACGTTTAATGTCCTCACATCGGTAGCAACGTGTGCCAGTTAAAGTCAAAAGGAGAGTTAGTGGCTGTGTTTCATACTCTTTTGTTTTTAACAACATAGAATCAGTGGCGCTTCAGTGAGCTGCTGCCTCGCGCTTTAATTCAGGTGCGCACTTTTAAGGGTCATTTTAAAGAACTTGTAACATCAGGGGCTTCATCTCAGATCTGTCAGTACCCCTGTTCCCTTTATAGAAGCCCTTTACAGTATTTAGTTATGCATTTTCCACACTGTTTATCCGTCGCACGCAGCGCACCAACGGGGGTAAAATCCACCCACCGCACCGCCCAGAGTGCACGAGAGCAATAGAAATTTGTCTGGTCAGCGCGGCAACTGACTGAGAAACCTGTCGCTGTGAAAGGTGATGAGAATGTTATAAACTGTAACAGTCTAGAAGCGCATTGAGCTGAAAAGAGGGAGACATCAGCAGCAGGATCGTGCGTAAAGACGCAGCGTGAACCTCTGTGTGCTTCAGTGTTGCTGCTGAGGGGAAATTGTTGATCATAATCCCCCCCCCGCCCCCAAAATTAGCATAATCTCACTCTTAACTTTTGATCAAAGTTGAGAGGTCTGATTATTACACACCATGCCATATCACATGACACTACTATTTTGGGAATAATTACACACAGAGAATACATTCAAACAATATTTTATTATACACATATGTGTATACATAATTTATGTAGACAAATGATTTCGTCCTACACCTTTTGTGAAGTCATTCCCAAGAGCCATAATAGACAAAAAATCAATGCATCACACGTGTTAAGATACAGCTGGCTGTGATTATACACCTCGCCAGTAGGGGGTGTCGTGTGCACATGAAGCTCCAAGAAATGAACCCTTTCTCAAACCAGTTGGCTCAAGTGGTTCAATGCCTCATGAGGCTTCATCTCGCCATCACTAATATATATATATACACATAATATATATTGCAGTTACAACTCAAATGTCATAACAAAGGTTATGTAAATAAAATTAGAACATAATTTAAAGTTACTCACAGCATCCACAAGAGAAGCCAGAGAAAGATCGGTCAAACGTCTCCACAACCTGAAACATCCCTGAAGCAGAGACCCTCCAGGTTGATTCACGGACTAAACCCTGATAATCTACCTGTGCGTGTTCTCACTTTATTTATTCCATATAACAGCTTCTAAATCTGAGTCTGACTCACAACTTACACTGCAAAACACAACCACGAGCGAGTCAGTGAGCGAGGCAGATAGAGAACTGCACCTGTCTGAATCACAATGAAAAGCAGCAGCTGTGTGGGCGTGACATGCGCATCAGTGGTTGTTGCGGTTCAATCACGGCACCATGAGCAGCACTGTTTGTAAGTGCTGCGCGATCGATAGAGAGACAGAGTCACTGAATTTAATTGAAGGATGTTTTGTACTGATGGAGAACACATAAAAACTTACTAAAGACTGGAAAATAATTTCCTTTCCTGATAAACTGAATGCTCACAGGTACTAGATAGGTTTCAAGTTGATATGCGTAAGATTACTTCTTTTTATGAGGTTGACTCCTTTGTTTCAGCAAAGTTAATTTATAAAATCACTTGTGTGCAATAAAAACAACAGAGAGGACGACTATTTTTGTGTCATATTGTTGTGATTTTCTGTCTCTAATATCTTATGCTTGCCCTTACATCAATTGTGTATTTTTGCTTTGACCCACCAGAATCGTTGACTTCGTATTTGTTTCTAATATTTCTCCTGTCTTTCTTTTTCCAGCCTGAAGGTGTACTGGTGAAATCTCCTCAGATTGTGACTTTAGATCCAGTTGTAAAAGGCCAAAGTATGTTTACACATTAGCATTCAGGTTTTCAGTGATAAATTATTTATTGTTTTTGTCCTAACTGTTTCCACATGTTTTTCTCCCTTCAGATGGTGAACAAGTGGAAATCCTGAATAGTAACATTCCCCGGAAAGATCTGGTACCAAATGCACCGACCAGCACACAAGTTTCTGTCACTGGTGAGAGTTACTGTTACACGTATGCAGGGACAGTGATTGACAAATAACTGTTTACTGATTTGGAATCAACCACCTTGCTGTTAGTTTGTCTTTAACATCTCTGTTGATTGACCCATTTTATTTTGTACATGCAGGCAGAGAAGGTGTATCTGGACTTGTGGAGAATGCCATTAGTGGTAAATCCATGGGTACTCTTATCTACCAGCCCTCTGGCTGTGGAGAGCAGAACATGATTCACATGACCCTGCCCGTCATTGCAACCACATATTTGGACAAAACCCTTCAGTGGGAGGCTGTTGGTTTAGGGAAACGAAATGAGGCTCTTGGGCACATAAAAACTGGTAAGGTCACATAGATAAAAAAGGAATCGATTTCACTGAAACAGATTCCTCTGTCTACAATTGACTAAAAGAATGCAGGGGTGTCTGTTGATAAGCGTATAATTTCCTCTCTGTTTAGGATACAACAATGAGCTAGCATACCGTAAGAATGATGGCTCATTTGCTGTGTGGGCTACTCACGGAAGTAGTACCTGGTAAGACACTCAATATTCAGTGATTTTGTTTGACAAGAAGTATGTTCACAGTATTTATTCGACAAACAGTTTTCTGAACATAAGCTTTACTTAATTTTTTATTCTCCACAAGGCTGACAGCCTATGTTGCCAAGGTGTTTGCTTTAGCTAACAACTTGATAGCAGTGAAAAGTGATCACATTTGTGGTGCTGTGAAATATCTAATCCTCAACGCTCAGCAGCCTGATGGCATGTTTAAAGAAGTTGGACAAGTGCATCATAGAGAGATGCAGGTTAGTGCACCACTACTTTGACTATGTATATACACAATCGGGTAGGGAATTTGTGTTTGGTCGATACTTTTGCTTCTCTGTTAAAAATCCTATTTTATATGTTAATAAATTATCACATTTCCTCTTGTTTTTTTTTTTTTTTTTCAAAATATATTATCTTATTCAAGAAATATCATTAAACAAGAGTCAACAGCAGAATATGATGTTAGGCATTCGTAGTTAGAATATTACATGTTTTTAATGGCACAACACATTTAGTTCTGCTGCTCAATGTGGGACTGCTTTAAAACAGAAACACGCTTTCCAACAGTATACGATTTATTTCCAAGAAGCATGGTAACATAAAGAAAATCAGCCAACACAAATTTCCTACCTTCCAAAACCGCAAAACTTATGACTCTCTTCTGAAGCAAAACCCAGCGTTGTGTTTTCTGGTTAATGATAACAATTTTCCCTGACATGTTGGTGTTTGAATTTTTGCTGATGTAGGGTGATGTGCTTGGCAGAGACTCAGATGCCTCCATGACGGCCTTCTGCCTAATTGCCATGCAGGAAACACGCACGATATGCGGAGAGACCATAAATGTTAGTACCTCACCAGCACACTGTCTTTCCTAATTTCCTGCTTTGAAGTTCTTAAATTCATCACTTTTCAGAGCAGGTTTGTCAATGAATCGTGAATGAGAGGATGACAAATGATTCTTTTCACAATGATATTCTATATAGAGGTTTCCAATAAACTATTACATTTCTATGTTCTCCTTTTTATTTACCTAGAGCCTTCCATCCAGTATAGAGAAATCAGTCAGCTACCTTGAGAGACGTCTCCCTAGCCTCACCAACCCTTATGCTGTTGCTATTACATCATATGCCCTGGCAAATGAAGAGAAACTTGACCAGAAAGCCCTCTACAAGTTTGCTGCTCCTGGTATTTACATACACATACATATACACATACGTGTGTGTGTGTGTGTGGGGGGGGGGGGGGGGGGGGTTTATGTGTAGTGATTTCTTGTGAAAAATGTAATTTATTATCTGTGTCATAAATATTTCATAATCTTACAAAAGTTTTGTTTGTCAGCATTAACCCATTGGCCTGTACCTGGACAAAACACATTCACACAAGAGGCGACAGCTTATGCTCTTTTGGCTCTGGTCAGAGCTAAGGTGAGCTTTCTTTCCAAAAGTATAAAGCCGTTATTATGTTTTCATTATTACATTGAGAGAAAAATCGTAACATCCACTGAAGCAATTCACAGGCTGTTTTTTTTATTGAAAACAAATAAATTATCTGTTTTTTTAGGTGGGGTTATACAGAGCTATTAAAAGCAGGTAGTATTTTATCTCCAGTGGACAGCAGTCAGAGCCATTTCAATTTGTAGCTTTAAGAGTCAATTATCCAGCAGAAGTAAAGCTAATAATTATCATTAATAAGGGAATTCAAAAGGGAATTTCAACAACTTAAAATTGAAAGATTATTTTTACCATTTTCAGCAAACCCTGTATTAGGATATGTTTGCATCAGTAGAAGTATGTAGTTACTTGCTTAGCTGAAAAAAAAAACGTGCTCTGTGCTGTTTGGCATTGTTGCATAAAAAGCGGCTGCTCAGTGCATCCTAAGTTGGCTGTTTGTCTGATCTTATATAAAATGAGCAAGTACAGACACTTGGAGACAAATACATAAAGGTATTGGTGCGTCATATGTCATGGGGGCCAGAATTGTCAAGTTGTCAAATTGTCAAGTTGAAAGCATTTGCTGGCCACAAAAATTCTTTTAAAACATTTATTGTGCCTTTTTTATTTTATCTGCTCAATAAACTAAATAGACAACATGTGCAGAATTTAAGTTTTAGCTATTAAATCTCTCTTTTGTTGTTAGGGTTTTCTTTTGTTAGAAAAGGAAACCAACAAATTGGGTATATTTATGGTACCTACAAATATCTTCTCCCAAATTTGAAGGGTATGCACCACTTGGGAATTGAGAGTGAATCAAAAATGGAACTCAAATTGCAATTGTAAATGCAATTGACTATAAAAGTGGTTTGGTAATGCATTTTATATGGGAATCAATAGTGCAAAAAAAGTCCCTATGAGACAAAAATTTCTTTATTTGGTATCAAGACTGAAATTTGAAGAAAAATCCTAATGATAACTTGCCATTTATTTGAATTTTAATAAATAAAGATAAGTTCTCATATTTACAATATTATAATGTTTCTCTTTTGGCTTGTGTTTTTGCTACCTTGCAACAAACTTTTGCTCAAATTGCAAATTGTGATTATGCAGATGAATGACAATAAAGTTTGCCTAAGACTAGATCTAAAATATACTAACACAGGAAAATGCCTATGGATCCAGGAAGGTTAACTAAATTATATTAAAAAGCAAAACATTTATCTCTATTACTTTTCCATCTGTTATGATTATAAGGAAAGAGAGAGCTGCTTCAACCTGATGAAAAATAGCTGCAAATTGCTCTTATAACGTAGACTTCATGGGCAGGATTGCTCCAACATGTATTCAGCTCAAACTGCTTTGTGAATTTAATGCACAGGTAAAGCAAATACCCAGGTAGAAAGGAGGATATTAAAATCATAAGGCATACACAGAGAAGAAACTGTTGCTTACAGAGATGGACTCTAACCCCAATTTCAGGGACATTCAGCAAATTTCTTTGCTGTATTGCTCTGAATGTTGCCAGTAGCAGATAAGATACTCCAATCCTCTCTTATGTTCTTTCCATAAAGCTCTTTGAAGATGCAAGACCTGTGGTTAGATGGTTTAACGACCAGCAGTTTGTCGGTGGAGGCTATGGATCAACTCAGGTAACTCGCAACTTTTGTTCATGCAAACTTCCACACTTGTGATTAGGGACTTGTCCCTGGTTTGCTTAAACTGTATTTTCTTCTTCTCTCATGTGTGATTTATCTTTCTACCTAGGCAACTATTATCGTGTACCAGGCTATAGCAGAGTACTGGACCAAGGCTAAAGAACCAGATTACGATTTAAATGTTGACATCTTGTTGCCGGGCAGAGCAAAGCCTGACAAGTTCAACTTTAACCGAGAGAATCACTTCGCCACAAGAACATCTAAAGTGAGATCTCAACCTCCTTTTAACATTTTCAGCACTCAGAGTTTTCATTTGCATTTCCCTAAATCACAAATTTAAATTTTAACAGATTAATGACATCAACCAGAATGTGAAAGTTACTGCTACAGGATCAGGGGAAGCAACAGTAAAAGTAAGTAACTTTGTTTTAAATTCTGGACAAGTCCCAGTTATAATTTTTCTTTATTAGTTTTTTGTCCAGCCTGGCAGTGTAGCGCTGAGAATTGCTTTCTTAGTGGCAAAGAGAGCTCAACAGATTTACTTCCCAAAGTGAAGCATTACTGATTGTGCTATAGTTCTCCGCTTGATACTCATGCAAAAAACGTAATTGGACATTATTCTGGGATTATTTCAAATTAAATGGACACAGAAACAGAAAGATAAAAGAGAACAAAATGAACTTAGAAGGGTGAGGCAAAATTTTAATAGGGAGGAAATCATGACAAAAATAGAGTAGAGGAGAAAGAGAGTGCAAGATAACATCCTTGGAATCTGCTTCTACGCCTGCAAAAAGAGATATAGAAAGAACAACAAAATAAACAGAAAAAAATATCACAAATAACTAATGCCTTTGATAACATCACTGAAGAATATGCATTATTATTAAATACAAGATGTATTTAGGGACAGCCAAAGCTAACTTTAGAATGTATCTGTATGGAAGTATATCTGTGTGCACTCGGATCCAAAAACCTGTGGGTGTTTGTGTAGGTGTGCTTATGTATGTAAGGTTTATCCATAAGAAAAATGCTCAGTAGTGGTTGTGAGGGGCCAAAGACCTGTACCCAGCACCCACACCTGGGAGATGATCCCTAATGTATATCAGTGAATGTATATCAAATTGGTTGTCACACTACGGAGCCTGTAAAGAGAAATTGGAGGGAAAAAAACACTAAACAGATGTTCTCGAGTGCACAGAAACTTCTTTGGCTGCCGTCTTTAACATCAATAGAATGTAACTATATGCTCTGAACAAGAAAGTTTGTCTTTTTTTTGTTTGTTTTCAAATTTCCTTCAATGTTGCTTTAGCAGCTATGTATCACATAGATGTATAAATTAACTTTTTATTTTATTTATTTTTACAAAATAATGCTGAACTTCCTTTTTTGAGTTATACTGCACCATCTTTAAAATCATAACTGTTTTTTTTAGAAACAAACTGTATTACTTTCTTATTTATAAACCCTTCAGTGTGTTTGATGCAGATTTGTTTTACTATAAACTTGGAAAAAGATATTAGAATATATATCCTCCTCTTTGATTGTTCAGATAAATAATATGGAAAAGTAGCAGAAAATGAGGAACAACAGTGGTGGTGTTGTGCTTGATGGAGTGCTAATGAATTGTTTGGTATTCAGGGAGTGTAATTTAGTCTGTTATGTTAATATTGGAAATAACCTGTTTTTCTTTTAATTGAAGTCAGAAGAGGGAATTGATTGTCCTAAATTAAACATCTGTAAACTGTTTCATTTGGGCATAGAATATTAATATTTTCAACCAAGACTTGTGGCAAACCAAACATTGTTGTAGGTTAAATCCATTATATAAATTATTTGTTTCAGTAGATAAAACCCTCAGTTTAGACAGATTACGTCTTGATGTGACATCGCAATGCAATGATACTACTCTCTTGATGTTACAGATGGTGTCACTTTATTATGCCATCCCTAAGGAAAAGCAAAGTGACTGTCAGAAGTTTAATCTCTCTGTGGAACTAATCCCAGGTAATCTGTCATTCATTTGTTCTGTTTTTGAATTTGCTATAATTTCCTCTGTAAAAAGTGTATCACATAAAAATGTGTAATTTATGTGGAGTTAATATTTTGTCTCTGCAGAAAAATCAAGTGACGATGTTAAGACATATATGCTCAGGATAGATATTTTGTAAGTCTGGTTCACCACATTTCCACTTGTGCTATAAAAGTGTGGGAATTTATCTAAATTGTTCTGAACATTTTGCCCACAGGTATAAGGACAAAAACAGTGATGCAAAAATGACGATCTTGGACATTGGCCTGCTAACTGGCTTCACTGTTGAAACAAAGGACCTGGACTTGGTAAGAGATTGAATGGGATACCTTCAGTTCAATCCACATATTTTTATACACTGTATAAAACGATACATGACCTTTTTTTGTTTCACTGTTCAGCATTAAATCAGAATAAACCTTTCCTCTTTTAGGTAATTTAAAATTACCCAAATTATTTTTGTTTCCTGAATACCATTTCCTTGACTCTGTGAATGTCCTCATAAACTTCATGTCTAGGTTCAAATGTTTTGGGTTTTCAGCCAGAAGCTGCTCACAATAGTTTGCAGGATGTTTCCTCCTGAAAAAAATGTGGTTTGTAGACTGTCTTGCTCACATGCATCTTTTTTAAGATAAGATAAGATAAGATAAGCTTTATTGATCTCACAGTGGAGAAATGTGTCATACCTACAAGTTTTACGACGGCACTGAGATCAGGGTGTTGTCATCCGTACTCCAAAACATTAACTTTGCTGTTCTTGAACCACTTTGCAACTACCATGGTGGTATAGTTAGGTTTGTTGTGCATTTGGAAAACCCATTTGTGCCCAAGGTTTAACTTCTTGTATGATGTCTTGAGATCTTGCATAAATTTTTCCACTGAGGGTCCTTTCCTAATGCAGTGCAGCATCCCTCTGCAGAAAAACACCCAAAATGCATGATGCTGCCACCACCTAACTTTACTGCTGGGATCTGGGATGGTGTTTTCAGGATTTTTAAGCTTCCTCCCCTTTCCACCCAATGTAAAAACAGTTGTTATTCAATAAATTTCAATTCACTTTGATTATATATATATATATATATATATATATATATATATATATATATATATATATATATATATATATATATATAGTGCCAATTCACAAGACGTCATCTCAAGGCATTTTACGAAGTCAATTCTATGTAATTATACAAAACAATTGGTTTATCTAAGGACGCACAGCAGATGGCATTGAGTCGATGACTACCAGCTTTCACTTCTCCAGGATGAACATGTAGCCACAGTGGACAGTTGTCTGCATTGTTGTTGACAGCAGCAATCACTCATACCGAGCATGCATGTAGAGACAGTGGAGAGGAAAACTCCCCTTTCACATGATGTAACCTCCAGTAGAACCAGGCTTAGTGTGAGCGGCCATCTGCCACGACCGACTTGGGATTTGAGAAGACAGAACAGAGACACAAAAATAACAGAGAAGCACACATTGATCCAGGAATACTTTCTATGCTAGAGAGGGTATTGGCAGACTAGTTCCATAGGTGGTCGTGTCTAGGAAGGAAACACAGATAAGCAGATAAGTGCTGAGCCAGTATAAGACCCATCTCTAAAAATAATGGTCTTTGCCCCTGTGTGTTATGCAGATTGCAAACTTTTCATATTGATTTTGGATCGATGGCTTCTTCCTTGATAAGAGGTCTTTCAGCACTTGGTGTGTACAGGACTTGTTTCAGTATCCGTAATGACACTCATGGGATTCAGCAAGCATTTTCACAGTCTTTTCCTTTTGTTCTAAATTTTATTCAACTTTCTAAACAATATAATGGCTGGCCATGACCATGGTATTTATACACTTACTTATTTGAAGTGTGTTTTCAGCGCTGACCTATAATATGTCCACAGATGGGCTTGTAAACTAATTCAAGTGTTATGAATTAGATTGTTAGAAAGCAGACATCAATCACTGGGTCTTAGTAAACTTCTGAACTTAAAGAAAGCATTAAAACAATTAACAAAAAAATCTCCCCCATTATTACTACATGTAGCAAATCTAATTCATTTTGGTAATCCTAACTGAAAAGTCTAAAGGAAAAGATTATCTAATCATATTTTAACTGATTTTATATTTTATTGCTAAATTGACAAGAGTTTAGCATTGATTGAGTTGATAGTTTCAGTCAATGCAAGTTCTGTTTTATAGTTTAAAAGATGACTGAGGGCACTTGTTTAAATGTGTGTGCAGTTGTCCAAAGGACGTGCCCGCACCATTGCGAGGTATGAGATGAACACAGTTCTATCAGAAAGAGGCTCGCTCATCATCTATCTGGACAAGGTAAGAATTCAGTCTTTGTTTTTTGTTACATGTTTGTTTGTTCATTAGTGTTCAACCCTTATTTAAATATCCCACCAGGTTTCTCACACACGAACAGAAGAGATCAGTTTCAGGGTCCATCAAACTATGAAAGTGGGCGTTTTACAACCAGCGGCTGTCTCTGTTTATGAGTACTATGAGAGTAAGTTTTAGGGTAATGGGCTATAGTTTTTTTCATCTCAGGTTTTTTTGTGGAATGGCCTCAGTGCTATTCCTCATTCACTAAAAATAAATATATTTTGAATGTATATATTTTTTCCATCTCAGACACACCTTGTGTGAAATTCTACCATCCAGAGAGGAAGGGTGGAAAACTGCTGCAGCTCTGTAGAAATAATGAATGCACCTGTGCAGAAGGTAAACAAAAATGGTTTTGAAGAGATTAGGATGGGTAAAAAATAATTTACTGCCATGCATTCCCAAAACTGACAGTTATTTGTAAAAAAGTATCAAAAATCCCAGAAGAGTAGATAAGTTCAATTTCAGTTTTTGCAAAATCTGAAAAATCTGGCAAGCGTATGTATTCAACCCCTTTTTCTCTTTCACCCCTAACTAAAACCCAGTGCAACCATCTGCCTTGAAAAGTAGCCTAATGTTAATCTTACGTTCTTTGAAGGCCTCAGTAATTTGACACAGAACATTAGAAAAGAAACTGCAAAGACCAAAGTCATTGAAATGCAGAATAGCACACCAGGTGGGTCATAGTAAGGTTGTGGTATCTCTAGAGAAGCTGTAGAGATACACGGCTCAGACTCGTTTAATGGGACCAATTCTGGGTCATTAACTCCAGAAATCTGTCCTTGGTTGAAGAATGGAATATAAAAGTGTCTGTTAAAAGAAAAACAAGAAATGTCCCATTTTCAGTTTGATGTTGGGGACATAGAAAATACGTTGAAAAAGAAGTTGTGTTTGGATGAGACCAAAATTGAAGTTTTTGGCCTTAATGCATACATAACTCATGTTGCAGAAAACTAGCATTGCATATCCACCTGAATGCACCATCTCCACTGTAATGCATGGTGGTGGCAGCGTCATGCTGTGAGGATGCATTTTTGCATCAGGGACAAGGAAGATGACCTTATTGTACATCCCAAGCTACAATGGGTTAATTTAGAGCAAACCATATTCTGTGGTTAGAATGGCTTATTCAAAGACCAGACCTGAATCCCCTTGAGATTCTTCATCCAGTTTGACAAAACATTTGCTATTCTGTAAAAATGAATGGATGACCATTTCAGTCTCTTGATTCGCAAATTGTTAATTGCAATGCTAGTGGAGACATATACCAAAAGACTTGCCATAGTTTGTACAGCAAAATGGGCCTCTACAAAGTATTCACTTCAGGGCACTATGAAACACTTTTTTTTTTTCTAAAACACAAAGAATACTAAGTATAATTTCTTCCACTACTTTGTTTTGGTTTATTCTAGCACAATAAAAAATAATAACTATAAAAATATTCAAATAAAATGCATAGATGATTTCATACTTAGCTTTGCAAGGCCCTGTGAATTATTTCACTGCACTACTACTTGTATTTTATACAAACATTCACATTGATTGGCAGTCCTCTTTCTTCTCTCACACTCTCACAGATCTGCAACATACTAAAACAGCAACTCTTTTTAAACCTTTTTCAGAGAACTGCAGCATGCAGAAAAAGGGTCAAATAAGCAACGATGAGCGCACAGCTAAGATTTGCGAGAGCACTGA
Source organism: Fundulus diaphanus (assembly GCA_037039145.1). Taxonomy (NCBI): domain Eukaryota; kingdom Metazoa; phylum Chordata; class Actinopteri; order Cyprinodontiformes; family Fundulidae; genus Fundulus; species Fundulus diaphanus. The sequence goes on along the minus strand of CM073123.1, from coordinate 22,880,833 downwards.
GACCAGCAAAATTGAATTTGGTAAGAAACAACAAGAGTGGTGTGATTCATGAAAACCCCTAGCTCCCCCCACCCCCAAAAAAATACTTTTTTAGTGAGAATAATGGATTATGCGGAGAGCTCAAACCTGTACATTGTCTACCCACAGCATACAAAGCCATGGTGGAAGGGAATGACTTCGAGCTGTCTACAGACTCTTACACAATGCGCATAGTGCAAGTTATTAAAGAAGGTGGGTATTGATAACTTTTAACGGCATGAAAAGGTTTAAGAACAATACTGGTATGTTTTTTGTTGAACCTAATTGTGTTAAAATACACATAGCTTGTGGGAATGAAATACTACCCGAGTCAATGTATAGATTATTTCTACTGTAGTGTAATGTAATACTAATATAGTAAGTGTATTTCTTTCTTTCATCCCCTCCTCCTTTTACAATTTTTTTTTCGTGTCTGCATAACGATGTGATGTTTTTAAAGGGCTCTACGTTTAAATTTTGAGCTGGTGTGTGTGACAAAGCTGCATATTTCACCTTTAAACCCTCGTGTATACGCTGAAGCTCTTTGTCTCTTCTTTTTCTGCACTTCTACCACAGGAAGTATTGATGTTGGTCCTGGTGGTAAGCTGCGCACATTCCTCAGTTATCAGCATTGCAGAGAAACTTTAAATCTGGTAAAAGACAAAACTTACCTCATCATGGGATCATCCAAAGACATCCACAGAGATGACCAGAAGCAAACGTAAGCAGCTGTTCATGCAACGGGATTCATTTGAAAGCTTTTTTTGATCACCAAAAGTGACATTTCCGGTCAGAGCATTACACATGCTCATTGCCCTGGTTGTCACAGGAACTTTTTACTTTTGATGATTTATTCAAAGGTTTTTGGTATAAGGATTGACTGACAATAAAGCATAAAATGGAAAACTTTTATAAACAAGAAGTGGGAGGACAACTTTAAATTTCCTCTCACCTATGCAGTATATACGTACATTAACCCACAGTAATATCTGGACAAATGTTCCTTAGCAAGTTGCTGAGACACCATATTCTTCTTGTAGCCATCAACAAGCTCCTGCCAAAATACTTGGATCTGTGTCAGCAAATAGTTAGTTGATTTGTTAAAGTTCATTTATCTTTTGAGCTGGTTGCAGAAAATCAATAATGAGAAAGGAAATCCCAGTTTGGTTTCAGTGCTTAATATAAAGAGATATGGAAAAGAAAGGATATGTACAGCTGCTCATGCTGCCATCCTTCCAATCACAGGCATGTCCAACAGATGGATAGTTATGAGCTAGGTTTATGCTGATTAATTCTTGACATCAATTGACTAACATGTCACGGTATCTTATTTAATACTGGCCAATCTGTTAGGGTTTTGACAAAGTGTACCAAGACATTGCACAAAGGCATGTCATCCCAAATCTTATTTTGTCTGTGAAACTGCTCACTTTACCTCTCCGTGTACCTCTGCCCATGCCATTTCCAGGTTTCAGTATGTGCTCGGGGAGAGGACCTGGATTGAGTACTGGCCCACAGAAGCAGAGTGCCAGCTTGATGAACATCGTCCTATTTGCATGGGCATGGAGGAGATGGTCGATCAGTACACCAATTTTGCCTGTCAGCAGTAACTGAACTCAAGAAAACAAATGTCATATATCCAAATATGTTTTTTTCAATATTTGTAAATGATGTCTGGTATGGCTTGTACAAGGGATAAAATTAAAGTGTGTTAATTAAACTCTAATGATACTTTTTTGTCTCACAGTCTTGGCCTTTGATGATGTTTGCATGCAGTATATGTTTTAAATATGCTTTCTTTTTTCCACCTATTTTATTCATTTATTTCTCTCACCTCTGAAGAGCACCAACCCATTCTTTAATGGGGTGGTTCCCTCCATGACAAGGGAACCACTGAAGTAAACGAGCAAACAACTCCAATCCACAACTGTGAGTTGCGGAATCAGTCAAATATCTATTTGATTTACAATTTATACATTAAAACTTAGACATCAAGAGGGTATTTGAAGTGGAAGAAAATGCATCACTGAATGATACCACAATCAGCCCAACTAAAATTTAAACAAAAAATAAATGGGTGAGATATAAAAACTGTACCACAGTACACATGAATAGGCTCTAAATTAATTACATTTACTATACATCCCATGCTGAAGCAGCATGCACTGCTTGAGCTCTTCATATTGCAGTATCCCATATGCAACAGCATTCTCATCATGGTGGCCTAGAACAAGACACCCATCTCAAAACTGTCATACAAAAATAGACAACAAGACACTATGTTCACTTAAGAATTTAACAGTCCCTTTTTGAGAATCAATATTACGTAACTGCCTCAACTCAATTGCACAACTGTGCTTACCTAGCTGCTCTTTGTTTTAGAGAGTGAAAAATCTTTCTATTTGTCTGTTTCATTTGCTCAGCCGTTAAGATGACCAAGGGGTTTTAATATTGAAAGTAAGCTGACAAGAGCTGATTAAGTGGGGGAAGACATGCAGCAAAGGTCCACAGGCTGGGACCAGGGATGGCAACGTCGAGGACTAAGGCCTCCTTTGGGGGGGGGGGGGGGGGGGGGGGGTCTTGTTTGCTTTTGCTCCACAACCTGATCTTGAATAAGAAAAAGACAATGGATGGATGGATGTTTGAGATAAAGTTTAGAGATACTCTCTCTACAGAATCGGTCTGTTTAAATTAAAACGCCGTCATATGTTTTCTTGAATATTCAAGATTCATAGAACGGATTACAATATTTTGTGTGAATTTGTATCTTCATTTATAGCTATATGGTCCTTGTGTGATTATCTCAGGTGTATTACTATCCATCTATCCATTTATTGTTTACACCCTCTTATCTGTGTGGGGGGCCTAGAACCTGTCTCAGCATTCAATGGGTAAGAGGTGGGGTACACCTGGTCAGGGTGATGTATTACTAATAGTTTGCAAAATATTACATTAGTTTTTTAACAGTTCTTTTAGCTGTTTATGCCACATAAGGACTTTGTATATAGTGGTGCCAGAAAGTTGGCCTATATTTTTTCTGTGTTTGCATAGCCTTGCATTGCTTCAAAAACAGCAAATAGTCTTTCGTTTCATGACAAAAAGCTTTTTTGACTGCTGAATTTAATAAAGAAAATAAATAGAACATTTATTAAGTATTAAGTCCAAACAAGAGATCTCGGTCCTCTATTAAAAGAGTAAGCTTAAAATATTAACAGACTTCTAGTTTAATCAAAGGATACTTAGCAGTATGAGGGATTGCTGCAAATTCAACTATTTAATGTAGGCGACTGTCCGCTATAACTGCATGAAAAGTGTGATTTTCGTCACTATGCGGCACTGTAGATTGTCGTGGGAGTTCAGGTTAACGGCTGTTCACGGTAATTTGCAGGCAACACCGAAAACTGCCATGAATTGTCAGAAATTGACGTGGGCCTTGCTTGGCAACTGTCCCCCCATGACCCCCCTCCTCCTAATTCTAGGGGAGGCTTTAAAGGGGAAGTCCGGTCAACAAGGAAAAATCAGGGTATCATTAGCTATAACTAAAACTAATACGTTCGTGGTTATTTAATGAACTTATCTTTAATCAATAAGAAAATAAAAACATAAATTGTCGTCTGAATCACTGTGTATGGGGGCTGACATTACTGCCCATATTTGGGCAGTAAGGGGCGTTTGACATCACATCCTGCGACGTAGAAAAGCGGAAGCGGCGACAGCATTTCTCTCCGCTTTCCATGCAAAGTCAATAGGAGCCTTTCTACACAGCTGCGATCATCAATAATTATTTCGGATTTCCAGAGGACTTCACCGCTGACATTCCCAAGAGCTATTGCTGAAGCAACAATGCCCACGTGCATGGCCATCGGATGTTCCAACACAACTGGTAAAAGTGGAAAAAACATAGCTTATTTCAACTTCCTGATTCATGAGCCACCGGGCTCGGCGCTGGATTGCCAACTTGAAGAGCGGATTTGCCATCTAACTTCTGGCCAGAGAAAAAACACGTCATATGCAGTGACCATCTCGAAGAAGAATGTTTTGAACATGACATGAGGGCGAGGATTTTCAGTAAGTTATTTTTAAATTTTTAATTTAGAAGTTACGGGGATGGTTACCGACCAGAGGGGCGGAGGGATACCACATGGTATCCCTCCGCCCCAGCATGTGCTGGAATGCTTTTATATTTTAATAATTATACAATAATGACCACCTGCCCTATTTGCTAGGGGGCAAATATATAACTTAAGTCACTTCAGCGCGATCTCTCCTCCGCTGTGTGTGTGTGTGTGTGTGTGTGTGTGTGTGTGTGTGTGTGTGTGTGTGTGTGTGCGCTCTGCTGCAGCGCCGGCAAAGCCGTGCTCCGCCCAGCATGTGCTGAAATGCTTTTATATTTTATTATTTATACAATAATGACCACCTGCCCTATTTACTAGGGGGCAAATATATAACTTAAGTCACTTCAGCACGATCTCTCCTCCGCTGTGTGTGTGTGTGCGCGCGCTCAGCTGCAGCGCCGGCAAAGCCGTGCTGCGCGGAGCGCGCGCGCACACACACAATCACACACACGCACACGCGCGTGTATATATATATACTGTAGGACCCGACTGAGTTTGCAATGGAAATAGGTACGCTGGATTCCAAAAGTCCGGTTCCTGTCAAGAAACTCTTCTAAAACATCCATATCGCTATCAGATGATGATGACTCCACGGAACTCTCATCACTGTCACTAAATACTTCATCACTCTCTGCTTCGTACAGAGCACCAGTCGCCATCTTGGAAAATAGTGCGCCGTGACAAACAGAGCGTTGAAACTTGCTCAACAGCGGGTCCGCCGAGTGACGTCAAAAAATGGGAGGTGACAGTACTATTCTTGACCAAGATGGATTCCTCCACATAAACATGATTAAATGAGAATTATTCTTAATTAAAAAAACGTATAATTTTTTGCACAGTATGTAGTAGTTTTATATTTAAAGTACTTTCAGCAGTTTGAATTCTGATTTTGACCGGACTTCTCCTTTAACATGTAAATGAAAATGCTGTGAGCTATACAAATGCAAATCAGGGTTGCAGGGGGAGTTTTACCCCAAGTGACATTTTTCTAAAAGGTAAGAAAATCTCTGGTATAGATCAGGCTCAGTATAGCCTAATTATAGGCTCTTACATTTTAGCTTTAATTGATTTATTTAATTAAAGTATGCTAGATTACTGTGTATGGCATTAGCAATGGCAAATGTTATGTAAAAAAATACACAAAATAATTTATTTCAAAAATTAGTTTTAATCAGAATCAGCTGGTAAAATGTGAATCAGAATCAGCAAGGTAAAATGTGCATTCCATGCAAACAACATTAGAATCAGAATGAGGGGTCTTGGACGCGATCCACAACTTTCAGCCAGTCTGACTGACGAGAAGAAACTGCTGATTGCTATCAGTGGACTGTCTCGTCAGCTTAATCAACATACTGCCGATATGAATGAACGGTTCACTCAACTGCAGAATTCGGTAAACTCCAGGTTGCTGTCCATAGAGGACAAGTTGGCGGCTCTGCAGTCGAACAACTGTGCGGGAGAGACTAACTCCAAGAAGAAAAGACGGGTGCACAATCCCAAGCTTGCGGTAAGAATATGTTCGATGACTGCTAGCTAAGCTAGATACATTAAAGTATCGGCTGTATCTAAGGCATTATCCGTTGAATACTGATAATGCATTTGGCCACCGGGCCGGACTAAATCGTTTGGCCAGCATTCACAGACTCGCTATCTGGACGGTATCTGGATGGTATCTGGCAATCTGATACCATCAACTTACTCTTAAAACGATCTTGTGATACATTATCTAAAGAAGAAAAATACGTCGAGAACTCGTCGTTTGCTCTGTTTGCGTCTGCCACTGTGCTTGCCTTCTGCCTTCCAGTCCGGCGCGCAGGCACGAAAAATAAAAAAAAGGAATAGGTAAAGATAACCACGCCCCCCCCCCCCCCCCCCCCCCTCCAACCACAAACCTACCCCACACAGGTCCCTGCAATAAATGCATCTTTCTTTTGTGTTCCTAGAATGCTGTGTTTCAAAAACAACTGATAGCCCAACACATGTTTTTTTATTGTATTTCTTTTAACAAAGTACATTCATAAAAAAGGCCTATTCATAAAATATCCATCCAAATATTTCCATCTTACATGCTACTTTTACTGAAACATCACGGACAGAGGGCTTAGTTTTAAAATTGAGCTGTCATTAGATCAAATTCATAAAAAATTGTTTTCAATAGCAGACAAACTGAACTAAACAGATGCCAATATCAAACTGAACTCACGTCAGCAGGAGACATTAACTGAAATAATAAAAAAAAAGATAACCTGAATTTAACAGACGTCAACATATTCCATATTCCAATCTACTTTTTAGGCTAATTATACACAATTTAGACCTATTGCTATTTTATTAGTTGTTATCTCTTATCTGATGTATTTCTCATGTTTGACACTTTGTTTTACCTCGTGTTAAAGTGCTCTTTAAATAATGATGACATTCATGATGATTATGATCAGAATCCCCAGAAGCTGGAAAGAAAAGAGATAAAAACATTTTGTCTCTTTTTCACACCTCACTTACTAACTCTAATATTTTAGTCTAAATACTTTAGCCTAAATATTTTAGGCTAAAATATGACACTTTTTATTTGTTCTTTTTCAATCCCTCGGTGATGTTTAGTAATTTCTGCCAAAGGCTGCAGCATTTTGATTTAATTCATCTGAATGCAGTATTTGCAAGCCATACTCTGTTTGTATGAAAAAAAACAACCTGTCTGTGATTGGCTTTAACTGCCGAGCGAGCGCACAGCTAGTGTTGAGCTTGGAATGAGCAGGTGCGCGCGAGCAGAGATGGAACTCACCGCGAGGACAGTGGGTTGAGAAGAGTTTTTCAGACCGTGCCAGACCGGTTTTGAGCGTTGAGAGTTGTTTCACTGCGCGCTTGGATTGGTTCCTGCGCGCTGAAACAGAAGGCACGAATATCGCTACACTGTTTCACAGAGTTGAGCGGCAGTGCTGTCTTCTTCTCTGTTTTCTCGCGCCTCCCCTGTGACTCTTTGACGCCTTCTCATTCAAAGAGTTTTCTTTATTTTCATGACTATAAAAATTGTAGATTCACACTGAAGGCATCAAAACTATGAATTAACACATGTGGAATTATATACTTAACAAAAAAGTGTGAAACAACTGAAAATATGTCATATATTCTAGGTTCTTCAAAGTAGCCACCTTTTGCTTTGATTACTGCTTCGCACACTCTTGGCATTCTCTTGATGAGCTTCAAGAGGTCACCTGAAATGGTCTTCCAACAGTCTTGAGTGAGTTCCCAGCTCACCCAAAACCATCTCGATTGGGTTCAGGTCCGGTGATTGTGGAGGCCAGGTCATCTGGCGCAGCACCCTATCACTCTCCTTCCTGGTCAAATAGCCCTTACACAGCCTGGATGTGTGTTTGGGGTCATTGTCCTGTTGAAAAATAAATTATGGTCCAACTAAACGCAAACCGGATGGAATAGCATGACGCTGCAAGATGCTGTGGTAGCCATGCTGGTTCAGTATGCCTTCAATTTTGAATAAATCCCCAACAGTGTCACCAGCAAAGCACCCCAACACCGTCACACCTCCTCCTCCATGCTTCATGGTGGGAACCAGGCATGTAGAGTCCATCCGTTCACCTTTTCTGCGTCGCACAAAGACACGATGGTTGGAACCAAAGATCTCAAATTTGGACTCATCAGACCAAAGCACAGATTTCCACTGGTCTAATGTCCATTCCTTGTGTTCTTTAGCCCAAGCAAGTCTCTTCTGCTCGTTGCCTGTCCTTAGCAGTGGTTTCCTAGCAGCTGTTTTACCATGAAGGCCTGATTCACACAGTCTCCTCTTAACAGTTGTTCTAGAGATGTGTCTGCTGCTAGAACTCTGTGTGGCATTGACCAGGGGTCCGTTCTTCGTACGTCGCTAACTCAGTTAGCAGGATTTCATTGTTGACGATTTGGCATGATCTTGGATCGTTTGGTTCTTCGAAAGACATCCTGCACTTGTTGTCATAACAACATGTGCGCCAGCAGTTCAAATAGAAAACCACATACTTATAGTTTCTCATTTGATAGTATGTACAGAATTAAATACATCACAAGTGAAAAAAATAATAAATTCTAAAAAAAATTTAGTTTATAGCACAAAATAATTCACTGAAATAGCAGACAACGCAAAATTCCTTATTCAGTCACGTGACCCCCGAGGAGCCGCTGTAGAATGCCGTGACGTCACAGTAGTCAGGAGGTAGTCGGGAAGCGGTCATTTTACATAGCGTGTCAGTATTTTTTCACCTTTGCGATGGAGTTTTTATCTTTAAACGAGGACGAATACGAAGCGAGCCAACTTAATGTTAAAAACGAGGAGTGCTGTGTCCAGCCATATGCGTTTGAGCCGTTAGTTAGGCGTGAATTACAGGACAACACAGAGGAAAGTGGAGAGAGTAGGAGTAGCGATGATGACCACGCTAGAAGGCCGACATCGTCGTCCGACTCAGAATCTGCCAGTGAAGAGGATATTGACGACCGTTCCCATCGACTGACAAATACTGACTGGTATGTTTTTTGATTCTACGATTTTTTTGACTTTCGAGTAGTGACCCCTCTGAGAGTGATGTCGATTGAATTACTTTTATGTCTAATTAAATTCAAATCGATACTAATGCTAAGCTACTTCTTTCGTGTTTTTGATTTTAATTTTTAAGCAACCTCGTACTGTCGGCATAGTAGACAAAAACTAACATTAGCCATTTGACCGTTACTAATTCAGATTTTTAGGTGGGTGTTTATGAATTGGGATTGTTTATATTTTACAGGTGCAAATGTGGCAACTGTGTGATTATGCCCACAGTGGATGAATGCAAGTGCTGCACAGAAACGCACCTTGTTGATCAGGAAGTCGAGTCAGCTGGGCTGTCATGTATAACCTTACATGAAGGCTTTATATATATAAAGCCTTCATGTAAGGTTATATATATATATATATATATATATATATATATATATATATATATATATATATATATATATATATATATATATATATATATATATGTATGCAAAGGATTTGGTTTTGAAAGTTTGTCTTTATTTGGCAGTGCCTACATAAATTGACATCTAATCCCTCTGTTTCTGTAGAACCTGTCCTCGGACCTCGAGCCCCAGAAGGCGGCCCTACAGTCCTTGACCAGCAATGTTACGTTCCAAGAAAACTGGAGAACTGGAGGACAAAAAAATAAAAATAATAAAAATAAATCAGCTACTCCTGATTCTTCCCATAGTCCAAATAAACGGTTTACTCTTAACTGTGTTTGTGTGCATTTGTCACTGGGATGAACTAGCAACCTACTAGCAACCCCCTCTTTCTCTCTAGCATGGAAAAGCAGGTGTAGAGACTTGATGGAAAGGTAAAGCTTCAACAAATACATACTTGCTAGCTATATTAATGTTAATATATTTAATTTTGATTTTTATATATTTTTAATTTTAAAATTTATATATGTTAATGTTTACCTGAGCTCGTTGACGTTTGTCATAGGCCGACGTTCGATGTTTTTTCACCGTGCCCGTGGGCTCACGGTGCCCCATTTTCAGGGTAGGTATGGCATCTGGTTTAAGCTATAATTTTGATATATTGAATCCGACTGATGCTGCGAGATCAGGATTGACGACAAAAGAATCTGCCGTGAAGTGATCAGCACACAGTTTGCTGTATCGGCTTGGACGCCACAGATTGTCCGATTGATGTCTGTCTAATCTATTTACTTTTCGGATCCAAATTTTAAGCAAAACCGGGTCCTTCGGATAATTAAACATTGCTTTTCCCGATCCAAAGCCATTTCTACAATTGGCAGCAGTACAATAGACCATTGTAATGACTTTTTAACGATCCTTTTAGACTACTTAACAATGCGTGAAGTAGTGGTTCTTGATAGCCGCTTGAGGACGTTTGACTACCATGACGTCACAGCTGTTTTCGTCACGTGACTGCTCTCGCCGGATTCTCGGATCCTGGAGGCGCCCAGCATACTGTGAAACTCTCTCGATTTTTATTACGTGGAGCATTTTTAGCGCGATTTCGACCAGCCACATAGATAAAAAAAACGATAGTCTACCATCATACACAATAAAACTGCTCTAGACGCACTCCTTTCTATTTGACCTTTAAGCCTGCTCGAGAGCAGGCTTATTTCATGTAAACAAGATTAGATCACGGCTGTATAAGCGGAGGAGATAGGGAAGTCTGCCGTAGCCATGTCTATTTTTACGACTGCAACCTGTTGCGGAAGGTGCAAGAATAATTTGCAGAGTTTTTCGAATTAATCGCGTATTGCGCAATAGACAGGATCCTTTAGCGCAGCGCGACAGTGTAATTTTAGAGAGATTTTCTTGGTGGCTGTTATAAACAGACAAACACATCAATTAACAGTGGCTTTTAAAGAGGAAAAAGTGGTGTTGGAACCATAAATCTAAAATATTAGTTATTTGTATGATGGTTTGCTTTTTATTTTTATCCTATCCAGTAAGAAGATTTGTTCGGGCCATTTTATTGTGAAGTTTAGTTTACTTTGAAAGGCTTGCTTCCTGTCGAGCCGTATACTTTATTAGAAAAAACTATGGATGGATTATCTAGACACGGAGCAATACAGTTTTACCGTGTAAACTGTGGATGACTTGGAAAAGGAAAATTTTCATTTTTTATGGATAAAGATTTTTTTTTGTTAAAATTCCCAGTTTGCACATGTCCTTTACTTCCCGTGTCTAAGGAATGACACTGAAATTTGGATCTCTTGACATAACAAGTGCCTTTTTAAAATAAAGTATAATAATTAAAGGCTACCATTTTGTAGAATATTCTTGTACTTCACTTTTACTTGTCCCCATGTTCTAGTGGGTCCTGTGGAGGCTCTGACATAAAAGAACAAAGTAAATATGAGATTATTAAAATGCAAAAATTCATACTGTAGAAAGTGATAGAAACATCTACCATGGACAGTATTTACGCATTAATTTGTCTGCTGCTTTTTGCCAGCCCTCTTTCCTGGCTTTAACGGATTTTGAGGTGTTTTAATTAATGACTCAAATTCAGCATAACCTTCCATTAAACGCTCTTGTTCTGCTTGGGAGAAAAACTGTGGGCGTTCTTTGGCCATGCTGAACAGCCAATAGCAGCGTTGCTGATCAATGTTTCTACTATCGATACATTTCCCCTTTTAAACAAACGCATGAACGCGCGGTTGTCTTAGATAACTCAATCCAGCGATACTAATCCTAAACAACAGGTGTGTTCGAAGAACCCAATTAGCCGGATCATGATTAGCCGGATGAAATCATCTTGGATGTGTCATTTGATCTCGGATGTTTTAAGCAACGTACGAAGAACGGACCCCTGGTCTCTAATCTGAGCTGCTGTTAACCTGCGATTTCTGAGGCTGGTGATTAACTTAACCTCCGCAGCAGAGGTGACTCTTGGTCTTCCTTTCCTGGGGCGGTCCTCATGTGAGCCAGGTTCTTTGTAGCGCTTTATGGTTTTTGCGACTGCACTTGGGGACACTTTCAAAAATTGTTTTCCCAATTTTTCGGACTGACTGACCTTCCTTTCTTAAAGTAATGATGGCCAAAGGTTTTCCTTTAGTTAGCTGCTTTTTTCTTGCCATAATACAAATTCTAACAGTGTATTCAGTAGGATTATCAGCTGTGTATCCACCCGACTTCTGCACAACACAACTGATGGTCCCAACCCCGTTTATAAGGCAAGAAATCCCACTTATTAAACCTGACAGGGGACACCTGTGAAGTGAAAACCATTTCAGGTGACTACCTCTTGAAGCTCATCAGGAGTGTGCGAAGCAGTAATCAAAGCAAAAGGTGGCTACTGTCAGGATGCAGCTTGTAGGCTGCATGCTGAACCTCCCTTCCTCTTTCTCTTCCCTGCGCAGCCTGATTGGTTCCACCTGTCAGGCTGCAATCATCACTGATCTGTCTCCACCTGTGTTCACCTCCATATATACTCACTTCTTTCTGTTCTCGTTGCCGGTCCATAGTGTTCTCTTCTGCTCCGTTTCAGTCACTATCCTGTGTTAGCTCAGTTTTTATTCAGTCAGCCAGAAGACTTTTCTCCAGTTTTATTTATTTTTTGTTCAGTCACTGCCAGAGACTCTTCTTCAGCTCTGTTCCAGCTCACCCTCGGCCAGAGACCTCATTCCCACCCAGTCTCAGCCTGAAGCACAGTTCCAGCTAAGTCACAGCCAGAGACTTCATTCCAACTCAGCCCGCAGTTTGGTTTCGCTGGTTCCGGTGTTCCGCTGTGGTCTCTGTCTTCTGCTCCTGTGCTCAGTCCTGGTTTCAAGTTCTCGGCTGCTGGGTTCCGTCTGAGGTCCTCAACTCCTGGTGAGCTGCCCTGGTCTCCAGTCCTCAACTCCTGGTGAGCCGTCCTGGTCTCAAGTCCTCAACTCCTGGTGAGCCGTTCTGGTCTCAAGTTCTCAGCTCCGGGTGAGCCGTCCTGGTTTCAAGTTCTCTACTCCTGGGTCTCCGTCCTGGTCACAAGTTCTCGGCTCCTGTGTTCGTCCTGGTCTGACTCTCCGCACTCCTCCTGCCGGCCAGCTTCTGCACCCTACATCTCCGTCTGTTTAAAGACTCTGGTTCCTCTCGTCATCCATAATCTACAATGTTCAATAAACTCACTTTAAAGAACTAGCTCTGTGTGTGCATGCTGTGTCCGGGTTCATCCTAGAAAAATATCATGATATTATGGACCGGCCAAGGGATGAACCCGAGCACGCACAGAGCCTGGTGCAGAAGCTGGCAAGATCTGCCCCGCCTCTGGTTTCGTCTCGCCTGGGTCGCAGTGTTGCGACGCCTCGCCTCTGGTTCGTCTTGCCGGGGTCGTATCTGCGACGCCCTGCCTTTGACTCTGTTCCCCGGTATCGCTCTCCGCGAGACCCGCCTCTGACGCTGGCCAGCACTTAAAGACGGCGCTTTTAGTCGTCGCTGCCCAGCGTAACTATTGCCGCTGCCCAGCATATTAAGACTTTGCTGCCCAGCGCCTTCTGGTTTCTGTTTTTGTTTTGAGTTATTTTTGACCCTTGTGTTTCGAGTTACTTAACATTCCTTAGTTTTAGAGTATTTCTGTGTTTCTTAGATTTCTTAGAGTTTTTTATTTTCGGTTTTGTTTTGTGTTCTAGTTCTGCTTTGCTTTTTAGTTCCTACTTTAGAGTACTAGAGTTCCTATTTTGCTTTTTTTTTTTTTTTTCCTCAGCTCTGTTCTAGTGTTCTAGGTTTGTCTTTAGTTTCCGGGTTTTTGCTTTAGAATTCTAGTTCTTTTTACCCTAGTCTTCCAGTTTTTGCTTTGTGTTCTTATTTTTAGCTTTAGTTATCTAGTTTTACATTACTTTACCTGTACATGTCCTCTTTTCCCTGCTTTTGCTAAATTTTATAGTTTTGCTTTAGTGTTTTGTTCCCTTCCTAGTTTTCTGGTTTTGCTTTGATTTCCTAGTTTTAGCCCTGTAGTTCCTGTCTAGCCCTGTAGTTCTTGTCTAGCCCTGTAGTTCCTGTCTAGCCCTGTAGTTCTTGTCTAGCCCTGTAGTTCTTGTCTAGCCCTGTTGTTCCTTTATTAGCATTGTAGCCTTGTAGTTCTGGTCTTAGTTCTGTATTTGTTTTGTTTTTTTTAGTTTTATTTGTTTAATCCCCTTAATGTCTTTGTGTGTGGATTCCTGCGCCGTTGGGTTCCTGCGCCGTCTGGGTTCCTGCGTTGGATGGGTTCCAGCGCTCTTAAAGGTCCCTGCGCTCTCAAAGGTCCCTGCGCTTTCAAGGTTCCTACGCTTTACTTCTCCTGATTTCTTTTATTTTAGTTTGCCCTGTTAGGGTAGTCTAGTCCCCTCTAGCCTTCTGTAGTTTTATTTTGTTTTGACTTCCCCTGGTGTCTCTGTCCTGTTCCCCTGTTCCCTGTTTTCCCCGTTGTTTAATTGCCGCCAGAGCCCTCCGGCGCTCCCATGTCGCCGGCTGAGCCCTCTGGTGCGCCCGCCCTGTCACTGCCCAGCGCACGCAGGCCGCCACCAGAGCCCTCCGGTGTTTCTAAGTCGCTGTCTGTGCCCTCTGGCGCGCCTAGCCTGTTGCTGCCTAGCTCACCCTCTAGTTCCTGGTGTTTAGGTTTTTCTTGGTTTCCCGGCGTGTTAGGACGCCCTCTGTTCTCGGTTCCCCGGCGTGTTAGGACGCCCTCTGTTCTCGGATCCCCGGTGTGTTTGGACGCCCTCTGTTCTCAGTTCCCCGGCGTGTTTAGACGCCCTCTGTTCTCGGTTCCCCGGCGTGTTTAGACGCTCTCTGTTCTCGGTTCCCCGGCGTGTTAGTACGCCCTCTGGCGTTTTAGATGTTCTCTTCCCTCGCGTCTCGGCGTTTCCCTCACGCCCCGGCGTTCTCTTTCCTCACGCTCCGGCGTTTCCCTCACGCCCCGGCGTTCTCTTTCCTCACGCTCCGGCGTTTCCCCCACGCCCCGGCGTTCTCTTCCCCAAGCCCCGGCGTTTCCCCTCACGCCCCGGTGGGTTCCCCTGGCGTTTCTGTACGCCAGTTGTGCTCCAGCGTGTGTTGTTGAGCCCTGGTGTTTTCAGTACGCCTGTTCTTCCCTCTGGCGTTGTCGTACGCCTGTTCTTCCCTCTGGCGTTGTCGTACGCCTGTTCTTCCCCCTGGCGTTGTCGTACGCCTGTTCTTGCCCTTTGGCGCTGTCGTGCGCCCGTTCCTTCCCTCTGGTGCTGTGGTGCGCCCGTTCCTTCCCTCTGGCGCTGTGGTGCGCCCGTTCCTTCCCTCTGGCGTTGGTACGCCTATTCTTCCCCTCTGGCGCTGTGGTGCGCCCGTTCCATCCCCTCTGGCGTTTCCGTACGCCCGTTCCTTCCCTTTGGCGCTGTCGTGCGCCCGTTCCTTCCCTTTGGCGCTGTCGTGCGCCCGTTCCTTCCCTCTGGCATTTCCGTACGCCCGTTCTTCCCCTCTGGCGCTGTGGTGCGCCCGTTCTTCCCCTCTGGCGCTGTGGTGCGCCCATTCCTTCCCCTCTGGCGCTGTGGTGCGCCCGTTCCTTCCCTTTGGCGCTGTGGTGCGCCCATTCCTTCCCTTTGGCGTTTCCGAGCGCCCGTTCCTACCCTTCGGCGCTGTGGTGCGCCCGTCCTTCCCTTCGGTGCTGTCGTGCGCCCGTTCCTTCCCTTCGGCGCTGTCGTGCGCCCGTTCCTTCCCTTCGGCGCTGTCGTGCGCCCGTTCCTTCCCTTCGGCGCTGTCGTGCGCCCGTTCCTTCCCTCTGGCGCTGTCGTGCGCCCGTTCCTTCCCTCTGGCGTTAGGTACGCCTGTTCCTTCCCTCTGGCGCTGTCGTGCGCCCGTTCCTTCCCTCTGGCGTTAGGTACGCCTGTTCCTTCCCTCTGGCGCTGTCGTGCGCCCGTTCCTTCCCTCTGGCGTTAGGTACGCCTGTTCCTTCCCTCTGGCGCTGTCGTGCGCCCATTCCTTCCCTCTGGCGTTAGGTACGCCCGTTCCTTCCCTCTGGCGTTAAGTACGCCCGTTCCTTCCCTCTGGCGTTAGGTACGCCCGTTCCTTCCCTCTGGCGTTAAGTACGCCCGTTCCTTCCCTCTGGCGTTAGGTACGCCCGTTCCTTCCCTCTGGCGTTAGGTACGCCCGTTCCTTCCCTCTGGCGTTAAGTACGCCAGTTCCTTCCCTCTGGCGTTACGCACGCTAGTTGTGCTCCAGCGTATTCGTACGTCTGTTGAGTTCCAGCGTTGGCGCGCGCCTGTCTTGTCTCCCTGGTGTTTCCATTCGCTTGTTCTCTAGCCCCTTTGGTTCCTCTGTGTTCTCTAGCCCCTTTGGTCCTCTGTGTTCTTTAGTCCCTTTGGTTTGTACTGTAAATGAATTGTTTTGATTTGATGTAGGGCACCAAACCCCCTGACTCAGCATCTCCGAAACCTTGCACCTTTGTATGTATGCCTCTTTATAATATGAAAAATTGTTATGAATGCAGATAATCTTTTCTAAAGGTGCATCAAAATTGGTGTCTTGGCTGGCATGTGCCATCTGTCTGTATGATTTGACAGAATTGACTTTGTAAAGTGCCTTGAAATGATTTGTTGTAAATTGGTACTGTACAAATACACTAAATTGAAGGTGGTTGTCCCATGATGGACTGGTGACCTGTTGAGGGTGGACCCCACCTCTCGCCCAGTGACCACTGGAGAAAGGCGCCAGCCCCCTCTCCCCCCTACAAGGATAAGCAGGTGTAGACAATGAATGGATGGATGAACTGAATATTACAATGAGAATGAGTTGATGTAGTAGTCACAATTTGTAACAGATTAAAATAAATTGGCTGAAGGAAATAAGATTTATGTACTCACAAACCATAAAAACACAGCAGTTCTTGTGTACACAGCAACATGCCCATTAACACAAATCAAATTGTTGCACATAGGGTATGCCGTATAGCATGGCAGTTTGGTAAATGGACTGAATTTCATATGGTGCTTTTATTGTCAGACTGACCACTCAAAGTGTTTCACACCAAATAACCCTCACACATTGAGCAAAAGTAAAAGCTGCAAAATTGTTGCCTCACAGTCAACGTACTTTGATCTCTACAATGCCAGTAAACTGCAAGTTATCTTGTTGAATTTGCTCAGAAGTGCATCCCACCAGAAAACAAATAGATTCAAGGACAGTGATGAAATTGTTGACCTAAAACTGGGTGGTTAATATGTGACAGACTACAAGAACAAATAAGTTACTTGGTCACACAGATGGACAATTTCGATGCTACGACTTTAACAGTGTGTCAAGGTACTAGTTATCTTGAAGAGTTCCTGCAATTTGCAGGTCAGTTCATATTCTGTTTTAATTTTATTTTAACCAATCAAATCAGTTCCACTAGATTTCATCATCAGGAATGGACACATGTTTTTTGTTTGTTCTAACGACACATCCAAATCCTTGAAAACTGGGTGAGACAGAAGAAAGAGGAGGAACTACTATAAAGTTGTTTAAAAAGGAGCCACATAGTGAGTGGAAACACTCAGAGCAGCGATGGGATTCAATATGAGGATGTTTTGGCTCCCGCTGTGGCTGACTGCCTGCCTTGCATTTTCTTCCCTTTTTTCTCCAACTGCTGGATCTCCAATGTAAGTAGGCCTGCCATACTCTACACAAGGATTTTAGTTTAAATATATTTATCATGTTAGACATACCACATTTTATAGTCATAGATCATCTGTTTGCTTTTTTGAAAGAGGTGAAACATTTGTTTATTGCAATATAAGCATTTCTACATTAAATCAAATTTAGTTTTACTCATCTGGTTTTTTTTGGTGTTACTGTCAATCGCTTGTCTTGGTACTTTCATGATAACATGGCTTTTAGGACATGAATATTTTAAATGGTTCTGAAATTGTTTAGCATTTTTTTTAAACTTTCTTTAACAAAACATAAATGTTGGATTGCCTATTTATTGACCAACCTGTACAGATCACCAAGACATAAAGTTAACCGGTCACGCAATTCCATAGATATGATTCTTACGGACTTTTAGCTATTCCCTCCATCATAAGAGGATAACATCAATTCACTCGTTTTCTTTTTTTCTTTTTTTTCCCAGTGTCCTGTCTAGCAATGTGGCAATAAGAATTTATGTCTTAATGCCAAATAGAACTCGACAGATTTTACTTTCACAAGTGGAGCTATCAGCTCTCGCCATAGTGCTCCGCTTGATTTATGCATGTAAATAGTTTTATTGTGATTCCGGCGGGGAGAATTTCAAATTATGTGGACACTACAATGGGAAAGTAGGAGAGTAAAGGAAGAACAAGAAGAGAAAAAAAAGAAAGAGGTGAAAGAAAGAAGAGATAAAAGGGAAAGAATGATAAAACATCTTCCGTCTGCTTCATCACCTGGAAAGAGAGATGTAAAAAGAACAACCAACGGACATAGTGTAACAGATACAATAGAGTAACACCTTGATACCATTGCTAAATCTTATGTATTATTATTTAAGCTGACATGTGTAAAGTGATACCTGAAAAAAGAAAGTGAAAGAAAAATAAATAAATAAATAAATTACAGGCTTTCTGTATATAGGTGAACACTTAGAACATGGAACCCTGCACCTGTGGGAGTTTGTGAGAGTGCACTAGTTTAGGTGAAATTTATCCAGAAGAAAATTGCTCAATAGTGGTTGTGAAGAACCAAAGGCCCACCTTCCCCGAGCACCGAGGCAGGCGCCAGGGGACCCATAACCCCGGACTCCCAAAGGGGCCCCCAAAGCAGGGCGCCCAAGAGGGGCCAACACAGGAAATCTGCAACCCCCTCCAAGGAAAGAGGAGAGACAACCCCGAGGAAATCCCCCAGCCACCGCAATGCCAAAGCCCCCAGGAGCCGCGGGGGCGAGCCCGTGGGCTCCGCCGGCAGCCAGCTACGCTGAAGTGGTCCCGGCCATGGGCCCTGAGGGCCAGAGGCCCCAGGGGCGCCCCGCGTTTTCAACATCTTTTAATGCATATAGGTTAAAACAACAGGCAATGGATGAAAATGGTATTAGCTTCAACAAATTACTTGTGTTATTTATTTCGACTCACAAGCCATAAACCTTTGTTTGTTCAAGCGCAAGTAAATTAGAGCACATTTTGTTTACTTGGAGGTAAAAATTTCATCAGACTGACAGAGTCAATAACTGATGAAATGTTTTGTTTATCTAATCAATACTGGGTCTTGGTCTAAGGTCAGACATAAAGTACTGATTCTGTTTTCAGTAAATACTCCATATATCTCCTTCTGCGCGATATGATGATTTTCCTTTTGACTCCAGCACTTTTTGTAAAACCCTAACCCTAACTGTTTGAATGTTCAGTATTTCAAAGTTCAAAGATCCGTATTCTTCTTCCCTGAGTTTAGATGATTAAAGACGTCTGTGAAAGACTACACATCAGGCATGAAGAAAAAATAGTCAAATCGGAGGTGGAAAAAACGTCCAACTCTCGTATCAGTAAGCTAACTGTAGTCAGTATCACATAGCTTTAGGGTTTCTTAATGAGTGTTTCCCAACGAAACGTTGACATTACTTTCATAATTGTAATGGTCTGGTTAAGTTTTTTCTTTAATGTTTTCCCAGAATGTGAAAACCAAAGTGTAAGAGTGAGCTTTCACACTCCTGGGATAGACCTCTAAACTACGTGTGCTCTTTTCTCAGGAATGTGATGACTGCCCCCAACGTGTTGAGAGTTGGAACAGAAGAAAGGATTTTTATAGAGATTCAGGACCGTATGGAACATAAGAATGTGGATGTTAGAATATCCGTGAAGAACCATCCAACGAAAACCACAAACTATGCATTGACATCTGTGACACTTACAAGTCAAAATAATTTCCAGGCATTTGGAAAAATTGTGGTAAATTAGCACTTTTTTCTTGGGAGTATCTGGTTTCAGTGCAGCAAACTATTTTTCGTTTATGATTGTCTCATATCTAGATTTAAAATTTAGCAGCTGTGTTTAAATATTCCCACAAGTTTAGTTGTTATCTTCGGCTAAAACATATTTACCTTCACTGTTTGCTAAACGAACGCCAGCCCCCGCCCATCCTGATTCCAGACCTCTGGTTTGACATGGATCCTAAACAAAATTTTGTCCTGCTCTTATGTGTTTTATCATCTCTATCACTTCAAATTGTGATGTGAGCATCAGGAGTAGAAATGACAGAAAGAGAACCTTAGGTAGCAGAGGGGCTTTAGAGTTATTGATGACACATTTTTTTTCTCTTCCTGTGGTAATGCGAGGCCTCTTGGTCCATGTGGATGTACAGCTACAGAACCACTGAACCACCTGTTCTGCACTTTTTTGTTAGGATAACTAATTTCACCGCAAATGATTCGGATGTTCATGTTATAAACCAACACAAAGTGGTACGGAATTGCAAAGGGGATCGAGAATGGTATAGAGGGTGTTGTGCTTTTTGGAGGTGATAATAAAACCTGGAGAAAAAAGTGGTCTGCAAAAGAATTGAGACTAGGTTGGAGGTTCAGCTTCCAGCAGGATTCCATGAGCATACAGCCAGAGGTACAATGAGATGGTTTTTGGATAACCCTAAATCGAGTAAATGTCCAAGGCCAAGTGAATGTCGAGTTTCTTTGCCAAGTCTTAAATTTTTTTTTACTTAAAGGTATACTATGCAACCGGGATTGATTTTCCAGCGAGGCTCCCCCCAGAGGGCGAAAGTAAAAGTGCACTGCCGTAAAGATGCTCAGCTGTTCTACTGGTTTCTCCGTCAAGCCAGGCGCGGTTGTTTTGAGCTTAGCTGACAGGCGAACGCAACGAATACAAAAGTCGAAAAAACGGCAGTACAAACAATGACTAACACAGTGAAAGTATGAACATGCACACAGAGAGAGAGAAACCATTCCAATGCAGTGTTTCCCCTAGGAATTTGCTTACCGGACGACTGGCGGAGCGGGGGGGGCTTGGGTACAAGCTTTGCGCGACCGGCGGTGCGGGGGGAGACAAGCTTTGCGCGCATATCGAGTTATTTATTTATTTATTTTTTTTGAATGTTGGGAGGCGGTAGCGTGAGGGAAACCCTACAATGTTACTTACAATCGCATCAGCAGAAACGCGAGGTCCGCGCCAGCCTTGCAGCCTTCTTTTTCTTTTAGCTCTCGCCATTCGGAAAAAGCTTGCCCGATGTTCACCCGTGTACGACTCCTCTTTCTGTCCAGAGCCCTTTTCCTCTTTCTTGCCTGCTCCGACATGGGCTTTCGCTGTTTTATCGCTCGTTCCGCCATGATAACTGCACAGATATCGCCACTGCGCTAGCAACAAACATGCGTTTCACTGGGGGCGTGTAGCAGTTCTCGCCGTAAAGCAAGACCGACTCTCGCAATCTTGCACGAGATTCTGAGCCTGCGGGCGCGGGCCGAGGGCTCCTGCTGCAAGTGCGGTATTTCCCCCACAGACCACCAGGGCGGCCAAGAAAACCTTTGTTCAACCTGAAATGACTCATTTAATCATCCAAAACGTTATGGAACACATTCATTAACTGAAAAATGTTGCATAGTATGCCTTTAAGACGTCAACATCCATTCCTAATGAGAATCAGCTATTTTGTAAAGACTACATATAATTTACCTTCTACTTCCTAGTAGAAGGAAAATGTTGGTGTATCCCACAATGCGCCAACATTGGTTGGTTGTTGTCTACTTTATGTTGTCATAACTTATGAAATCCAAACAAAATTAGCTGACAATTTTGTCAGTATTGTATGAAAATTTGAAAAAACCTTCAGTGCTATGAAGATTTTTTACAAGGCGATGCATGTTATTTGAGTTGACTCACAGGTGGTCATTTACTATAACTTTCTTTTTATCAACATCAACAAGACAAGGGATTTTGTAGAACATGTTGAAATATAACTCTTTATTTTACATTTCTGTTTTACATGGATTGTAGAGATTAGTTTAATAAATCAGATGTAGAATTAGATTAAGCTCACTCTATAAAATAATTTAGGCCACAGCTTGTCAAATCCTATGATCACTGACAAAAATTCAAATCTAGTGACTCAGAAGACAAACCTGTCTTAATTTTTTGCTTCTCTTGCTTCTCTGAAAAGGTAATCATTTATAAATGTAACTGGTTTTACCCAATATTTAAAGCAATTGTTTTTATTCCCAGATTCCCACTGACCGCTTTGTCAACGATCGCAATATAAAGCAGTATGTTACTCTACAGGCCGAATTTCCTGGTCATCTGCTCGAAAAAGTTGTGTTAGTTTCCTTCCAATCTGGTTACATTTTCATTCAGACTGACAAGCCCATCTACACCCCCAGCAGCACAGGTGAGTCTTTTAGCAGAACAAACAATCTTCAGAAAAAAATTATTGTAGAATTTTGGTCTTAACAGTGACTGAGCTCAACATGATTTTATCATTCATACAAAGAGTAGTCAAGATTGCTATACTGGAAAAACATAAAGTATCACATAAAAACATAAACATTATGAGAAAATCCTGTCAAAACAAAGCAAAGGTAAAATGGCAACATTCAAATACAATTTTTTTCTAATAAAAAGCCAAGACATGATAGAAATGATAAACTCTTGCATCTTTATGGTAACAGTTTCTTGACAGTTAAGGTTTTCAGATAGTTTTTCCACAGCCAAGAAGCATAGACTTCTGGATGCAGTGTCTGATCCTGGAAAGCCTATGCAGCATTTATCTAGGTCCTGTTTTGAATAGAAAAAATTCTAACCTTCCCTTTTGTGACCAAAAACAATGACTTCTGTCTTCTTTGCATTGAGCAATAGGAAGTTTTGAACGACACCTGGATGACGTGGAAAAGCTGACATGAAAAATATCGTTGTATCAGGATAGTTGTTTTAGGAGATATTGAGATATAACCCATAATTTGAGCTTGTGAGGTCATATAACGTATTACTACAAGCAGCCTTCATCAAGAGTTGAACCACAATACTGTGGCAATCATAAAATAAGATAAACAGGAGCAACGAAATAGCATTATATAAAACACACTCAAGTAGATTAGGTGTACAAAAGCTCAAATATTGTAACACTCCAAATTAGTGGATATTAAAATGTGAAAACTACTGTAAAATACCATCTTACAGAGTTCCTTTATAACAAAACCTTTGGGGTTTAAATCATTTTCTTATTCGTTTTCTCGTTGTTTATTTAGATTTATAATCTTATAATGTATTTTTTATCCCTATGTTCAGTATTTTTGTTGTTTTTTTGTGTTACTAACGTAGCACAAATTATGTTTAAAGGAGCAGTAAGCAAAATTTCAATATTTCAGATAGTTAAAACTAAAAATTGATTATGTGAAAACTAATAGTAATATTTCAGAGGAACTATGGTATGACTTTACGTTGCAGCTCTCTCTGTTGTTCTCCAGTCTCTTGTTTACATGCCTGGGCCGGACCGTGCATGTACATGCGCACGTGTGCTTGTACATGCATGTGAACAGCTGCTGCTCAGCCGCCTGTTCAGCACAGCGCAGTCTTGGAGCGACACAGTGGAGAGCAACCCAGCAGATCACAATGTTCTCTTGCTAAAAGCATTATCAAGTTATGACTTACTTACTTCTTCACTTGAAATGTTCCTCCGAAAGGTGAGGCTGTTTTGATGTGTTTTGGTCCTTTACAAATAGGGGCATAGAAGGCGACGCGTGAGAAAGGAAGGAGGGGTTGGTGGCCAGGTTGGAGCGAGGCTCTTGCTTGGAGCGAGAGGCGCAGCTTGGTCTAAAGACTTGTTTTGGTCTACAGACAGTGCTCAATCACCACCTAGTGGTGAAATATCGCTTATTGCTCCTTTAAAATGTAAACTTAATTATTAAAAAAATGTGGAGATGGATAGATGGATGGATGGATGGATGGATGGATGGATGGATGGATGGATGGATGGATGGATGGATGGATGGATGGATGGATGGATGGATGGATGGATGGATGGATGGATGGATGGATGGATGGATGGATGGATGGATGGTGCTTTCTGAACTGACTGGCACTTATTTCAACGTGCCTTCAATTTGATGGCAATGAATGTTAAACTAAAAATATCGCTAAACTAAAATAAGAATGAAAAGTAGACCGTAAAAATCAAAATGGGTTTAAAATTAAAAGCTAGTTCCCTTTAAAACAAATGATACAAATGATAATATGAGATATACCTGCTTTTATTTTCTGCTTTAGAATATTTTAAACAAAACACATCCCTAGAAACAAGATTCAAAGCAATGAAGACAAAAAAAATGTGGTTAATATGTAATTTAATTTAAAGTGGCTCGAGATGACGGCCTGTGAATTAACGTAATATAAATAAAATTGAATTGAATTTATAATAGGAACTTATTTAGGAATATGCTTCACGGACATCTTTAACACTTTTAACATGAATAACAACATAGAAGTAGTACTTATAATGACTAGCAAAAAGATTAATTCCAGTTATTTTGTTCTGTTCATTAATGATTAGTCAAATATGTAACAAGTTCTTTAGCTTCTTCATGAAACATTTTCCTGTTTTTGTTTCTGTAATGTTGAATTTTAACTTGATACTTCAGCACCAGATGAAACTGCATAATTTACATGTCTCTTCCTGTGTCTCTGACAGTTCGCTACAGGGTTTTTGCGATGTGGCCTGACATGGTGTCCCTATCGGATTCTTCAATTAATCTTGATATTATGGTATTGTACAATATGTTTCATAAATACATTGCTCTCAAAACGTATTAGTACATTTAGTAATGGGATGTATAAACACTACCAGTCAAACGTTTGGACTCAACTTCTCATTCAATAGTTTGTCTTTAATTATATTACTACTTTTGGGAACGTCCTCATTCCAGGCTCATCAAGAGAGAAGAAAAGAGAAAAAATTAAAATATACAAGATTTTTTTGTTATTTCACAATTGCTTGTTTGATACATAATTATATATACTTTCGAGTCATAGTTTTGATGTCTTCAGTATGTAGAAAGTCATAAAAATAAGGAAAAGCCATTGACTGACAAAGGTGAGTCCAAACCTTTGACTGGTATTATGTTTTTTTATCTCAATGGTATTGAGTGTGTTCATTTAATTATTCTTAAAATAATTATTTCACAATTATTAGCCTTTATGGTTTTAATATTTTGTTTCAGCGCATTTAGCCAATCAGACAGCATCTATGCATCTCTTAAAACATTTCATAGAGTTGGTTTGAATAAAGTTTAACCATTCCTTGATCTGCAGGTTTACTACACTGCCCAGAGCCGCAGCACTGATTAACACAGGCAATATTGGCAGTTGCCGTGGTGGCAACTGACCACCAGATCAGAAAGTCTTAAAATTTAGCATCCCCTGCTTGTTGTTAAACATAGGGAGATTGGGTTATGTGCAGGATTTGTGCTGCATTTTATCCTCCCCTCAAATTTCAGATAATTCTTTTGCATTTCAATTGGTTGGGATGCTGCAGAACGACAAGCTCACAAAGGGAACCCATTAATTCGAGAACCACTGCTGGCATACACCCTTAGGTTCTTTCTTCCCTTTAGCTCTCTATACAGGTATTTAATGACTTAAGTCTGGGGTTGTAAATGCTGATGGGGAAAAAAAATCAACAATTTGTATATTATTTCTGGTCAGGTTTTTTGGCTCATTATGCTGATGAAACACCAGATAGTTACCCACTTTCAGTTTTTAGCAGAGACCACCGTATTATATTAGATATTGAAAACCTTGCGGTACTTTAAAGAGTTCATGATGACCTTGATTCCAACGGGCTATAGTATAAAAGCAGGATCTCAATAGTACACAGCACCCATTATATTTCACAGTCAGCTTTCTTCTGACTTTCCAATTTCCAAAGTGAACAAAATAAATAACAATGTTAATCTAGATTAAAGGTTCCCAGATGTTTTAATATGAAACTGCAAAAAAACAAAAAACAAAAAAAAAAATAACTTCAGTAACGTATACTTAATTAGGTAGGATTTAATTTAGGATTGCCAGTAAGAGTGGTACCAGTTTATTAATAGTTCATTTTATATATAATTAAGTTGTCAATTTGTAATATACTGTTTTATTAAGTTGCATATTTATTTTATGAAATCAGGGTTTTTAATTTTTTTATGTTTAATAATACTACAATAACATATGAATATACGCAGTAGTTACACATCAGACCAGAATACATGTTAACGTAGACTTTCTTACCAGCATTTTCCATCTAAGGCTACAGTCTGTTAAAAAAAAAATCACTTGTAACATGAAACACATTTGTGCTGTAAGGGGAGAAATGAAATCTGAATCAGTGAGTATCAGCCCTCATAGATGCAGAAACTCTTAATCCATTTAAATAAACCGTTTTAGTGAAAGGAACAGATGCACAGTGGCTCAGCTGCGAGCACTGTTGCTTTACAGCAAGAAGGTCCAAGTTTAGATCCCAACTTGGGGGACTTTCTGCATGGAGTTTGAATGTTCTCCCTGTGCATGCATGTGTTCTCTCTGGGTACTCTAGCTTCTTCCTGCAGTCTTGTTAGGTTGGTCACTCTAATTTACCCATAGGTGTGTGATGCGTGATTGTATGTCATGTACGTGGATAAGAAGGTGTGGATAATGAATGGAACATACTTGTTGTTTATTTTTAGACCCCTGGTGGAATTGTGGTAGAGTCTAAACTGATCTCCCTGGGGTCAGAAGTCTACTCGGAAACTTACACTCTGGGTAACATTGTGAGGTATGTTCAGACATCTTTGAAAAATGTATGGTTGAATTATTTATCTCCATCAGAAAGTCATCTCAAACTTGTTGTGCATGTGTGCAGCTTTGGAAATTGGAAGATGATGGCCAAATTTCACAGCAACGCAGCAGAGAGTTTCACTGCAGAGTTTGAAGTTAAAGAATATGGTAAGTCTTTTCTAAACTCTTCATTTTAATTAAGATGTTTTTACCTGTATACACAAATCCAACAATGTTTTACTTCTCAGTACTTCCTAGCTTTGAGGTTCAATTGTCAACCCCCCCTGAGAGTCCCTTCTTCTATGTTGACAGCAAAGAGCTCAAGATCACCATCAAAGCTAGGTAGGTTGATGCAGAACTTTGATTGTCCTGTTTTTTTTTTGTTTTTTTTAGTGACGTGTTGACCGTTCCTGTATGTTTTAAGGTATATGTTTGGTAAAGACGTGGATGGAACAGCTTATGTGGTGTTTGGAGTTATACTTGGAAATGAAAAAAAGAGCTTCACAAGTTCTCTTCAAAGAGTCCCGGTGAGTAATTTTTTTTCCACATTATGCACATTTGTTTGCTGAAAGTTGTTGGGGATTTTTATTTTACCTTCACCTACAAGCACAAACAACTGCTGTCTCCACAAAGATTTACCCCCATTAATGGGAGCACTTAATGTTAGCTAAGATCTTAAAGTGAGCATTTGAGAATAAAACTGATCAGTAACATTTTCAACAGACATTAATAAAAATAGCTATTGACATTAACATCTGGGTAAGGTTGAGGTCTTCATCAGAAAAAAAAAGTTTTCAGACTCAGACGTTTGTCATCCATGTTTACATTCAAGTAAACGTGTTGTCATCGCCGGTTTGCATCAAAGGTGCTTCACTAGCAGGGACAATGCTGCAGGGCACCAAAGTCAAGTGTTTTTGAACTATTAATTGTTTAGTATTTAAATTCACTATATCATATAAATAGTTTCTTAACACTAGTATTTTTTTTTTACCCTAGAACTGTTTATTTTTAATAACGTAAATGACTCAATTATCACCAACTAAAACTAAAAGCCTTTTCCAAACATGACCATTGCCATTTCAAAGGTGATGATTTTCAAAATATCTTTTTCAAATATTGAAAATTTATTACCACAGCGCTTAACACTAACATACAAGTTTTACTCTTCCTCTTAGGTGTTTGCTTGGTAAATGCTGATCAACCTAATTAGTCCTAAAGCAAGGGCACAGCATCTTCTTTCTGACAGGAAGTGTCTTCCAACACAATTTTTTTAGGAAATGAGAAAGTACTAGCAGCATTAGATACTGATTATTAGAACATACCTACAACATCCTCTGCAGCAGAGGATTTATCCAGGTTATTTAGCTGTTGATAATTTTGGCCTAACTATTGCATAATATTTTACAGATCCAGAGAGGTAATGGAGAGGTAAAACTACTAAGGGAACACATCACAGCCATCTACCAAAACATCAATCAACTGCTTGGGAACTCCATATATGTATCTGTCAGTGTGCTGACTCAAAGTGGTAAGAGACACCACCTTTAACTCTGAAAGTGAGGTAGATAAACAAATTGACCTGAAGAAAAAAAAACACTCAAAATGTCCCTGTGCATTTTAGTTATACAACTTCGAATAATGCAGTCTTTAGAATGTTCTGTTTACTTTTTAATCATCACCTTGTGCACCCAGAGGCAGAGAAGACGTTTGAGGTCTAAATTGGTCTGTCTATGTGCACAAATGGACAAACAGGATTGGTAAACAGTTAAATAAGGCTGTCAGATTAAGAATACCTTTTGATGCAATATGTTTCATATCTGCTTAAAGGTATGAAACATGCTTTTCACTAAGCCCACATTACTGTATTAATTTTCTTTTATCGGTCTGGTGTAATGTTTGATCTCATCTTAAAGCAGCACTTTTCTTTCTACCATAATATATCCTCTTCTAAGTCCCTGTCTTGGTAATCTGATGGGATCACCACTGCAAACTCTAATCAAATACAGCAGAGAAGAGCTACTTAGGCGTTTTTCCGCCCGAGACACAATGGACAATTGGACCTCCGCTCTGTCCGCCTCTTAGGCCTCATTTCTGGACGAGACGCAGGAGGAAAAGACGCAGATCACAATCATGCCTCCACACAAGGCTAACGGCTAATCCACACCGGCCAGCTCTGCCTAGTTTCCTCCTAGCGAATGTTAGATCCCTCGCCAAACAAATGGACGAAATCCAGCTGAGGATTGCCACACGTAAATTGGACAGCTGTGTAGAGAGACACGGGAGAGGAGGATAAATTATAAATACGTGTAACACGTGTTGCACAGCAATAAAAAAGATCAGAAGCTTCGGCTTGCCTGAGCAGGAATACCTAACGCTTAAATGCAGACCGTTTAAACTGGCTAGCGAGCTCAGCTCTGTGATTATTATTGCTACATACATTGTGTTGACAGCATTAGATGGCTGGTGGAAAATGTAGAGTTGTTTATTAATATTCTAATTTTAACACTGTAAGCAACATTAGAACATTTTTATTTTTCATCTAGTCACATATTAATTCCACACATCAATAGTTGCCCTGTCATTAACAAATAGTTATTCTACTAAGAAAGCCAAAACTTTATTTTTTTGTATTTTGCAGGTGTGAGGTTTAACACAATGATTTGACTGAGAGAACTTTAACTGTACAAAAATGAAAATGTTCCGCAAATGTCCAGTTTGTCTGATAATTGTGCACACAGTGTAGAGGAATTAGGCTTTATTACTGGAACGTTAAATACTGAGAAATGGCTCTAAAAAGTTCCATTTAAATGCTGCAGAGGTGGATGAAGTTGCTAAACTTTTGTTTAAATTAATAATTTTTATGCATTTTTGACAGGTGGTGAAATGGTAGAAGCAGAATTAAGAGGAATCATGATCGTTAAATCCCCCTACACAATCCATTTTAAAAAAACACCTAAATATTTCAAACCTGGGTTGTCTTTCGATGTAATGGTAAAGTACAATTTTTCATACCTTATAACATCAGAATTGTTACACTATTACAGATACCGTGTGACTGAAATTGTCTTAGTGTTTTACAATTGTTATATACTAATAGGTAGGGAATTTATTAGATATACAGAATGTAAATGATATAACATAATTGTATTATATAATAAAGTCCCCTTTTTTATTAATGACAGGTTGAAGTTGTTAATCCGGATGGCTCTCCAGCAGACAGTGTACCTATTTTGGTTAATCCTGGTGGATTATCGGCTGTAACTAAAAGCAACGGGATGGCAAGACTTCCCATCAATACTGAACCATCCATGCAACGCCTGGAAATAACTGTACGTTTTCAGAAATTTCTGACTTAATGTGTTCAATCAACCTTGTTTATTTATATTTTTTAATATACTGTATATTACTTTCTTTGTAAATTATAGTTGTGTATTTATTTCTGCATTACACTTGAGCTTCTACAACTTTAACATTTGAATTTAAATATGTTACCTATTTTAATGTCTTGACAGTATTTAGTGTAAAAATAAATCTTTGAAATATGGCGTTTGCCATTTAAGGGGCATATATCATAATTAAGAACTTTATAGTTAGGTTAGGTAATACGTTTCAGATGTGGGTAGAATTGTACTCAAGTAAAGGTAGCACTACTTCAGCATGTTGTTTTACTTAAGTAGAAGTAAAAAGTAGCCAACGAAAAAAGTAAAATATACTGATGGGCCCTTGCTCCCAGCAATAGTAACTTTATTCCGTAAAATGTTTCCTAATGACCTGGGTGGGAGGAGATTTATGTGTAGATGTGAAAACCAGAATTTCACTTTCTGTTCAAGTTCATCTCAAAGCTATTCTGCAAGGTTGAGGTCAGGAAGTTTCTCAGCATCAGGGGTTTTCAAACCTGGTCCTCAGGACTCACTGTCCTACATGTTTTAGATGTGTCTCTGGTCCAGTACACCTGAATCAAATGATTGCTATATGGAGGCAGGGGAACACCTGAAACATGCAGGACAGTGGGTCCCTGAGGACCAGGAAAACCACTGCTCTACACTAAACTTTATACACCTGCAGTCATAGAAGTGATTGGATGAGATGCACCCCCACCATTTAATTTTGCTTAATTTGAAATCAGAAGGCCAAATTTCCTTATATGCTACATTGGCATATATTTAATTGTTGCTTTTGCTCAGCATCACTCTTTGCATCAGTCATCTTTTTCTCCCAAAAATGCACTACATTGTTGCACTTGTAATATGACAAAGTCTTGGTTTATGTATATTTTAATGAGTCACAAAAGGGGATTGTAGAGGAAAGTTGTACTGAACATTTTGGTGGTAGTAAAATGACTTATGGAATTTGAAATGCATAACACTATGCTATACCTTAGGCTTATCTGTGTGTGTTTTACTTCACCGGAGTTGTTTCTTCACAGGCAATGACCATCCATCCCCAAGTTTCACCGGATCGGCAAGCAAATGCCACAATGGTAGCTCTCCCTTATATATCTCCAACTAATAGTTTACTTCACCTAAGTAAGTATTGCTCTGAGTAAGTAAAATATACCGTAAGTAATACCAAACATGAAAGTGCAGTGTATTAAATGTGTACAAAAATCTGTGAAACAATATTTCAGGTGTTCATTCAGCTGAAGTGAAGCTAGGTGAACAGATGAAAATCGACCTGTACTTTACCAGGCCAGAAAATGAGCAAAAAGACCTCACATACATGGTGAGAGTTGATCGGCGGTTTCCACATGTGCATGAATCATAATTGTTATAAGTAATGAAGGATTAATGAAAATTTTTTTTCCATAGATTTTAAGTAGAGGTCAGCTGGTGAAACATTTCAGACAAAAGAACAATAATCTAAACCAGATGTCATTGATGGTTGATATTACAAAAGAAATGCTGCCATCATTCCGCATTGTAGCCTTCTATCACACAAACACCAATGAACTGGTATCAGATTCTGTTTGGGTGGATGTGACCGACACCTGCATGGGAACGGTGAGAAACACAACAATGATGTCTAAAGTTCATGTACATAAACTAAATAGATGGTGCATTATTTTGTAGTAAAAGATCAGGAAATGTACATTTTCTATTCCTGTTTCCTTTAGCTGAAACTAGAAATGACGAGGCCCGCTGCAAGCTATGAACCTCGCAGGTCTTTCAATCTAAAAATAACAGGAGATCCAGGGGCCACAGTGGGGTTGGTGGCTGTTGACAAAAGTGTCTACGTGTTGAACAACAAGAACCGCCTGACACAGAAAAAGGTAAATTTTATGCTGTTCAGGGTTTCCTCTAGGATTTTTTTAACTGTGGTGGTCGAACGGGTGTGTGTGTGTGTTGGGGGTGGGGTGGGGCGCTGTCAATAAAATCTCATTCACATTACTTTATAAAATAATGTATGAATTTGTATACCCATTGCCTGAATCCATTCTATGTACATCTAGTTTTACCAAAACCACAGTAATCAGAGGAACACACATTGAACAAGGTGAATAAATTTAATTTCATTTATTTATTTGATTTGCATCCGCTGTCCTAAGGCAGGTAAGAACAGTGAACATTAAACAAGACACTACAGGAGAAAACAGAGTGGACACTAACATATAAGATGCCAATAACATAAAATCACAATAGAATTTTGTTAACAGGCCCAAGGAAACAGATCAATTCACCTGTGAACACATGTCTGGTAAGTTTTCAACCAATGTTTCAAGGAGATTTTAAAACTTATGTAGGTTGCACGGCCCCTAACATGAGCTGGCAGTGTGTTCCATAATGGTGCTCCTCTGATTGACGCAACCATTTGGCCAAATTTGGTCCTACGCCGCTGAACATTACAGTCTCCTCTGGTGTTTATTCTAGTAATGTTTTGCTTATAAAATCTGTTAGAGGAGGAGGAGCAAGTCCATTTAAAGCTCTAAAAACAAGGCATGCATCCAAAAATATCTGATCAAGTTCAAAGTCTGAAAAGTGATTCAAGGTGTGCGATAATCAGGTAATTGGTGCAACGGTTACAGAGAAAAAAAGAGACTAGATTAAAAACTGTTTCATATTTATATCCATCTTTGTAATCCAGGGCAGCAGCTTTGGGTTATACATTTGCAATGTGAAAACAGAGCAGGTCTCCTTGCTGCTCTCTTTTCTCTGACTGTATGCAGGGCTGTCAGGAAGAGGCAACTGCCTGTAAGACAGCGCTAAGGGAAATAGAGAGCTCTCACGATCGCACAGCTCTAACAGCTGTCCTGACACAGTAATGGTAGACACATAGACATGATATACTGAGACAGGAAACAGGCTTAAATTGGAGGCAACCGAACTTTCGTTCAGTTCTTTCTGAAAAGGTTTCGACTCCTACCCAGGAGTCAATTCTGGTGACTCGCACTTGAGCAACCTGTAGTTGGTGCACAGCTGTTTTTAAGGACATGGAGGCCCATCCTCCTCTGAGCATTCTAAGTCAGACGTCTTCAGAAAGAACTGAATAAAAGTCCAGTTGTCTCCGATTTAAGCGTGTTTGCTGTTGTGATGACCCGGATAACTGAGAATTTGCACAGGCATATATACATAGAAGCCTCGTTACGTGCTGGAGCGCATCCTGCGTCACCGCCAAATTGGATGGGTCTCTCCTACTCAAGGCTGGCATAGTAGCCATTGGGAGTAAACGCAGAGGGAGCAACTTTACCCATATTTTCTGCAGCTTACGGTTAGAATAACCGGGGATAACTATCGAAAGTAGAGCATGTGTTGCAGATTGGTTCTAAAACTAAGTTTTTACCTGGTGAGAACAATGCAGAGACCCAACAAATGGACCTTAATTGTATGGTTATTAATCTGTTATCACCGTATTTCACAAAATAAGGCTGAATCACATTGCCAAATTAAGTATCCTGGAGTTACAGCGTACCAACACATGCAAGAAGCTGTGCAGAACCGTTCTTTTTCAGGGGTCTTAAGCTCAAGCCCTAGTTGCAAGCAAGGTAATGTAAAGCATTGGAATGACCTGGAAATTTGAAAGAACACATTTCCAGGCATTTAAAAAAAACTGTGTATGCATAGCACGCAAAAAATATGATGACATTTTTGTTGGTGTGTAGAGAAGGCTCAGGCTTGAACACGTCAGCGAGTGAAATACATTTAAATGAACAACTTGTTTATTTACTAAAATATAAAATGTATTAATTATTATGTATTAATTGTTTATTGATTAATTCGTAATACCACATGTCTCTTTGTTTAAGAGCAACAAAGTATGTCTGCATGACACCACATATTTTATTTACATATTTAATAATATTGCATACCACACGACTTTCTTTGTTAAATAGCATAAAACAAATTATTTCAGTATGAAATCACATAATTATATGTTAAGATGCCATGTGTTTGTCTGTAAAAGAACATACATTTATGAAATACGTTGTTTAAACATCTTTCAACATTAAAACATATTTTTATGTGTAACAGCATCCTGTATCAACCACACATCTCTTCCATTTGTAACAAACTAACCCATGTGAAAATCAAGTGATAATTCAAGGAGTTATGATTTATTTTAGTTGGGCAAACACCTTCCTCAGTACAATCAAATGCACTGGGGTCGCTTGAGAGACCCATCCAACATGCGCTGAAACGTCACCTCCAATAGGCAGCAGAAGTCCATGGGGCATCTATTTATATAATGTCTATGGGTAGACTTGTTGCTTAATCGCTCAAAACAGAGAAAAGTCACTAGATTTGTTTCTAGTTGCTTTTTTTTTTAAATAAAAGTTGCTAGAAGAGTCTGAAAAGTCCCCAAATACAGCGAGAGAGTCGCTAAAGTGGGTAACACTTGACTGTTGTCTCTAGTTTTCCTTCAGTATCAAGAGCAGCGCAGCACAGTAGCCACCAGTAGCTTCATTCACTAGCAGCTTTGCAGAGAGACAGAGAGGAGCCAGTGGGGTTAGTTTTTTATAAATAAAGTAAATTTTAACATTCACGATATTTAAATTAATATTATGATTAGAATAAATGTGCAAATATACAGTAGCTATGCTATATTATGTGCTTTACATTGTTTTTAACATATTTTGAAATTCATTCTGAAGGTGTGGCGGTTTTAATTTTGATGTGCGGGGCACCACTATCAATTACATGTAGCAGAAACCCTGGTTTTCAAGGATTTTTCAAATGTACAGAACAAAATTTATAATAATTCGAAGCTAAATAAACAGTCAAAAAATGTTGAAGCCACTTCCGAGGCTTTTTGTATATGTTTAAATGACAAGCAAGGTATATGATGCTCATGGATGCTATCAAAAAAACTTGATTTTTCATAAGATATTTGCTGTTGAGGAATATGTTTTTAATGTCTTCATATGCTTTTAGAAAATGTATTGATTCATCCAGTAGTCCCCCACTGATTGTCTATACCTGCTTATCCTTATGGGGTTGTTTAATAGACAGTGCAGGCAGTGCATACTCACTTATGTGAGGTGTTTTGCGTCAAACTGCCATGTTTTTATATTTTTGTGTAATTTGTATGTCGTTACCACAGTTATGTGCCACCAAGTTGTAGCATTACCATGAAAAATAACCTTCTTATGTCTGCAGCTGGTGGGTGTTAGAAAACTGCTGAAGGAGCACACAAGAATCTCTTTAGTAGTTAGTGGCTGCAAAGGAGTCAGTCACTGTTCATGCACAAAGAAGCATAGATCAGATATCCCAGGGCTTAGCAAGGCTCTCTGGTCAGGGCATATAAACAGGGTCCATGTACAGAGATGTTGGCAGAAGTGAGAAGAGGCCAGGGTTGGTGTCATGGTTCTTGCCAAAAATTGTACCCATATGCAGAACACACTTAGGAGATCAACACAGTTTTTAAAAGGTTTATTGAAACAATATGAGTTGTCAGGACTTCAGAAATGGGAGCTCGGACTGAAGCACAGCAGAGGCTCTAAAGAGGAATGGATAGTTAGGGAATTGATGGAGAGGAATATTGTAGAAATGAAGGATTGAATTCTTGCTGGGGTTGAAGTGGAGATCTGCCAGGGAGGAATGAGCGGGGTTTGTTCCAGTCCTTCAAACGGATCTGGATCTTGAGAAGGGGAGCACGGTGTAGGGTGAGCAGGGCAGGAGGATTGAAAGTCCGGAGGCTGCCAGCTGGGACTTGAAAACCGGGGAGTCTTCTGGAAGGTTTGCAGGTGGGTTCGGACACTGAGAACTGAGCCGAAACATCATCATCATCATCTACACTCCTGGCTATATCATCATCATCGTCGTTGTCGTCATGGTCATCGTTGTCATCATGTACACACTCTTGGATCAGTCATCTTTTGCATAACCATCATCAAGTACACTACTGTGCCCGAATGCAGAAAGAATCCTAAAACTAACCCCCAGATTCCACATCCTCCTTCCTTGCTCTGCTCCGTTCACGTCCGACCAACCGACTACATCATGTTAATTAATGAAAACAGTTCCATATTCTCCATGAGTACTCCGAACGTCACCATCGACGGACACACTCTCCAATACTGTCATGATCCTTGGTTGTTTGTTGTTATTTCCTGGATCATGCTTTCCTTAGTTATTTTTTTCATTAAAGTATTTATATTAGTTCTTACTTTTGTGTAGGATTAGTATTTTAGTCCTTGTTTAATTAACAGTGTTATATGCACATTAAATCTTTAGCGCGCATCAAAATAAAATCTTTTAAAAAGATAAAATCACAGTGGTGGAACTCCAGTCTCGTCACGTATGGTTACATTTTGTTTTTTAATCTACCTCTCTAATTAGATATGGGATGTAGTGGAGAAATATGACACAGGCTGCAAACCAGGTGGAGGGAAGGATGGCATGAACGTGTTCTATGATGCAGGACTGTTGTTTGTGAACAACAATGGTGTAACACCAGACAGAACAGGTAAAACCTTCTCCTGTTTTCACTTGATTAATGTCAAACTAGTCTTGTGTGTATTTGTGTTGCCCTGTGATGGACTTGCGACCTGTCCAGGGTGTATGCTGCCTCTCACCCAGTGATTGCTGGAGATAGACAAAAGCCTTCCCCGTGCAATACTCGGGTATAAAAAAGGATGAGTGGATAATGTGGATACTTATACCCCAGAATTATTAGCATCATGCTGGGGTATAAAGCTTTAGAGGCAGCATCAATGTGCTCAACAAAGAGGTTTTGTACCTCCATCTCTCCTGCCCTTTACAGGAAATCTTTTTTTTTACTTAATGTTGTAGATGAGGAAAAAATGACTTGGTTAGCAGTGTGAGCTTCACTATCACCATTTTAGCATCTTTGCTGTTGGGGGTTAGATCATCCTGATGTACATTTGCAGATGGGCAAAGCAATGTTACAGTTGCCATCCAGTAAATTTCCAGTTGCTAACATTTTGAAAAATGTCCTTTTGACAAGTTGAAGAAAATCCATGGATTTTTTTTCAGCTATTGACAAGGTTTTGACACAATTCTGGCTGGATGTTTGATCCCTCATATTGGCAAACTGATCAGTTTTAAGACAACAACTTGGCTTTTAAGTGTGGCAAATTTGAATCAGGTTATGGGCCACTCCAGGAATTAATTTTTGGATGCTTTATCCATTCTAGTTTATATAAAATCTATGGATGTCCTTTAGGAACACTCAAGTGGGTAAAAGTTATAAATATCCGAGCTAGATTGACACGTTCACAAGAAATTCTTAAGGATTTTCGGGAACAGACATTCAGGCATAACTACATTTTATCCTAGCCAATATGTCTTCTTGAACAAACATTTTATGGTCAGATAAGTTACAAATTTAGTTATTGGACCATGACAAAAATATGTTTGTATTTTTGGAGTAGTCAGGATGTATTGTTCAAGCCTAAGAACTCAGTTGTGTATTATGGTATTATTCTGGGGTCTGTTTTAATGCTAGTGGCACATATAGATTTTACAAAATGGGTAAAATATAAATGGGGAAAAAACTGAGCCTCACCTTTTGGAGGAACAATTTAAGTGAAGAAGTAAGTAAATCATAACTTGATAATGCTTTTAGCAAGAGAACATCTTGATCTGCTGGAATGCTCTCTGCCATGTTGGTCCAACACTGCACTGTTCTGATGGTGGTATTTTAGGGCAGGGAGGGGCTAAGCCCTGAATAGTAGCTGTTCACATGCACGTACATGTACACACACAGTCCGGCCCGGCTATGTAAACGAGACTGGAGGACAACACAGAGATCTGCGGTGAGACATCATCCCATAGTCCATATGAAATATTACCTTTAGTTCTTCACATCATTATTTTTTAGTTCTTTTTATCTAAAATATAAAAATGTTGCTTATAGCTCCTTTAAGTTTCTGTAATTGTTCTGACGTCCTCCCTGCTGAATAAGCTGAATTCTTGTGTTTTTCTGGGTTCACAAATACACAAGAATCCATCCTGTCCCACTTCCACCTCAATCATCGGAGAAGCGACCCAGCACAAGTGGGCCAATCACATTGCAGTATTATTGTTTTAAAGTGGGACATACAGCTGTGACGAAAGCTAGAGGGACAGTCTACAGACAAACCAAAATAAGCATAGCAGTGCAGCAGGACTCATGTTCATGTTGCAAAAACGGCAAAAATCACTTAACGATATGATTACATCAGTGTCACTATCCATCTAAAATGTGCCTTGAGTAGCATAACGTGTTGTGGTTTCCCATGGCACCTGCTTCTTACGACATTTCCATTTGATACCGTGATTGGAAAAAACCCAACCTTTTGGAAAACTGAGAGTGCTACATATTATCAATTTGGTTTGCTAGGTTACATCTGTGACAGGATACCAAATGTTAATGACCTCTACCAATTCTGCCAAGGGGAATGGTCAGATATTTAGCCAGTATTTGTCAGAGGTTTGTTAATTGATAAAAAGAGAGTGTGGTTTATATGAAGCTTGCAAAGAGGCTTTTAGCCAAATTATATTATGTTGTAATTTATTTGAATTGGTTTAATTAAAATAAACTGCATGATAAATTTAAGTTTGTGCATCAATCTCCTGTTTTTTTAAATTAGATTAAAGTTCTAAAAATACTACTCATTTCTAAAAGAGGAAATGCACTGAAATGCATTATTTGAAGTGTTTAAAGTTCTCTGATCAGAAATAAGTGAGCATCAGTGTTACATTTTCTGTGGAGCACTTTGTAAACTGAAAAGACAAACAGGAAAAATAAAGAGAAAGTTGAAACATAAGCTGGAGGGGATTCAAGAATAACAAATTGGAGGAGTAAAGATTAAATGAACTAAAAGTAAAAAAAAAAAAAAAATATATATATATATATATATATATATATATATATATATATGTATGTATGTATGTGTGTGTGTGTATATATATGTATGTGTGTGTGTGTATATATATATATGTGTGTGTGTGTATATATATATATATATATATATATATATATATATATATATATATATATATATATATATATATATATATATCAGTAAAAGGTCAGAAATCTTTCAAGCTATGGATTGTAAGTAGTAGTTGGTGTTCCATCTTTTACAGAACAGGATAAATAACTCAACAATTTAAACCAAGGTATAATCGGGCTAATATGTCAATTTAAGCATCATACAAGAAAACTACAATTGGATGCGTACTCAGTAGCTCACTCATTCTTTATATTTCATCTATAATCCTAAATCCAGTATTTCTTCATTTTAAAGGAAATTTCTTTAATCCCTTGCTGTGTACTCTATACTTTTAGGAATTTGATTATAAAATTGTGTTTTGGTGTTTTTTTTATCTCTAGATTTAATGTGTCCTGCCCCCACCAGGAGGAAGCGAGCAAGCACCATCATGGAAGTCAGAACCAGCTTGAGTAAGAATATTTTTTTCTAAGCAGTCAGTACCTGCATATATTTTAAAGTGAGGATGAATAAGAATTATATTATGTTTATCCACCATTTTATATATCTTTAGCATTTGGGTGCACCTGAATTTTTTTTTCTTTCTAATGGTGCATGACGACGGTGCTAATGTGTGCATCACAAACCATTAATGTTTCTCTCATTTAGATTGCATTTTGCCATGATTTTGTATATTAATAAAGTAACATTATATGCATAGTTTATTTAATTTTCATTCCACAGAAATGTTTGGCATGTCTAATATCTGTGGCTGAGTGTCTTAACTGGAGATCAGGTCATAGGACATATGCAAGTTTCAAAAAAAAAAGTAGCAACAAAGGAGCATTTAACCAGTCCTCGGTGTGTGGACACTGTGACGTGTACCGTTTGGTAATGCCACCAGAGTTTTTACATTTTCTTTATCACTGCTTCTTGATATCAAGACTGGTATTTTCTGTCACTTTGATTTCTGAGATTTCTTTTGTATGGCAATGAAGCCATAAGTGAGTATTGCATTTATTATCTTTTGCTGTGTGAGAGGTTAAGTCTGAGATTCTGACAGTTTGCAGTCTGTCAGTTTAAAAACGGACTATTAGAATTTTTTTTTATAGATTTCAAGTATTTGCAATTTATCAGTCAATTTCTGTGTGAGGTCTGTAATAAAGGTGGAACTGTAATCATTATTTGCTTATTCCTCCTTATTTTATGCCTTTGTTTATTTCTCCTTCCTTTTCAGTAAGTCAATATCCAGACAAATTACAAAAAGATTGCTGTTTGGATGGTATGAAGGAATCTCCTGTATCATACAGCTGTAAGAGGCGTGTTGAGTACATTGTGGATGGTCCATCATGCGAACAGGCCTTCCTGCATTGCTGCGAAGAGATGCAAAAGCAGAGAGATGACAAGAAGGTGGAAGTCCTACACCTAGCTCGCAGTAAGATATTACCACAAAAATGAGTGGTACTTGCAATTGATTCTTAGTGTCATTAGAAATTATATATTCAAAATAAAAATGGCTGCTGTTTTTAATTTCTTCCCAAGGTGAGACAGATGATGGTTACACTGACCGAAATGATATAATGACTCGTACCAATTTCCCTGAAAGTTGGCTTTGGAATGATATCCAACTGAGTGGATGCCCTACCAATGACCTCAACTGGTAAGAACAACAACACAAGAATGTCTCCCTACAGTTACATTTTATCTCACCATAATCATATTTTCCTTTTCTTTCAGTAAAACGGTGACTTTGACAACTAGAACATTTCCATTTCCAGACACGATCACAACCTGGCAGTTGACTGGCATCAGTCTGTCAAGAACTCATGGTGCGGCTGGGTGGTTTGCACAGCTTGCTTTTCTCATTTTTCTTCTATGTAATCCTTTAAGTTTTAACCTCCTGATTTGTGAAATGATCACTTAGACCTCTCTGATGATTATATTGACAAAAATAGGACAACTGCATGTATGTCTATTGCACATATGAATCATGTAAAATAGAAACTAGTTTATTAAAGATGTATTATTATTATTATTTATTCATTTATTTTTATTATTATTTTTTTTGCTTCATTAAAGGTCTCTGTGTGGCCGAACCATTAGAGGCCATAGTCTGGAAGCCATTCTTTGTTGACCTCAGGCTGCCCTACTCCGCTGTTCAAGGAGAGCAGCTGGAAATTAAGGCAATTCTCCACAACTACAACGACGACACCATAACTGTGAGTTTGAGCTGTTCCTTTTTAAAATGCATGTGTCGCACGCAGTGTGAAGGAGTTTAAATGGTATGTATACCAAAATTCAGATTATGGCAATTCACTTGTATCCTGATACTCAGTGAGCCAATTCTAAACCATTGTGGAAGTTTCTGCATTTTTCGTTCTTTGTCTCCACTTTGCTTTAAATATTTGACTGTTTGACTTTTAGTCTTTTTGTCTGCTTTAAAGGTCCGCATTGAGTTTAAAGAGGAAGACTATATCTGCAGTGCAGCTTACAAAAAAAAGTGGTTTCAAGATGAGGTCCAGGTTGGAGCCCAAACTACGAGATCTGTACCATTTATCATTATTCCCATGAAGCACGGATCTTTTCCTATTGAGATCAAAGCATCTGTTAAAAATTCTTACCTCTCAGATGGAATTAAGAAGATGTTGCTTGTGGTGGTAAGAGAGACAAATGCAATGGTTTGCTCTATGCTGTTATTGTGCTGAAACAACCTACCTGCAAAGTGACAGTTGTTTGAACTCCGTTTTACATCTCTGACGAATACAATATCTGTATTCTTCCTCAATTAAAACCCTCATAGGCAGTACATTTTTGACATGTTCAGTTTTCTAAGATCAATGAAAATCTTCACTTGCTTGGTTGTAAAAATGTACGAACAAAGGTTAAACATACTGCATACTTGTAAAGCCATTCTCAAAAGTTCTGCATAGGGAAGCTCGTTCTTTGTGGAAGTTGTGGAGAGGGTCCACTCCCCTGATTCCGTGGGATTAGTTTTTCAAGTTTTCACTTGATTTCATTTAAACCTTGAATTGGACAAAACTGGTGAAAAGCAAAATTTGAGACAACATTTAAAGATCACTCCACCCTGATTAGCCAATGTACCAAATTCAGCAACATCCCTCAAAGACTATATGTATGTTTCTTTTCATTTGTTTTCTCAATGTAACAACACATTGGTGAAGATCAGGCAATATGAACGAACAAAAATGGAATAAATGGAATCTTGTCCTCAGTAAAATGTAAAAAAAATTCAAGTTCTGGTGTGGGATAAACAAGTACAACCTCACATTTATCCACAGTAAAAATAGCAAAAATAACACAGGTGAAGATGTTTAAAATGTAGTTACACAGCATTTCAAAGGAGGTTTCCCATGTTTAGCCTCAGACAATTATTTTGGTATAGTCTTTACTAGAGCAGGCATGACTGTGATAGTAAACACCATAGTAAGACTGAAAGAGTTGTCTGAGGCCTTTATAGCAAGGTTATAGCATCTTATTTCTTTAAAGATGTCTTATAAGAATTTTAAATAGCCATGCCACTGAATTTTCAAAACAACTAGCAACATAATGGATTCTGGTTGTTCATGTAGGTATCTGAAGTCACCAAACTCCTAAGAGCAATCACAGATTCTTCATCCTGTTGATCACAGTCAAAGTATCTTTATTAGTCTCCCTTGAGAGAACTTTGCCTTGGTTACAATAGTAACAACAGTTCAATCAATCTTTAAAAATAGAATAATTTCAAACACCACTGCCCTCCCAGTTTGCAGCTGTAGAACACAAGAGACCATAGATGTGGCTACGTACGTGTCCTAGCGCTTCCCCTGTTAATCTTCTCATGACAAACCATGCGCTCATTAACAAGTTTAATATGAAGGTGCCTGATTGTACAGTTAGAGACTGCACAGGTGTGACTTTCACAGGAGGTGTCCATTCTAATAACACCCTGGAGATGAGACTGAAGATTGCCAGAAAAAATGCACACAACGACCCAGACATTTGAAACCATGTTCAAAGACAGAATACTCAAAAATATAATTATTTGGACACCAGAACATGTTTGGTATAAAACCAAATACAGCATTTCAGGACAAGAACCCAAGGCCAGCTGTTAAGCATGGAGTTGAAAGCGTCATGGTCGTGTCCGACCTAGTGGAACTCTACAATGTTCAGCATGGACACGCTGCTTGAAGGAAATGATAGACTAGCCGTAAAATAGCCCACCAAGGACTAGCTGAAAATTAAGAAAAGGAAAGTCATTGGCCCAGTCAAGGGCTAGATTTTGATCACAGAAATACTGTGGGGTGACTCGAAACTGAACTGAAACGAGAGACGCTATACAAATTTGCCCCTAAACCCCTCAAACATTTCATAGCTGATGTCAGAAACTGGTACATGGCAAAATCAGGTGTCTAATTAGGTTAATTCAATCAAAGAGAGCCAGTTCAGCCTTTATGGGGTATGGAGTAACATTTTTCTCATCCATTTTGTTGAAAGCTTTTCTTTAAAGCGTAAAATAATAATGATGTTTTAGGTGTATACCTGCAATTAAATAATTTAAAGAAATAATAAAACAGACATCAATTCTTGATGATTTTTTTCAAAGTACTGAATATTTGGTCTGATATTGTTTTCCCCCTTAACTTTATGTTTGTCTATCTGTGTAATGACTGACCTATTCAAATTCACATTCCTCTGTGAAAAATTACAATAAATGTTTAAAATGAAGGCAGTGTTGGTTAATGATGTCTTTGCCAGCTCTGTCTCAAAATATTCCCCACTTAAGAAATTTTAGATGATGATGAATTTTAAAGATTTCTTGAGATAAAATTTGGTTAGGCCTAAATCTTTATTTTATCTTTGTGTCTTGGTTACGCCAGACACCCAGATTTGTAATTAAATTAACACAAGGTTTTTCTCTCTTGATTTCTTTTTCTAGCCTCAAGGTGTGCTGGTGACAGAATCAACAAAAGTAACATTATATCCTGCTAGAAAAGGTACACTCAGAGCACCACAATATACTAAATGTAATGTTTAGTTTCCTATTTGTGAACCTTTTATCTTGACGTCTCATCTCATAGGCGGCAGACAAGTGGAACTTATTAACAGTAACATTTCCATGGCCGATCTGGTTCCAAGTACACCTATGAACACCCTAGTCTCTTTGACAGGTGAGAGAAAGTAGTACATACAAAAACTACTTATATTTGATTCAATTGTATTCTTATACTGTTGCAGCAGTAAATGTTCTCTCCTAAAAATTGTGACAGCTGTTGAAGATGCTAATTCTTCAGCACCCTTGTCTTGTGATATGGGGAGAACAAATTCACCACAAAGTCCCCTGATTGGGCAGGATTTGAACCCAGGACCTTCTTGCTTTGAGGGCACAGCTGCAAACACTGCCAACAAACCAACACACTGTAAAATCCATTTTATATAAGCTAAATGTAATTTGATTTTTATGCATAAAATTACAAATAAATGCTCACTCATATTATTAATTTATTGCACAGAAAGGATTCACATCAATCTTCAATGAGCGAGCAAGGACAACCAACACTAGATTAATATTTGCTTTTTGTCTCCATTTACCAATGTTTTTAATTGTTTACATTTTCCTAAATTTCATTCCAACTGTTTTTTTTTACTTGCTTTTATTCTATTTTTATTTATTCATGTCTTATTCATGTAAAGCACTTTGCATTGTCCTTGTATTGAAATGTGCTATGCAAATAAATTTGACTTACCTAAATGGTCGCACACTATGCAGCAGAACGTAAATGTAACGTGTGCAATTCAAATATTTTGATTGGACGATCAGAGATTGGGGCCACAGGATTTGTGCCCTACAGTTATCTATTAAAAGCATGTTGGGCATGTGCCCTGTGATCTCAGATGTTCATC
The DNA here is from genome assembly GCA_037039145.1 of Fundulus diaphanus. NCBI lineage: Eukaryota > Metazoa > Chordata > Actinopteri > Cyprinodontiformes > Fundulidae > Fundulus > Fundulus diaphanus. The sequence goes on along the minus strand of CM073123.1, from coordinate 22,836,239 downwards.
ATAAACAAACATTGGTGGGCGGGCCCCAATATCAAGGCGCCTCAAGAGGATTTAGCCTACTGAACTTGTCTTTATTTTGGCAGACTTAGATATATACACACAAATGTTTATAACAGAATGTTATTGATAAAGGAATCTGTATTTTTTTACAATATTGCTCTATAAAGAACGATCCTGTTCCACTGATTATTGCAAACATGGAGCTCCACAGCGCCATCCTGTGGGACCTGGCCCCACTGGCCCCAAATGCAGAGACGCCACGGCTTGTAGCACAGATAGCTGAAGATGCATGTGTCCGTTTGCCAATGACAAAATTCTAGTAAAAACCTTTTTACTTTTTAAACACAGGAATCGGGCAGATGAATTCATTGTTGGATAATGCCATTAGTGGGGAGTCTATGGGTACTCTAATCAATGAGCCTGATGGTTGTGGAGAGCAGAACATGGCCGCCATGACCCTGCCTGTTATTGCTGCTATTTATTTGGACAAAACCAACCAATGGGAAGCTGTGGGCTTTGACAAGCGCAACAAAGCTATACAACACATTCAAACTGGTAAGTTTTATAAAACCCTCTTTAGGCCCAGATACAAAAGGAAATTGTTACCTGCAACATATTAAACAGATTAAAAATATTTAATACACACCGTAGATTTCCTCAAATTTCAGTTTCATGTGATAGGTAAATGTTAATAAAATGTTCTTGTTGACTTTTTTCTAGGTTACGGAAGGCAACTTAAATATCATAAACCTGAAGGATCTTTTGCTATTTTTCCAAGGTCTAAAAGCACTACCTGGTGAGATACACACTTGTTGCCACATTTTGGCATTTTGGCATCGCGGAAAGTATTTCTCACTTCTAAGATTGTGGTTTTTGCTGTAGGCTTCTATTTTAAAGACTCTGGTCTCAAAATGGTTGTCTAGGCCAGGGGTCACCAACATGGTGTCCGGGGCCACCAAGTAATTCCTGAGGACCACATGTGGCGCCCACAAGCACAATCCACCAGTGAGCTGCATCTAAAACATTATGTTTTCACGTTACTCTTCTTGTTTAATCACACTTGCATTTATTTAGATTTAAAAATGAAAACATCTATAACAAACCCCCAAAAAAATAATTATTTTACATAAAGTTAAGGTGAACTCCGACTCTTCTAGGTAAAAGATCAGTACTGGTAGTCCTTCATATGACACAACCCCAATGAAGCAGCCCTCGGTCTCAAAAAGGTTGGTGACCCCTGGCTTGGCCCTCCTCCCATGATTGACACCTCTGGTGACCAGTTGCATTGATCTGCAGTTTCTCCAGAACCATCTGTATTAACCATAGGTTATTTCTGAAACTCCCTCCTCCTCCTTTTCATGCATGTTGCTCAGGCCAGTCAGTGCAGACACTCATTCTGAGGCATGCAGGTTGTAGCCATTAAAATTATTTTCACATGGATGTATCACTTCTGGGGCTGGATATTTAAATCCCCACAGCAGTGGCTTGCATAAAGCTAGTCAGTTCGCTGAACCTGGCATGGGTCTTTGTGAGTAAAAGACAATTTTCTGTGTTAGACGTTTGTTCTTCCATTACTGTATTTCGATCATGGGGACAGTGAATCTGTGCATAGAAAAGGATTCCTCTGGAAATTACTTTTCATTCAAGCCTCCACTGACGTCGCTATGTGGAAGTAAAAAGGAGTTACCAGCCTTTTGAAGTCAGGATCATGGTTTAAATACTTTTGAAATTTTCGTTAGTTTTTATTTATATTCAGTTTTGACTTGTGATTTTCAATTATATTTTAGTTTTAATTAGTTTTTAGTACGTGTTTGCTAGTTTAGTTTATTTTTTATATTTTCAAAATGCTTAGTTTCAGTTTGGTTTTTATTAGTTTCAGTTATAGTTTTAGTCTTTTATGTAATACGACTTACATACAAGGGGAAAGACTGAAAAAAAAAATAGAAAAAGTTGTGTGTAACAAAATCCTAAAAGAAATCATAGATTTTGAGTAATGCATTATGATAAAGACACACAATGAAAACTCAGTAAACTTTCTCTTAAAATTCAAATAGTTTTGTAAACTCTTATTACAGTTTCAGTTAGTTTCCGTTGTTTTTTTTTTTTTTTGTTGCAATGTCTGGTTTTAATTTTTATTTCAATTTAATAAGTTTTAGTTAACTAAAATGTTTTTTCTTACTTCTAGTTTTTGCAATTTCACTAGTTTTAGTTAACAATAATAACCTTGGTCTGGATCTCCATTTTGGCACAGTTTTGGAGAACGCCTGATCATATTCACAGAAAAAAGATCCAGCAAAAGTCTTTTATTCCATTTACCTCATATTTGAACCTGTCATAGAAAAGACTTGTTTCTTTTGGATCCTCTTTTTTTTAGTCAGCACTTCCTTGCTTCAGTCTGCAGCTGCATAACAAAGCAAAAAAAAAGCAAAACGAGGAAAAAAGTGTAAGTTGTGTGTGTTCCAACTTCAATAACTAAAAACTGGTTACCAGTACATCAGATTAGACTGCTCATTAAAAAAATGTGTTACCTTTACAAACACACCAAACATCTACTCCAAAAGGTTCAAAAAGCACATCTAATTGATTTTGGATTAGCTTTTTAGGCATTTTTGGTATTTTAGGGGTGACAGTTGAGAATATTTTTAAAATAAGTTGATTTACAAGAAAATAATTTTTCTCTGCTGTCCTCTTCTCACCTCTCTACTGGGAAGGCTGACTGCCTACGTTGCCAAGGTGTTTTCCATGGCAACAGGTCATGCCCGCATTGATTCCAGTGTGATCTGTAGCGCCATCAAGTTTCTGATTCTTAACACACAGCGACCTGATGGTGTATTTGTGGAAATTGGAGCGGTTTATGACAAAGATATGATAGTGAGTAAAACTAATACTAATAATGGATCTTAAATAGAGTGTACAACATAGAAAAGATATTTCAAGTTTCATATCCAATATTGTACAGGGGGATGTGGGCGGTGTAGATTCAGATGCCTCCATGACTGCTTTCTGCCTAATTGCCATGAGGGAGTCAAGTGGAATATGTTCTTCCAGTATTTCTGTGAGTAACCCATCTATATATAATATTGTCAGATTTCTCATACTGTTTGTTCAACACCATTATTTTATCATAAATTAAAATGATTAATCACATTATAGCTCAGTAATACACTGTTTTTAACTTTCTAGAATGCTTTAGCACGGTTTTAAATTGTTGCTGACTCAACAACAATTTAAAACAGGTGAGTCACATACCTCAACAATGTTTTAAGTAAAGAGACTTTTAAAGTGTGCACATTTAGATTGTTGGGTTTTTGGAAAAGAAAAATGGACCATGATAAAACCTGCTTGCAGTTAGTTATGTCAAAAATAGTTCATAGTACTGGCAGATATACATTTAAGATAACTTCAATTTAGTCAGGAGGTTTGTGTCTGATATGAAATGATATCATTTTTGATTATTTATATCCTTCTCAATAATCAATGGAAAAAAGATTTATGAGCATGATAACAAGCAAACCCCTTTTATAATTGCTGACTAGCTGTTTGGATGTTTACACTGATATTTTGACAATCTCTTTTGGTGTTGAGTCCCAAAAAACTTTTTTGGGGGTTTGAAGGTCTCCTTGCCATCAACCTAATCTTTAGCTTCCTCGACAGATTATCTTTCAAATTCAAGGTGGGATTATGGCGGGGCCAATCTAAAGCATTAATATTATTTTCGGTCAGAGGAGACTTGTTGGTAAAATAAAGTTACTTTAAATTTAAGCCATACAGGGGTAGGGATAATTTTGGGCTTAATTGTAGAGGGATAAAGTACAGCTGTCCAAGTCAGATTTTCCAAATGTCCATCCATTCCAGAGAGGTTCCAGGGATTATAATGACATCTTTTCACCATTGTTCCTCTTGTCAGGGAACATAGTGAAGACAGTCAGCTATAATTAGATAAATTGTGAGAACACGGCGATATTACAAACAATGGCCATTTCTGCAAAGAGACAAAGAAAAACCCTGAAAGAACTGCAGGAATTTTTAATTTCTACTTAAAAATACTACTTGTGAAAACAACCTTCTGTAATCTCCGTATGTCTAGACAAAGATGTCGAGTTTTAAGTCCTTTTGGAGTTTTAGGTGGTAGCTTCAATAAAGTGTGGTCTCGTTTGTTTAAAGATATACATGCTCTTGCAGCCAATTTATCGGAATTCTTTTATTTCATCCACATTTTTCCCCTTAAGAGATTTCTTTTTGTTGTTGTTTTTTGCCAAATTGTGTGGGTTTTTTTTTTCACATCAATAGTGGAAAAAATGTCTGTAGTAACCCTACATATTAAGATATGTAGATATGCACAGTGGCGCAGTGGGTAGCACTGTTGCCTTGCAGGAAGAAGGTTCTGGGTTCAAATCCAACCCTGGGTCTTTCTGCATGGAGTTTGCATGTTCTCCCTGTGCATGCGTGGGTTCTCTCCAGGTACTCCGGCTTCCTCCCACAGTCCAAAAACATGACTGTTAGGTTAATTGGCTTCTCTAAATTGTCCTTAGGTGTGCGTGAATGGTTGTTTGTCCTGTCTGTCTATGTGTTGCCCCCCGCGACCCCATGAGGGATTAAGCGGGTCAGAAAATGGATGGATATAGCTATACTAAATATAGAAAACGCTGCAGATGGTGTGCCACAAACACAAATTATATTTTTAATGTAAGTATACTTAACTTGGCACTAGTTATTGTAAACTGGTACATTACTCTCTTTTTAATGACTTATTGTAAATAATCTTTTCATATGACCTGTCTTTGCTTTTTGAAAAGAGCCTTCCAAACAGCATTAGAAAAGCAGAAACCTACCTGGAACAACGACTGGGGAGCCTCACCAACCCTTACGCTGTGGCGCTGACATCATACGCCCTGGCAATGAATAAAAAACTGAACCGAGAGATTCTCTTCAAGTTTGCTGCCCCAGGTGTTCTTTCGTAATATTTCATACCAAAACCTCACAATGCAAAGTGTTTAAAAATACAGACATAAATAAAAATTTCAAGAAACCCATCAAACACAAGGTGTCTTAATAGTGTGTTGATGTCTTTCACAGATCGATCCCACTGGCCAGTTTCAAAGGGAATTATTATTGCACGGGAGGCCACTGCGTATGCTCTTCTTGCACTTGTTAAGGACGGGGTGAGTGCCGTGGCAAATAACAGAATAACACAAAACGTCAATCAATTTTTGTGTACGCACTATTATTAACTTATGAGACTTATGGCAAGGATGCCTACAGTCAGAAATTACCAGGAGAATTTAAACATAAGTCCTTCCCAGCAAGAGTCCCTCCCCTTAAACAGACCAAGATGCAGAAGTTTCTCAATTCTTTACACACAAAGACTGACAATGCACCCAAAAAACATTTAAAAGACATGAGATAATTTTGCTTGTAGCAGCCTTTGACTTGTGTTATATATGCTTCAAATTTTGGATTAATAACACTCGCATCTAAAGAGGGGTGCGATGAAAATCCATTATAACCCAATTGCCTATTTAAAATTTGAGTGTAAGTGAGCCACAGAGCCAAAGAGCCACTTGTGTCTCTGGAACTGCAGGTTGCATACCCCTGAAAACTGGGATCATGTCTCAACACAGCTGAAGCTAAAAGTAAAAAACATTCATCTTAAAATTAGTATTAAAATAAAAATGTAAAGGTAAAAAAATTAAATGGGCCCAAGGGACCAACCAGTTACAATTTCTGTTCCAGCACTTATCATCATAAGAACTTGATTCAGTTATATGTCTTCTGTACAGGGGCCCTGACCAGTTCTACAGGGCTACTGGCCCCTGTTGGCCCCTGTTGGCCCCTGTCTAGAACTGCCCATGAATAGACTTTAGTTAAATATTGGATTATAGTGCGAAATCTCTAATTTTTCAGATCAGATTGAAATTGTACTCATAATATATGCCCACTTACGCCATTTATTATCATGTCCTGTGATGTATTGTTTTATGTACACATGTGATTTATTTATGGGCATATCCCATACAGCACAGATAAATTGTATCTCAAACTTTCTAGTAGCCTGTGCTGTATCATTTATTTTTACAGATGGAATAATAATTAAAAGCAAAAACAGGTTCTCTGCTCCCTTTGAACAGAGAACTCTGGCTTTTTTATGTCCATGTTCTGTTTGCAGCCTCGTGCTTTAAGGCCCTGAATATTAAATGGTTTGATTATGCGTTGTAATTAGTGGATAGACAATCTAAAATTAACTTTGCTGGGCACACAGGTGGCACAGGGGTGGCAGATGCGACCCATATATGAAGGCCTTAGTCCTCAATGTGGCTGACCTGAGTTTGACTCTGGTCTGTGGACCATTGCTGCATGTCTTACCCCTCTCTCTCAGCCCCCCTTTCTGTCAGCCTACTATCAATAAAATGGCCAAAATAACATAATTGTAGAGGGATAAAGTACAGCTGTCCAAGTCAGATTTTCCAAATGTCCATCCATTCCAGAGAGGTTCCAGGGATTATAATGACATCTTTTCACCATTGTTCCTCTTGTCAGGGAACATAGTGAAGACAGTCAGCTATAATTATATAAATTGTGAGAACACGGCGACATTACAAACAATGGCCATTTCTGCAAAGAGACAAAGAAAAACCCTGAAAGAACTGCAGGAATTTTTAATTTCTACTTAAAAATACTACTTGTGAAACAACCTTCTGTAATCTCCGTATGTCAAGACAAACTGGTAGCTTCAATAAAGTGTGTTCTCGTTTGTTTAAAGATATACATGCTCTTGCAGCCAATTTATCGGAATTCTTTTATTTCATCCACATTTTTCCCCTTAAGAGATTTCTTTTTGTTGTTGTTTTTTGCCAAATTGTGTGTTTTTTTTTCACATCAATAGTGGAAAAAATGTCTGTAGTAACCCTACATATTAGCATGGGTGTTTATAATTTGAGATCCACTGTATGTAGATATGTAGATATGCACAGTGGCGCAGTGGGTAGCACTGTTGCCTTGCAGCAAGAAGGTTCTGGGTTCAAATCCAACCCTTGGTCTTTCTGCATGGAGTTTGCATGTTCTCCCTGTGCATGCATTCTCTCCAGGTACTCTAGCTTCCTCCCACAGTCCAAAAACATGACTATTAGGTTAATTGGCTTCTCTGAATTGTCCTTAGGTGTTAGTGTGTGTGTGAATGGTGTTAACACCACAAAAATTACTAAGTGAAAAAAATAAATGAACTTTCCTAGTCCCAAAGCCCATTAAATCTGAGTGAAACATAAAACAAAATCCAACATTGTTTTCTTGCATGCTTTTGTCAAAGGCCATTGAAGAAGCGAAACCTATTGTGCAATGGCTCAGCAAACAGCAGAAGGTGGACGGAGGCTATGGATCTACTCAGGTAATACAAAACTGTACATATATAAACAAACTTAGGTCTATAATGTATTTTTTGTGATTTAAAATTGTGATTCTGTTTAATCTGTTCTTTTTTATTTATCTCGGAATTATGTCTTCTTCCCCAGGCTACCATAATGGTGTACCAGGCGGTGGCAGAGTATGCCTCCAATGTGAAAGAACCCCCATTTGATCTTAATGTGGACATATCAATACAAGGCAGGTCACTGATCGACAAAATAAACTTCAACAATGAAAATCACTACACCACTAGAACATCTAAGGTAAGAACACAGATAAGCAAGTGCTGACAGTGGATAAACTTTTTTTACTGATAAACTACAGAAAGGGATATTATGCATTTTGCATTTTCACCTTAGTAGTATCATAGGGTTATTTAGTTCCCCTGCTGTTTGCAGGGGGTGCTGTTGTCACATTTAGAAGGCCTGTTTTTTTCTGGACAAAAAAAAAAGCATTACAGTTTTCCACCGAACCAGTTTCCCAGGTACTCCAAAAGAATAGAATGATCACAGTGTTGAATACTGCATGGCAATCCAATATTACCACAGTCTTCCACAGTCTGCATTTATATGGATGTCATAGAACACCTTGACAAGGGCAGTCTCTGCACTGTGGTGAGAATGGAAAATCAGCTGTTTTGCTGACTCCTCCTGAAAAAAACCATTTCCCCTCAAAGTGCACAAATTACGCAATCTCACAGCCCCAAAAGGACTAACAACTGTCAATGGAAAGAATATTATGTTATTTGGTATCTTTTTATCATGAATAGGTAATTTCATTGCATATCAAATATCTTACGTTAACCTCTTTCAGCAGTGTAGCAGCAGTGTTTCCTTTCTTCAGTCTGATGTGCTTCATCAAAGGATGTTGATTGAAGATTGGCGCACACAACCCTTCCATTGTAGCATCAGTGAATCTGTGATCGACCTCATGGTCTTTTGTAGACAGCCAAGGACGCGCATTTGGCTGGATTACTTACACCTGGCTTGACTTAGTCGAGTTTCCTGAGCCTGGATTGAGCTATATGAAACATATGAAACCAAGACGCACTGATCGCGCTAGTTCAAGCCTGGCTTTAGTGCTTATCCTGCATTTACAAATTCGGCTTTTGTGAAATAGGCCTCTGGTTTGAATGATAGAAAGGCAATAGTGGGTCAAAAACTCATTAAAACCAAGGTATTGAGAATACCACCACTGAACACATCCAACCTTGCAAATGCACGGCCGCTCCTTTTACCTAATAGCAGAAAACTGAGGCATCAGCTTGACCAGGCTTTCAGTTTGGACAGTAAGAGACTGGAAAAATGTGACCTGGTTCAAGGTCAACATTTGGATGTTAGAATCTAAACTTGGCTTACACAACTTGAAGGCATGAATCCATGTCGCTTTGTATCAGCAGGTTAGTGTAACGGATGGATTTTTCTGGCACCCCTAAGGGGTTAGCATCATTTACACACCACAGCCAAGCTGAATACTGTTGAAAATCTTGCTCATACCTTTATGACGGTATACCCATTTTCTCTTTGCAGCTTCCAGTTTGATAAGCACCATAAAACACAGCTCAAATAATCTCAAATTTGTTTCTTAAACTTAACCATGATGCGCTCTTTTTTTAATCTATGTCATTGAGAATTTGGGCATTCCTAAAGGAAAAAGGGGGTCCCACCTTGTTAAAAAAAGCATATACCTAAAATGGCCAGTAATGTATATAACTGAAGGTGATCGTATTAACAAAGATATGAGGTATGCCAGTAATGCCAGTAGATCAGGTTTACACTGTAAATCGGTTGGTGCAATTCCATGAATGAGACATTTTCAGGGAATTGCTCCACTATGGTACTTCCAATATGGAGGCGATGTTTAATTGATGTGATTCAGAGCTCAACGGGGCATCTACATGCATGTCTGTGATGGAGCTGAGCAACTCAGCAGCACACAGTGAGGGTGAAAAGACAGGTTAAGTAAACCTAGCCTTGCAGATTGGGTTGGTCTTCCACCACGCCGAGCTGCGAAGGATTGTAGGATGGTTTATTGGCTCTTACAGTAGCTGCGTCAGTTGTCACCATCTTCATTTTTGATAATTCCACAACACTGCTGGCAGATGGCAAAGTTTGTTTCAGGCACAAGTAAACACTAAGAGGATGAACGCTTGGTGTATATTGTTTTATTTCAAGGTCAATATATAGTTTCTTATGTTTTCTTTTTACGGTCAAAATATGTGACTAGGCCTCTTTAAAGTACCGTTCAATGTCATTTTTAGAATGCATGCAAGTTTACCACTAACTTATAAACATAATCCAGGCATTTCTTGTTGTGTTAAGTTGTCCAATTAATTTTAGGCCTAAAATGAGAACATTTATAGAAATAATATAATATTAATTAGTAAGGAAGGTTCTTTTTTTTTCAAGCAGCAGAAAGAACAGCTGTTGTTTGGTTGTTAGTTACTTTGGACATTGCTGATCTGTGTTTCTGTTAATGAGTATTTAAAAATGTGCAGGAACTTAATTGTTGTAAAACAATTTGAAAATGTGACTCCTAATGTTTTTGCTGAAAAATAAGGGCTGGGATAATGCTGAACACAAATTTTGACTGAATATGTAACTTTAAATGAGACCTTAATGTCTCAAATTTAAGGTACATTTTTTTGTTTTCTTAAGCTAATTTCCCAACAATCTTGTAAATTGAATATATATTTAAATGTTTGTTTTTCTGTAACTAATGTCCTATTCTCCCAACAGTTTGATGGTATCAATAAGGATGTCAAAGTGACTGCCACCGGGACAGGAGAAGCAATGTTTAATGTAAGTTAAACTCTCCTTTTTTTTATTCTTTTTTGCGTGTTTATGTAAGCTCATGAGACATTGTAAATAAGTCTAATTTTGTAACCTTTCACTCTAAAAAAAACTCTCAATGCTTGGCCCCCTTTCTCCGGTTTCAAACTTTCTCAAAAACATAAAGGGAACATATCATGCTATTCAGCCCTTTCTTTCCATATTGAAATCATTCAGTTGTGGTTTACATGAAGTGGAACTGTGATCCATTGTTATGAAATCTTCCTTAATTTATCCCCACATTCCCACTTTCTACCCCTCTCCTGAGGTGCATCTGAGAGCTACTTGTTATGGGGCTGTCTCTTTAAAACTAAAGGAGGCACTTCATACCATGCTCTTCCACGTAGCTGGGTGTTACACTCCAGCCCATTTGGCCATTTTTGTAGAATGCTGACGGTGTAATGAACAACCAATATCCACTTGTAGCTCCGGCATCCTTGAACTTGGACTACAAAATCCCTGCAAGAGATGACCCAAAAAGAATATAAAGAAATCTACGCAGCTCCTAGACCGACTCATATTTTCTGCACTTCTAGACTCCAAGTTTACAACAAAATGTACTTAAGGGCTAAAAAGTGGATTTTGCATATGTCCCCTTTAAGAAGTTGTGAAAACTTATCGCTTAGAAGTGTACAAATCAAATCAATCAACAGGTTTTACACTCCATGTTTTTTTCTGTGCTCTAGATGGTATCCCTTTATTATGCTATACCGAGTAAAGAGGAGAGTGACTGTGAGATGTTTGACATGAAGCTGGAACTCATTGAAGGTAACTCTTTATGCCCAATATGTTGCTTTCTGTTTAAAGGAGCTATACGTGAGATATTTACTGTAAAATCAATCTAAATCATTCTAATTTCTCACCTGGGATGGAAGTAACATTCCCTATAAGCAAGCGTTCCTCTCCATCAACAATGTCTTAATCAAGTTTTTCTCCTTTCAAACCGAGAGGTACGGTGGGGAACTACTTTGGCTCAAAGTGTATTTTGGTAAAAGAACAGCGGACTGCAAACCTGGGAGCCAGCAAGAGAAGCAGACCAGAAGTAGAACAGAATACAACATCATAGACCTATCCTGTATTAGTAAAAATGCAGAAGGGTTTCACACCGTTTAAAAACGGCATATTAGATTGTTGTGATTGGCAAGCTGTTGTACTGATTTGTGCCACAAGGTGTCAGTATTACTTAAAGCTCCTTTAAATTTAATGCGTAATAATCTGCAGTCTGGTTGCATTGTCTTTCTTGTTTCCATTTTCTTTTCTGGCACAAATGTAGCAATAACCAAATATCTTGTTTTTACAGTGAACAGTGAAGAAGGTGCGAGAGTGTACAAGCTCAAAATAGAAGTTTTGTGAGTACCTCTGTCCAAGAGATGCATTTTTTCCAAAGCTCAGCTAAATGTCACCATAAGACTTTGATTAAAAAAATAAAAATAAAGCCATAAGGAAGACGGTAGCCAAGAATCTATTTTGTCTTTGCACTGCTTTTTCATTTTTTTGAATAGGAACATGTTTAAATGCCAGTTTAGCTGCCTACTGATTACTAAGTCCAAATGTTTTGCATGTTTCTCTCCCCCTAGGTAAAGATTTAGTTTACCATAAACGCTTATTTATGTTTTTTTCCATACTCTAAAGTCCAGTTTCCTTAGCATTATATACACAGAAACAATTTTATAACCAATTTTGAGTCTCGCAGTCCACTTATTGTTTTCTCTTGTTAATGTAAAGATGTTGGGCTTGTGACATTGAATAAATCACAAATGCCAAAAAAACATAACATAGCTTTTTAGACATTATTTGACATTATATATTCCTAAAGTATATTTGTTGTCTGCAATTTGATTGTGCTAATCTCCATGACATATACTGTATCCTTCATGTAGTATGTCCTGCAATATCAAGAATATTATTCTCGTCTAGTTACCAGTTTGTTCCAAGTATGGTTTACAAATAAGCTTTGTTTCATGAATAAAACGTCAATGTTTCAATTTGTGGGTCAGACTAGTTCCACAAGTCCTGGTGCTTTAATCATTAGGAAAGCTGAAGGGCAACTTGAAGCCTGCCCAATCATGTGCAAGCTGAACTGGTCCATGTAAACTATTCGGTTTACATGGACCAAAGAACAATACACACCAGTGGCAATATCTTAACAGTAGCTTTTTTTAAAGTACCATAAGCTTAGTCCATAGATGTTTGTGTCGCATTTAATTGTATTAAGTTATGCAAGAGAAGCTGCGGCACAGAGACAAAGTGCAAAGCTAAGTTTATCAAAGACGAGGCTTCTCGCAGCAAAACATTTTGAAAAGTAAATCATTAAGAGGAAATTTGCAAACAAGCATGGGATGCTAAAAAGCCTAATTAATGAGTGGCTCGCCAGTCAAAATGATAGACTCCCATCGTGTCACTGAGACCAGAAGTAGGCTGACTTGTTTGGAGCAGATATAAAACCAAACATTTAGACATTGTGATCATTATCATTCACTTTTTGTGTGTGTGTGTGTGTGTGTGTGCGTGTGTGTAGGTACAAAAGCAGGGAGAAGAGTGCATCCATGTCCATCTTGGATGTTGGTTTACCAACAGGCTATAATTTCAACAAAAATGACCTAGACGCAGTAAGAGTTACACACAGACATGAACATGGGAAGAAATAATCTAAAATCAGATCTTTTTTTGTACTAACCATGAGCATTTTTAAATCTGGTTGTGTAGTTGTCCAAAGGGCGTGACCGCATCATTGCAGAATATGAGGCAAACAAAGCTCTGTCAGAAAGGGGCTCCCTGATTATTTATCTGAGTAAGGTAAGAATGGATCTCTGGCCTAATCTTTCCAATTCATGAACTCACTTTCACAACATTTTATAACCTAGGTCTAGAGAAATAAAATCTTAAAGTAATCTCATGATAATTTTGAAAAGTTTACATCACTACCCATTTAGATGTGTTATTTGTAAATATAAATAAAATGAAACAGATATTTAAAAGTAAAATTATGGGAGTAAAAGAAATCACACTTGGAATATAACGTACCACCTCTCTCCACAGGTGTCTAATACACAGTATGAAGAAATAACTTTCAAGATCGAACAGCAGATGAAAGTTGCCTTCTTACAACCAGCTGCTGTGTCAGTCTATGAATACTATAACAGTAGGTTTCTAAATGACTACTAACTACACAAATAAATGTTAAATGTATTTTTGTTAACGTTACAAAATTATGCAATCTGTGTTTTGAAGAAGTTAACAACTTTCATCTCTGCCCAGAGAGCAGGCAGTTCAGTCAAGTATATGTGTTGTAAATTTCTAAATGTGCAAGAATTTACAAAATATTAAAACTGCATACAAAGTACCTGGCTTCTTCTTGCTCGCTGCAGAGAAACGGTGCGTGCAGTTCTACCGCCCTGGGAGGATTAGTGGGGAGTTATTGACACTTCGTCACAATGCCGGATACTTGTGTGCTGAAGGTGATGTAATTGTAATACTTTATTGTAATATGTAATACTTAAAGCATGGCTTTTATGACATGTCAATCTATAAACCATGCAACCAAAATTCACCTTGCAATGCTATTTTAAAGACAATCTTTGTTTCCTCTTTTCTTCTCATCCATATGCAACACTATTGAAAGTGACACAAATAGGGTTGAAAGAAGGATGCTACAAGTGTAACTTTAAGTTGAAGCTGTTATTGTGGCTATGGACATCACATTTAATGTAGGGGAAACCGCAGTTTGGTTTGGACATGTCCACATGACATGGACATGCTGCTTTTTGTAAGCAAGATCAAGAAACAGCTTATATATATAAGCTGTTTCTTGATTACTCATTTGCTCATGGGTGTATCTTATTTTTTTGTTTAATTTTAGAAAACTGCAGTAAACAGAAAAAGGAGAAAATCAACAATGATGAACGTGCAGATAAAGCTTGTGAATCCACAGAATTAAGCAAAATAGATTTTGGTAAGGATCATTACTATAGTCTGAAATAGTATGTTAAGCCCTGCTGATGAGCTAATTAACATATTTCTTCCTTCAGTTTACAAAGTGATTGTAGAGGATGTTTTCAACAATTACACCACTGACACCTACAGTATGCGCATCTTGGAAACCTTTAAGTTAGGTAGGTGTTCTCTATTTGTTTTGATTGCTTTTAGATGGCAGAAATAGCTGCATTGGCTAAAAAAATATTCATTTTGGTATTATAAACCACAGGTTTATAATACTGTAGCATTTTTAAAAAAGTGTGCTTATGTTTAAAGGAAAACTGCCTTTACTGTTTTTTCCATAGCTTTCTATTCAGTAAATTGTGATCTCAATGAATGTAAGTTGTTGACATGCTTGTTGTTGTTGTTGTTGTGTCCTGTATTACAATCTTTTTTACAACAGGAAGTACCGATGTTGCTCCAAAAAACAAACTGCGCCTATTCCTTGGTTACCTGCACTGCAGAGAGGTGTTAGATCTGCAACCAAGCAAAACCTACCTGATCATGGGTTCATCATCTAATATTCGCATTATTGGCACCTCGTAAGTTTGTTGTATGTCATAAGGCTTGTTTGAATAGGTTCTAGATTCAGATGTATGGTGAAGCAGCAGAACTGGCATAGAAGATGTTTATGTGACTGGGTGATAGGATCTTTTTCTGAACCGTTTCAAAGTTTTCTGCAAGGTGACTGAAGGATACATGTGTGGGTTTTATTTATTTAATCCATGGCTCCTCCCTTAAATGTGCAGCTTTTTCATGTCTCTAAAGACATGCTGCACCCAACTTGGTCTGCCCTCTTATAATAATATAGCAAAGCAAAAAGCTACAATATTGTTTATGAAAATTGATTGGAGATTTACAAAAATTAACCACTATTGGTCATTAAGCTCGTTAAAGTTATTATTTGGACAGTAAGCTTAATAACCTTTTATGAATTGTGTGGGTTAAACCAAGAAGTGCTCCATTCAAACCCAATTTATTTGGATTATTGCTCAAATATTGGTAATAAACAGCCAACTTAAAGTTTGGGAAATGGTTTGTTTAAGATGCTTTATAAAAATTGCTTTTTTTATAAAGCTTTATAAAAGATGCTTTATAAAAATTAGATCTAGCATTTTTTTGTGATCTACTCAGCCCTTATTTAGTCTAATAAAATCATAATCGTTCAAAAATCTGCCTTTCTAAAAACTCAACATATCGTCATTTTTTCTGTGTTTAGATTCCAGTATATCCTTGGTGAGACTACTTGGGTCGAGTACTGGCCAACCACAGAAGAGTGCCAAATTGACAAACACCGCCCTACTTGCATTGGCATGGAGCTCCTAGAGGAGCAGATTGAAGATTTTGGATGTAATATGAAGTGATTGGAAATGAAATTGGTTATTCTAAAACCCTTTGGAATAATTATTTTCCCTTAATCCAGTTCACACTTGTAGAATTATGTCTTCATTGATGTTTAGCAACTGTCACTAATCAAGGGCTCCCCTAAGTAGATGTTTAATTGAAGTGTAAAGTAACTATAACTAAAATAACTAAAAAAGGTTAATATAAAGGTGCAAAATTACTTTCAGGAACTTTTTTTTGCTTTAAGGTTACCTGTGAATGGATAACATTTTGTTATTTGAATACAGAAATAAAATTAAACACTGAATTTGTTGCTAGATTTTTGTTTTACATTTTGTAGACAACCTTTTACAACAGATGCATGATAGGAATGACATTATAATTGTGCAAGATCAAAATGACATGATATCCAATTGTTTGGTTTTAAAATTTCTCTTTACAAGTTCAGACTCCTTGTGCTTTTTTCCAAACTCCACATAGCTTAGGATTTTAAATTGTTTCTCAAAGCCAGATATTGTGCTGCAGTAACAAATTAACTTATAGTCCTTATTTGTCCTGTTACAGTTTTTAGTCATACGCTTTTTTACTGATCACTTTTAATATTCAAATACAATTAATTTGAGTACATTCTTGGTTTAGATAGAAAAAGACAGCAACTCAGATTTATTATTTCCAGGATGTTTACTAAACTGACATTTACTGACACGCCATGATTTGGTTTAGGGAAAACCAAATGTAGAGCGGTGAAATCATCAGGTTTTATTGAGAAAAATAAACAGAATTTACAATGTTGATAAGAAGAACAAGGCAGGGTAATGGAGCAATGAGGAACATGAAACCAACGGAAGAAACCAGCAAAGTTCAGATTCTTTTTCTTTGACATTTTAGGACAGATAGAGCCAAATTTGTTTTATTACTCTCAACCAAAATTCTTCTTCTCCATGTCACAGGATGTCTGCTGCTGATCAGGAAAGAACTAAGAAAACCAGTGAGGCTATGCATTGTGGGGAGGTGTGGTTAATGACATGGACTACAGGGCCCTGTTTCAGAAAGCAGATCTACCCTGGGTAGGAAGCAGCTACTCTGAGTAGTTCTACCTCACTCTGTCATATTCAATGTAACTAAACTCAGTGACCTATTAACCCTGAGTTAAGAGCGAGCATGAGCGGAAAGATCAAAGAAGCCCTCATCAATGGAATGCAGATAACGTGATTCATCATGGCAGCAGTGTGCATTTTTCATCAATAGAATGAAATGAAATGAAATGAAATGAAATTTTATTCGAACATGAACATGATACAAATATAAAAATAAAATAGTGCACAGTAACAAGAAGTGCATAAGAAAGAAGAGAAAATACAGATTTTTGTTTCAGTTAACATATCATGCTCAAAATGGGGTAGGAAGAAGTGAGAACTTATAAACTCCTACCCCTTAGAAATCTTAATGACAGTATATGGAGAATATCAAGACATAATTACCAAAAAGAAACAATGCTGTGGCTGCTGAAAAAAAGCGCAAGTTAGTGGTAGAAAACTGCTGAAAAAGTCTCTTTTTTCTTCATAGTAGGTACACCTGGTCTGACCTTCTGTTGACTGTGAAATCATCCAGGGAGGACAGCTCACCCACTATTACCATCTAATGTAGAACAGATTACTGGATCAATGTGTGCTTCTGTGCTTTTTGTCTCTCTTGTTGTGTCTCTGCTCTGTCTTCTGTAACCCCCAGTCGGTCGAGGCAGATGACCGTTCATACTGAGCCCGGTTCTGCTGGAGGTTTTTCCTTCCCGCTAACGGGTGTTTTTTCTTTCCACTGTCGCTTCATGCTTGCTCAGTATGAGGGATTGCAGCAAAGCCATGTACAATGCAGACGACTCTCCCTGTGGCTCTACGCTTCTCCAGGAGTGAATGTTGCTTGTCGGGACTTTGATGCAATCAACTGGTTTCCTTATATAGGAACATTTTTGACCAATATGTATAATCTGACCCAATCTGTATAATATGATTGAACTTAACTTTGTAAAGTGCCTTGAGATGACATGTTTCATGAATTGGCGCTATATAAATAAAATATATAGCGCCAGCTCCTCCGGGGGAATCCCAAGGCGTTTCCAGGCCAGCAGAGAGACATAGTCCCTCCAGCGTGTCCTGGGTCTTCCCCTGGGCCTCCTCCCAGTGGGACGTGCCCGGAACACCTCACCAGGGATGCGTCCAGGAGGCATCCTAACCAGATGCCCGAGCCACCTCAACTGGCTCCTCTCGACGTGGAGGAGCAGCGGCTCTACTCTGAGTCCTCCCCGGATGACTGAGCTCCGCACCCTATCTCTAAGGGAGAGCCCAGACACACTACGGAGAAAACTCATTTCGGCCGCTTGTATCCGGGATCTCGTTCTTTCGGTCACAACCCAAAGTTCATGACCATAGATGAGGGTAGGAACGTAGATCGACCGGTAAATCAAGAGCTTCGCCTTTTGGCTCAGCTCTCTCTTCACCACAACGGATCGGTACAGCGCCCGCTTCACAGCAGACGCTGCACCAATCCGCCTGTCGATCTCCCGCTCCATCTTCCCCTCATTCGTGAACAAGACCCCAAGATACTTAAACTCCTCTATTGAAGGTTTCTTCCAGTTAAAGGAGTTTACCTCTCCACTGTTGCAACATGCATACTCGGTATGAGGGATTGCTGCAAAGCCATTGACAATGCAGACGACTGTCCAATGTGGCTCCACACTCTTTCAGGAGGAGTGAATGCTGCTTTCCTCTTAATGCAATCTACTTGTCAAAAAGTTTCCTTTGTAGACTTTGTAGTGCCTTTAGATGACGTGTTGTGAATTGATGCCATACAAATAAAATTTAATTGAAACTGAATTGAATGCACCTGTATCTTTGTGGTGCTTATTTGTTTTGCCCTTCACACTCGTATGTCTAACTCAGTAGCTATGTTTACATGGACAAAAGTAATCAGAATAAAGGGCTGATCAGAATAAAAAAGCATCATGTAAACACACCGGTTGGAATATGATGATCGGATCAAGCTCAAACTGTAATATTCTTGGTTCTGTTTTGGTTTGTTTAGTCTCCTGCCTTAGGTTCTCTGGCTGCTTTGAGTTTTGTCTTGTCTAGGTTCCTGTTTAGCTTGTTTACAGTTAGTTTATCCTGTTTTGGTCATCCGTGTTAGTCTTAGCTTTTTCTTCTGTTTTAGTTTTATACTTCAGGGTTTTGTTATCAGGTCTGTAGTTTGTTTCTGTCCACTTGTCCTCTCAGCTTTTTAGGTTTGGTTTCTGATCTGTTCTTGTTTTGAGCCTCAGCACTGATGTCTGGTCTAATTATTTATTCTGCACACCTGCCTAACTCCACCCCTGCTGCAATCACCTCTCACCGGTTTCACCTGCCTCCACCTCCATATAAACTGTTGGGACCAGACATCAGTGCCAGGTCGTCTTGTTGGTCTTGTCATGTTTTTGGGTGAGTCAATCCTGATCTGATGTTTGTTTTTGGAATTTTGACCAAGTTTTTCCCCTTCCAGAGAACCTGAGTTATTTTGTCATGTTACCAGTCAGTTTCTGTTCCTATGAAGTTCTGGATGTTTTTTATTAGTCTTTTTGATTATTCAGTCCTTTTTGCATTGCTCTGTTTTTTGTTAAATAAATCCCTTTTTTAAGAACCTCTGCTGGTCTGGCTGAATTCTGGGTCCGCTGCCGTGATTCATTACACAAACGGAAAGAAATTATATTTCGAATGAGAGGGGTGGTTTATGGATTGATTGATAATCCGATCAACGTGCATGTAAACACTTGTCAGGCTCAAGTTACAGTATTCTGAATGTGACAAACTGACCAGAGTGTGCATGTGCGTCCGACGTAAACATGATGTATTTCTGTGTTGGTGAGAGGCAGAAATACATAGGGAAGCAAAACTGTCAGGGCTCCTGATAACACCTTTCTATTCAAAAAAAATAAAGAGCTCAAAACTGTCAGTAACGTTTCAACCATCGTTAGATCCAGGCTGGACCTTGTGCAAATCCAGCCTGGGCACTCAGAGGACAAATGAGTTGGTAAAATACTGCTTTGTATATTAGCAAAGATGGAAGTACTTCTGTGTTTTTTTAGGGGAATTTTATAACTGTGCATGTCAGAGGGGTTCTATTCTGATTAAAGCCAGGTGCATATACACATGCACTATGATCAGATTAATTGATTGTGTACCCATATAAATGGTACAATCCGATTATTTAATCTGAATACATTTTAATCCAATTGTAAAATTTTGTGTGTGTAAACATATCTTGTTAATTGTCTCTGTAACACTTCAACTCATCAGTTACTGACCATTTATATATTTTTTTTTATTCGGATGTTTATGGATTTGTAATCTAAATCAAACTAATATACAGTATTTCTATATTATATGTGGCGCGCCCACACACACACACAGTAGAACCCCCACATGCATCATAAATTCAGCGCCCCGCATGTGGGGGTTCAGGTTGAATAAATTCAAATATATATATATATATAAAAAATGTTTGACAAGGCAAATTGAAATAGTTTTTTCCTAGAAAAACTGAAGGGCTGGAAAGATGCAGTAAAACAGAATAATTTGATAAAGGAAGGACGATATTTAGAGAATCAATTATAAAATTATTGCAAAGCTCTCAAAATAATTATGAGACATCTTAACATTTGACTAAGAGATAAGAATAACAACTTGTTATCTTTTGGGACATGTTGGCTAGACCGAAGTGTGAGCAGGAGTTGTCAAAATGAAAATAAAATGTTATGAAAAATCAAGGCACTTTCAAGGGTGCCAAACAGGTAAGTCTACTAATGTATTTACATGGTTTTGTTTGTTCAGAACCAAGGTGCAACCTGCCCTCCAGCCTGTAAAACTGTATTTTTTTTTATGTGTTGAGTGTTTTCATGAATTGTCCATAAGACATCTGCTGTGTGTAGTTTATAGACATCAATACAGTGAAGCAAGAATTAAGCTTTAATGTTTTTGACTTTTTTCATAGATAATGGCTGCAAACACAAAATCAGATGAGTGGAAGGTGCTACAGTCTTGCAAGGTCTCTAACACATCAGACATTTACTGACTAAGTACACAATTGCAACTACATAAACTTTCCTGCTGTCTTTAGGTAAATTTAAAATTATTTCATAATTTACAGTCATATATTTTCATGTCAGGATAATTCTTGAAAAGGACAGGCGGGGTTTTAGTCCACTCTCGTCTAATTACTTCAATTCAATTCATTTAAGTTTTATTTATATAGCGCCAATTCATGAAACATATAATCTCAAGGCACTTTCCAAAGTCAAATTCAATCAGATTATACAGATTGGTCAAAAGAAATTCCTATCTAAGGAAACAATAGATTGCATCAAGTCTTGACAAGCAGCATTCACTCCTGAAGAAGCGTAGAGCTACAGGGACAGTTGTCTGCATTGTACATGGCTTTGCAGCAATCCCTCACACTGAGCGAGCAAGAGATGACAGTGGAAAGAAAAACTCCCTTTTAACAGGATCGAAAAACCTCCAGCAGAACCGGGCTCAGTATGAACGGTCATCTGCCTCAACCGACTGGGGGTTACAGAAGACAGAACAGAGACAAAAAAGCACAGAAGCACACATTGATCCAGGAATCTGTTCTACATTAGATGGTAATAGCAGGTGATCTGTCTTCCCTGGATGATGTCACAGCTAACAGAACGCCAGACCAGGTGAACCTACTATAAAAAAAAAAAAATGATACAACAAAAAGTTAAAAGCTGAAATGACAACAAGCAATGGAAATCGGAGAACAGTAGGAGAACTCAGCAAAGTGAGAGAAATAGACCCTGATGTCCTCCAGCAGCTTAAGCCTATAGCAGCATAACTATATAGGTAGCTCAAAAAGGAAAGTTTTAAGAATAGTCTTAAAAGTAGACAGGGTGTCTGCCTCACGGATCAAAACTGGGAGTTGGTTCCACAGGAGAGGAGCCTGATAGCTAAAGGATCTGCCTCCCATTCTACTTTTAGAGACTCTAGGAACCACCAGCAGACCTGCAGTCTGAGAGCGAAGAGCTCTGTTAGGAACATACGGGGTAATCAGAGCTCTGATATATGATGGAGCTTGATTATTAAGGGCTTTATAGGTTAGAAGAAGAATTTTAAATTCTATTCTTGATTTAACAGGAAGCCAATGAAGGGAAGCTAAAATTGGAGAAATATGATCCCTTTTGTTGATTTTCATCAGAACTCTTGCTGCAGCATTTTGGATCAGCTGAAGACTTTGAACTGCATTTTGTGGACTTCCTGATAGTAAAGAATTACAATAGTCCAGCCTTGAAGTAACAAATGCATGGACTAGTTTTTCAGCATCACTCCTGGACAAAATATTTCTAATTTTGGCAATATTCCGGAGGTGAAAAAGGGAAACTCTGGAAACCTGTTTAATATGGGATTTAAATGACATGTCTTGGTCAAAAATAACATCAAGATTTTTTAATTTATTATCAGAGGCCAATTTAAGGCCATCCAGATTGAGTGATTGATTAAGAAGTTTATTTTTTGAGGACTCTGGTCCAAAGATTACAACTTCGGTCTTGTCAGAATTTAGATGCAGGAAATTTAAAGTCATCCAGCTTTTGATGTCATCAAGACATGCCTGCAGTCGAAGTAATTGATTGGATTCATCAGGATTTATGGATAAATATAGCCGAGTGTCATCAGCAATGATTGAAATTAATCCCATGCTGTCTGATAATTTTGCCAATCGGAAGCATATATATAGTAAAGAGAATTGGTCCAAGGACTGAACCTTGTGGTACTCCACAAGTGACCCTAGAGTTTGAAGAAGATTTATTATTAACATGAACAAACTGGAATCTGTCAGCCAGATAAGATTTAAACCAGCCTAATGCTTCCCCCTTAAGCCTACAGTGTGTTCAAGTCTTTTTAGAAGAATATTGTGATCAACTGTATCAAATGCAGCACTAAGATCTAACAGGACAAGTACAGACACAAGTCCATTATCCGAGGCCATGAGAATATCATTAGTGACCTTCACTAATTATGTTGAATAGGTTTGTTGAATTATGTTGTGAATTATAATACACCAAATTATGGTGGCCCATGTAAATACATCCACCAAGAACTGTGTGTAATTCAGGCATGTTGTAAAATAAATCCTAAAAATGTAAAATATTTGGTACTTTTAGAAAAAAAAAAGTTGAAAAAATAAGTGTTGCAGTAACTGACATGGAACAGCAAAGGGTCAAAGTAAATACAGAGAAAACAGCCTAGACCCCTTCATCAATTCAAACTACCCGACTGCATCCAGATTAACCAAAAATAATAATACAGATTCAGCTGTATGTTTGATTGTGTCTGAGGTCAGGGTTAGTTCCTGTCTCAAACTTAAAAACTGGTATTCACCCCATCCCACACTGAAAGATGTTTGTGGTAGCTTACCCTGCTGGCTATCACTAATTCAGATTGACGTAGATTTTCAGTAACTACATGCAATTTTGGAAAGTTTGCTTTGTTGACATACATTGTTGGGTGCCAATGTGTTCTGGCCTTGACCGTGTTCTCTGTTAGGTTTTGCAATGACTGTGGGTGGCAGTTGCTGTCATTAACTCTTGTAAAGGTGCAACACAAACACAAGTCAACAGTGAATATCAATACCTGCCAGTTAATCTGTAAACTCTCTCAAAAGGGACATTGGTTAAAACCACTGCACAGTTGTTTTCCTGTTACTAATATTTTACAGACTATTATCAGTCTGAAATTAAATAAACTTGTGATAATATTTGACAATAAAGGGAAACTCAGAGAAAACGGGCAGCAAGGACAAAGGTTACCCAACCACTTTTTCACATTGACTGATTGGGGCTGGACTGTCACGTGACAGTGTAGAAGAACCAAGCCTGTGGATCAAAAGGAAGAAACTGAGAGGGTTTACTTTCACAGCAGATATGGAGTCAAGCAGGAGGATGAGTTGGACTCCATTTGGATTTGTGGGCCTTCTTGCTTTGCTCTCACTGTGTTCTCTGGCTGACGGACTTCCACTGTAAGACATTTCTCAACTTTACAAAGCACTTTCTTGTATTTTTTCGCATTTAGGGTTAAATTTAAGATTTAAAGGAGAGGGCACATACTTACAAATTCCAGTGAGTCATAAAGATAATTATCCAAAAACTGCAACTTACCTAAGTTATTGAGAAAAATCATTCAAGCTGTGCTATTTTTTACATACATTTTTTTGTTGTTGTCACACAAATTGGAGCAATTGTTTCGCTTAGGTTGACTTAACAGTGTTTCTCACTTGTGGAGGTGGGCAATGCGGAGAGGCTTTGGACAGTACAGTCTAGTATGGTGCTTGATGAGCAGGTTCCAAATAAACTAGTCAAAGGATTATGAACTCTCTATATAACAGAAATCCTCAATGTCAACATAAATTAGAAATAATGTAGTTATTCACATTTTAATCAAAGTATTGTGAGCATGAACACATTTTTTTCATATAATTAAATGATGTTCAGATATTCATTTGTAAAACTATTTACAAAGTTTACAGTTTCTGTCCGAGGAATTAATCTTTCATTGATTTGAAAAAAAAAAGAAAAAAGAATAAGGTCTGCGTGTATGGAAAGGCTTCAGGGACAGGTCCATTAATGCAATTCTCAAGCATGTAAGCACACTGCTCAGTTTTAATCCTGTTTATTGCAAAGAAGTCTCATTCACAATTTACACTTGACACTGGGATGACTAGTGCCACTGTAGCCATATGTGAGGGTAGATGTCTGCCCACTCATTAAATCCACTGGCAAGTGGTGCCATAACTAACCCTTGGCTTTTGTCCTACCAGGACAGAAAAGAGTTGACACCAAATAAAAAATAAAATCATGCAATCTTGATTTCCAGAGAAATCATACCATTTTTAAGTGGGATTTAAGATTTTTTTAAACCAATAAGTGAACACAAAAATGACAACTTAGGTAGCCTAAATAAAATATAACTACTGAAGAAATACCTGACAACATACCTAAATACATTACCCTCTGGTTATAACTTCTGGACCTACACAAATTAAATAACACTTAAACGTATTAGCATACTACACAAGTTAAAGATAGAAGGATCATACGCATACATTTTCATGATGCAGCTTTCTGTACCTCTTCAATCAGGTAGATCGAAACGAAGGAGGTAAAGGCAGGAGACTCCATTTATATTGTGGGGTCCCCTTCTTTTATACAGTCTATAAATAACACATTTTCCTCATACTTAAAATCTAACATGCCAGGTGATAACTATTTACACTTACAATTTTGTAATTATAATTTTACATATTTGACTCTGTTACATAGACTGGAGCTCGTGTCTTCCTTGTTTTTTTTTTTTATGTCTTCCTTCTGCCTAGGCTAGGCTCCCACATACTCAGGCATGCTGTGTGCATACTGTAACCTGCGGAGACTATCCACGGATGTTTTACTCTTCATAGTCAGGCATACCAATTGCTTACTAATTGGTTACTTGAAGGGGTCTAGTAACATATTTTGACCATAAAAATAAAACATAAAAGCTATATATATAAAACAAAATACACCAAGCGTTCGTTCTGATAGTGTTTACTTAGGCCGTTTTGAGCCTGAAAAGAACTTTGCGGCAGGTGCAATCAACAGACATCTGCATTGTTGCTCCATCTGCCAGCAGTACCGCAGAACTATCAGAAAGTAAGATGGTGACAACTGATGCAGCTACCATAGGAGCCAGTAAATCAACCTGCAATGCCTCGCATTAAAGTGACAGCTCGGCTTGGTTAAAGACCAATCCGATCTACAGGATTCAGGTCACTTACTCTTTCTCGTCATAGCTCTGCTAGATGTTGCCGACTTGCTTGGCTCCATTGCTTCTCCTTGTTTATTTGTTACGTGCATGTGGAGGTCATGTGGTCTTGTTTTGGTAAATATACACAAAAGTGCTTTGTTTTCTAACAACTAGCGTAAAAAACAGTGGAAAACAAAAATAAAATATAAGACACCAACAGGGTGCAATAATTTAGTCAGAAAACCTTTGTAAGCTACCAGCGTTAGCTACTGGCATAGAAATTTGTAAAATCCCCTTTAAAGATTCTCCTCAGGGAACAACTCTCTGCACCTGGAGCCAATCAAGGTTTGTGTGTCAGTCTTCATCCAATCAGATTGAGTCATCATTTCTGTTCATCAAAATCACACCCCAGGCAGAACAGAGGTCCGTTCTTCGTACGTCGCTAACTCAGTTAGCTGGATTTGATTGTTGACAATTTGGCATGATCTTGGATGGTTTGGTTCTTCGAAACTCATCCTGGACTTGCGCAAACTTAGGCCTGCTCGCGAGCTTATTTCATGTAAACAGGATTAGATCGCAGCTTTATAAGCGGAGGAGATAGGGAAGTCTGTCCAGCCAGTGCACTTGGACCACCTAGTGGCAGAGGACGGGACAGAATTGTGGAACACCATTTTTTAATCTTTAATAAAAGATTAAACACATAATGCTTAGATCCTGTCGTTTTATTTAAAAAAAATATAAAGAAAGGCCAGCAAGTCATCTTTTGCCTGCAATAAGAGATAGTTATGTAAAGTCAGCAATACTACTGTCAAATGGTGTATTAGAACTTACTCTGAAGGTCCTTTTGAAGCAACTCAATCTGTAGTGCAATTTTTCTCTTTTTCAAGTTGTGGAGTTCAATTTCTCCTCTTAATTTGTGTTTTTTCAGGTCAAAATACAAAAATTTTTGTTGAAGATGCCATTTATATAGGGAACGGATGGCAATATGTGTCATTTTGTGAAAGAAAAAGAAAGGGTGAAACATGCCTCATGCAACAAAAGTAAAAAGAACCTGTTTTTTTTCAGGCTTTTCCTTGGTGGCTGATATAAACAGACAAACACATAATTTAACAGTGGCCTTTAAAAAGAGGAAAAAGTGTCTTTTTAAAATATAGTATAATAATTAAAGGCTACCATTTTGTAGAATATTCTTGTACTTCACTTTTTTCCCCATGTTCTAGTGGGTCCGGTGGAGGCTCTGACATAAAAGAACAAAGTAAATATGAAATTATTAAAATGCAAAAATACATACTGTAGAAAGTGATAGAAACATCTACCATGGACAGCACTTATGCATGTAATTTGTCTGCTACTTTTTGCCAGCCATCTCTCCTGGCTTTAGCAGACTTTGAGGTGTTCCCTGTCGTTTTAATAAATGACTCAAATTTGGCATAACCTTCCATTAAAAGCTCTTGTTCTGCTTGGGAGAAAAACTGTGGGCGTTCTTTGGCCATGCTGAACAGCCAATAGCAGCGTTGCTGATCATTGTTTCTACTATCGATACATTTCCCCTTTTAAACAAACACATGAACGCGCAGTTGTCTCAGTAACTCAATCCAGCCATACTAATCATAAACAACAGGTGTGTTCGAAGAACCCAATTAGCCGGATCAGGATTAGCCGGATGAAATCATCTTGGATGTCTCATTTGATCTCGGATGTTTTAAGCAACGTACGAAGAACGGACCCCAGGTGCGCATACCCGAATGTCACTCAAATGTTCAAATGCAAATGGAAGAGTTGGACAACAATGACAAGACAGGAGAGAATGATGCAGTAAAAGAAAAACTAGCCTTTGATTAACAAAATTATTTTGTGATGCTTTCGCAGTAGGAAAAACAGCAGATAAAGTAACAGATCGCCCAGACTTAAAAATCCAGCAGCAGGCTAATGACAGTGTATGGATTTATGTTCAATTGTGTCAGGTAGTGGTCAGGTGACCACAAGGATTGGCCTTAAATAGAGGTTCCACTTCCTGTTCGTTGCTCAGACATCGTTCTTTCGTGTCATGAGCTCCGATTCTTTCCACGTCTCAGTTCTATTCTCTTCGGCACCATGAGTACCACCCATCCTTCTCTCTGCCTTCCCCATCTGGTCTCTGTCCCGCAGGTAACAGTATTTCTCTTCTAGTCCAAATTTTGTGCCTTGGGTGTAATCAATCAGCGCCCCTCCATCCACCCACCATAAATTCATTCCGCGGTAGGGTCTAATCGGCATGCTACACTCTTTCACTCATATCTAAGTACTATTGTGTTGAGCCATACCGTTAACAGATAGACTCCAACCTCTATTGGCCCTACTCCCAAAAAATATTTTCTCATCAGCTGCTACTGCACAATCTGTAGCGAAAATATAACATTGTGCAGCAAAATGCTATGTTGAAAATCAATTGATGGTTTAAGTAAAACTTACAGCACATCATTTATAGACATTAAAGCTTAGTTTGTGCTTCTTATTTGTCTCCTGGTTAGCAGCATTTCTTAAACTTACAGCTGCAAATTATATAAAGGTTGTCCACATTTCTGTTTTCAGTAACTGTTTTTTTATGTAAAAGAATGGGCCCATGATGAACAAATAAAGAAATTTCCACCACTGACTCATATCATGTACAATTCAGCTGAAAGTAAACAAATCTGTTTGGATAAAAAAGTTCAAATGAAAACAGGTTCAATAAGATGCTCGATGTCCAGATTCTCCCATATCTTACATCAGACAAATTGAGTCTGTTGCAGCTAATAATCTACAAGTACCTTAAACATAATTTTCTTGGTGTATCTTCTTTGTGTCTGCTTGTCTCTCCAGGGAGGTGTTGTCTGCCCCCAACCTTCTTCGAGTAGAAACTGCTGAAAATATCTTTGTTGAAGTTCAAGATAGTGTGCAAGAAGATGCCATACCTGTGCAAATCAATGTCATGGATTATCCAACCAAAGTTAAAATGCTTGCAGAGACATCTGTGATACTTTCTAAGGAAAATAACTTCCAGGATTTTGGGAAAATTCAGGTAACTTGCTGCAAAATATACATTAAAAATCATGCTCTCATACTTGTTCTTATCAGACATAGGATTTAAATCAGAACATGAACCACAGAGGCATATAAAACAACTTAAAGCTTTACTTCATGACTAACTAAATGAATGCAACAATGAAAAGTAACACAACACAAACCTAGCAAAGAGGCCATATTTTTTGCTTTTAAACACAGTAATACTCCTTATAAGCTGACCATTTATGCAATAGACCACAAAACAATAATAATATGTTAATGATAAAATGTTACATGCAGTAATGACAACATGATGGTTTAGGCATCATAAGATGAAAAGTAGAACCTTAGGGTTTTAAGCTAAACTGGATAGTGCAGGGTTAATGTCAGTTCATTATATTTGAGTTCTGGATTCAATAAACATGTTAAGTATTTACTGTTTCAAAAGCTGCTTTTTTTTTTTTTTTCTTTCCCAGTGTCCTGTCTAGCAATGTGGCAATAGGAATTGATGTCTCAATGCCAGATAGAGCTCGACAGATTTTGCTTTTACAAGTGGAGCAAACAGCTTTCGCCATAGTGCTCCACTTGATTTATGCTTGTAATTAGCTTTATTATGATTCCTGCAAGGAGAATTTCAAATTATATGGACATGACAATGGGAGACTAAAGGAAGAAGAAAAAGTGAAAGAAAAGAAAAAAAAGATTAGAGGTGAAAGAAAGAGGAGATAAAAGGGAGAGAGTGATAAAACCTTCTTTGTCTGCTCCATCACCTGGAAAGAGACACAAAAAGAACAGCACAACCAACAGACATAAAGCAACAGCTACACTCGAATAACACCTAGATGCCATTGCTAAATCATATATATTATTATGTAAGCTGACATGTGTAATGTGATATTTGAAAAAAGAAAGTGAAAGAACATAAATAAATAAATAAACAAATTATAAGATTACTGTATATAAGTGAACACTTAATACCTGGGACCCAGCACCTGTGGGAGATGTGAAAGTGCACTAGTTTAGGTGAAGATTATCCAGAAATAGCTTGATAGTGATTGTGGAGAACCGAAGACCCACCTTCCCCGAGCACAGAGGCAGGCGTCAGGGGACCCGTAACCCCGGACTCCCAAAGGGGCCCCTAAAGCAGGTCGCCCAGGAGGGGCCGACACAGGATATCTGCAACACCCCCCCCCCCAAGGAAGGAGCAGAGACGACCCCGAGGAAATCCCCCAGCCACCGCAATGCCGACGCCCTCAAGAGCCGCGGAGACGAGCCCGTGGGCTCCGCCGGCAGCTAGCCCCGCTGAAGTGGTCCCGGCCATGGGCCCTGAGGGCCAGAGGCCCCAGGGGCGCCCCGCCCCCGCGACAAGGGCCCCGGCCGCCCCCCGGGGGGCCAGGCCCCGCGAAGAGGCCGCCGGGAGTGGGCCGGCGCACGCCCGGGAACCCGCCCCAAACCCGAAGCCAACCAACGCGCCAGGGGGCCAAGGCGCCCGCCAACGAAGTGGAGGAGGGCAGGACGTGGGGGGATGGGCTCCGCACCTAGCGGAGACTTGAGATGTTCTTGGGAGAGGGAGCGGACCACACCCATACCTGGAAAAAAAAAAAAAAAAACAAAAAAAAACTCATTCACCCCATCCCTCCCTTGTGCCCCACTCACCACACACAGAGAAAAAAAAAAAAAAAAAAAAGACGCTGTACACACATTCCCACATAACACTCACATCCAACACTGACCAAAGGGGGGGGGGGTCACCCCAAATCGACTATACGACTGCTTGTGCCCGACCCCCGGCCCCGGCCCCAGACCAGACGCCCCCCGGACCGGGCCCCCCCAAGAGGGCGGGCCAACACGACCCGCACGAGCCACCCGGCCAGAGCCCCCCCCCTCCCCCTAAATACCTAATAAACCCCCTCCCTCCCCCCACCTTACCCTTGCCATCCCTGCCCCCCGCCCCCTGGGGGGAGCAGAGGTATCAGCCCCAGACCTGGCAAGCCGCTGACTGCACACCGCAGCCCCCCACCAAGACCCCGGACACAGTGGCCCGCTCCAGGCCCCAGACTCCTTGCCGCCATCGGAGAACGGGGGTGTGCAGAAGACCCCGACCCTCCCTACGCCTGCTCAAATGTTGTGTTGTTGCATGTTGTTCTCAAGTGCGTTTAAAAACTGGGAGCGCCGAAGGGGATGCACGGCACAGCCCACCCCCCTTCCGGAAGGTAGGGGGGTGGGCTGCTTTTACATACAAGCACCATTCTCCTTTCTCACCCAGGATGGAAGTAACCTTCTTTATAAACAATCATTCCTCTCCATCAACAGTGTCTTAGGCATGTTTTTCTCCTTTCAAATCTAGAAGTACAGATCAGGGGTCCGTTCTTCGTACGTCGCTAACTCAGTTAGCTGGATTTGATTGTTGACGATTTGGCATGATCTTGGATGGTTTGGTTCTTCGAAACTCATCCTGGACTTGCTGTCATACCAACATATGCGCAAACTTAAACCTGCTCACGAGCAGGCTTATTTTATGTAAACAGGATTAGATCACAGTTTTATAAACGGAGGAGATGGGAAGTCTGTCGTAGCCATGTCTTGTTCATTTTTGCGACAGCAACCTGTTGCTGAAGGTGCAAGAATAATTTCAGAGCTTTTCGAATTAATCACGTATTGCGCAATAGACAGGATCCTTGAGCGCAGCGCGACAGTGTAATTGTAGAAAGATTTTCTTGGTGGCTTTTATGAACAGACAAACACATCATTTAACAGTGGCTTTTAAAAAGAGGAAAAAGTGGTGTTGGAGCCATAAATAGAAAATATTTAAGTTATTTGTATGATGGTTTGCTTTTTATTTTTATCATATTCAATAAAAAGATGTGTTCAGGCCATTTTATTGTGAAGTTTAGTTTTACTTTGAAAGGCTTGCTTCCTTGTCGAGCCGTATATTGTATTAGAAAAAACTATGGATGGATTATCTAGACACGGAGCAATACAGTTTTTGACCGTGTAAACTGTATATGACTTGGAAAAGGAAAAACTTAATTTTTTATAGATTTTTAATTAAAATTCCCAGTTTGCACGCGTCCAATATCGGTGTTATTCCTTAGTGTATAAAGAATAACACCGATATTGGATCTGTTGCCATAACAAGTGGCTTTTTAAAATATAGTATCATAATTAAAGGCTACCGTTTTGTAGAATATTATTCCCCATGTTGGGTCCTGTGGAGGCTCTGACATAAAAGAACAAAGTAAATATGAAATTATTAAAAAGCAAAAATACATACTGTAGAAAGTGATAGAAACATCTACCATGGACAGCACTTATGCATGTAATTTGTCTGCTACTTTTTGCCAGCCCTCTCTCCTGGCTTTAGCAGACTTTGAGGTGTCCCCTGTAATTAATGAGTCAAATTCAGCCTAACCTTCCATTAAAAGCTCTTGTTCTGCTTGGGAGAAAAACTGCACGCGTTCTTTGGCCAAGCTGAACAGCCAACAGCAGCGTTGCTGATCAATGTTTCTACTATCGATACATTTCCCCTTTTAAAGCGACGCATGAACGCTAGAGATATTATCTCAGATAGCTCAATCCAGCGATACTAATCATAAACAACAGTTGTGTTCGAAGCCCAGGGGCCCGTTCTTGGTACGTTGCTTAAAACATCCGAGATCAAATGACACATCCAAGATGTTTTCATCCGGCTAACCATGATCCGGCTAATCGGGTTCTTCGAACACACCTGCTGTTTATGATTAGTATGGCTGGACTGAGTTATCTGAGATAACGGCTATGACAGCAAGTCCAGGATGAGTTTCGGAGAACCAAACGATCCAAGATCATGCCAAATCGTCAACAATCAAATCCAGCTAACTGAGTTAGCGACGTACGAAGAACGGGCCCCAGAACTACTCCGTTTCAGTGTGTAGCCTTCTTTACTTCCTGGTTCCTGAGCCAGTCATATGAGAGTTCCCAGAATTCCCAAAACAAAGTGTTTTCACAGAATCAGCGCACCGTTGAGTAAATGCCTGGTCTCTGTGAAGGGCATTGTGTATGTGTTGTTTGAATTTAAACCACTAAGTATCATTATTGCTTATGGCTCCTTTAAATACTGCTTAGTTATAAAGGCAATAATTCTTTTCATGGTTTAGATTTTTGCACCATCTCTCTGCAGGATCAATTAATCAGCTAATGGACTGTCCTTCAGCCATGCTTTTAAACCTTGTTTCTCTGACATCTTGTTGTTTGTATTGACTTTGGTCTTTGCTTGCTTTATACTTTGACTGCCTTCCTGCAGGTTGGCAGAAACCAAAAAGCTTATTTGGTTGCAAAACTTTAGTCATGTTTATTCAACTATTTCAAGGTCCTCTCTCTTCTGACAAATCTGTTCATAGTTGGAAGTGGATTTAACTTTCAAAAATGGCTTTTAAGCAAAATTTACAACATTCAGATATTTGTTTTTGAAAGTAAATAGCTGAATTACATTTTTAAACAAATATGTTACCGGAGATGCTTCAAGATGAACTAAATACTTCAAATGTATTAATGTGTATTTTGAGTTTGCATATTAATGACAGTTATAACTAGAATTTTGAAGAGAAGTGGCTTTTCAGGAATGACCACCAGCTGGCTGGTCTTTTTTAGAGAATTGCATTCGGTGCTCGGTTCCCAGAGTATATCTGCTGTTTTCAATATGACTACCTTTGTCATGAGTAATGTTGTGAAAGTTTACCATAAATAACATTTACTTTGATCGTCTCTTTTCATGTGACTTATATTCCAAATCCCATGTTTTAACTTTTACTGATTGTTTTATTTCCAGATCAAGGCAACAGATTTCAGTAAAGATCCCAATAAAAAGCAGTATGTGTATCTCCAAGCACAGTTCCCAAACAAATTGTTGAAAAAAATTGTGTTAGTGTCCTTCCAATCTGGGTACATTTTCATACAAACTGACAAAGGCATCTACAATCCCAACAGCAATGGTAAGTTTATATGTTTTCCACTGAATCAATTATTACAGTCTGAGGTTATGTTTGTTAAAATGTTACAAAAACCAATGTTTACCACATTTATATAGTTACAATATGTGTTGGAAAGGTAGATGATAGGTTGGCATGGTAAAAAGAGAGTACACCCTCTTTCACGTCCGGCGTATTTCCGTATTTGTTTTATGACTCTTAGAACCTCTGTCTGGATAACACTATCCCATGGACCACACAAGTAAGGCAATCTTTTTAAGCATGCACAGTGGTTCCAAAATAAGGTTTTGGATTTTTATTGTCACGGTGGAAGTGTGGCCAGAATAAATTACAGCAGCTCTGTTGAAAGTGGGGCTGCATTGCGATAATTGCGTCACACTCTCACCACCTTCTAACTTTAACTGACGTTGCAACATTGTCTGCGAAAACATGTTCTTTATTAACCTTTTTGATGCAAAGTGAACCATTGGTTTTCATAGTGGTTGGGCTTGGTGAACAAGGAAAGAAGAAGGGTAGATGATGTCCAGACTCTACACAGAACACCCGTTTCTGCA
This sequence comes from Fundulus diaphanus, assembly GCA_037039145.1. Taxonomy (NCBI): domain Eukaryota; kingdom Metazoa; phylum Chordata; class Actinopteri; order Cyprinodontiformes; family Fundulidae; genus Fundulus; species Fundulus diaphanus. The sequence continues at coordinate 22,802,331 of CM073123.1, read as the reverse complement.
ACTCTGTTTGTCAATGTCTGTCTGTGTCTTTTGAAAGGGAAAACTGAGAGCTACTTTCCTTGTTCTTTGTTCCTATTTGATTGCATCCTATAATAAAGTATTTTTTGTTGTATTTGTATTTTAAAAGTTATGTATAGGATTTTTGCAGTCAGCCCTGGCCTGGAACCTCAGAATAATATACTACTGGATACTGAAATTGTGGTAAAGTGCTTTATGTTTCAATAACTGTATAAGTAGTTCTGTACTACACATGAATAGTGCTGTACAAACAAGTATGGTTCACTAAAAATATTTTGTTGTATTCTGTAACTGATATAGAAAAAGTGTTTTTCAACAAAGTTTTGCAAACCTTCGACACTGTATATACTGTCATGACAGTGATTCTCACAGATAACCCAAACTAGCTGAAGTAATAGTAATTAAATTTAAGCAATATAGCTTTTTTGATGAATGCCAGCTAATAATGAAAGTGTTCTTCATAGACTCCTGAAGGCATCACTATACAATCTGATTGGAGAGTATTGAGAACGGGGGTGACTACTGAAGACTACAGGCTTCCTGAAATCGTTAGGTAAGTGATTTTAAATTATTGTACATAAAAGCTGAAGCCTCATTGATATCCACACCGATCTCTGAACTAAAAACTTGTGTTTTTAAAAGTGACCTACTATTCTTCCATTAAACATTTAGGATAGGTCTATGGCAGGGGCTCCCAAACTTTTTTTAGCCGCGCACCCCCTTCAGTGTCCCAACAGGTTTGGCGCAACCCCCCCCCGAGAAAAAAAAGATCTGTTGCAGTTACATCAGTACAACCAGCATAACGAAAGTTGTGGGAATAAAATTAGAACATAATTTGAATTAAACTGAAATAAAGTTGCAACATCCGCAAACAGAATCCTGAGGACTTTCCCGTGCATCAGTGGCTCAGAGAAAGAAAGACGCTCAGATTGGCCACTCCTCCACAACCTGAAACGTCTCTGAAGCGGCCATCCTGGTGCGTTCACGGACTAAACTCTGATGTTCTACCTGTGTGTTCTCACTTTGTTTATTTCGTGCACCATCTTCTTAATCTGAGTCTGACTCACAATTTACGTCGCAAAATACAAACACGAAGAACTTTGATTTGTGTCTGATGACGAGCGAACGAGGGAGCGCGCGAGAGAGAGAGAGAGAGACATAACAGAGCGCTCCATAAAGATGTTATTAATCAGAGAAATAAAAACTTTTACAGCGGTTACATTCAGCAGGTAGACACGCCCATGGCAACACACCTCAGCCCCCCGCAGCCCCACCGCCAGATTTTCCCTGTCTGAATATGCGCTAAAACCGCATCTTTAAAATAAACTGCGCCTGTCTGAATCACAATGAGACGTATTGCAGCTCCCCCCGCCCTCCCCCCCCCCAACAGCAGCGGAGGCTGCAGCTGGGTGGGCGAGTCATGCGCGTCAGTGCTGGTAGAGGTTCAGAGTCAAGGCACCATGAGCAGCGCTGTTTGGGGGCGCTGCGTGATCAAAAGAGAGACTGTATCGCTCAAAACTTTCGGCCCGAATTCAATTTTCCTGCTGATGAACACGACATGAAGTGAGGAACGAGATGGAGAGAAATTTGTCTTCTCCCAGATCCGTTGCAATTCTCTCCTCCAATTCCCTGGTTTCAGCCAATGGAGCATATTTGTGAGAATGAATGAAGTAGAGACACAAGCTGGGTGCGCATATGAAGCACAATGCGTAGAAGAAGATAACTTCATCTTAAAATGAAGCGTGGAACAAGACTTTTAAAAAATAAATAGATTTTCATGTCAATACATTTTATTTATTTATTAAACTTGCAGTTTTGATTTTAATTTTCACAAAGGAAATGTTTATTTACACGTCTTTATGGTATGGGGAAAAAACACTGTCAAACCGCCATTACATATTTCAGCTCGCGCACCCCCTAGTGGCAGCTCGCGCAACCCTGGTCTATAGCATGGGTCTTCAACCCTGGTCCTTAGGACCCACTGTCCTGCACATTTTTGTTGTTTCCCTGCCTCCACTTACCTGAATTAAGTTAACCGGTGATTAACAGCTGTGCAGCTTTTGATGACTACTGAATCATTTGATTCTGGTGTGGTGGAGCAAAGACATTTAAACTTGCCATAATAGTTGTTGTTATGTGCAACATGCTAACTCGCTCTGTTTATTCAGCTGCTGTAATAACAATCTACACACAACATGCTTCAATCATTCATCAAAAGCTACAATCAGGGACATAACAGGGGACAACTTTTTGCTGTTAACAGGTCGTCTAAAACTGTAACTATGGGGATCCACTGGGGACATTAATCAGAATCAGCTTCCATATACACATGTGTAATGAAACTCTTCCACATACTATACTGAAAACCTTGCAAAAACATCAGTGAAAAGCTTGCATACAAAGTAGTGAAAACTGTTTATACAAGCTGGTGAATAGCTCTACATTTCATACAAACTAGTAAGAACCTTTTATACAAACCAGTGAAAACATTTCAATAAACTAGTGAAAACCATTTATACAAACTAGTGAGAATCTTTCATATAAACTACCAGTCTATAGGAACAGTTTTCACTAGCATTTATGTAAGGTTTTCACTATAGTATTGGCAAGTGTTTCATCTCATATGTATATATGGAAGCTTATTATGATTAATGTCGTTGGTGGAACCCCATATATCCAAGCCTGGTTATGCCTGCTACCTCACCTGCATCTTCTGGTCTTATGTCCTTTTCTGGCTGCCTGCCTCGTCAGCCACTACTCATCCTTTCCAAAAAAACTTTTAAAACGAAACTCTGTGTCTGGCTGGATTATCGGGTTCTTAGAGCACTATCCATTACAGGTTGATATTTTTAAGTGTTACTTTTAATCTGACAAACAAGTAATCGGAATGCATTTTCTAATTTGAATACAAGTGTATTTATAGGCACAAAACATACATTTTAGTTTTTTGTAAGCTTTACAATTATATTGGTGAATCTGTTCTAGAAATTCTAAAATGAAAATGGGTTTGAATATCCAAGTTATCTTTATTTTGTTTTTACCTAGCGTTCTGTAAAGCAGTGGTTACCAACCTCTTTTATTGAACACTCCCCGTTCTTGCTTCGACCAAAATTCTGCACCCCCACACTACCGCAACTTTTGCATGTCAAAGTTTGCAGAATCGCCACCTCGCTAATTAATCGTTTTTTCAATGGTAATGTAGGGCTTTCCTCCTCCAAAACTAAACCTGAAAGTTATTTTATACTGTTGAGCTAGTATCAGAATTCGGGATTCAGAAGCTTGTGTAGGCTGGCTCTTTTTGTTGCAACAACCTTTATTTTCTGACAGGCTTTTTTCCATTAATATTCTTCTGGACATTGTTTTCTGTTTCTGAATCAGCATAGAAAACTCTTAGTGGACAAGTTTTATGTTGTCAGTTTAGAACTTCCTTTCGTGCTGTGTAAACTCAGAAACACTATACAACAAAGCAAGACCTGATTTCCTCCCAAATGATGTTGCACATTTAGACTGAAAAAGACACATGCATGAATTGTGAGTCAAACTTTTTACTCCAGTTGGTGCACAATGCTTCGTTCAGGATACTGCAATTTTCCATTGACCTGGATATAAAGAGTGAATTTGTGTATACGCCATGTCAGATTGTGTGTTTAAAAAAAATAAAAAAAAGCAATTCTGACATATTATTCCAGTGTCTTTTCTTAATTATAATATTCAAGTAAAATTTTTCCTTTTGAGCATCTTAGTATTTTTTAATTTAATATGTGCAAAACATGATAACAGTCTATAAAAACTCCACAGGTTTAGAAAAACTGCTGTAAATATATTTTAATATTAATATCCAAAATGTCTTGATGTTAAACTAAATGCTTAAAGGTGGCCTATAATGGCCTATAGTGAAAAACAATTATTGCCTGTTTTTGTATTCCCTTTCGTCTCTTTACTGCTTCTAGAAATAGTCTGAGTACCAAAAGAACCCCTCCAGCTGTTTTCTGGCAATAATTAAATATTTGTTTTGTGTCTAAAAATAAACCGTTAAAAAAAACCAACCCAGATTAACGCATCACAATTGGCGGGCACTGTTGCCTCACCTTTCAGTATAGTATGTGGAAGACTTTCATTTCATATGTGTATATGGAAGCTGATTCTGATACATGTTCCCAGTGGCACCCCATATGACAGGCACTGCAGGTTTAACCAGACTCGAACAAGCACTGTAGGTAGAACCAGACTTGACCAGAAGCTGTGGACAGAATCTGACTTTAAACCAATGATGTGTTTCCAGTGTAAGCAGAGCGAATAACAGAATCCCACAGGAATCTTTCTTACAAGGCGGTGCACACAAGCACGTCAAATAGCAAAGGCTGGCCGAGGACTGGTTTGAGGGAAAACACAGGAATAAATGAAGGGAGTCCACTGGATCAAAAAAAACATGCAGTCATGTAAGCAAGACGAGACATACTGGCATGGAGTGGATGATTGAGGCAGGCATAAATAGGGAGAGTTTATTTAAAATGACCATAAAAACCAAATGTGTCTCAGAAAGAAAATATTTTAAATGTTATAAAATATGAATTTGATTATTTTTATCTCTTCCACTCCACTAATTTTTGTTTTCAATGTGTATTCATATAGTTTTGGAGTGTGGAAAATCTTAGCCAAGTTTAGGACTAACCCACAATTGAGCTTTACTACCGAGTTTGAGGTCAAAGAATATGGTAAGTGCCTTTTCCACTTAATTTAAATGAATGAATGTTTTCAATTACAATTGAACTGACTGAAAAAAGCTGCACATGTATGTCTGCAAATTTTACAGCTCTTCCTAGTTTTGAGGTTAATCTGACACCTGGAAGCTCCTTCTTCTATGTAGACAGTATAGATCTAACAGTAAACATCAAAGCTACGTAAGTGAAGCTTTTTATTTGTAGATGTATTGAAATGATGGAAAGGTTGAAGTGTGAATAAAGTGTATATCTAATTGAAACATAATCCTTTACTTTTGGTTTTAGATATAACTTTGGGGAAACAGTGGATGGAACAGCATATGTGCTGTTTGGAGTTGTTCATGAGAATAATAAAAAAAGTTTTCCGAACTCTCTACAGACAGTGAAGGTTAGAGAACTTTATATTCATTTAGTTATATTTTGAACTGGATCTCAACAAAATGAACCTAAATGAAAGCAAATGAAAGACTAATCCTGGGGTTCCACTGAACCCAGAAGCAGTGTGGTAGCGGTGCGGGAGCATCACTGTGTGGCAGCATCAAGCTTTCTGCCAGGCACCCTATTCCTCTGGGAGTGATTCGGAGCAGAGCGCTGCTGTGCGTTTGGACTCGGATAACACAAGGACTGCATCATCGCGCAACAGTAGTCTACTTGTAGGCTTTAAATAAATTTAAAATTGTCGTCCATGGTGTTGAGTATCGATTGAATGTGCTGGTGGCTTGGTGCTGAAGCCACAGGTAATGACGTATTGATGTTTCACAGTAAAATGCGATCCAAAGTCACAGGACATGAATCATTATGCACAAACTATGGACCAATAACACTCTTTGTCTAATAATAGTATACAGTGAGTTTAACTTTTTGAACTGAATTATGAAATAGTTAAACTTTTGATCATAAAGTTATTATTGAGATGCACCTCTAAAGAGGTTGGATAAATAATTATAATCTGCTTTAGTCTGACTGAAATAATAACTTAAGTATACAGAGATAAAGATGTTCTTTATGACAAACTTTTGCTTTGCATTATATCAGATTTTGAGAGGTGAAGGAGTGGCCAAACTGACCAGGGAGCACATCACACAGACTTTTCCAAATATTCTAGACCTGGTGGGGAGCTCTATATTTGTAGCAGTCAGTGTGTTGACAAAAAAACGGTAAGAAAAATTTTGAAACTCTTTCTAAAATGCTACAACGTAATAGAACATGACTCTTGTAAGTCTAGTTTTACATATAAGAGGTCACAACAAGTTTCAAGTCAAAAGATTAACATTGAAGAAATGACTCGCTATGGGTGAGTTTTGCTGAGTTTGTTAAAAAAAAAAGGTTATGTGAAGAAAAATTTCATTATTTAAACTTTCAATTGCCAATTGGCATCTAAAAGTTTGGAAGCATTTCCATCTTTGAATTACGGTGGCCGACAGGTGCAAACGCCCTGCAACTTCAGAAAACACGTGCAAATAGGCAAAAACGCGATTCAAAAAGAAAACCAACTTCATCAATTTGACAACACCTGTGCGGTATTCAGCAAACGCGCTGCATATACAAAAACGCGATTCAAAAAGAAAACCAACTTCATCAATTTGACAACACCTGTGCGGTATTCAGCAAACGCGCTGCATATACAAAAACGCGATTCAAAAAGAAAACCAACTTCATCAATTTGACAACACCTGTGCGGCATTCAGCAAACGCGCTGCATATACAAAAATGCGATTCAAAAAGAAAACCAACTCCACAACGGAAGTGCTCCAGGCCTCTAGGGGGAGCACTAAGTGGAACAGCTGATTTTAGACCCCACGGAACTTGTGCATTCTTCAGACTGACCGCTTGCCCAGAATGCACCGCGGCCGCAGCTTGATTCGAGACAAACAGAGCTCACAGCGGTAAGTTAAAAATCCCCTTTTCTGTTGCTGTTATTGTTCAAAAGTACGTTTTAAGATCGTTTGAGGCGAGAACTTTATACTTTTAAGCTTCCCTATGTGGCCCGTTTACAGAGTTAGTGCGTAATTTTAATAAAAAGTCCGACGTTGAGCGGAGCAGAGTGACCCGCAGACCTCCGAGGGAAACCCGCAGCCAGTCTGTTTTTAATACACTTCTGTCGGCCAAGTAGTGTGCGTTGTACCGCTGGTTATGATTTATTTGTTTTGTGTTTATCTGACTGACGCGTGTTGCTTTATTAACTCAATACTTGTTGGAATAAATTGTAAATGTCTAAGGACGACAGCAGCATATAAAATTAATAAATAAATAAAATCTACAAATGTTTTTCCTATCTCAGTTTCTTCTGAGTAAGGACACGAATAATTGAGATGAGAGAGAGGGAAAGAAAACAATAGTAATAATAGTATATGAAAATAACAGACATTTATTTTATACAAATGTTTTATCTTTGGAACAGAATGAAGGTGTAATATATTCAACAAATTAACAGTTACTAACATGGTTTAAAACAAAGAAATAACTCATTAAGATCTTATACAAATAGACAACGTGGGAATGGAAATTAATTTACTGATTATTTTATGTATTTTTACAGGTAGTGAAAAAAATGAAATGAAGCAAAGAATTCATGAAGTATAGAATTCAGTTCAAAATCCTCCTACTTACTTTTAAAGCTATTCACAATCTCTCCCCTCCATACCTTTCTGATTTACTTAAAATTTCTATTCCCTCCCGCATTCTTAGATCTTCTTCTACCACTCACTTAGTTGTTCCTTCAGCCCGTCTTAAAACTATGGGGAGCAGAGCTTTTTCACGTTCTGCGCCCATACTCTGGAATTCTCTCCCCCCTGACATCTGCAATACCGAGTCTTTACCCGTGTTCAAATCCAAACTCAAAACCCACATGTTCAAGATTGCCTTTTCATTATGATTTTAAATTACTTTCCTCTGTGTAATTTGTGTTGTTTCTTTTAATTATGACGACTGCTTTTACCATTTATTGTTTTTACATGTACAGTGACCTTGAGTGTTTTGAAAGGCGCTTGAAATAAAATGTATTATTATTATTATTATTAAGCAGCATGTGAACATGACTCCAACTGATCTACGTTAGGTCAGGTGTAGTCATGTCAACTTAAACATGCAGCCAGCTGGAGCAGCTCCCTGTCTTCAGTCGCCGGATGGTCATCCTCCTCTGGGTCGACCTCCTCATCCTACAAGTCAAGCTGGTCCCCTGCCTCTATACAAATACTGTGGAGGATGCAGCAGGCGGTGATTACTTTTGGGACAAACGTCAGGCGGACCTCCAGCGCCCTTAAGAACATGGAACGCCACCGTGTCTTTAGACCACCAAAGGCACGCCCAACGATTTTTTCACCTTGGTGTGGTGTCTGTTGTAGCGTGCCTCCCCTTGACCTGTACCAAATATAAAATTAACTTGTAATTTAGGTAATATGCTGATATGTCTTAATCTTCTGTCCAATTAATATAATCTATCAATTGTGTGTCATTGTTGGCTCTATTTAAGGACAAGAAGGTAAGAGATCTTACTGGCAAGCTGTTTCCCTATAGGATGCACCACAGGCCAGCCAGTAGAGGGTCACCAGCACCTCTATCTCCTGTGGCCATCCATGGACCTTCTGGATGGGCAGCAGCTGAAGGAGGAGGACGATGGTGGCCCTGTTTAGCTAGAAGGCTGGTTTCAGGTCCCCTTCATTAAAATTATTACATATCACATATTTTGTTTCTGTTTCTTCCTGTAAATAAAAAATGCCAAATGTTACCATAATTGTTTTTTTTTTCAGTTGTCACCTTTTGACAGCATAAAACTATACCTGCTTAACATGCAGATTATTATAGTTCTCAAGAAAGAAAAGGTAAAATGTATAGTAAATGTAACAAATGGCTTCCCTTCTCTGGTATTTTTACCATTTCACTGAAAAAATGGGCTGAACTAACTGCACATAATTTATAGATTAATCACTGTAAAGGTGGGCAGACATAAAAATATGTTTTTTTTTCCCCTTTCTTAATGATCAATGCTGTGAAGGTCAGTAGGTGCAATAAAGTAGCTTTACTCTACTGTCATACTGCTTCTAATGTTAAAATTGGGTCTTCATTTTAATTATTTATAGAAAAACAGTCACAATTTCAACCTGATCACGTTTTTAATACCATCCTCAATGTTTTTTTAAAGATAAAAGTAGGAAATAGGCTGTCAATCTTAAAATGCCTACCAGTTGGCAATAGATGGGTGAGCAAATCCTGCCTTCTGAGCCTCCTCTGCTGCATCAATCTTCTCCTTGCTCGGATTTGCCTCCTTAATTGCATCACCTCCTCTTCAGCCTGCTGGTAAAGCTGACCAACAACCGAAGCAACAGCAATATTGCTCGTATAACTAATTTTGTTTCTACAAAGTGCTGATTTTTTTTAAAAAATATATTCAATCGCCTCTACAATTACAACTCCTAACAAATAAATTCCCGCTATTGCTGGTTTTATACCCACAGTTCTGCAATTTTAGATATTTTTAAGACTTTTTAGAAATTAATTAAAAAAAAACGTTTTCAATAAGATATGATGGTGTAGTGTGTGTATAAATAGTTTTGAATGTTAAAGAAATGCTCAAGAGCTGTGGGTGTGATGACGTCACGAGTATACTTCTGTATACTCCTATACTCGTTTGTACACGAATTGATGAAGTTGGTTTTCTTTTTGATCGTTTATATGCAGCGCGTTTGCTGAATGCCGCACAGGTGTTGTCAAATTGATGAAGTTGGTTTTCTTTTTGAATCGCGTTTTTGTATACGCAGCGCGTTTGCTGAATACCGCACAGGTGTTGTCAAATTGATGAAGTTGGTTTTCTTTTTGATCGTTTATATGCAGCGCGTTTGCTGAATACCGCACAGGTGTTGTCAAATTGATGAAGTTGGTTTTCTTTTTGAATCGCGTTTTTGCCTATTTGCACGTGTTTTCTGAAGTTGCAGGGCGTTTGCACCTGTCGGCCACCGTATTGAATAAGACAGAAACACAAATGAGAAACTAAAACTACATCAAACAAAACATTTTCAAGTAGAAAACCCGCTTTATGTAGCTTTTATCATGTTTTTTAACTTGGCTTGATGACTTTGAATTAAACACATTTTTTTCCCAACTTTAGATTGTATGTATTGCCTTTTTATGAACAAGTTGTTTTACCATCAGGTGCTGAAATGGTTGAGACAGAGCTGAAAGAGATAAAGATTGTCACTTCCCCCTACACCATTTTCTTCAAGAAAACGTCAAAGTTTTTCAAACCTGGCAAACCGTTGGAAGTTGTGGTAAATAATTTGTTTACATTGGAGTGGACAGAGAAAAAGTTCAATAATGCCTTCCAACATCCAAAAAAATTTGAAAATCTTAAACTGCGCTGCTGCAGCAGTTTTTAAGGCCTTGTTTGGAGAATGTACAAACCTTTGCCAGTGATGATGTTGTAGTGGTTATTGCGGAGGAAGGACATCTGGCTCCTGGCCACCTTAGCAAAATGTTAATAGACATATAGGAAACTCTGTCTCCCACTTAAATAGCATGAAAACATGTTCTAAAACTAATAAGGGAAAATTGTCAACATAAAGGCATCCATCAAAAGTATTGAAATTGTCTGGGAACTTGTTAGGCTGGATAAAATGGCTGAAGCCCTGATGTTGACAATACTTGTTTAAGCTAAATTTGTAAAGTAGTCTGGGTGCCAAAGACTAAAATTGTCTACTTTCTTTGTAGGTTAGATACTGTATATACAAGGAATAATACTCTCCAGTGTTTGAAGACAAGCCATAAGAATCAAGCCAATCTGCTGAAACAAAGAACAATCACCACACAGATAAATACAACGGCATGATCAGGTCCTCTACACATAAAAATTGGTATAAAATTGGGTTCCCAGTGAACTAGGGTTCCTAGGAATTTGAGAAATGCCACACCTCCAAATCATGCATAGACTAGTTTGGAGTCTATGCAGAAATGGAGTTTGAAGATTGAAATTGATGATAGGGGAGTAATTTCAGATGTGGTACTAGTTTTGTGGTAGGATGGAAAAGTAACAGGGAGGAAAAACTGTTCAGAAGGTACTTAGAGAGCAGTAGAACTTCACTGGCCTTCACCAATATTTATGCTTTCCAGTATTGCTGTGTTCCAGCCACATTCAAACAGGCATGAATTCCCTGGAGACTTTAGGGTGGCTTTAATCAGGAGGCCTGAAAGGTTTCAACTGTTATATCCTATAATGTAGTTTAATAATCATTTTGTGTTTTCTACTCTGGCAGGCTGAAGTTGTGAATCTTGACAATTCCCCAGCTCAAGGTGTCACTGTGGTGGTGAATCCTGGTAACATGGAGGAAGTTACAGGAGCAAATGGTGTCGCGAGATTTACTGTCAACACATTAGAGAGCTCTCAAACTCTGACTATTTTAGTAAGTCAAGTGAATCGTATGCCACCCAATCCTCATCAATAAGGCTCCAGTTCAAAGTGAAAGTTCCTTTTCAAATAACAAAGTTATGTAGTTAGGTAGTGTAACAAAATTATTGAAAAAGCATCAGAGGAATCAAAAGGACAGAAGCCAAAGCAACCGAAAGAAGAAGGCAAATAAGGATAGTATAAAAGAGAATAAAAATAGTCAGAGTTGGTTGATTAGATGTCTGCAAAACCACTCACACCTAAACAATGTGATCACCTGCTCACTATTGCCAAAGACTCAGTCAAGAGGAGGTATTGCTGCGAGGTCTATGACTGCAATGCAATTGACTGTACGTCCTTAGACAGAAAATGTTTCGACAATGGGATAATAAACTGAATTGGACTGAATTGTATTAGAACCAAGATTGTTGATTATATTAATGTTTTTGTCCATTAAAGTGCCTTGAGATAGAATTTGTGGTGAGTTGGCTAATCTGCATTGAAACTGTATTAAATGTCTAAAAGAGGAAGAAGAAAATGATCAGTCGGTAAATGACAGGACCTGATCAGTACGCAGTTATATAATATACCCAATAGTCAGTGATACAATAGATAATCTGTTTTGTCTGTATGTCACTTTTCTCAGTGTTTAAAGTTGGGTGTCCTCTATTACAGGCACAGACCAAAGATCCCCAATTAACAGCTCAAGGACAAGCATCTGCTTCCATGACAGCTCATCCATATAAATCCAAAAGCAACTCTTACCTGCACGTGTGTAAGCGACATCTAAAAAATAAATACAGTTCAGCCCAAAATTATTCTTTACCCCTGGCACATTTAGGTTTAAAATAATTGTTATTATGCCAAGCAGTTAGCTTCTGATTGGAAATGAGACAGACACCTCTTAAAAGATAAAACTATGTAAAAGGAGTATACATTTTGATAAGAAAAACAATTTTTCTTTTTTCAGTTCATTTTTTGAAATGGCATGTTGAAAATTAGCAATCAATGGAAGATCAATGGAAAAATGTTATTGGCATTACAACAATCAAACCTGTTTTTACAATTGCAAATCAGCTTTTTGCATATTTCAGTTTTTATGATTTATCTTTGGTCATGAGCTCCAAGTCATTGAGATTGGAAGGCCTTCCCTAGCCTGGCCTGCCAGAATGATAATATGTAGCATTCTGTTCTGCACATTGATAATGTGCAGCACTCTGTTCTGCACATTATCAATCTAGGACTCCTCCCATTAAATCCGTTTGGGGAAACGAGGGACATGCAGCAGAACTCTCTCAGCTGATTGGATGAAGCCACACCTAGTTCCCGCCTACCAAAGGCTGGTTTTAGCCAACCATGGTATCAGTGAGAAACCGCAACTAGTTACCTTGGTCCCGGCACTTCTTGCTGTTTTTCTCTCAAAGAAATCTGACAAAACAGATGTGATGGCAGCACCTACGCGTGCATCCTCCTGCGGTGTCGTGTTTATGTTATTTCGGCTGTGAGCTCGCCAGCTTTTGCTTTCATCACAGCTCTAAGTCCCACCTTAAACCATAATACTGCAACAAGATTGGTCCAAACCGTTTTTGGTTAGGTCACAAACGGTTGAAGTGGGAGCAGTACATGATGGCTTCTCATGTGTTTGTGAATGCAAAAATATTGTGAGAATTCAGCTTGCAGGCAAGAATACTTCTTCTCATCACCCTAAAAATGTATATGCCTTCACAGATTCTCTATCAGATACAAGTTGGAGCTCTGGCTGAAACACTCCAAAGAGTTGGTAAGAAGAAAGATATTGCAGTTAAAGGATCCCTCTAAATGAAAAAGCTCCCTGGGGTGTGAATAACTTTGGGCTAAACCAAAATGTAATCTACCCACTGATATTGATAATCATTGAATCTAATAGGTAAGAGCCCCTAAATACCAAGTTGTTGTTACAGATGTAGATTCAGCTGAGGTGGAATTAGGAAATACCATAAAAGTCAACATCTTCCTTAATAGACAGGAAAGGGAACAAAAAGACATCACATATCTGGTAAGAAAACTTTAACTGCAAACGTGCGTTTTTGTATCTTTGAGCCTTAGTTGTTTGACATGTTTATGTATTCCCAGATTTTAAGCAGAGGTCAGATAGTGAAACATGGACGATATCGCACAACCGGTCAAGGACTGTTGAACCTGAGACTTCCCGTTACCAAAGAAATGTTGCCATCTTTCCGCATAGTAGCCTACTATCATCCAAATTCTGAGGAAGTGGTTGCAGACTCTGTTTGGGTAGATGTCAAAGAATCCTGCATGGGATCTGTAAGAAGCACAACAGTGAAATCAAGATACATCCACACAAACTAATACAGTTGTATGCTGAAACATAATGATGAATTTGAAGCATAGCAAAGTTTTTTTTTAAGTAAAAACAAATAAATGTTTTCTTTTTTTTTTAAGCTAAGTCTGGAATCAGTGAGACCTGCTGCATCTCATGAAAATCGCATGGGCTTCCGTTTAAAAGTCACAGGAGATCCTGAGGCTACAGTGGGACTAGTTGCAATTGACACAAGTGTCTCTCACCTGAACAGGAAGTACCGCCTGACACAAAGAAAAGTAACTCCTTTTGTGTGTTTGCTAAAATATTTCATATTTAGCACGTGATCCAAAATTAGAAAAAAAGGTTTCACTGACCCCAGAGTCAAAGACGGTTAAATAATTTTCTACTTTTCCAGCAAATTCTCACCAAAGCTTCAACCATTACAGTGCAAATTCAACTCACCATTTGCAAAAATGTCATGCTAATTTAGGCCTTATCCTTCACACTGACAATACATTTAACGGTCTATTACAACACAATAAACCATACCTTATAGGGCATATCAGAGGATTCAACTTTGTTTTGTATTAAATGTTTGTGCATTAGCTTGCAGTGTAATCATTCAAATCAATCTAAAACATTTCACAGAATGTTGCAAAAAAGAGAACAGATGTAGAAATAAATATGTGAGTAACGCTGTGCCGTGCAACATAACGCCCGATGCTTCACATAGTAACAATCACTTCTATTGTCAATGTCAACTATAGTTATATAGCACATTTAATACAGATACCTCTGTCCAAAGTGTTGTACACAACAATATAGATATATAAAATAACAAATACACAACATCAAATAAGAATAAACACAATAAAAGCTAAAACACTGAAAATTACTAAAAATAATTGTTGTGACATTACACACTGCTTTAAGTTATTTAATGTTTAACAAATAACTCTCGCCCAGCTGATATTAGGACAATAATTGAAAGAGTGATTCAAGTGCTGGCGTTCTTTTAACAGCAAACTCTGCACACATATAGAATAAATTAGTGACAACTTCTCTTCAAGTTCAATAATTTATTAACAGAAATAAGATTAACATCCACAGAACATCACTACATAATGCTGTTTATCTGAATTAACACTATATTTCAATCAACAAATCCTCTCTACTTGGGTAGTGAAACCTAACTAAAATTACTAAGCAAAATCACGATAAAAAGAGGCTAAGGAACTACGTACACACAAAAGAAACCAAAGACAAATAAAATGGTTGAAAAATGTTGTCATAATGATTTAGTGAATCCTGGTTCACTGCAGATCCAAGTTAGAGAACTAATGTTCATCGTAAAGACTGTGGAATCAAAATTGCTCTGCTCTATTATTTACAAAATAATAGATCAGAGCAATTCTGTAAAAAAGTTTAGCTATATGGCAAAATATTTGATAAATTAGCAAACAGATACGTGCAAACTAAAAGGGTTCAGTAGTTTATGCTTGCTTCTTTACAGTTGCTCCAATGTTTTGTGCCATCCGGTAATTCTGATTCCTGGGGTCCTTTAATGAAAACAAAATCTTGTTCTGTAATAGCTACACTATGTTTATGTAGCTGTTCTGGATTTTTATTTTGACCAGCTTCATAAGTATATTACGCAATAGTATGTATCCAAACGGCAAACTTACTTTTTTCATTAACAATGTCTATTATTTAAATTGTTTCTCACGAAGCCCTGAATCTTTTAATAGATTGTATTTAAATAGCTTCCACTCTGTCTAGATCTGGGACATGGTGGAGGAATACAACGCTGCCTGCACAGCAGGTGGAGGGAAGGATAGCATGAATGTGTTCTACGATGCTGGGCTGTTGTTTGAGACGAGCACTATACCGGGGACACCTTATAGAACAGGTTAATACTTGCTCATGCTGCCTTCTGGACTGACTGGATGACTGCACAGCTTTATGTGTTTGGCCATCGCTTAAACAATTAAAGATTTCTCTTTAAATTATTTTGTTTGATTTTTGTAATGTCCTAAAGCATAAAATCCCTTCAGCTTTTATAGGTTTTGTTCAGACTTTATAGATCATAACCTAATTAAACACATTCTATAATTTCCTCTTAACATCACTTTTTAAAATTAGCAGAAAACTGAAAGAAATTCATGAACCCCTAACTTAGATCCTTAAAACTAACATCACTTGAAAGTATACACTGTGTACACAGATATTAGCTAAGAGAGCATTTTGACCAAATCATCATTGTTATTCATGTTTTCTGGCTCCAAGCTATAGCAAAGCTGTTTGTTGGATTTAAGCATATCAGCTTATTTATATTTGTGCAGTAAGGATAGATAAGGAGATCAACACGGCGTAATCTGCATAATTATTCAGAAATTTCCATCCCTGATTGTGCAAAATCAGCAAAACAGGTTTAAGTGACACTGAAAATTAAAAAAAAAAAATGCAAAGTTAAGAGGAGTACAGCAGTCTTTAATTGCAGGTAATTTTGTTTTCTATCCATTCTTGAACTTAAAGAAAGAACTTGGCAGAAGATCTTTGTTCCCTCCATAGGCTAGACTTTTGAATTGGCGGCAGGTTGACCTACTTTTTATTTAATTGAGCTAATAATTACAAAGATTGCTGGAGTTACACTTAGAAAATTTAACGTAAATCTCCAGTTGGTCAGTTGATCCTTAAATGTGGAAACAAATGTAAACAGAGTGTGAAATCACAGAAACAATAGCATACCTTGTCCTGACAGAGTAGTGCAATCTGGAATTTAAAACAGTCATTGCAATAACACACACGGTGTGGAAAACAAAGGAGCACCAAAGCGTCATGTGTTTCAAAGACATGACAGGACTTAATGGTTAATTCCCTCAGGTTTAGACCAGGATAACATGGTTTTTGATTTGCCAACCTACATGACAAGATAGGAAACGGTTTGGTAGCAGCTTTACAAGGGTGGGAAGGGAGCGTCCAACTAGCTTCTCAGCTGTTGTTGGCTACAGGGTAGCTTTGGTATTGATATTGTACTGCTCTACACTCTCAACAGCAAATATTTTGTCATTTGCAAGCCTGGTATCTTTTCTTTTTGTCAAATTACTAAATTATACGCTGCTTTTTCAGATTTCAAGTGCCCCACCTTAAGCAGAAGAAAACGAGCCATTTCTCTGAGATACAATGCAAGCACACCAGGTAAAAATTGTTGCTTCAAATCCTCAAAACAACAGGGTTAGTGAAACTCTGCATGGCAGATCAGTTCACTGATTGTCTTGAACTTAAATAGAGAGCGCATTACTCAATTTTTGTCCTCTCTGCAGAGTTAATTTTAAAATGATTGCATTTGTTTTTAAGTCTTTAAACGGTCTTGCCCCTCCCAGCTCTCTGAGCTACTGCTCGTGCGCTCCCCTTCTCGGTCCCTCAGATCAGCTGACCAGCTGTTGTTGGACGTGCTGAGGAAACAGCTGGAGCTCAGGGGAGGCTGGGCTTTTGCAGCTCGCAAATAATGGAACGCTTTGCTGCTGCAAATTATAAAAGCCTCTACAACAGACATTTTTGAATCTGCTCTTAAGACCCACCGCTTTTCTTTGGCAATTGAACCGGTACAGGTGTTAACCAATTTTTTTTATTTCCTTATTATTATTCTTGTTATTAATATAAATAAAGACATCTTTCTGCATGTTTGTTAACGTGTGAAAGAAGTCGAGCAAAGGATTTACTTAGCTTATTTCTTTGTTTTTCCTCTGTTTTAGCTGTAGTGTCAGAAAGGTCAGATCAGAGACCTTAAACTTTAGCTGAATATATGAATATAAAGAATTTTTAGTGATGAAGCTCGTTCCAGTGAAACAAGGAAACAAAAGAAGTTATTCTATTTGTAGCTTTGAAAAGACTGGACAAAATTACTTTAGATCAGAAATCCAAAATAATATGCTTAGCTTATTTCTTATTATTAATAGAAACAATTACGTTTTTTTAACTTTGTGTATGTTTGTTAAGGTATGAAGGAAGTCTAGTCAGAGATTTACTTAGCTTATTCCTTAGTATTTCCTATGTCTGTAATGTTTTCCTGTTCATGTACAGCACTTTGAATCATCTTGTAACTGAAAAGTGTTACTGAAAAAATAAACTTGCCATGCCTCTTTTTGTCAGTGTTGCATTACATTTGGTTACTTTTATTATTTTATCTCTACTTTTAATTATTATCTTATTTGTTCTAAATGTTTGTTTTTATTTATTTTAAATCATTCATTCCATTTGTTTAGCACTTTTTTCAGTGCCTGCTGTTTTTAAATTAATTTATAAATAAAGTTGGCTTGGGTTAGATAGATTGTTCAAATCAAGAAAAATATTTTGGTTACCAGCTACTCAGCAACTGCTGCAAGCAAAATAAAACAATTTCCATGTACAAGTAAAACGGCTGATTATACCTGGAGGATAATGTTGTTTTGTGTCTTTTCTTTCAGATTCAAATTTTGTTCAGGAATTTCAGTCTCGAGTTAAAGAACTTCAGTCATGCTGCTTGGATGGTATGAGGAATGTCTTTGACCAGCACTCCTGTGAGAGGCGAAGGAGGCATGTTGTGGGCAGTCCAGCCTGTGCTGAAGCCTTCATGCATTGTTGCAAGAATTTGAAACAACAAGCTGGGATGAAAGGGGAAACGCAACCACTGCATCGCAACAAGAGAAGAGCACAATACACAAATGATGGTTGTTATCAGTTTATGGTCTTACTGTACTGTTACTGAATTTTGAAAATAGTTACTGATCCTTATAAAAGATTTGCTCTTTTATTAATTTCCACTTCCATTGGAGAAGGTGGTATCCCAACAAATTCAGATTTAATCATCATTCGCACCAGATTTCCAAAAAGTTGGCTTTGGTTGGGCGCACAAATGAGTGCTTGCCCTGGAAACAAACCTGACTGGTAAGGACCAAATGAGTGATTCCACTGTAGATACTGTTGAGGTTTTTTTCCCCGTGAGTCTGACGTAGCTCTATTTCAGTTCATCTACATCATATGAAACAACTATCTTCTTGCCGGACACAATGACAACCTGGCAGCTAACAGGCATTGCTCTGTCAAGTACTCATGGTGAGCACTCTTTGACGGATTTACACAACACGAATGTCTTCCATAACCATCCTCTCTCGATCTGCAGTTTTAATTTGTATTTAGACGTTTTTAGGTCGACAGAGTTGTGTCTGGGCAGTGGGTTATCCCTCGGCATGTTTATTTTGCTCTTGTTCTGTTTTTTTCCAGGTATCTGTGTGTCTGACCCATTAGAGGTCACAGTGAGGAAAACGTTCTTCATTGATCTCAGGCTGCCGTATTCTGCCATTCGTGGAGAGCAGCTGGAAATTAAGGCAGTTATCTACAATTACAGTCCTGATGCCATCACTGTAAGTCAGAGCTATTCCAACCAAACTAGTAAAGTTTTTACGCCACGTAAATGAGTTTGGTGTATAAAAAAAAAAAAAACATTATCTACAAATAACAAATTTGGAAAACTATTTCTTAAAATAAAGAAAAACACGCATGCAAAGAATAACTGAAAATAAACCATTAACTCTTTAAAATAGTCTCTAATTTAGATGTACTGAATAAAAATTAATATTTAATATTTATTTTAATATAAATGTATAGAATATCAATAATTCTATGGGTAAACTAAACTAAAATAACTCCTGAGTTTTTGGACACATTTTACCTCCTGTAAACGAGCTGTTCTGTTTAAGGTCTGACCAGTTTGTTCTTACTGTTTTTGCTGTAATGTGAGCAATGTGCTACAAACGTGAGAGCGTAGCTGACGAGATGGAAAAGAGATGGAAGAAGAAAATAAGCTGTCCAATTAAATGATTTGCTATCCCTAAGCCTGAGTGGTGAATAAATAATGTTTAGTTATACCCTCCACCAAAAACACATGGACCTAATACAGTTTTGGTGATTTCAACCCAAACAGCTATTTCTAGAGCTAGGAAGCAGGAAATACATATGCAGACCTGTTCCCCCAAAACAGGCCTGTTTATTTTTCAACACTCTGTTATTAATCTACAAAACCATTATAATATTAAACAAAGTCTATTTTTCAGGGGGTGGGGGACTAAGCACAATTTAAAAGATACAAAAGCCTCAAAAGGTGCTTGTTGAATACCAACAGCTTTTGCTGGAAGTGTCAAATTACATTAAAAAGCTAAATGGAAAGAGCTGTGTGTGACAGAGGTTTCACATTTCTTATTAACCTCTCCATTTATATTCCCAGTTTCTTCAAAAATCCTCACTTACAATGTTTGAATATAGTCCTCCATTTAAAACCCGGTTCCTCCTTTTGCCCATTTTAAGGTGTATTTGGATCTGATGGAGACAAACGATGTGTGCAGTGCAGCATACAGACGTCTGAGCTACCGCCAGGAAATTCAAGTTGGACCCCAAACTATTCTGCCTGTTCCATTCGTCATTATGCCAATAAAAGACGGATATGTCAATGTTGAGGTTAAAGCAGAGGTTAAAGATTCGACCCTTAGCGATGGTGTCAGTAAAGAGCTGAGGGTGTTGGTAAGTCCCACTATGAAATGAATCCGGAGGTTATTTTACCTCCTTATGTTTCTTGATAACAGTTCTGTAGATTAACTGTTCTCAAATAAAGACTGAACCTGCTAAAAGCCGATATCAGCAGGCAATTTCTATTATTTACATGATTTATTTTCAGTCCAGCAGGCGTACTTGATATATACAGTGCTCAGCAGTGTTTCTCGAAGTTAGGTCTTCTTTATCTGGTCTAAGCAGGAGACATAGTGCAAACGTCAGACTTTTTAAGATCCAAATAAAGCAATGGTCATAACTTATCTTTTAAAAAAAATATTCTTTAAATATTTTCCATAATTAAATTGTAAGATTTTAATCTTTTTTTCAAAGTTGAAAGTCCATCTCAAAGGACATTGGAAGTTGAGATATATATGGCCAATGCTAAATTATTTAGTGTTACCATAAAAGAATAAAACTACTTGTAAAAAATGTTTTTGCCAAATTGTGATTTCACAATTAATTCATTTTAGTTTTATTTTTTCATGATAGTTTTTTGATACTATCATGATAGTTTGGAGAGTGTGATCTCCTCTGCCATCATCTGTTGGGGTAGCAGCATCAAAGCAACTAACCTAAAGAAGCTCCACAAGCTTAGAAAGAAGGCAGGCTCTGTTCTGGGGACCTTTCTAGTACCTCTAGAGATGACTTTGCAAAGAAGGATTCTTCATAAAATGAGGAACATTTTGGACAGTCCTGAGTATCCTCTTTATCAGACAAACAGTGTCTTCAGCCAGAGGCTTCTGCAAATCCGCAGCAAGAAAGACCAGTACAGGAGTTCCTTCCTGCCTGCAGCCATCACTATCTACAACAACTCGTTAAAGAAACCCCTTCGAGTTACACCAGCATTTCATTTCCCTTTGGGATTTATAAAGTATTTTTGAACAGAATAGAATAGCAAACATCTATGATAACATTCATTATATCTCCTTTAAGATGCAAATCTTGGACAGAAAAATCTGAATCAAGCTATTTTTTTCTTGTATTACAGAGGCTTCACTCTAATCATAATTTATTTTAAAGAACTTGTAAAAATTAATTTTTAGTTAAATGTATTTTATCATCTTTTTTTCCTGGCGTACTGCGGATACCCTAAAGACCATGGCTGCTCTCCACAGCTTAAATTATGCAAAGATTCATTATTAATTGACTAATATTAATAATTTCTTACCATTTCTTCAGCCTAAGGGCAAATTGGTCAAGTCTGTGAAGATTGTCACACTAAACCCGACTAAGGATGGAGTTAGTAAGTTTACAAATGAATCGGTCAAAAGCTTGCTTGACATATTTTGTGATATGGATGCCAGCCATAACATATTGCATTTATCTCTAGATGGCCAACAAGTTGTAATGATCAACAGTGATATTCTTCCAAGTGATGTTGTTCCAAACACACCAATGAAGACATACATCTTTCTAACAGGTAACTCAAGCAGGCAATGTGTTGGTGAAGATTCTCAGTCATCCAGGTCATGATCAATCCAAAAACGGTTAAAAAAAAATTAAACAACTGGACTTCTATTCTGAAGCTGAGGATGTTTTGCTTCACATTTTGAATTTAAAAAGCTTCTTGGATGGGAAGCAAAACGTCTTCAGCTTCAGAATAGAAGTCCAATTGTTTAATTTTTTTAACCTTTTTTGGATCAAACAAGTAATCTTTCTGTAAAGAAACAGCACTAAAAATCAATAACTGTGTATCCCAGAAAAAAATTAAACAACATATATTTGGTATTTTTTTTTATTATTACAATGAAAATCCTCTTTATTGCACAGACTCCATGTCTATGCCTATGTGTATCAAGAAATGTCAAACTTAAAGGAGCAATAAGCAAAATTATTATTTTAGATACAACTAAAAAACAGTTTTGTGAAGACCTAAAGGTATCTTTTTAAATAGACTATGCTTAAACGTCACACCATCTCTCTGTGTTGTTCTCCAATCTCTTGTTTACATAGCTGGACCGGCCGCACATGTGCGTACATGCGTGTGCATGAACATACAGCCGCCGCCCCCGTCCACAAAATAGCAGAGCACAACCATCAGATCAAAACTCTCTTACTAACAGCATAATAAAGTTATGAGTTACTTGCTGCTTCAAGTTCCTCAGAAAGTTGAAACTGTTTTACTCACTGCAAAAACGTAACTAAAAATAAGTAAAATTTTCTTAAAAGTGTATCTGTCCTTGATTTGAGCAAATAAATAAGATGATCTGGAATAAGAGTTTTGCACTTAAAATAGGAACAACTCTTCGCTTATTGCTCCTTTAAGGTGTTGTTCAAAGCCTAAAGTCAAATAATCATCATCTTTGTTGTCATTGCAACATACATTTCAATGAAATTCCTCCTCTGCATTTAACCCATCCCCCAGGGAGCAGTGGGCTACCACTGTGCAGCACAATTCTTTCCTCTCCCAGCTCGTAATACAGATACTCCCATTTTGTACCCATGTGGATGTGTCAGGATTTGTCCTGATGAAGCCGAACACACACCACACACGGAGCTTCGTTCAAGAGAGTTTATTGAAGGGTTTTGGAGGTAGTGGAAGAAGAGAACCAGAGTCTTACTGGGCTGGAGCAGGTGGGAGATGAGAGCAGGAGCTGGAGGACTGGAGAGCTGCGGGTGCTGTGCTGAGAACCAACAGCACCGCAGAGAGGTGACTTGGAAGTGCAGGGGCTGCAGTAGAGTCAGCAGTGCAGCAGAGAGAACCCTTGGGGTTGCAGACAGGCAGGAACTCTGGCAGCCGGACACGGGAAAATCTCCGGCTGGCAGACTAGGGAGCGTTGATGCTCAGACAGACGTGGGAGAATCTCTGACTGAGGCATCAGATGATTGAAGACGGACCGGCAGTGAGGAGCTGACTGAGGAGGGTTTATATGGAGAGGCTGGCAGGTGGAATGAGTTTGTGCTGATTAGAGACTGGCAGGGGTAGATGATTAGTGGAGGGAGACGGAGCAGGGCAGGAGGAGGAAGGTGCTAGAAAGGTTCAGCAGGCAGAATTGCACCCTGACAGGATGAACCATTGTATTTCACTTGCATGTTTTAAATTTAAAATTCTTGAAAAGGAGATGTCACATCTCAAGGGGTTATCCTTGAAATAAATGAAAAAAAATGACTTACCCAATCTGTAAATTAGGCAGCTTGATCATGCTGCCTAAATGCTGCTGCCTGACTACTGGGTATTTGTGATTTTATCCTTTCATGGTATCAAGTAAAAAAATATGTTAATATTATAACACTTCTTTGTTTCTGTCCATAAAGGAGGAGAGAAGATGACTCCATTGCGGGAGAATATCATTAGTGGAACAACAACGAGTGGTTTCTTCCAAGACCCAGTAGGTTCCGGGGAGTCTACCATGATTATTATGACTCTGCCTGCCGTGGCAACTATGTATTTGGATAAAACCGATCAGTGGGAAACTGTGGGGTTAGAGAAAAGAGACGAAGCTCTCCAACACATAAGGAATGGTATGTTCTCAACCAAAACTTTTATCAAGAACTTGACTAAGATAGCTCATTTGCTGCTTAATACAATTAAAATAAACGTTCTTCTTTTTAGGGTATCTTCGAGAGCTGACGTACATTAAAAAGGATGGGTCTTTTGCTGCAGTTCCTGATGTACCAAGCAGCACCTGGTGAGGCAGACAAAACCTTATATATATATATATCAAAATGTTTGATTATCTGAATAGTAATCATTCTCTAAAATAGCTTGTTATGATAGAATTTATGAGGGAAAAAAACTAAGGTTCATGTAATGTGGAGTTGTAGGAGGACCAAAGTGCAGACAAGAGCTTGGGAGCTGCATGATGAAGTGAATGATAATAATTTATTGCCATGAAATGAACGGCTTACAGGCAAGGCAGGAGATGACTAGAACCAGAAATATGGGAAGCACATAATATATGATCGGACAAAGATGAAGAGGAGCTAGTGGTTTAAATAGGGAGGGAGGGAACAGAGAAGAAAGCAGGTGGAAGTAATTAGAGAAACAACAGGAGATCGAAATTAAGGCGATAAGCTGACGGAATGGGAGTGCAATGCAGAAGACAAGAAGGGAGACGGAACCAAACACAAAAACACTGTCGAGTGTCTCAGAGTCTGTAAAAAAAAGAAATATCCAATGGGTGAATAAGAATCTCTTGTGGATAACAGAGAAGAATGGGTTGACTTTTTCAAAAATCATACAACGCCTAGATCAAGGGTCTTCAACCCTGGTCTCTAGGACCCACTGTCGCACTTGTTTTAGATGTGTCTCTGCTCTATCACGCCTGAATCAAATGATTGAATTACCTCCTCAGCAGCTATGAAGAGCAACAGATGCCTCTTAATCCTTCATTTATTTAGGTCAGATGTGTGGAGGCAGGGGGAGATCTAAAACATATAGAAGACAAGGGTTGAAGATCCCTGGCTTTGATCAATTAATATTTTTTTTAACCCATGGTAAACATGGTTCCATCTCTGAATATGCAAGTCAAATCTTGGAACAAATGCAACAGTTCTTTCCTCATCTTTCCTGATTTCCTTAAAAAAAATTCCATGATGTCACTCAAGGAAGCAGTGCGTGTCATGAATTATGTGGTGGCTGGACAGAAGTGGGACATAAGAGGTGGTGGAATAACGGAGGATCTGACAAATGGAAGCGATGTCCAGGAAGCTTATATGAAGGGAAAGTAAAGAGACAGAAGCATGAAAAACAGGTGAAATTAATCAGATAATAATTATAGGAGACAGATGAGAGCAGGGAGGGAGAGGGAAGGTGAAAGATAGAGCAGAAAGGGAGGAAACAGGAAAAATTCTCACTTACCATACTACCAACATGATAAAGAAAGAACTAACAAACTCTGTGAACTAAATCCACAATGTAAAAATAAACCAACACTAAAGGATAATGAACTAAAGGAGGCACAATCTAAGAACTAAAAGAACAAGTCCAGAACCAACACCTGAAGATCATGACACTGTGTTTCAGGTGTCACAATACATCCACAGATGTGCCTCCTTTTAACTTAAATGCTGTAAATTATTAACTGGGCCTGTGTGAAGCAAAAATAATCTTAGCTTATGATTTGGCATACATTAAATTGAAAATATTATGTTAAACCTAACTGTCCTCAACAGGGACATTTTAGTATTTTTTATTGTCAGACAAAGTCTTTTTAAACAGGGGTTTAAAATATCTGGTTCAACTATAAATATTTTTGTATGTTTCCTCCACAAGGCTGACTGCTTATGTTGTCAAGGTCTTCACCATGATAAGCAATATGGTGCCAACAGAAGAAAAACATCTATGTGATGCCGTCAAGTTTCTGATTCTTGCAACCCAGCAATCTTCTGGGATGTTCAGAGAAGTTGGACGTATGTTTACCATGGAAATGACGGTAAAGCATTTGCTTTTAATAATGTTCAAAGCAGGTCTTGCATAAGAACAATAAACTGCATTTTATGCCAATGTGGGTTTGCAGGGCGATGTTGCTGGCACAGATTCAGATGCTTCTACAACAGCCTTTTGTCTGATTGCAATACAGGAGGCGCGTACAACATGCGCTGATACTGTTTTTGTAAGTATCTTCATGTTTTCTTCGTGTTTTTTTTTTATCTTACTTGCTGTCTTAAATGCTGTGTTGCCTGCAGAAATCACTTGCACTTCATTTTATTTGGAATAATCATAAAATAACAATTGAGAATTTCATGGTTAAAAAACAAACAGGTCATGAGGAAACAGATATTTCACAAAATAACAAACATATAGGGATAATTAAAATAATGTTATAAAAATATCATTGTAAATGCAAGACTCCTGTTACATAGCACACATACTCCGATGGGGCTGTTTGTTTGTTTTTTAAGAGTTTGGCTTGGCCTTTTTTTACTCCTTTTTCCAGTAGTACCACCTCAGAGTGGTTTGCTATGGGTTGACTTGCTTTTTTTGCTTCTCCATTAGTAACGGTGACGTGGAACCGTTAATATTTTTAGAACCTGCTGTGATGTGGTTCCAAGCGCAGCCAGTCTGCTCACTTAGTTCCAGTAAAAGGAACTCCTAAAGCTTCAGGATGCAAAAATATTTTACATATTTCTATGCTCCTAAGCTTGTTGAAAAAAATTTGGGCTGATCTTTTCAATTTCAACATAAATGAACACCAGTGCACAAAAAGGACTATAAATATATAGATTAGTGAGTTTGATGTGAAAGAACCTGACTTGCTTCAACCTCACACCTTTTGATTAGAGTGGAGACTGTGAGGCAAGACTCTTTGCCCGATATCCGTGTCTGACCTCAAAAATTAGTCAAACATTCCCATAAACACACTCCAAAACCTTATAGACAGCCTTCCTGGAAGAGTTAAAGCCACAAGGGGTGGGTACACATGGTATAAAACTATGTGGGTTAAAGCTACATAGCCACATTATATTCTTATAAAAAAAGAAGAACAAAAACTGTTTGATGATGATAAAATAAGGTTATTTACACCAAGCGTCCCTACTGATAATGTTTTGATAGTGGTTTTTGAGCATAAATAAGACCCCAGCAACTGGCACGATGAGCAGAAATAAACAGACGTGGCACCATCTACCGGCAGAACTTTCAGAAAGTCACATGGTGACTACAAAATTACTACTAAATAATGCCGGACTGAGTCTGTCCCTATAGAGGGAGAGAGCGAGACGAACAAACGCGCCCTCTCTGGCAGGAGGACAAACTAAATGCTGTTCTATATTGCCCTGTTTCTGACAGAAAGCCAAAACGATGTTTTGATCCCCCATATGAGGGTGAGAATTGAGGTGATGATTGGCCGGAATTAATCCGATAATGATAATGCGCCAATAACCTCGCTGTCAGCCCCATAGACATATATAAAGACTTATATTATGTCTATGGTCAGCCCAGCCTCGGATTCAAACAGGAAGTAAGATGCTGGCTGGAAAAAGTAAAACGCGGAAAAAAACAAAGCTGATATGCGGAAAAAGCAAAGCTGACATGGGGAAGGCGGTGTTTCCCGCACGAATTTGCTTAGGCGAGGCGGTGAGTTGGCGGCCGGTTGGCGGAGTTGGCGCATATCGAGTTAGCAAGCATTTCAGTTTAAAGTTCTTCCAGCAACGAATATGACAGAAACAAGTTAGTTGTAACCACTGCCAAGTTAAACTTTCTTATCACCTTGAGCACCTCATATCACTTAAATGCCAAACACACTGTAGACATCACCAAACAATTCAATGACTCAGA
Source organism: Fundulus diaphanus (assembly GCA_037039145.1). Taxonomy (NCBI): domain Eukaryota; kingdom Metazoa; phylum Chordata; class Actinopteri; order Cyprinodontiformes; family Fundulidae; genus Fundulus; species Fundulus diaphanus. The sequence continues at coordinate 22,775,110 of CM073123.1, read as the reverse complement.
GAAGCTAACCAATGTAATGGTGAAGTGGATAGCTACTGTAGACCTTTTTTGTGCTTCACACTTTGGTATTGATCATAAAATGGTAATGCTGCTCCCTGCTGTTACCTCAGAAATTGCCTGTTTTTGGTAGATTGTTTACCCCATAAAGAGAATTTCCTGTCAGTGGCAATAAGCTTTAATTTATTATTATTGCTATTTTTTGTTTTACAAATATGTGTTACTGATAAGTGCTACAAATGTTACAACACTTTTGTTCATATGGCAGCAGAACATTAAAATAAAAGTGCTCTTTACACTACTTTTGAATTCATTCTTGGAGTTTGCGCATACAATGCGATTAATCATGATTAATCAGGCAAATTATGCGATTAATCGCGATTAAAAATTTTAATCGTTGCCCAGCCCTTAACAGAACACAAGCAAATAATAAAAACCAGAGCTAATACTAATACAGGAGAGAGAGAACTAATTAATCAAATAAACATAAACCATAACAAAACCCAAATCATGACAGAAGGTCCGGTTTAATACAGAAAAATATAGTCAATTCTTCCAATCAAACACACTGATTCAAAGACATCCCAAACTGACTTTGGTGATAAAGCAATGCAGTCAAGGTTTCTAACTTAGAAAACCCAGAAAATTAGATTGAGTTATTAACATTAAGCGCTTAATATTGAACATGTATGTGGCAAAAGTGAAAAAGAAAACTGTGAAGACATAGCAGACACACAAAAATAAAGAATAAAATAAAGAAACAGAGGAACATCCCTGTTGCAGCAGTACTTTCAACATTAAAGAAAAGAGGAGAGTTAGTAGCTCCTTTAGTGATTTCATCTAGGAGAGACCACAGCTAAAAATAAAAGTTCTGAGTAATTAGTAAAGTCTATTAGATAAAAACTGAGGACACAATAGATTTATTCACCGCAATAGCTCCTTCAATACATTTGTCTAGGAGAGTTTTAGGGGGAAAAAAACAGTAGAGCAGAATCAAATGTATCAGTTATCATGTATGATGAATAAAAAGGAGACTGGTTTAAACACAACAGTGTGTATTCTGGAAGTTCTTACTCATTTATTTAAAGTCCATTTACGTTTTGCTAAAATTTGCAACATTCACCTGATGGCATTCTTTTTTACGGCTGGATGGATTTTTTTATGTTTGAAAGCTAAGAAAAGGCTACATGTGAAATTAATTACTTTCTTAAATATAAACAAATTTTCAAATTTATTGGTCATTGTAAATACAGGTATACAGGACTGTCTCAGAAAATTAGAATATCGTGAAAAAGTATACTAGTAGGCTATTCAACTAATCACTTGAATCGTCTAATTAACTCGAAACACCTTCAAGGGTTTCCTGAGCCTTGAAAAACACTCAGCTTGGTTCAGTAAACTAAATCACAAGTATGGGGAAGACTGCTGATCTGACTGCTGTCCAGAAGACCATCATTGACACCCTCCATCAGGAGGGTAAGACACAAAAAGAAATTTCTCAAAGAGCAGGCTGTTCACAGAGTGCAGTTTCAAAGCACATTCACAAAAAGTGTGTTGGAAGGGGGAAATGTGGCAGGAAACGCTGCACAACCAAGATCTGGCACCTGCCCACAGTGCCAAAACCACCAGTAACTGGTGTACTGACCATGGCATTACTGTCCTTGATTGGCCTGCCAATTCCCCTGACCTGAACCCCATCGAGAATTTGTGGGGTATTGTGAAGAAGAAGCTGAAAGGCACCAGACCCAACAATGCAAATGAGCTAAAGGCCGCTATTGAAGCATCCTGGGCATCCATAACACCTCAGCAATGCCACAGGCTGATTGCCTCCATGCCACGCCGCATTGATGCAGTAATCTGTGCAAAAGGATTCCCAACCAAGTACTGAGTGCATTAATGGACATTTTCAAATGTTTGATTTTGTTTTGCTGTTATAATTTTTTTTTTTACTTGGTCTGAGGAATATTATAAAATATTTTGAGATAGGATTTTTGAGTTTTCTTCAGCTCTACGCCATAATCAGCGATATTAAAACAATAAAAGGCTTGCGATATTTTAGTTGATTTGTAATGAATCCAGAATGTATGACATTTCATGTTTTTTAATTGCATTACAGAAAATAAAGAACTTTATCACAATATTCAAATTTTCTGAGACAGTCCTGTATTGACTCAAATCTTCTGTTTTTCCACTTTCTTTCCTTCCAGTCGATTCCCCAAAGTATAGACCGAGCAGCAGATTACCTGGAACAGCGTCTGTCTACTCTCAAAAACCCTTATGCCGTTGCAATGACTTCCTATGCCTTGGCGACTGAAAACAGACTCAACAAGAAGATCCTTTTCAAGTTTGCTGCCCCAGGTGTTGAGAAATAAGATGAGCAACATTTTAAAGACAGATTTAAAATTTCAAAATAAATAGAAATGTATAAATGTACAATCTTGCCATATTGTGATGGTTATTTGTATGAACTGGCAGTGGTGAGATAATGTAAAGATGTAAGTGTCAACATATCATCTGCGTTTATCAATGCAGATATGTTGAAAATAGAAAAATGGATCGGATAGATGATTTCTATCAGCCTGGATAAGAGCTTAACTGTGCTACTATTATATGAGTTCTTTTAGTCTGTTGTGTTTACTATCTAACAGAAGAATTGCTAAAAAAAAGGGTAAATCCCTAAAAGAATACACAATAGATGTCCAATTTGGCTGGTCACTGTACAGTGGAGTGCTCAGACATTTTGTGCTTGTAATGCAATCATAACGAGATTGTGTAAGGTGACGCAGAATTGATCTTATCATAACCACATTCCCTAACCAACAACATATTTCTGTTTCTTCCACAGATCGATCTCACTGGCCAGTACCAAAAGGAAACTTATACACGCTGGAGGCTACAGGTTATGCTCTACTTGCGCTTGTCAAAGCAGAGGTGACACTTTCTACTTTCACACAAGATAGCTGTGATTCAATTTGGTATAATTAAAGACACAGAACATACATTCCAAGATCCAGAGATTGCCAAATATCCGAATCGACCTTTATTTGGTCTCTCTGTTGGGTTGTTTTATGAACACAGATGTTCTGTGCCCCAAAACTGTCAGGTTAATGAGTCTACAGCTTTCTTAGATGGTGGCATATTGTTGGACTCTTACTTTACCTAAAGCAAATTTGACAAGGTTTTTCTTACATTGTTTTGTTAAAGGCAATTGAAGAAGCCCATCCTGTTGCGAGATGGCTCAGCAAACAGCCACATTTAAATGGCGGTTTTGGATCAACACAGGTAACATAAATAATGGATTCAATTATTTATTTTTGGGGGGGGGGGGTCCCATTTTAATTCACTTTCTGAAGAAGGGTTTTCTGAAATTTGCTCATATCTCCCTCTCCAGGCCACCATTATCATGTACCAGGCCATAGCTCAGTACTGGATCAGTGTGCAAGACATAGATTATGATATGAATGTGGAAATCTTGATACCGGACAGGTCCCGACCAGAGAGGTATCACTTGACTAAAGAAAACCAACACGTTACAAGGACCTCAAAGGTAATATTGCAAGTGCAAGACAAAATGACCCATTTGCAATGCAAATTTCTACTGATGTAAAATTCTCTCTATTAAGGTGTTTTAGCAGAGATCTGATTAAGCTAAAATTATGAAACTGCAGAAATTATCACTGTACAAGTACAACTGTGGGATCTGACCAATAATCTAAAATGTAATGCAAAATCAGAATGACCTGGGTAAATCAGACACATGTTAGATTTAGCCATAGGCTCTCCTTTTCTTCCACTGACACCTAAACTGACAAAAAAGACTCAGAAAAGTAGAAAGCATAGATCACTGCATTTTTATTTTTATTTTTTCAGTCAATCGTCAAATAATTTGTCAGCAGTACAAGACAAACCTCATCAAAATGAAAATGACTAAAAAGGTAAAGCACAATGCTTATATTTGTACCTGCCCTACACATCAAATAAAACTAACATTGTTCTTACAATATAGGAAAGAAGAACATAGAACATAACAAGAACAAAAACATTTAATTACTTAAATATAAACAAATAATAATTAAAAAAATTAAGAAAAAAGAAATACACATCCTTTTAATCTCTTTTTTAACTTAGCTTTTTCGTAAATTTACAACCTGTCTCAAATCCTATTTGGATTTGTATAATTTAAAGAATTTCTGCACGCCAGCAAGGAGGATATTTAATTCACCTTATTTGTTATTGGCCATAGTTTCATGGCACATTTCAGTTCAGCTTCTGGAAACAACTGGACAAACTAGGTGTGCCATCAATGGGTTGTGCTGCAATCAAATGGTCACTCTTAGTGAACCTCTCCTCCACTTGACTCATCACAGTGTCGCAGGCCTCTTTCATGACTGTAGCCATGCTGGTTTTCCTCCTCTTATTTACTTCTGGATTAATTTCTTGCATAATCCCATCAGCTCGTTCCCAAAGACGTCCTACATTTGTGTTGGAGGGATTCATTGCGCGGTTGATGCCAGCAGCATCAATGTCCCATTTTTGCAGTACACTGTACAGTACGCCCACTCCTGGCACAAGCTCAGAAAAGAACCGCAAGAAGTGAAGAAACTTTGGTTCCTGCAAGTTCATAGACAGACCATAGGCCTTGCTAATCTTAACCCTATCCCATCCCTCTCTTGTGCGAATGTGGTCCAAACACTTGTTAATCTCCTTGCAGCATTCTCACACAGCATTAACAGTTCTGCTTTTGAAATTGCACCACATGTCTGGAGGTCTGGGGATCCGCCTGATGTCTCGGCAAGAGCAGCTGTTCTCTTAAGAAAAAGGTGGCGAAAACTGACAGATCAGCAAAAGACACTTAATTCTGATTACTCAAATATGTCAAAAGCCTCAGTAGGATCTTTAACATATACCTCATTCCAGTTGCAATGTGTTAGGTCCTTCTATAAAGCCTCAATACTTTCCTGGGTCCTTTTTCTTACAAAAGTGTAAATTGGCTCGTTTACAGCAACAGAAAGTTTTAGCTTTAAATTATGCAAAATCCTGCGATAGACTGGCGACCTGTCAAGGGTGTACCCCGCCTCTCGCCCATTGACAGCTGGAGATAGGGACCAGCACCCCTCGCGACCCCACAAGGGATAAGCGTGTTGGAAAATGGATGGATGGATGGATGGATGGATGGATGGATGGATGGATGGATGGATGGATGGATGGATGGATGGATGGATGGATGGATGGATGGATGGATGGATGGATGGATGGATGGATGGATGTTATGCAAAATCATAAGTATGGGAAGATGATCACTTGTATCCCTTTAAAATAAACCACTAATTGCTGGACCATGCACATTAGTAAAAATATTATGAATGTGTGGCACTTTCTTTAGTAATTCAAGACGGTTTGTTTATGCGAGATCTTAAATCAACACTGAACATTGTATTACAAGAATAATTTGTTAATTTGTGATTATTCCATTTCAACTGGCCAATATTAAAGTCACCACAAACTAAACAAAAGTTTACTCTCAAAGAATCTTCCAAGTGTATCAACTATAATCTTCAAAAACTGATCCATACATAAACCCGACATTTGATATAAACAACTCAGGAAAATAATCCTAATTTTTGCAGTCTGTGTGTCAATTGTCAAACTTTCCATTACTCCATCAACAATTGTATATCAATTACCTTACTTTTGTAATCTTTCTGTACAAAAAGCAACTCCACCACCAGTTTTATTCCTATGATTTATACACAAAAGAATTATACCCCTCCAACACAAACTCTACACTCTTTTCTTTTGTTATACAAGTTTCACTTATTGCAATCACTTGAAATTTATATTTAAAGGTTGCCAAATATTCTTTGATTCTTACAAATCATATTATCTGAGTAATATTCCCAACTACTCAGTTGTGTAAATTTGTGCATACATAATTGTCTGTCTCCACCCTGCAATGATTCAGTGGGAATAGTACACTACCTTTCATTGAATGTACAATTTAAAAATGTATTTAGAATTTTTTTAACACATTCATATTTTTATTGTAACAGGTTGAAGGGATAAATAAAAACATCAAAGTGATGGCTACTGGAACTGGAGAAGCTATCCTAAGGGTGAATATGCTACTGTTTGAGTAATTTCCACTTAAAGTTTTCATGAATTTGTACACCTAATCAAACCTATGACTTTGTCACTAGCAGTGAGACCTGCTAACTTTCCGTTATATTCAAACCAAAATACTTGGTTTTCAACAAGTAATATTAACTAAAGTGTGGCCAATGCTTCTAGTACAGAAATATGTATATTTAATACAGTCTGTATTTCATTTACTACATAGTATCGTGACTTAAATCACACCATACATTGAGTTTTTGAGTGCATTGTTTCAGCTGCTGCCTTATTAAGGGGTCATTATTTCGTGCACAGACTGGGCAAAGTTTAAATGCCAGAAACAAAGATGCGTACTTACCCTGATATACTGCAGAGGGACAAAGCACAGCATATATTAAATTTAGCGTGAAATAAATCAAAAAGAGCAGTTTTCAAAAGTGAAGTCAATGGTTTATTTGATTCAAAATGGGTTAAATGTATGTAATCCGTAGAGTAAACTGAACATTAAATAGATTTCTCTCAGAGCTGCTGAAATATTCAATATGATCCTTTTTTTTTCTTTATGAAAGATGGTGTCACTGTATTACACTCTTCCTAAGGAACCTGAGAGCCAATGTGAAACTTTTGACATGAGTGTACAACTTATCCCAGGTAATTTCTTTCTATCATCTGTTAAATTTCTTTCAATCAGAGGTCAGTGTGTTTCTGTTTGAGATTTTTTAGCCTACTTTATGTTGTTAGAGAAGTTGTCTTTGGGTTATTTCTTGATTCTTCGGTGCCAGACAGTCATCAGGATTAGGTGTCACTAAATAAACTGAACCAACAAAGGTTCAGTTACTTCATGATTTAAAAAACGGGGCAAATATATATTTTCCATGGGGTGAGAATAGTTTAGACAGCTTTTTTTCTTTTCTTTTTCTTTTAATAAATGAAATAATCATCTGAAAACTCCATTTAATATTGACTCAAGTTATCTTTCATTTTAAAAGTTGTCTAATCTAAAACATCTAACTGTGACAAATAGGCAAAAACCTAAGAAACCCAAAGAAACCATATTGTAGGTATCTATTCAAGAAAATCTGCAAAATTTCAAATATTAGTATATGGAGATATTTAAACTCATTCAAGTTTTATGGCATAGTATCAGGGTATTCTGAAAAAAATACTTTTCAAATAAATCACTAAAGAGTAAGAATAGAATTTAATACATGCCAGTAATGGGTGTACGGAAACTTCTGATCAGAAACACCGTTCTTTTTTTCACTTGCAGAAAAAATCACAGAAGATGAAAAAATATACATGTTGAGGATACAAGTCTTGTGAGTATTTAAGGAGCTTCTAGATGTCAATTTCACCTCACTAAATCTAGTTAATTATTATCGATATATACCCTTTTCCCTCTGAAACTATTTTTATTTTCCAATATTTTATATTCACTGTTCTATATTCGACTCTTGCCAGACCTTTTGTACCATTCGTTTTTTCCCATATGTTACATTTTCTGTCTGTTTTAAAAAACAAAGGCCTTTGTCATCCACTGCTAATGTTTGTCTGCAGGTTTAAGCACAGAGACCAAGATGCATCATTATCAATCTTGGATATTGATTTGCCAGCCGGCTTCACCTTTAACAAACCTGACCTGGATGCAGTAAGACAGCAGATGCTGAAAGACATATACCACCAGAAACGTTCAAACCCATTTTACTCAGATTCCCTTAACCTTAAATATTTTTATTGACAGTTGTCTACAGGGCGTTCCCGCCTCATATCCAAATATCATTCTACCACATTTCTGTCAGAAAAGGGATCTCTCATCCTTTATCTGGACAAGGTAAGACTTTTGTTTCTAGATTGTGCAACATCTGGCTTCATGACAGACAATATTCTGGTCCAAAATAAAACAGATTTTTATTGTTCAATTTTTCCAACTCTCTCACTGCTTATTCCTTTTTTGTCAGATTTGTTGGGAAATGGACCTATATATATATATATATATATATATATATATATATATATATATATATATATACACTCACCGGCCACTTTATTAGGTACCCCATTCTAGTAACGGGTTGGACCCCCTTTTGCCTTCAGAACTGCCTCAATTCTTCGTGGCATAGATTCAACAAGGTGCTGGAAGCATTCCTCAGGGAGTTTGGTCCATATTGACATGATGGCATCACACAGTTGCCGCAGATTTGTCGGCTGCACATCCATGATGCGAATCTCCCGTTCCACCACATCCCAAAGATGCTCTATTGGATTGAGATCTGGTGACTGTGGAGGCCATTTGAGTACAGCGAACTCATTGTCATGTTCAAGAAACCAGTCTGAGATGATTCCAGCTTTATGACATGGCGCATTATCCTGCTGAAAGTAGCCATCATGGGTTGGGTACATTGTGGTCATAAAGGGATGGACATGGTCAGCAACAATACTCAGGTAGGCTGTGGCGTTGCAACGATGCTCAATTGGTACCAAGGGGCCCAAAGAGTGCCAAGAAAATATTCCCCACACCATGACACCACCACCAGCCTGAACCGTTGATACAAGGCAGGATGGATCCATGCTTTCATGTTGTAGGCGCCAAATTCTGACCCTACCATCCGACTGTCGCAGCAGAAATCGAGACTCATCAGACCAGGCAACGTTTTTCCAATCTTCTATTGTCCAATTTCGATGAGCTTGTGCAAATTGTAGCCTCAGTTTCCTGTTCTTAGCTGAAAGGAGTGGCACCCGATGTGGTCTTCTGCTGCTGTAGCCCATCTGCCTCAAAGTTCGACGTACTGTGCGCTCAGAGATGCTCTTCTGCCCACCTTGGTTGTAACGGGTGGTTATTTGAGTCACTGTTGCCCTTCTATCAGCTCGAACCAGTCTGGCCATTCTCTTCTGACCTCTGGCATCAACAAGGCATTTCCGCCCACAGAACTGCCGCTCACTGGATGTTTTTTCTTTTTCGGACCATTCTCTGTAAACCCTAGAGATGGTTGTGCGTGAAAATCCCAGTAGATTAGCAGTTTCTGAAATACTCAGACCAGCCCTTCTGACACCAACAATCATGCCACGTTCAAAGTCACTCAAATCACCTTTCTTCCCCATACTGATGCTCGGTTTGAACTGAGATTCTCTTGACCATGTCTACATGCCTAAATGCACTGAGTTGCCGCCATGTGATTGGCTGCTTAGAAATTAAGTGTTAACGAGCAGTTGGACAGGTGTACCTAATAAAGTGGCCGGTGAGTGTATATATATATATATATATGCAAAACCAAATCATTGCTTCTTGACCCTTTCTGAGTTATGGACAAAGGGTGTCCTGTACAGTTGCTTACAAAATACAAAAAAATACAAAAGTTATTTTCGGACAAGATAAATGGTGGAAAGGCTGAGACTGCTGGTGCCACATGGTCTTCAGTGATTTTTTTTGCTGTATCATAAGCAGTTTTATTGCATTTTTCTAATGGACCATGTCAAAAACAAGAGTCTCTTGGTGTGGGGACAGCACAGATGTCCTCCTCCCCTGATGTGGGAGTAACCAGTAGTTACCCCAAAATACATGCAATACCAGGTCGACAAGTATCTTTAAAAATGTATGCAATAAAACACCTTTTTACAGAAAGGTATTGAGTCATACTGTAAACATGTATGTAATGAAAAAAGAAATTGGTGGACTCAGTGAATCTATTTGGTTGAGCTGAATTCGAAGTCCCTTTTCCCTCATTGTCAAACCAGAACATAACTTTATTTTGTGGATCTTGTTTTGCCAGATTTCTCACACATGGCGAGAGGAGATCTCTTTCAGGATCCACCAGGAGATGAAAATAGAAATCTTACAACCAGCTGCTGTGAAGGTCTATGAATATTACAACCGTGAGTTTCTAGTTCTGAAATCAGAAATTACACAGTAAGTATAAGGTGCACAAAACTATAACCATTTTTTGTACCTTTATTTTAGGGACTTAACTGTATATTTAAGGTTGAAGGCCCATTCATACCCTACGTTTGGCCTGCACGTCCGTATTTCTGTCCGTACGTTCTATCCGTTGACTCCTTCATACCTCCGTCCGTTGAGGTGCGCAATAACCAATATTTCCTCTAGGTGGCAGTGCTGGGTGCCAATAATTCGTCAAACATGGCGACGGTCCAAGACGTGATTTTGTTGTATTTGCTCCGTAAGTAAACTTTTTGTTTGTCCCTGTGCCCCGGACACGACACATCATATATGTGTGGGTAGTTGCGGACAAGCTCCGCAAGTCGTTCCTCGAATCCCGCCATTGTTTAAAGCCCAGAATTATAACCTTCTTCATGATTTTGTTGACATTTTGTACTACAAAGTCAATAGCGCCCCCACCTTTTCCGGTAGTATTGCTCCGTATTGATCCGTTTCGTCCGTAATCGTAAGCTCCCAATTTTCGTGTCAAAATACGGACGAAATCGACGGTTAGAACGTATGAAACACTCCACACGTATCCGTATCCGTCTTTTACGTGAGGTATGAATGGGCCTTTACTGACATGATCCTCTTGAACAGTTTAACATATATCAAATATATTTTGTTGTTGCAGACAACCCTTGTGTGAAATTTTACAGCCCTGAGACAGTCGCATCTGTGTCTAAACTGTGTATCAACGATCATTGTGCATGTGCTGAAGGTAAAGAAACAAACCAAAAAACTTTCCACTGAGTGCTCCTGTTGTATTCCATACTCTTATTGTGCCCGGCACAGCACACAGCCAACAATAGAGGTACTTGACTCCAGAACCATTAAAGGTGTGCGCTTTGTTTGAATAAGTGCAATTATTCTGTGCAGAGCCTCTCCCCAACAAAGCTGCTTCCAGAAGCATAACTCTGTAAAATAACAGTGTTATGGGGCCTTTTATGAACATTTTGAAGCATACAGAAAAACAATTGTGAGTGAAATTATTTTATTTTAAATTGTAAGCTCAGAGATGCAATTTCTGCTTCATATCTAGGCAGTTATGTATGGGAGGGGTTCCCAAACTTTTCAGCCTACGACCCACAATATAACAGCGCTAGAGACTGGTGACCCCCTTTTAGCAGGTGGGATCATGAGTTATAAAGTGAGAATGAGAATAAAGTTGAGAAATTACGAGAATAAAGTAGTATTTTTATTTTAGCCACAGCCTTCTCGCTTTGGTAAACTGAGGAATGTTGAGCATCTTCAAAAGTTATACTTTGGTATTGGTTTCACAAACAAGGAAACACTAAATCTTTTGTATGGGATGCCAGTAGTGCCTAAATTTGTTATTGTGTTGGATTTTGGGTTTAGGCTAAATAATTTTAATTTCCAACATAATCCTCTTGAATAGTAAAGAGGAAATGAGCTTCAAAATATGTTTTTCACACACAAATGGCCTTTCTGAAAAAATAATTTTGTATTCAGAGGTTTCACAGTAATGTCACAATATTGTGCCAATAGCATCAATAGCTCTGTTTACATGCACAAAATTTCACCATCAGATTGAAATGCATTTGGATTAAAAAACAGAAATAATCGGATTGTACCACTTATGTGGACACATGATCAATTAATCACATCATAATGTGCGTTTATGCACCTACTCTATTCAGAATAGAACCACTCTGACATGCGCAGTTATCAAATTTCCCTAAAAAATACAGAAGAAGAAGAACTTCTGTTATTGCTGAATAACAAAAAAATAGCAAACAAAGCAGCAGTGTACGAGTTTGTATGTCTTCCAAGCGCCCAGGCTAAACTTGCACTAGATTCTAATTACAGTTGAAACATTACTGAATAAATAATTTTGAGCCCTTTTAATGTTTTGAATAGAAAGGTTGTATTGGGAGCCCCATCAGTTTTGCTTCCCGACATATTTATGCCACTCAACAACATGGAATAATGTCACGTTTACATCAGCCGCACATGCTCACTCGGGTCAGTTTGCAACATTTTGAATAACTTGATCCTGACAAGCGTTTACATGCATGTCGACTGGATTTTCAATCAGCATAAACCACCCTACTCATTTGGAATGCAATTTAATTCTGATAGACCAATCACAATATTTTTATTGGTTTGTTTACATGACGCGTTTTTATTTCAATCAACCATTCCGATTACTTTTGTCCATGTGAACGTTGCTACTGTTTACTCTTTGCTAGTAACTTGAAAATTTCTATTTCATTTGGGACTATTATTCATATTATGTAGAAATAGGAATAAAGCTACTTTTAAAATTGAAAAAGCAATGTTTAGGAAGCCACATACAGATAATTTTCTTATTGAATTCATCAACTATGTATTTATATTTGTGATTCCAGGGGAGTGCAGTAGTCAGAAAAAAGGAAAAGTGAATAACGACGAGCGTGTTTTGAAGATTTGTGATTCCACTGTAGATTTCGGTAAGAGATTCTGTGTAGTTGTGAATATATTTTTAAATCTATAGTAAAAAGTACACCTCCTTAAACCTTTTGTCCATATCTATGACATTTAAGATGTACTTTAGTGTTTTAAAGACTTGTTAATTTTGTGTTTCTGTACAACAAGTAAGGATAATCCATCAAGAGTAGTTGGGGCCTGGGATTTTCTGCTGTTTGAATAATTTCAGGACCTGATTAAACTGACCTCATATATAGCCTTTTAGTTCTAGGGTAGCACAGGGCTTCTTTCATGATCAAATGTTAAATACCAAAACAAACAGGCCAACAATTTTTGTCTCCTCAGTCTATAAGGTAAGAGTGGAAAATTTAATGGACAGCACGTCAGCTGATGTTTACACACTACAAATTTTGGAAGTGATCAAAGAAGGTTGGTAATAAATGTTTCTTGTTCGTTCTCTTCACTTATTTGTTTTAATCTTACATACACTGCCTGGCCAAAAAAAAAGTCGCCACCAAAAAAAAAAAAGGGTCACACACTAATATTTCGTTGGACTGCCTTTAGCTTTGATTATGACACGCATTCGCTGTGACATTGTTTCGATAAGCTTCTGCAGTGTCCAAACATTTATTTCCACCCAGTGTTGCATTCATTTTTCACCAAGATCTTGCATTGATGATGGTAGAGTCTGCCCACTGCACAAAGGCTTCTCCTGCACATCCCAAAGATTCTCAATGGAGTTAAGGTCTGGACTCTGTGGTGGCTAATCCATGTGTGTCTCATGCTCCCTGAACAACTCTTTCACAATTTGAGCCCGATGAATAATCAGGCCATTCAGTATATTCAGGTAGTCAGCTGACCTCATTCTTTGAGCACATACTGTAGCTGAACCTAGATCTGACCAACTGCAGACACCCCAGATCATACCACTGTCCCCACAGGCTTGTACAGTAAGCACTAAGCATGATTGGTGCGTCACTTCCGGCCACATTTTGCTCAATGACAATGGGTTCCCACTATCCTTCCAGCTTTTGACAATTTGTTGGACAGTTCTTAACCCAATTTTGGTATTGTCTGCAATCTCCTTGGATGTTTGCTCAGCTTGATGCATGCCAATGATTTGACTCTTCTGAAACAGACTGACAACTTTTCCACGACCACGGGATATGTTGATCAACATACTTGTTTAAGAAATGAAAAGCGAGTCATTGCACCAGTTGGGGTTAAATAACTTTCTGCCAACTGAAACATAATCGCCCATGCAGTTATTATCCAATGGGAGGCTTGTACCTATTTTCTCAATTAAATCCAGGTGGCAACTTTTTTTGTATGTCATATGCTTGTATCTGCTGACTAAACATAGACATCATCAACATTATTTGTTTTCTAGCAAGTGTTGCAGTTCTGTCATGCAACCGCCTCACTCCTTATGGACTTTCACTTTGCTTGTCTCATATGTCATATGAGAGAGAGAGAGAGAGAGAGAGAGAGAGAGAGAGAGAGAGAGAGAGAGAGAGAGAGAGAGAGAGAGAGAGAGAGAGAGAGAGAGAGAGAGAGAGAGAGAGAGAGAGATTTTGATTTTTAAATCAACTTTATTTTCCGTTCATTTCCAAACAATCATTTGATCATGACATATTTATACAACCTTACTCCTCAGAGTAAATAAATAAATGAATAAATAAATACTTAATTCACATGAGCACATCTCCAAACTGCAGTGTGTGGTTTTCCACCCGACATAACACCTGATTAAAACACCAAACCTGCTGGAATGAGTCCAGATCTCCTGCTGCTTTGTAATAATTAAAATCAATAAGGAGTCTGGACTTCATCATATTTGTACACACAGTGACAGGTTCAACAGTAAAACCATCCTCCACCTTCCTCCTCCGGCTAAAATACACCGCCATCTTGGCCTGCCCTAAAACAAAGTTTAAAAGCTGGCACTTGTTCTTGTGCTGGCGTGTGTATTTAAAACCTAGAATAAATAACTGCTTGGTAAAAACCTCTCCACATTTGGTGAAAACAGATTGTAAAAACAGAAACAAGGGTAAAAGACGAAGACACTCATAAAAACAGTGAAACACGGTTTCTCTTTTGTCGCAGTAGGGACACTTGCCTTCTACTGCTGGGTTTATAGTGGACACAAAAGAGTTCACTGCAATAACCCCATGGAGGACTCTCCAATGGATGTCTGCATGTCTTTTAGAGAGTGGAGGTTTGTAGAAGGACCTCCACTCAGGTCTGACTGCAGGAGCCAGCTGCAGATATCTCCTCCATGGCGTGTCAGGTCTCTTGTCTAGTTTTTTCTGGTTAATTGCTTTCACCAATATTCGGTAAAATGTTTTTCCTGTGGTACCATCCAGTGGTGCGAGGTGTGTATATTCCATTAAAATCCCAGAGCAGTCTTTAAAATCCGGTGCCAGGGAAATGGCAGGAAAAGGATGGTCATCAGTCACTGTTTGATTGGAAGCGGAGTTTAGAAGCAGGCGTTCGTGTCCTGTGAGTCTCTGTTTCCAGTGTTCTGTGAGTTTCTGTGTGACCCTCACTGACGTCAGTCCCAGCCGGGCAGCGAGTCCAGAGGGATCGTCCATCCGGGGTCCAGTCAGCGCCACCACCTGCCCCAGAGTAACAATCCCCGCAGTCTGCAGTCTTGTAGACAGACTCTGACCTGCCCAACTGGGAAGGTCCAGACGGGTCCCCCAAAGGACCGGCTCCTGGAGGATCCAGTACAGGGAGTCCACCTGCCCCCTCCTCTCTTTCCTCAGCAGGTTCCACACTCTAAAAACACTTTTATAAAAAGCAGGCAGAGTAGATGTGCTCATGTTCGGTACGTTCATTAAAAACAAATTAAAATCCTGACCCAGGCCTTTAAAACCCTGCAGAATGCAGCGGGACAAGGGTCTCCACAGAGTATCCTTTGGTCCGGTCAGTAGTCTCTGGATAAACTGGAGGCGGAAAGCTGCGCCCCTGCTGGCCAGATGGACCAGGCCCTGCCCCCCCTCCTCTTTAGGTAAAAACAGGACACCCTGTGGGACCCAGTGCAACTTGTCCCAAATGAAATCAACTAAAACTGACTGAACTTTTGACAGGAGAGTAACTGGAGGATCAACACAAGCCAGCCGGTGCCACAAGGAAGATGAGACCAGGTTATTGGCTATTAAGGTTCGGCCTCTGTAGGACATTTTTGGGAGTAGCCACCTCCACTTCCCCAGCCGACCTTTGACCTGCTCCAGGACAAGGTCCCAGTTTTTATTTGTGTAGTTCTCATCCCCCAAAAAGACTCCAAGATATTTGAAACCTCCTTTTTTCCACTGTAGGCCACCGGGCAGCCTGAGCCAGCCCCCCAGCTCTCCTCCCGCCATCAGAGCCTCGCTTTTACCCCAGTTCACTCTGGCAGATGAGATAAAACCAAAATCCTTCACAGTGTCAGCTAAAATGTCAATATCTCGTTGTGAATTAACTAAAACAACGAGATCATCAGCGTACACAGACAGTTTAAAAGACATATAAATAAAATTGAATTGAATTGAATTGAATCTTTCAACAATATTAAAACCAATTTTATTGTGTGTTGTATTTATGTCAGATTTCACCTATGAGCAATATCCTAACTGCTTGTATCTCGTATCTTGTTAAACGGTCTCCCAAATTCAACAAGAACAACGTGGACTTGTGTTTGCAGCCATGCCCTTAAAACCATTGTTTAAGATCCTCAGAATGTGATCTTATGAGTATTAACAAACGTTGTCAATCTTTTGTTTTCAGTGAGAGAAAAACTGTTCTGTTGTTCACAATTTACTATATATATATATATATATATATATATATATATATATATATATATATATATATATATATATATATATATATATATATATATATACTGTATATATATTAGGGCTGTCAAAATAACGCGTTAATTTCGATTAATTAATAAAAAAAACAATAATGGATTAAAAAAAATAACGCAAATTAATCGTATAGGGTAGTTCACTGCTATTGTTTTCATCCGGGTTTTTCGCGCCTGCGCGTCGGACTGGAAGGCAGAAGGCGAGCACAGCGGCAGAAGCAAACGGAGCAAACAACGAGTTTTCGACATATTTTTCTCGACTACCTCCCGATCAGGAATCGGACGGTCGGTTGAAAATCAAACATGTTTGAAATTCAGTCGGCCGTCGTGAGGTTTTCGTGAGCGCATCCTGCTGTTCAAGCAGAGCTACGAGGGGGCGCCCTCCTCTCCGTCCCCGCCAGGGGAGGGAGGGGAGCGGGCGTCCCGGAAGCGACCTCCGCCCGGCCCGGGACCCGCGGGGCCCGGACGTCGGCTCGCGGGGGGGTTGGGGAGGGCGAGCGTTCCGCGCGCTGGCCGTCTGTTTCCGTACGCCTCCGCTCGGGGGGGGGGGGGGATATATATATATAAATATATTCAATTCAATTCAATTTTATTTATATAGCGCCAAATCATGAAACATGTCATCTCGAGGCACTTTACAAAGTCAAGTTCAATCATATTATACAGATTGGGTCAGAACATACAGATTGGTCAAAAATTTTCCTATATAAGAAAACCAGTTGATTGCATCAAAGTCCCGACAAGCAGCATTCACTCCTGGGGAAGCGTAGAGCTACAGGGAGAGTCGTCTGCATTGTCCATGGCTTTGCTGCAATCCCTCATACTGAGCAAGCATGAAGCGACAGTGGGAAGAAAAACTCCCCATTAACGGGAAGGAAAACCTCCGGCAGAACCGGGCTCAGTATGAACGGTCATCTGCCTCGACCGACTGGGGGTTACAGAAGACAGAGCAGAGACACAACAAGCGAGACAAACAAGCACAGAAGCACACATTGATCCAATAATCTGTTCTACATTAGATGGTAATAGTCGGTGATCTGTCTTCACTGGATGATGTCACAGTTAACAGAACGTCAGACCAGGTGTACCTACTATGAAGAAAAAAAAGAGAGAGAACAAAAAGTTAAAGCAGAAATGACAACACGTAATGCATAATTGAAGAACAGTAGAACTCTATAGAGTGAGAAAATTAGATCCTGATGTCCTCCAGTAGCCTAAGCCTATAGCAGTAAAACTATAAAGGTAGCTCAGAGTAACATGAGCCACTCTAGTTATAAGCTTTGTCAAAAAGGAAGGTTTTAAGATTAGTCTTAAAAGTAGACAGGGTGTCTGCTTCACGGACCAAAACTGGGAGTTGGTTCCACAGGAGAGGAGCCTGATAGCTAAAGGATCTGCCTCCCATTCTACTTTTAGAGACTCTAGGAACCACCAGCAGACCTGCAGTCTGAGAGCGAAGTGCTCTGTTAGGAACATACGGGGTAATCAGAGCTCTGATATATGATGGAGCTTGATTATTAAGGGCTTTATATGTTAGAAGAACGTGTATATATATAGATATATATATATATATATATATATATATATATATATATATATATATATATATATATATATATATATATATATATATATATATATATATATATATATATATATAAATAATAGGGCTGTCAGTTTTAAGGCGTTGTTAACGTGTTAACTTTGTTAGACCATAACACGTTATTCGCGCGTCAAAACACACACGCGGTTCCAGTGATGGGCAGTAGCGCCGCTACATGTAGCGAAGCTATTAGTTAAACTACATTTTCCAGTAGCTTGACCGTAGCGTCGCTGCTTTATGAATCAAGTAACTTTCCTGTAGTGACGTTATTTTTTTGATCAAGTAGCGACGTAGCGTCCGCAAACGCTACAAAATCCAGGACATAACTAAGAAATGAAACCAGGTTTGCTATTTTGAAACAACATTCAGAGTGAACAATCAATCAGAGTTGTTGGTTGGACATGTTCATGCGCGAGCTTCTACTTTGCCTCTCCTGTCTGTATCTATCGAAACATGCGCATGCATACGGCAGTGGAACTTATGGCATGCCGATTAGGCAAATACTCGCCCTTACAATAACGTGCAGTTCCAACCCGTATTTTACGCGAGCGCGCGTTTTTAGTCACCGCGCGTTTCCAGCCAGAACGCGCGGTGACGTAAAAAACGCGCGCTCGCGTAAAATACGTGCGGTGGCGTTAATAACGTTTGGTGGCGTTTTTTTGCATATTATATTGTCAGGAGGTTGTCTTTTATGTTCTCAGCCACTAGATTTAAAGGTGTTTTACCCAATAAGAACACTGCACCACCAGACACAACCAGGAGGTCCCTGATCGTTGGGGAAAGGCAGAAAGAAGATGCACCTTCCTTTCTGATCCTGTCTAAATCCTGCTTAGTTCAATAATAAAGTCTGATATTACACAAAACTCACTCTGCTTGTTCTCCCTCCTTATGCCCCTGTTGCAGAAGATAAATGAAATCTTTAACAGAAATGTTATTATTAATTCTGAAAATATTATCATGTGAATATAAATACAAAGCATACAGAAAATGCAGCTTTATTAAGTGACCTGGTTTATTTTATTTAGCTTTTAATTTCTTTTCAACATTTAGTTCTACTACTTGGCTTATGCTTTGGTAGTTTCATGTTTAAAATGACAAAAGAAATATGAAAAAGCTTATGGTGCATCTTCTTTCTGCCTTTCCCCAACGATCAGGGACCTCCTGGTTGTGTCTGGTGCTGCAGTGTTCTTATTGGGTAAAACACCTTTAAATCATGTGGCTGAGCACATAAAAGACAACCTCCTGATAATATAATATGCAAAACACGCCACCAAACGTTATTAACGCCACCGCACGTACTAGGCCAATAACCTTTTTGTTTTATTTCTAGCAGTAATTACTTCAGTTTGTATTTTATTATGCTGCTCATAAAGCAATGTCTACACTGTGTTAGGTCATTGGCTGATCTTTAATAAATGTTTTAACCAGTGTATCAGACTCATTTTGAATTGATCTGACATTAGGTTGGTACAACGTTAAGTAGCTTCTGATGTAGTTAAGCTACTTTTAACACATTTGTGTAACTTAGCTTGCTATATTTCTATAGGTGGTAGCTTTTGTGTAGTGAAGCTTAATTTATTGTTGAGTAACTGATAGCTTAGCTCACTACACTGGACAAGTAGCTTGCCCAACACTGCGCGGTTCTTCATGTTTTTTCTCCACAGCGCTCTCCGGACTGTGTTTTTTTTACCCTCTGCGCTTTCCGTAGTTCCAAGAATGCTAGAGACTGTAGCACAACAGACACGCGCCCACTTATTTTATGCGACTTTGAGCTTCTTTTTATCCAAAGTCGCTCGTAAATTCCATGTGTTCCGTTTTTTGGGCTTGTTTCTGAAAGTGAAGTCGCTCATTTGGGCTCTGAAATAAGACGAGTTATTAAGAGACCTGTTTGCACTACAGACACTCTGAGTATAACCAGCTGAAATATCCCTCCGCCTCATAACGTGCTGGAGCGCATCCTCCTCTAGGTTGACATAGAAGCCGAGGGATTAAAGGCAGAGCCCGTATTTTCTGCAGTTTACGGTAGCAATAACTGATGATAACTGCTGAAAGTAGATTACATGGTGCAGATCACCATTTCGAGCAGAGATTGGTTCTGAAGATGAGTTTTTACACGCTGATAACATTGCAGAATCCCAACCCTAAACCATACTTAAATGCTTATTAATTTGTCTTAGTATTTGACAAACTAAGGCTGAAACGCATTGCCAAATGAAGTACTCTGGAGTTACAGTGTCAGCACATGCAAGCTGTGCTAAACAGTTCTCTTTCAAGGGTATTAAGCTCCTGCCCCCGTTGCAAGCAAAGTGTAAGACTCTGGAATGACCTGGTTATTTAAAACCTTTTTCCAGGCTTTGAAAAAAAAAAAAGAAATTATATATTTAGTTTTATATATATATATATATATATATATATATATATATATATATATATATATATATATATATATATATATATATATATATATATATATAATGATTGTGTGTATATATATATATGATTGTATATCTGGAGTGTGTAACAAAAGTAATTTTGTTACAAAAGTAATTTCCCTCTGGGATTATTAAAGTATTTCTGATTCTGATATATATGTTAATAACATGTTGAGTTCTGCACTGTACGAGGATCTAATGTGCAGTATTTCTCCATTTGCTTCACTCAGCTACTGGTATGTGTTTGGGGGTGACACC
The DNA here is from genome assembly GCA_037039145.1 of Fundulus diaphanus. Classification (NCBI taxonomy): domain Eukaryota; kingdom Metazoa; phylum Chordata; class Actinopteri; order Cyprinodontiformes; family Fundulidae; genus Fundulus; species Fundulus diaphanus. The sequence goes on along the minus strand of CM073123.1, from coordinate 22,754,498 downwards.
TGGATCGAGTACTGGCCCTTAAACACAGAGTGCCAGACACACCAACCTGCCTGTTCTGACCTGGAAGATATGGTCGCCCAAATTACTACCTTTGGATGTGCTCTTAAATAAAACTGACCAAATCAAAGTCCCCTCATTTACATGTTTTCTGATGCAAATCTAAGACCATGATGAGGTGTGAACAGTCTCAGGAGATTTCCCTTTGTAGCCAAAAGCCTATTTGGAGAAAAGGGTGTTTCCTAATAAAATTCACTTTCAAAGGGTATCTGTGTCTTGTTGTTGTTCTGGTCCTCATTTTTGTGAGATATTAACCTGTTAGACCAGTTGTTTTACTTATTCCTGATGGTACATGTATTTTACCAAGTATTCTGAATAGAACAACTGACTGGAAAGCTAAACAATTGTTAATGGATACAGCAGTAACTAAGGAGTTAACAGACGTTGACTTGAAGACTGAAACAGGTTTCTTACTGATTATTTTTCAAGCATTGCAGTAGTATGGTAACTCAGAATTTGCTTTTCTTCAATAAAATATCTTTGTTTTGCTTTAATCCAACAGCTCAAGTTTCATTAATATTAAAGGATAATGAAAAACATTATGTAAAAAATTCAGCCTTTCCTACATGCTTCTTTAAAGTCATGCCACATTGACATGAATATGCTGTAGCAGACTTCAACATGAAATATGCTTATACTTGCCTGTTGTGATAACCATAAAATAATCACAGGCATTTTCGAGCTGTGAAGTGAATAGTCTGAACATGATTTCTCTTAGTACTGTTCATGGGTACACCTGTAAGCTTCACTCATGGTTCTCCTACTTTAAACGTGCACCAGGCAGAACTAAATCCCTAAATGTATTTCAACTCATTCTAGCAACGCAAAAATGCTGGCATCATTCCCTTTGATGATGAAGTCCATGCCTTGATTAAGATCAGCTGCAGTGAAGGTGAAGCGAGGATCAAATCGGGTCAAAGTGCCGTTTTCCAGAATGTAGGGATCCTTCTGGAGCTCCTCCTGCGATTCACCATTGCCAATTTGGGTCCCGGGCTTACCCTCAAGGTTGGCTGGTGGAGCATGTGGCACTCAGAGCTACTGGGACAGGAATACTGGACCATTAAAATGCCAAAACTCAACACCATGAGCAGCAAGACTAGGAGCCGCTGGTGGCCGTTGCTGGACTTCTCATCCATCTTCCCGGACCTGATGGAAAACCATCCCTCAAGCCCCCATTTCAGCTGGGGGACCCCGAAGAAAGCAGCCAGGTGGAAACTATAACAATACAGCTAAAAGTTGAGCAGCGTTAGGTAACCATGCAGGCAGACTAGACCACAGCAGGCTCTCTGGGTCCAGAACTGGGTCTTGACAGGGAGAACCTTGACAGGGAGCTTTAACAATAGCCGATAGATTAAATGTGAGGATTCAACTAATACTCAAAAAATGATAATGCTCTTAACAGAGCTAATGCACATCTCCAGCATCCATTGATTCTTAATGTTTCTTCCTTAAACATCAGGAAGTGTAAACTGTCTTCTTGCAACGTCAAAGTGGACTTTATTTCCTCTGTAGTGTTTTTTAAGGGTAAACACTGGTTAAGAAATGCCTACAAACATAATTCAAAATCTGAGGTGTAGTGATTTTGTTCTGATTTCCTAGCTGAAATAGCCCTGTGAGGAGAGCTGGCTGCAGGATTGATCAGTGCCAGATTTCATCCATCCATCAATCCATCCATTCTCTATAACCACTTATCCATGCCAAGTCGTGGATGTACTGCCTTCATTGTACTTGATACATTTAAAATTGAATTAGGCTATATTGAAATAGATATATTTTCATCAGGGTCAATTTGGCATTACACTTCTTTCTTCCTCAACAAGCAAAAAAATATGTGTTGCAGAACCGATAACTGTGTACAAAACACCTACCAGTGTATACAGTCACATCTGAGACCTTATCATGCTTCCTAAACGATAATTAATTTCTCAGTGGAACATTTAACAACTTCCTAAATTAAATGCCAAGGGATGGGGAGCTGGGTGGTGCGGGTAAGAAGGCAAACAGGTCAGGATCAGGAGTCAGAACAAAATAACGCCGGAATCAGTCTCACCAATGGCTCGAAATAAACTGGCACTGTAGTCTGGTCTAAGAGCTGGTTATATACTAGTGAGAGCAGGTGGAACAGATCTGAAGTGATAAGGAATGGGCAGAGCTAAGCAGGTGTGTGACATGAGAGATTAGACCAGGCAACAGTGTCGAAATCATGACAGATCCTAAAGTATTATGCCTTCAGTACAGTTCTACAGGGGCATCGGCCCCTGTTGGCCCCTGTCTAAAACTGCCTTTGCCTGACCCAGTACGAATAAACAGGTGCAGATAATGACCTCAAACAAATCCAAACAATCTGTATTTTTGTCAGTGATACCTTGTTGTTACTGTGTTGTGCATGTGTGCAAGCTCTTTCTTTTACTCCACAAATCCCATTTGTCATGATGTTGGATTACTGAAGCACTGTCATTTCAGATACATAGGGGAGGACTCCTATATGTTTGAGATATGAACTTAGACTTTGACTGACCCGCTGGTTTGGAATGAATGAATAATTTTATTTCAGACATTCCACCAAAATGGTCAAACTATCAAAATGAACGCATACAGACATATTACTCATTCAATGCAACTGTAAGAATGTATGTCAAGTACACGAACAAATACACAACTTCATTTTCTGAGTATATCTTGTGCAGTTAAATGTGTTAATAAAATTTTCCATGGTCTGTTAGGTATTGTCCTATTAATATCGAACCAATTTGGCTGTGATACTTCAACACATTCTCACTCCCTACTTGTCTTATATTGACACTGGGTCAGGTTCCCTCAGAGTCACAAGTTGACGTACGAGGTAGTCAACCCTAAAACTTCCGGGGGGTGGAGTTTTCTCTGTGGGGCAAGGGGCCTCTGTCTACTCAGTGAGCTTCAACTCTTGCTGCCATGGGTGTACCATGGTACTAAAAGACTGGAGGTGTTAACATGTTTGACCCGGGACACATGAAAAGTAGGGTGTATTTTAATAGTGCGATAGGGAACAGCCCGATGAACCAGCCAGCTTCTTACTCTCCATTCGGAGAGGCAGATCCCTTCTGGAGAGCCAAACCTTCTTGCCCACCTGATAATCAGGTGCCGGGACCCTCCGGCGATTAGCGTTCCTGGTCTGGCTCTCCACGGAACTGAGGATAGTTCTTCTAGCCTTTCTCCAGGCTCGCTGGCACCTCAGAGCAGATAATCGGGCCGAAGGAACTTTTGAATCTATCTCTTGGATAGTGAACACCGGTGGCTGAAAACCGAACACAACAAAAAATGGAGAGAGACCAATGGTGCTAGAAGGAGTAGAATTAATAGCATGTTCTATCCAGGAGTTGGTGGATGCTTTAGTCCAGGTCTGGGAGGAGATCTTTCAGGAGACCATCCATCACCTCATCAGAAGAATGCTCAGGCATTGTCAGGAGGTCATACAGGCACATGGCAGCCACACACTCTACTGAGACTAATCTGGACTTGTTTTAAGGACATTACATCAATGTTGGATCTAGATGTAGTGTGTTTTTCCACTTTAATTTTGAGCGTAGCTCTAAATCCAGTGGTTTGCTTGTTAGTGTGCTCTGATTGGAGGATATGAATTACGGACAAAGACAACCTACATTGAAAGTTAACCTGTTTTCAGATCTGACCATTTCTGAACAAAGCAACAAAGCTGACTGCCTCTGAGCAGGTCCTTTGGTATTGACTTTTGACATTCACACAGCCTCATCAGTGCACAACAGATCATATTATACCCCAAAAACTTCAGAAAAATTTAGGTTGTTGTCATGGCCCCTTTAACAGCTGTCAACCATTACCCAACCCCTCCGCTTCAGGATCTTCCATCCCACAGAACCCCTCCCCCACCACTTACCTACCCCTTGTAACTTTATAACTCCAAATGTATAATTTTGGACTTCTTGATAGCAAAGAATTACAATAGTCAAATGCATGAGCTAGTTTTTAAGTGTCATTCCTGGACAAAATATTTCTAATTTTGGCAATATCTGGAGCTGAAATAAGGAAAACCTCAAAACCCTTTTTTTTAAATTGATTTAAATGACACATCCTGGTCAAAATTAATACCAAGGTTTTTTTACTTTATTACCAGAGGCCAATTTAATGGCAATCAAATTGAGTGATTGATAAAGAAGTTTATTTTTAAGGACTCAGAATCAGAATCAGAAATACTTTAATAATCCCAGAGGGAAATTGCTGTTTCAGTACAACTGCCATCACATACATCACAAACATTTCAGGGGGAGACGATTTACTGAGGCCTTGCTGCCAAGGACACCACCTTACACGGTGCCCACAGGGCGCTGCCATTACTCTGTGGAAAAATAGAGGCCACGAAAAAAGGAAGGTGGGAGGGAAAAAACATAACTCATACTTTATCCTATTACAGGATACAGTTTGAGATATCAAAAACCTCTTGCACAAAAAGCACAAATAAGACGAGACACATATAGCAGAAGGTAAACATTTGAGACTAGTCGCGTGTAAGTTCATCAGTTTATATGAGCATCAGTTATGTGTGTCTGTTTGGGTGAAAGTGTTTATATTTCCGTGAACACTCTCCAGAGGCCATTGTCCTTGATGTTATCAGCCGGCCAACAGTTCAGAAAGCATCCGCAGATGTCAGCGGGGGAGGAGGGAGCAGGGGAGAGTTCTGAGCTCTCTCGCCATAACAAACCAGGAGTGATTAAAGATAGGGAAGGCATAGTCCAAATATGTTATTTGTTATGAGACAAGCTGCACTGACTTTCCTGTCAGCTTTAAGTCTTTTGCTGGCTCCAAATGGCGAAATCCAATATTCCAAATTGTTGGGCTTTTCCGCTCTACACTTCCAGATTTTATCCCATCTCCCCTTGAGTTCAACCACCGAAGCCAGTCTGCGTACCAGCACATCCAGTTTTTCGGCTCTGCTCCTCCACCTTCCAGATCTGTCCGTTCACCGCCTTAGTGAGCGCGTAATATGCAGGCGGCAGCCTGATCAAGGCCAAATGGCTACCGACATCCGCTGTATTTGCTGATACATCAAAAATCCACCAAATCTAATAAGTAAAAATCCAAGTATCCTGAATCCAAACATGCAAACGTTTCAAACGTCCAGGAATGACAAAGTCGAAAGACACACCGTTTTCCATCCAGGAATATAGGGTGTATCCCACGAAATGAGTCAAATCAGGACCGGACAGGTCCCTTTTATGCTGCCTACCCGTCGAAAAAAATTGATCAATAGCATTGAGAGACCAGCTTACCAGATCCATGTCGTCCTTGGACTCTGGTCCAAGGATGACAACTTCTGTCTTGTCAGATTTTAAAAGCAGAAAATTTAAAGTCATCCAGGTTTGGATGTCATCCAGACATGCCTGTAGTCAAAGTAATTGATTAGATTTGTTGGGATTTATGGATAAATATAGCTGAGTGAACTTAGCTGGTGTACAATTCCTTCTAAGCTGTTGTGGTTTATTTGGCTGAATTGTGACATTTTGTCAAGATCAGTTCTATTTGGAGAAAGCTTTGGTTCTTAACTTGACATGGATGTACACATTGCCCCTCTAATCCTTTGGGTATTCTCAGTAGAGAAGTTAGTAAATTTGTTGCAGGCCCTGGTGGAGTGGAGTTCAGAACCCCCGGTCACAGGAGGATTTGTTAAGCTGTCGACCGTGGCAAATAAGACACAGGCATTATTAATGTTCTTGTTGATGATCTCAGAGAAGAAATATTCCCTTGCATTTTTTCAGTTTTAGCTATAAATTCTCTCTTTACATGTCATAGTGAACCTGGAGTCTCGTCTTTCTCCACCTGCATTCAGCTTTTCGACACTTACTTTTTCCACTTCTAACTGTTGGAGCACGTCTCCAAGGAGATTTTTTTTCTTTCCAGAAACAACCTTTACTTTTATTGGAGCAATGCAGTCAATGATGTCGGAAACTTTAGACCGAAAGTTATCTACGAGACCATCTACTGAGTTACAAGTCGAAGTAGAAGAGTAAGCTTGGTTAAAAGTTTCTGTGGAATCGTCCTTACAGATTTTCTTACGATGTCCCTTTGGCTGATTAAGTCACTGGAAATGAACCTTTCAAAAGTAACAGAAAAGTAATCAATTAGAGCAACATCAGTTACTTTGACCTTAGAAATGTTTAGACCCTTAGTAATGATCAGGTCTAAAATATGTCCTTGTTTGTGTGTTGGGTTAAACCAAAGTTTCTAAGTGTGTCACATAGTTCTTTTGCACCACCCTTTTGTCTTCAAGATTGTCAACGTGAAAGTTGAAGTCTCCCACAATAATTAAACAGTCCTAATCAACACATTCACAGATAGGTCATTAAATTAATTTAAAAAGTTTGATTTGGATTTAGGAGACCGGTAAATATTCAAAAACATAGTTTGTACCAGGCTCTTTACCTGGAGAGCTAAAGAGTCCAATTTTCCCAGAAACACCTTTTTGTACTTTAGTGAATCACTAAACATTGTTGCCAGTCCTCCAACTTTCCTTTGCCGTCTGCTCTCACAAAGAACATTGTAGTTTGGAGGAGTCAACTCTATCAGAATTGGTGCCTCATTAAATTCATGTAGCCATGTTTTTTTTAAAAACATAACATCAAAATTACGGTAAGTAATAAAGTCATTGATTTAAAAATGATTTTCCTGACAGTCATTTGGACTTTGGACTTTTCTCATTTAGCCTGTCACCACTCAGCCACCAGCCATTATCCAATCAGCTCAGTGTGCCTCCAGCCACCACCCTGTTCTAGATCACCTCCACCTGTTTCCACTAATTAGTTACTCAGCTCACCTGTTCACCAGCCTACCTTCCTCTACCAACTCTTCCCTGCCAGAACATCTCACTTCTCTCCACACTCACCTCTTCACTGCTCTCTTCTCATGTTGAATCGCCCAGTGTGATGTGCCCTTTGCTACCGGATACCTTATGATCAACCAGTTGGACTCTTTAGTTAAGTTGCCTGTGTCTGCGTGCTGCAGTTCTGCCTGTTTCCCCATGAGTTCCAGCCACTCCAGTTGGACTCTTTCCAGCCGTTTGCTCTCCCTGTTCTAGTGATTTCCCGGCCTACATCGCTCGGTCTGGTCTCTCCCTACCTTCCTTATCTCTCCCTGCCTGCACCATCTGCCAAGATTTATCTGCCAAGTCTGGTTCTATTGGTCTGTCTCACCCGCTACTACTCATCATTCTCACAATAAACCTTTTAATCGTAACTGTGTGTCCGGCTGAATATCGGGTTCACTTGCAGTAATCCTTACAATACGTTCAGGCCAAAACATGAACCCGTCGCCAGCACAGAGTTTACGTTCCGGATTAAAGGTTATGATGGACAGTTGGGCGCTGTTTGGGACGGAGGAGGATGTCAGACTCTTACCTGAGGTCACCTTGGGGGCTTCACTTGATGTTTCCAGGTTAGGCATCTGTCCTCCCAGTATCGGCCCTAGACGCCATCTCCCCAGCAACAACACTACTCCTCAGCCGCCCCGCCGTCGTAAACACCGACGTGCGGCAGTCAGTCCTGCTTCCTGTTCTCCTGTGGATGTCGCAGTCATCAAATCCACTACTTGACCAGCTCAAGCAGCAGTGTTTCCGTCTCGGTGTTTCGATTCCCTGGAACAGGATTTCAAGCAAATCTCAACCCATCCTGTTGTCATTTCTCTCGTCACCTGCGAGATCAGCCTCTTTATCACCTGCCGCCGACTCATCTTACACTCCTCCCACCAACTCCTCTGGTGCCACTTATGAGGAGTTGGAGAGCAAAATAAGATCCTTTGCACCCGTCATAAAGCGTCTGAGAGAGACTTTAATTTACAATTATTCACCTGTATTGGAGGGAAAGTTAAAGGAGTTGGAGGAAGAATACAGAACAACTTTAATGACATTCTACCACCATCCACATCGAAGTAGACACTTTTGGTTCTGTTCCCGTCGTTGAGAGTCTGGCTGATGCCTCGGACCTGTTCCTGTCATCGAGGGTCTGGCTGACGCCTCAGATCCTGTTCCAGTCTGCGTGGGACAAGCGAAAGGCAGTGCTCCAGTCTGTGCTTCGGAGTCCTTCAAGGAGGGGGTCCAGGTGGATCCGCCTCCAGTTCGCGCTCCTGAGTCCTGCGTGGAGGCGGTCCAGGTGGATCCGCCTCCAGTCTTCGTTCCAGAGTTCTTCACCATGGGGATCCAAGTGGATCGATCATTCCTCAATGTCTGTTGCTGGCAGGATTGATATTGACACTCAGGCTGGTCTGCCAGCTGTCGCTGAGGTTCGCAGAGAACTTTTCCACCAACCTCAGCACCCAGGGCCCCATGGTTATTATAAGGTCCCCAGGTGTTCCTTCATCCACACCGCCAAGAGCCCTGCATCGGCCGCCCAGGGTCTTGCTCCGCCTAGAGGGCGGGGAAGGCCTCCAGAGACGCTGCTACGTCAGGGACCCCTGCCAGACATCTAAAATGGTAGAGTTATGAATTTTATTTCGATTTTTTTTTTTTGGGGGGGGGGTTTGCCTGTTATTTTTTGTTGTTCTTCTTTGTAATTCCTGAGCTATATTTTAACTATATTTCAATTAAAGTTTACTTACTTAAGAATCTCTTTTTATTTGTATTTCTTTTGTTTAATTTTTTATGTTTACCTTTTTGTGTATCTGCATGCTTCCTTTTGCCTTTCACTTTGTTGCTGGTACACCTGATCTTTCACACTTTGGGACAATAAATGATGTTTCTATTCTAAATAACATTTATCAGCCATAGCAGCAATATTAATACTGGATATTGATATTGGCCCAAATCTTCATATCAGTGCATCCCTAGGTACCCAAACTAAAGGTTTTGTGAGGAAAAGACACATTTTCCATGTGACGGTATTGTTTCTGATTTGAGCTGCTGTATTTGTTTCCCCGTATTTTCTATATTAATGTGACTTTTTAATTGCAGGATATATTGTTGCGTGTTCCCATTTAACTAAAGCATGAGGGCGGACACAATGAAAAGCTGTTTTTTATTTGCATTAAATGTATGTCTCCGTGCTCTAATTCTACTCCACAGGTGGTTCTTGTTGACTGGGGGGCGTGGCCCACACCTGCGGCTCGTTTGGAGCGGCTTCCACTGGCTTTTTAAGGAGTGCTCAGACAGATGGAAGACGCCAGAGTGTTAAACCAGTCGTGGTATGCCATGGCCTCTGACCTGAATCCTGAACCCCGTATTTTGTGAGTTTTTAGAATCCTGTTTTTTGGACTAATGTTCTTTCTCCGATTGTTCTGTTTTTCGTGTTTGGATTTACTCACCTGCCTGGACGTCGTGATGGAAGAACCAGATCAACCACAGAATCCCTGCCGCTCAGATTTTGCTCTGGCACCTCCACTCAGACTCCCTTGATGTTACCAAGCCGGGCCTGAGATCCCCTTCCCTGGATTCTTCTGGTTCACTCGTACTCTCTGGTTACTCCATCTGCTCCTCTCGTCTGCTGTGGTGCGCTCCGGATCCATCGCCAGCTTACCATCTGTCAGCCCTCCAGTCACTACCACCTACGCGCTACGAGTTTCCTCGTCATTATTCTCCCTGGATAGTTCAACCCTGTTAAATGGTAAGCGGCGTAGCTTCTGGTACTTTTCCCTGGTTCGCTCATTCGTAACGTTACTCCTTTTTTCCGCAGTCGCTCCAGTACTGACGTTCAGACCTCTCCCGAGCCACATGCTGTGTCTCTTCCTGCAGCCTGAACCTTTAAATAAACATCTTAAAACTGTGCCTGTCTTCCGTCTATATCTGCATGTGGGCTAAACACTTAAAAACCATCACACTTCTTTATATTGAGTTCAAGAATGTCCCAGTTAAAAAACATTGAGTAATGTGTATTTGATATCTCATCGCATACAGGACTGTCTCAGAAAATTTGAATATTGTGATAAAGTTCTTTATTTTCTGTAATGCAATTAAAAAACATGAAATGTCATACATTCTGGATTCATTACAAATCAACTGAAATATCGCAAGCCTTTTATTGTTTTAATATCGCTGATTATGGCGTACAGCTGAAGAAAACTCAAAATATTAGAATGTTTCCTCAGACCAAGTAAAAAATAAATAAATTATAACAGCAAAACAAAATCAAACATTTGAAAATGTCCATTAATGCACTCAGTACTTGGTTGGGAATCCTTTTGCACAGATTACTGCATCAATGCGGCGTGGCATGGAGGCAATCAGCCTGTGGCATTGCTGAGGTGTTATGGATGCCCAGGATGCTTCAATAGCGGCCTTTAGCTCATTTGCATTGTTGGGTCTGGTGTCTTTCAGCTTCTTCTTCACAATACCCCACAAATTCTCGATGGGGTTCAGGTCAGGGGAATTGGCAGGCCAATCAAGGACAGTAATGCCATGGTCAGTACACCAGTTACTGGTGGTTTTGGCACTGTGGGCAGGTGCCAGATCTTGGTTGTGCAGCGTTTCCTGCCACATTTCCCCCTTCCAACACACTTTTTGTGAATGTGCTTTGAAACTGCACTCTGTGAACAGCCTGCTCTTTGAGAAATTTCTTTTTGTGTCTTACCCTCCTGATGGAGGGTGTCAATGATGGTCTTCTGGACAGCAGTCAGATTAGCAGTCTTCCCCATACTTGTGATTTAGTTTACTGAACCAAGCTGAGTGTTTTTCAAGGCTCAGGAAACCCTTGCAGGTGTTTCGAGTTAATTAGACGATTCAAGTGATTAGTTGAATAGCCTACTAGTATACTTTTTCACGATATTCTAATTTTCTGAGACAGCCCTGTAATATCAGTTGCAGTGTTGTATAGTAACGAAGTAAAAATACTTCACTACTGTACTTAAGTATATTTTGGAGTACTTTATCCTTTTCTCAAGTATAATTTTTTTTGATTACTTTTACTTCACTATATTTCCGAACTTAATTGCATACTTTTACTCCCAAACATTTTCAATGTTTGGTTTAGTTACAAAAAAAGTGTCGGTTCGGCTCTGCCAGACGTGCGTACATGCACAGGTTCGCTCCGTTTGAAGCGCTCGGCGTGTCATTTCAAAGTTGCTGTGCGGGGGCGGGGCCTGGCGCTCCACGCAGCCAATCACTAACGCGCCTGGCCTTTGACAAGGTAGAAACCCCCCTTTAACGCCACTCTCATTGGTTGTGCTGCCTTAAATCCCGCTTTCCCTCTTCCTGATTGGCTGTTTTCTATTACGTGTGTGCGTGCATGTGCGTACGTGCTTGGAGCACGAGATTTCTGGGATACTGCGGTTACCACAACTAGTCCCAGTTAAGAAACTAAATATTATCAGCACTAAAATAGGTGAAAGCTGCTGAGTGCATTTCTGTAAAGAAGCAGCAGAGAGAATTTTGAATTGTTGAACTTGAGAAATGTAAGTAAACAACGTTAATATCTCAAACTAGCATTTAATTCTGAAGTATAACACATTGTATCAACAAAAACCTAATCTCCTCTATAAAACTAAGTATTCTGTGCCACGCAGGAGTTCTGAAGACTGCTGGAAAGATGGAAAAGCAAAGACTGTAGACTATTAAAAAGTCAGATTCTTAGCCACAGCCGTCTGAAAAAGGTGAGAGTGTCACTTTTCCCATTATTTCGTTGTTATTGTTGCTTTCATTTATTTTCGACCATTTGAGGCAGTTCAGGCATAAATAGCAGGTGTAATTTCTTTTGCATAAGAACACTAGATACTACCTAAACTGCTACTCTTGTTTAGACCTTTGCGTAGTTATAATAGTATGATTAGGGTTCCACAAAATAATAGTGTTATTTATTTGACTATTTCTACTTCTAGAATTAGGATAAAGACAAATAAAACAAAGGAACACTATTTACATTGGTTTTATTGTTCATAGATTTCCACACTGTCCATTAATAAATTAGTATAAACCAGGGCCGGAGCTAGCAGATTCAGAGGGCAGAGAATTCCCAAAGTATCTAACATATTCTACCTCCTGCAATGGAAGGGAAAAATTGTTATGGGCTGGCTGATATACAGCAGGTCAAAAAAGGCCATATTTTGGCTGCAGTGCTTGCTGTTCTCTTATGAAGAAAATATCTAGTGCACTAAATTCAATAGCTGGGTTGAAAATATCCAGTATAAAATACAGAGATTTGTGTGTGTGGTGTGTTGGTGGCAGGTGTAGAGGGGGGGCCCAAAAAGACTGTGTTGTCCCGGGCCCTAGCAAAGCTGTCAGCTGGCCAGCCTGCAGGTGTATCTATTAGCAGGTTTACCACTTCCTGTAGGTTAACTAAGCCTGGTTTATCACTTCACCATGTTCTTAGTATACACCACCTTTGCCTGCACTTGGTTGTGTGTTGGTTGCTTAGCACTGACCTTACTTGAAGAAGGAAAACTGAAAGCTTACAAAAAGGTTGTATTTTCTGTCTAAACTTGGTCTAAATTTCTCCGGCACTTGGTTGTTTATATTATTTTAAGTGAATTTGACTTTCAAAGTTTACCAAAATCTAAAAAATGTCATTCAAACTGCATGTGCTTTTGTTTTACTTTTTACTTATACTTTTTATTACATTACTTGAGTACATCTATTTTTACAGTAATTTTCATACTTAAGTACAAGACATTTCAGATACTTTAAGACTTTTACTCAAGTAACATTTCAGTCAGTTACTTGGACTTTTACCAAAGTCATATTTTGGAGAGGTACTTATACTTTTACTTGACTCCGAGATTTCAGTACTTTATACAACACTGATCAGTTGTTTTCTTTCATGAATGAGAGCAACTGGGACAGAACCATTAAAAACATCAGAACAAAACATGACACAAGTTTATTCGAAATGTTTGCTGCCAAATTCCTGCCATTCATAATACCAACTTAGTCCATTCTTTTCCTCTCATGAAGAAATGGTAACTCTGTAAACATGATCACCTCAGTAAACATTTGTTTTCCAAGTACTTGTGACATGAAAGAAAATGTTTTCTTCTTCTAAAAAAAGAAAAAAATAAATCTTGCTATTCACTGTTATCACGTGTTGGCGTGAATCATTTCATGTGTTCATTTCATCCCAATTCACGTGAAGGGAAAATATTTTCACTTCAAGGAGCAAACAACACCAAACCCCATCCATTATGGCTGTGATGCATTTTAAACATAATTATGGCTGCAGTGAATAACTGTTGACTCGTGCTTCTGTTGTGTTGTATTTCATTAAGTCACTCAAACCTATGGTATTGCACAACTGTCAAAAGGAAACATGTTGACATACAGATAAGAAAATTGTTGTTCTGTTCTATAGCTGAAATTTTTTTAGTAAAATGAACATTGCAGCACAAAGATATCACTGATAACATAGTTAAAGGATTCAGTATTGTAATTATTCTAAAAAGCACATGTTCTAATATACCCCAAACCTGGCCTGGTGATAATGTGTCAGAGTAACAGAATGGATATATAGACAAAGCTTTACATTGACTGGGATTTTAAATTTTCCTCTTGAGACATGGTGGTAGGTGGTAAATCATTAGAAACTTGTTACAATATGACATCCTATTTGCTAACTACTGTATTATTTTACTTATCAAGTTTATACTTATGGGTTTGAACTGAAAATATCAATATTAAGAATGGCCATCTGAGTTATAATAATGTTTTGAGATAATGAAAAACATTTTCTTGCTCTCCCATGATAACAGGATTATTTTGTACATACTGTATGTCAGGCTTGTTTGCATCCTCCTCTCACCGGGAAACTAACAATAACTCTTCTGATTAATCTATCCTTAGTAAATGGATATGTACCACAGGCTTTTAAAGTAGCTGTTATTAAACCTTTACTTAAGAAACCATCTCTTGATCAAGATGAGTTAGTAAATTACAGACCTATATCTAATCTTCTTTTCTTATCTAAAATTATTGAGAATGTAGTTGCTAATCAACTTTGTGAACATTTACAAAGTAATGACCTACTTGAGGAGTTTCAGTCAGGCTTCAGAGCTCATCATAGCACTGAAACAGCTCTGGTGAAGGTCACTAATGATATTCTCATGGCCTCAGATAATGGACTTGTGTCTATACTTGTCCTGTTAGATCTCAATGCTGCATTTGACACAGTTGATCACAATATTCTCCTACAAAGACTTGAACATACTGTAGGGATTAAGGGGAAAGCATTAGGCTGGTTTAAATCTTATCTGTCGGACAGATTCCAGTTTGTTCATGTTAATAATAAATCTTCTTCAAACTCTAGGGTCACTTGTGAAGTACCACAGGGTTCAGTCCTTGGACCAATTCTTTTTACTATATATATGCTTCCGATTGGCAAAATTATCAGACAGCATGGGATTAATTTCCACTGTTATGCTGATGACACTCAGCTATATTTATCCATAAATCCTGATGAATCCAATCAATTACTTCGACTGCAGTCATGTCTTGATGACATCAAAAGCTGGATGACTTTAAATCTCCTGCACTTAAATTCTGACAAGACAGAAGTTGTAATCTTTGGACCAGAGTCCTCAAAAAATAAACTTCTTAATCAATCACTTAATCTGGATGACATTATCTTGGCCTCTGGTAATAAAGTAAAAAACCTTGGTGTTATTTTTGACCAAGACATGTCATTTAAATCCCATATTAAACAGGTTTCCAGAGTTTCCTTTTTTCACCTCCGGAATATTGCCAAAATTAGAAACATTTTGTCCAGAAGTGATACTGAAAAACTAGTCCATGCATTTGTTACTTCAAGGCTGGACTATTGTAATTCTTTACTATCAGGAAGTCCACAAAATGCAGTTCAAAGTCTTCAGCTGATCCAAAATGCTGCAGCAAGAGTTCTGATGAAAATCAACAAGAGGGATCATATTTCTCCTATTTTAGCTTCCCTTCATTGGCTTCCTGTTAAATCAAGAATAGAATTTAAAATTATTCTTCTAACGTATAAAGCCCTTAATAATCAAGCTCCATCATATATCAGAGCTCTGATTACCCCGTATGTTCCTAACAGAGCACTTCGCTCTCAGACTGCAGGTCTGCTGGTGGTTCCTAGAGTCTCTAAAAGTAGAATGGGAGGCAGATCCTTTAGCTATCAGGCTCCTCTCCTGTGGAACCAACTCCCAGTTTTTGTCCGTGAGGCAGACACCCTGTCTACTTTTAAGACTAATCTTAAAACTTTCCTTTTTGACAAAGTTTATAGTTAGAGTGGCTCGTGTTACCCTGAGCTACCTCTATAGTTATGCTGCTATAGGCTTAGGCTACTGGAGGACATCAGGGCCTATTTCTCTCACTCTACTGATTTCCACTGTTCTCCAGTTTTGCATTGCATTACATTGAAATGACTGTTGTCATTTCAGCTTTTAACTTTTTGCTCTGTCTCTTTTTTCTTCATAGTAGGTACACCTGGTCTGATGTTCTGTTAACTGTGACATCATCCAGAGAAGACAGATCACCACTATTACCATCTAATGTAGAACAGATTACTGGATCAATGTGTGCTTCTGTGCTTTTTTGTCTGTCTTGTTGTGTCTCTGCTCTGTCTTCTGTAACCCCCAGTCGGTCGAGGCAGATGACCGTTCATACTGAGCCCGGTTCTGCTGGAGGTTTTTCCTTCCCACTAATGGGTGGTTTTTCTTTCCACTGTCGCTTCATGCTTGCTCAGTATGAGGGATTGCTGCAAAGCTATGGACAATGCAGACGACTCTCCCTGTAGCTCTACGCTTCTCCAGGAGTGAATGCTGCTTGTTGGGACTTTGAAGCAATCAACTGGTTCCCTTATATAGGAAATTTTTGACCAATCTGTATAATCTGACCCAATCTGTATAATATGATTGAATTTGACTTTGTAAAGTGCCTCGAGATGACATGTTTCATGAATTGGCGCTATATAAATAAAATTGAATTGAACTGAATTGAATTAAAGCAGTGGCAACAACATCAACATCAATGTCAACATCAGAGTATCAACATGTATCCTATGGATGGTTTTGTTTTGTTTTGTTTTTTTTTTTGTTTTTTTTTACTGTGATCAAAGGTTGTATTTATTGCAAGTATATGTTGTATTTAAGACCTTCAAACACACCTCAAAATATTTCCAGCAGGGATGATCATTCATGGTTTGTCTTTTGAGTTAACTTTATATTTACCTGAACGCCCCATATTTTTGCGTGTTTATAATACTTCAAAAAACCTTTAACTGCTGCATCATAAAAAGAAAATTGGATCATAAAATATCCATTAAAACAAAAAATATCTAGCCGGGAACATAAAACCAAAACCATACAGAACCTGATACTAAAAATGTATCCATCAGATCCATTTAAGAGAATAACCTCCTTGGAGAGGATATAGAATATTAGTTTTTAGAATTAAATGTACTAAATATTTTAAAGTGACAAAGAAACCTGGCCGCATGCAAATGTAAACGATCAGGCCAAATAAAGCGTAGGTTGAAACCTATTAAAGAGCCAATACACACTCTCTCTCTCTCTCTCTCTCTCTCTCTTTCTCTCTCTCTCTCTCTCTCTCTCTCTCTCTCTCTCTCTCGAATGACACATGAGACAAGCAAAGTGAAAGTCCATAAGGAGTGAGGCGGTTGCATGACAGAAATCTGCAGTTCGGTCCTCCACTGAAGCCAATATGGGATCAGGCCAGGGGATAAAGGGGCTACGGTGGTTGTTTACCTCAGCGGCTTTTATTTCTCTGATTTCTCATACAACAGGGTCTCTGATGTAAGTCCCCTCTTCTTTTATAACCTTCTTTTTTATCCAAATGGGAACCACTGTAAGATTGTCTGTCCTCAATTCTGGATTAGCAAATCTTGTAAATTTGAACAACTTGCTGTTCGTGGATCATCCCAAAAAGCCAAATAACATAAATTCATAAATAAGGGAACTATTAAATATGTACCTAGGCTGGTAGTACAAGTTTACCGTTTCTGGGAGAAATGAATTATCTGTAAGCTGCAATCAATCACACATATAAGTTAATTAAAAAATAAAGTTTCATGTGAAAAGGATTACAGTAATATTTTAAGTTGTATTATTTTCAACTTTGAGTTAAACTCTTTGATATTGTGTTAAGGGAAATAGTTTTAAGCACTAAACAGAGCAATGTAGTTGACATTCACACTCTGGGCTCATACTGGACAAAATCTGAAGATTAGAAAAAATAATTGAAAATGTTTGTTTTAAAGTAAAACTGTCGATAGGCAGGTTCATAAAAACGGATTCATTGTGTAATCCACAGTAAATGGAGTCTATGTTAAAATATTGCTTGCTTTAGGTCAGCGGGGGGAAAAAATCAATAGATCACAAATTGAAGATCTGGGAAATGTTGTTTTTAACAGGCAGTGTAAATGGAGACTTCAACAGACTCAAACAAATGTTGTGAAAAACAAGTAAATGATTTATTGGTGATAAGATGTCATTAACCTGTTTTAGGGTTCAGTCTGCCCAGAGATAAGTTTAAATGTGGCTTTTATTCCTGTTGGTCCTTTGTAGGAAGGTGATGTCTGCCCCCAATTTGCTGCGGGTAGGCAGGGCAGAAAACATCTTTGTGGAGTGCCAAGACTGCCCCGATGACAACAACATCACAGTCAGCATCAATGTAATGAACTATCCAACCAAATCTAAAAGACTTGCACACACCTCTGTGAATCTTTCCACGGCAAACAGATTCCAAAACTTTGGCCGAATTGAGGTAATGTTAAAACTGAGTTACGCTTTTCCTTACCCATTGCAGTTTTAATAAATTAATTACTTTTTTAGCTATCTTTGAACTTCCAGTTTAAATAGTGTACTCTCATAATAAACCTTTTTTATTACTATGTATGCATCTCTTCATAGATTCCTGCTGACGACTTCAGTCGCAGTCCAAACACAAAGCAGTATGTCTACCTGCAAGCTCTATTCCCAGATGCAAAGCTGGAGAAAGTCGTCCTTCTATCCTTCCACGCCGGCTACATCTTCATCCAGACGGACAAAGCACTCTACACACCCAACAGCAAAGGTGAGTTCAACGGCTCTACACCGCTCAAATACATCTCTCCTGTTAGTTTTAAGGCAAATAATGAAAGTTGTACGCCTTGTGGCGTTTGTGGTCCTTGTTAGAAGATATCAGAAAAGGTTTGAATTTTGTTTTTTCGCTGTAATAACTGCAAGAGTTTGGATTTCGGCTTGCTGAACCTAAATTAACAAATCAATTAAAATATGTTTTTTGATTTGTTTGGTTTTGTTTGTTTTTATGTTTTGTTTTGTTTTGTTTTTGTCTTTGAGAAAGTAAGAATTCAATGTCAGTTATTAAAAGAGCTATTTCTGTGAATGAGAGCTAAAATAGGTCACATGATTGGATGTGTAGTATTTTCACTTTCTATCATCCTTGCTGCAGTTTATTACAGGGTATTTGCAATGACACAAGACATGAAGCCTGTGGAGAGGGGTAACGGGACCCAAATGGACACTTCTATTGCCATTGAGTTTCTGGTAAACTATTTAGTCTGTAATTATCATTAATGCGCATTTTATTATCTAAAACATATGTTAATTCAATGTTTTCTAATACTAAGAAACTTAAATCACTATGTATGTTAAGCTGCTGCACTGTATTTAAATACACTGACTGATATGTATCAATACGGCTGGTAAGATAGCCTTTCAGCTTGATATGGTGATTACTTAATATCTGAAAAGGGATACTCGGCATAGAACTGAGACTGGCTGGGAATAGTTTTAATTTTCTAGATGTTTGGGGGAAAAATTTTATATATAAGAATTTAGCCACCTGATGTTCACTTAATTGAAAAGTGAAGTGATGCCGCTGATCGGATTGTAAAGATGTTTTTATGATTATTCTAAGCTGGAGCAGCTATCTGCAACTTTAAGTAACTATAATGTCCAGCAATCAACAAGTGCTTCTCATTATCAAAACTCAAATCAGTCTCAAAGTTTATTGACATTAACCTAATCTCAAGCATGAAATACACCTTTGCATGGAGTTGAAGTGGGGGGGGGACCAATTAGGGTAACATGAGAGACAAGTGACACAGTCAGTGAGCTAAATTGAGCTTATAGTTGACTAATCAGAGTTCTTCCATATGGAAGAGTTTTACCCCTAATATTTTATTGCTACTGAAGCCAATTGTCTGCTAAATGTTGTTTTTTAAATTCAAAGCTTTTTAACATTTGGCATAATAAGAGCAGTTTCATATCCAGAATGTTGACACTCAAGATTCAACATTATGCTAATTTCTTAGACTTGTTTATACAAAAGAGAGGGAAAATGCTCTCACTAAATTCATACAGTGTAATAGAAATTAAAACCCATGAAAACATATAGTAACTTATCTGTTTTTATGTTTGATCTACGGTCAGGAGAGGCACATATAAATAAAATTTATTATTATTATTATTATTATTATTATTATTATTATTATTATTATTATTATTATTATTATAAAACAACAAAATAGCAAACTATAAAAATAGATCTGGAGGATTAATGTTTAAAACATGTATTTACAAACTAAGGCAGTCTGTTTACTGACATAATGAGTGTTTTGTTCTGAACCTACCAAAGACTTTGATTTAAAAGAATATAAAGAGTTTTACCTTCAAAATCCCTTGTTTTGTTTTGTTTAGTTTTTAGTTTTTAAAAATTAGGCCTTAATGCAGCTACAGATAGCTTCCATATGCAAAGATGCCTACACCCACAGTAGGGAGTGTCAGGACAGCATTCATTATCTAGTTTATTGTTGAAGAGCTTTTGAAGAAATCAGTGGTATTAGTTATCCATAAGGTAAATAATAAATAAAGCTGATTATCACCAACAAGCAAGAAGATGATAATCAAGTACATTGACCTATAATCAGGTTTGATTCATCAGGAACTTTTCATAAGAGATGTTGGGGGGAGACATTTCTGAGAACTCTCGTTACAAACTAAAGCAAATGATAGTCAAGAAAAAACAAGTGCAGATAGCTACATGTGCTGCATTACATTTAACTCTGAAGTCAGACCTTGGATTGACATCTAATAAAGAAAAAAAATTATTTAAATAAGAATTATATAATAGAATATGACTTTGTTTAATATTAAATAACAGCAAATCTTTACTTTCATTTTATAAGACCCCTGAAGGCATCATTCTACCATTGGACCCAGTTTCTCTGAGGTCGGGGATTCATTCTGGAGACTTTAAACTTCCTGAAGTTGTCAGGTGAGCCTTTTACATCATATTTTGCAGCATATTGGACATATATACCGTAGGTACGGAAAGTATTCAGACCTCTTTAAAATGTTCGCTCTTTGTTTCATTGCAACCATTTGCTAAAATCGAAAAAGTCAATTTTATTTATTCATTAATTTTCATTAATGTACACCTAGCACCCCATCTTGACAGAAAAAAGCAGACATGCAGAAAATTTTACAAATTTATTAAAAAATAAAAGCTGGAATGTCACATGGTCATAAGTTTTCAGACCCTTTGCTGTGATGCTCATATTTAACTCACGTGCTGTTAATTTCTTCTGATCCTTCTTGAGATGGTTCAGCTCCTTCATTGGAGTCCAGCTGTGTTTAATTAAACTGATTGGACTTGATTGGGAAAGACACGCACCTGTATAAGAACTTACCGCTCACAGTGCATGTTGACTTTGTGGAACTTTCTCCCATCTCCCTACTGCATCTCCGGAGCTCAGACACAGTGATCTTTGGGTTCTTCTTTACCTCTTTCACCAAGACTCCTCTCCCTAGTATGCTAAGTTTGGCTGGACAGCCAGGTCTAGGAAGAGTTAAGGTTGTCCCAAACTTCTTCTTATGGAGGCCACTGTGCTCTTAGGAACCTTGGTTGCTGCAGAAATCCTTTTGCAACCTTGGCCAGATCTGTGCCTTGCCACAATTCTGTCTCTGAGATCCTTGGGCAGTTCCTTGGATCCCATGATTTCTCATTTGCTCTGAATATCACTGCAGCCCACCACCAGTCAGGGCTTTATGGCAGAGTGGCCCGAAGGAAGCCTCTCCTCAGTGCTAAACATATGAAAGCCTGTATAGAGTTTGCCAAAAAGCACCTGAAGGACTCCCAGACTATGAGAAATACGATGATCTAGTCTGATGAGACCATGATTGAACTTTTTACCATTAATTAAAAGCAGTATGTGTGGAGAAACCAGGTACTGCTCATCACCTGCCCAGTACAATCCCAACAGTGAAACATGGTGGTGGCAGCATAATGCTATGTTGGTTTTTCAGCTGCAGGGACAGGACGACTGGTTGCAACTGAAGGAATGATGAATGCGGCCAAGTACGGAGATATCCTGGAAGAACACCTCTTCCAGAGTGCTCAGGACCTCAGACCAGGGCAGAATGGCATACGGGACAACCAGGGTAAATCCCTGGTGGGCCACTGGCTTAGTGGGCCGAAGGTTCCTCTTCCAACAAGATAATGACCCTAAGCACATAGCAAAAATAACAAAGGAGAGGCTTTGGAATGACTCTGTGACCATTCTTGATGGGCCCAGCCAAAGCCCTGACCTAAACCCAATTGAGTATCCCTGGAGAAACCTGAAAATGGCTGTCCACCAACGTTTATCATCCAACCTGACAGAACTGGAGAGGATCTGCAAGGAAGAATGGCAGAGGATCCCCAAATCCAGGGGATTTGTATCAGGACCCCCCCCCCCCATTAATGGCTTTCATTTGAATTCTTTTTATCACCATAAAATAAAATACAATAAAGCTGAATAAAATCTCATTTATTCTTGTCCCAAACATGAAAACAGCAAGCATCATGTTCTAGTTCTCAGTAAACCGGCAGCACAGAGAAAGTTGCGTGCCTAAGAGTCACAGGACTGTGATAAGCAAAATGCAAGGAGTTGTTGGAAACACCACATTTGATGTGAAGCTGTCAGCATGTGAAGGTGGTGTTGGATATTGTCATGATGTGTACCAGACGGGACTTTCCTCTTAGGCAGCACAGAGAAACAGAAGAGCGCCGGATTGTTTTTTGGGGTACACGCGCTGTGGGGTTGCTCCGTTACCTTGCCCTTGAATTCAGGTGCACATACTCAATTTAGTCACACTGTAATGTCAGTGCGTACTTTTAAGGAGCATTTGTAGAGTCCTGTAACAATGGGAGCTTAAGCACAGACCCCTCATTCCTCTTCCTCCATCTTTCAAAAGAGTGTTTACTGTCTGTATTTATGCATTTTCTCTACAGTGTTTATCCCTCACACACAGTGCAGAACTGAAAAGAAGAATTGTTTCCGCTCCCCTCACCACCTCAACCTGGTATCATGAAACATAAATGATCCTGGGACCGGTTCATTTCCCAAATAGCTTATTTTTTTCTATAGCCATCTAGGCTGTGTAGAAAAGTGAGATGTAGTGAAGCGCAACAAACAAAATAATTTCATTCCTCCAGTATTTTTACTTAGTACAGTCCATTACAGTCAAAGAAGGGGAAGCTTATTGATTGTGGTCATATTAACTTGAGCTATCAATATATCTATGTGCAAATATATCAAATAGGGCCTCTCACTCCATCTTAAATTTAATAGTAACAGGCATACATATATCTACAGAATAGGTAGGATAACTGAAAATGGGAGAAGTAATATGATCTTATTAACAGATCAAAATACGCTGTAGGAGGAGGCATTAGTAATCGAATCTGACATCCTAATCTTCTGGTCTCTTTTTGTGCTTTGTGTGCCTATTCAGTGTTGGACTTTGGAACATAAGGGCACGGTTTCACAGCAAACCAAAGATGAGTTACTCTGCCCAATTTGAGGTCAAAGAGTATGGTGAGTTGAATCAGAGGTTTCCTGATCTGCTGGTTGGTATTTTTGATGCACAAGATTACACAAATCTGTTACTTTCTTCAGTACTGCCCAGTTTTGAAGTTAAACTGATGCACCGAGGCTCATTCTTCTTTTTGGACAGCCAAGAACTCCACATAGACATCAAAGCTACGTATGTTGAGTTTTTCCTTATGTGGTTTTAGAAACAAGTTTTGATTATCAAATTTAAAAATAAATAAATAAATAAATAAATAAAAGTCCCCTCCTGTTGATTTCAGGTACATGTTTGGGGAAGGAGTTGAAGGGACCGCCTATGGAGCATTTGGAGTTATGCTTGGGAATCAAAAAAAGAGTTTTCCCAGCTCACTTCAGAGAGTGTCGGTAGATGCTTTTCCACCAACTATATTTCTGTGTCATTTGACCTTCTTTCTGTCTCAATCATTCTGTTGAACGTGCTTTAAAAACAGCTTGTACCAATGAGATGTCAACCTTTGGTCAGTGCTGGCAAAATTAAAAAGGAGGCTTTCTACATTCAAACCCACAGTAACTAACCTGAAAAAAGCCAGTAAAAGTAGGGTTTCCATGAGATCATGTGGAGATAATTTGAACAATGTTCATCTTTTTAATATATGGCCATCTTCAAAAAAGGACCAATGATATAACTTGCTATCTTTGTTAACAGGCTATTGAACATGTGTACCTAATAAAGTGGCCTTTGAGTGTAACTGGAATGTAAATCTGAGACAACACCACGCTCTCCTGGTAACTTGTGTTGTATGACATTAGATTGAAAACGGAGAAGGTGTTGTGACCCTGAGGAGAGAACACATCATTCAGACCATTGAAAACATCACTGATCTTCTTGGGAGCTCCATATTCGTGGCTGTCACCGTGCTGACTGACAGCGGTAAGAATAACAGAGGTTTGCAGTGAGTGCATGCACGTTCAAAGTCAGATCAAACAATCTTCTCCAATGTATGCTATTTAAATTTAAAGGCATGTTCCCTAACAAATTTGCAAACTAGATTTTAGCTATAACTACTATCTAAAACCATTACCATGGACTCCTGAAAGTGTCACATTATTATAATTAATAACTAAATCATCAGGAAAAAAATGTGCTTATCATCACTACCTTGGAAAGGTCACAAGGCCAACACAGGGCCACGTAGATGCACACACAAATTCATACTTTAGGGCAATTTTAAACAATGAATCACAAAAGTCATGTTTTTTAGGCTGTGGGAGGAAGGTGAAGTTCTCGGAGAGAATCCATGGAGGACCAGAGAGAACCCGCAAACTCCATGCAGTAAAAGCCCCAGCAAAGATTTGAATCTTCTTTCCTTAAAATTCAAAGACACAGGAATACATTTAATAAAAAAATCAATATATTCCAAATTATTTGCATAGTTCTTAAGACAGATAACAAGTAAATACAAGGGAAATTCATAAACTACAATTGTATAAAAATTTTCCTATTCAATAAATAAAGTATTTCTTTAATGAAATATTTGTTCCAGTGTTCCAGTGTGCCACAGTATGATTTCAATTGTCATTGTGGTTCTTTACTCATACCCTGAGCAACTGATTGGTTAATCCGCATAGGAAGTCAGTTTGAGACCAATTAGAATGAACAGCACATTTAAGATCAGTTTAGTGGCTTAGACGGTTGAGGCCAACAGAACAAAGTTAATTCTTGGAAAGACCACTGAAAATTAATCAAATTATGCCAAGATTTTTTCCAGTTATGTTGAACAGTCCAACTGGGAGAATAATAAGCATTATCATGGCTTGTAAATAGAAGAGAGCGTATCATGAAATGCTTGGTATCAAAACCCCTGGGTTTCCCCGAAGGAAGTAAACTCACTGCATCCAACCACGCAAACCTTAAAGGTTTCATCTGTTTCCAGTGAAAGTAGAATATTTTACCAGAATCTTATAGTGCTGTAGTTGATTTCCTCTAGATGTATGTTTGTCTTGTAGTGTAATGGATTTAATCTATGACTTTTTCAATGTTGCTTTTTTGAGAGTCTTCAGAGCACTTTTCGGCTACCATTCAAAGGTTTGGACTCACCTTCTCATTCAATGGTTTGTCTTTATTTTTATTACTATCTCTGGGAACTCTTTGAATACAGCTGGAAAACCATTTCAGGTTACTAACCTCATGAAGCTCATTGAGAAAAGGCCAAGAGTGACCAAAGTAGTAATCAAAACAAGCTAAACTATACAAGATGTTATGAGTTTTTTCAGAATTTTGTGTTTGATGCATAATTCTATATACTTTTGGGTCACAGTTTTGATGTCTTCATAATGTATCTGCAATGTAGAAAGTTATGAAAAAAAGGAAACGCCATTGAATGGTAAAGGTGAGTTTAAACTTTTGACTGGTGTATATAAATGTTTATCTATTACCCTTCGTTTCAGCATATTGGAGGATGTTCAGTTTTGTTCTCTATATATAACATTCAACATGCTCATGCATGTTGAATGTTATATATAAATAACTTATGCATCCAAAGCTGTACATGGTGTGCTTACTAATGTAAAAGGATAACATAAAAACATAACAATTTGTTCTTACCTACACAGGTAGTGAGATGGTGGAGGCAGAGCTGAGAGATATCTACATTGTCATATCCCCTTATATCATCCAGTTCACCAAGACACCTAAGTATTTCAAACCAGGATTGACTTTTGATCTTGCGGTACGATTGTTTTTGTCTTTTTGTCTTTTTTTTCATGCAGTAAAATGGTACATTTTAAATGTTTCCCTACCTTTGCAACAGATTGCTTGAGGTCTACGGTAATCATGTTGTCAAGTGTGTTATACTAGGGATCTTGATTGTTACAAACGAGGCAGAGAAGATAGACATTTCTGAGTAATTTATATGGGTTAAAAACATTGCAAGATGAACAACTGGGCAAAAAAAGAACAGAAACAGTTGCCCTACGTTTTAAGGCATTTGGTGGAGTTTTTATATAAAACAAACTGAGGGACTTGAATAGATTAAACAATGTTACCCTTAACTGAGCCAACAATCTGTGACACAAGATATATTTTCATTTATTTATGTTGTCGTTAAAGCACAATGTATACATTTTTATAAATTGTTTACCCAAAATTTGAATGTTCAAGTTGTGCAAATATCCTCTTTTTTCCCAGTACTATATTAATTTCCCCCATTTCTGTCAGACAGGGTTAACCGTTGTTTATTTGATTGTTTGCTTGTTTGTTGAAAGCTTGAAGTTTTGAATCCTGATGGCACTCCAGCTCAAGGGGTTCCTGTTTCAGTCGATGAAACTGAAGTTGAAGGCATTACCTCTGCCAATGGTATGGCAAGACTTTCTATCAATACAGTGGCTAAAGCTGAACCACTGAAGATCACGGTAAGTCCTGTGAATTGTCAGAATTGCATGTTTATTATTTCACTTTTTTCCTATGGTGTGGATGGCTATTTAACATATCGATCTTATGTTTAATAAGTCTCACATTCTGTATGAAAGCTCATGTAAGATTTTCAGGTCTCTGACCACAGCTTATCTTACATATATGAAGTCTTAAATAATATTTTCTTCCTGTAAATAAGGAGGCAATCTTATTTTACCTAATATTACTTTTTGGAACTCTATTGTTGCGTTTCTGCATTGCAAACAATGGGGCTGCTAACTGCATAATGCATTTTTATTTTTCTGTTGAACTGTAGGTGAGGACCAATAATCCTCGAATTCCAGCTGAAAGGCAAGCATCAGCTTCCATGACTGCTCTCCCTTACAGCTCAGCAAGCAGCAATTATATCCATATTGGTAAATACTCAAATTATCTCAGTCAACTAGTCATGCATAATTACCCTTTTCTTCAAATTAACTAAAAGGTCTCTGCAGGAGTGACTACAGCAGAAGTAAAACTGGGAGATAGCGTGAAAATGAACATCAACCTCAACAAACAGGAAAATGTGGAAATTGACATAACATATTTGGTGCGAGAGCAGGTTTTGTGTGGATTTATGTTTTGGTTGATTGTTTGCTTCTAAAAACATTTGAAGCGTAAATCTGTTCAACACAGTGCTGATGCCCACTTTTCTTTGCCCACAGATTCAGAGCAAAAGTCAGTTGATAAAGTACGGACGTTTCAAAGTGAAAGGTCAAGCCATGATTTCCATGTTAATCACCATCACTAAAGAGTTCCTGCCATCCTTTCGCATCGTCGCCTACTACCATCCAAACGATGATGAGGTGGTGTCAGACTCAGTCTGGGTGGATGTAAAAGATGCATGCATGGGCTCGGTGAGGCACAATGATGTAGCAGAGTTTAAATGTGAAATTGAAACAAATGTGAGAAGGGATTTTGTCTTGTTTTTCACAAATACACATTTCCTAAATTTAAGACTACTTTTGTCTACATTTAAAGCAAGTATCACAGGTATTTTTGTTAAATATATTTAGTTTGACGGGAGCCACGTCTCTCGGCATTAGCGCTGGACGATAATCTAATAACAATATATATATCAATAGATGTGTGGTGAGATAAAAAAACAGGGTCAATAAAAAGTTTAAGAACAGTTTTCCCTCATCTTGCATTTTAGCCTATCATGTGGGTTAAAATCCAAGTCATTAAATCCTCCCAACCAATCACAAACGCAAACCCAGGAATGCTCCGCAGGGTTGAGTTTGAATTCAGTGTTGTGCGTTCTTTATCTAAAAATAGGTCATTAGGCAACAGCATAAATGGCCAGGGCTGCACTTAAAGTGCATGTTTTTAATTTTTTGATAATTATCAAATACCGATCAATATGATTTTTATTTTATCTGTATGCTTTTTATCTATATTGTCCAGTCAGCATTAACCAAATATCATACTGATTTTATATGTCTCCAGATATCTGGGCAATAAATTTGTACATTGGAAATCCAATTCCTCTCTGGTAATATACAACCTTGGTTAAATTTGGATACACTTTCAGAAATAATGGTCCACACATGTGTTTTTGAGTTAAGTAATTGACATGTAAACTAAAACACACTTTTCAAAGAAACAAGCACAGAGAAATGAGGTAAAATTTGTGATGTATCGTATAAAAAGTGCTATTACGTAAGGACAGAGTAATTAAGGTTTTTTGTGGGCAGGTTATTGATTTGCCGAAGGGTTATTTAGTTTAACCTGTGTATCATCATACGGCATTGAAAAGAAACGGCAATACACAATAGTATGATGGTTGTAGTAGTGAGTCTATTACTAGGCAAAAACAATTGCATCTATCCCCAAATTAACCTTCCCTTTGCTCTTAAGTTAAAAATAGAGCCACAGACATCTTCTGCCTCTTATGAACCTCGCAAGAAGTTTGGCCTGAGAGTCACAGGAGATCCTAGGGCCACAGTAGGACTGGTGGCCGTGGACAAAGGTGTGATTACTCTAAACAAGAAATACCGTCTGACACAGAAAAAGGTAATCTCCTCTCCTAAACCGAGGCAGCAGAAGTCAACGCGGAAACATGCTGATTGACCATGTTTAGCCTGTGCACTGAAAAGCCAAAACAATGGTGGCCGGCAGGTGCAACCACGCAGCAAAAGGCTGATAGCGCAACAAAAGGCCAAACACGCTGCATACACATCATGTCAACTCCAAAACACACAAACAAGAAACAAATGAAACAGAAAACCAAAAGAAGAATGCTGCAATCCCAGAAAACAGAAGTAAGATAAAAATGCTGCAAGTACTGAAAAAAAGTAAAAAACAAAAGCTGCAAACTCGGTCTGGACAAAAATAGATGTGCACCAGAACTAGGGGGACTCAGACTAGCGCGGTAATATGACTCACATAAATATGCAGATGCTCTATGATATTGTAAAATATTATTTTCATATGTTTAAACAAGAAATTAAGGTAAAAGTATATTTTCTTTCTTCCCTCTAACTTTCTTCTGGGCATCATTGTCTTTACTGAGGGTCTAGTCCCATCTGACTTGGTGGTCGTCTCACTTCCGTGGTCAGATGTATTTCCGTTTTTTAATTAATTTGCAGCTTTTTTAAAATCACTGTTGTTTTTGATACTTGCAACATTTTTCTTTCACAGCGTTTTGCTGTTGCATTTGTTTTGTTTAAGTGGGTTTTGGAGTTTGCATCCTTCTGTTTTCTGTGACTGCAGTATTTGTCTTTTGCAGCACGTTCAGCCCTTTGCTGCGTTTTGCACCCGTCGGCCACCACACAAAACACGTTTACATGTCCAAGATTAATTTTACAGTTGCGTCAGTCATATTTCTGTATTGAGGAGCTGCTTTGATTTCATAGGTGTGGGAAACAGTTGAAAACTATGACATCGGCTGCACACATGGGGGAGGAAAGGACAGCATGAGTGTGTTTTACGATGCTGGACTGTTGTTTCAGTCCAACTTAGGATCTGGGACTCCGTACAGAAAAGGTGACTTCATACTTTCCTTTTTATATTTTTCTGCTGACATTGTAGATGTATGAGAAACAAAATACATTGTGTGAAGCAAGAAAACTGATAGACTTGATGGTATTAGGCCAGCAGAGGCAACAGGCAACAAAGGTGTTACAGGTTTATTGTCCATCATTTAATGTTTTAGGAGTGCTTACTACACAAATGAGAATTAGCAGGAAATTTCACAACAGAAGAGTCTATAAATGAAAGCTATGCCTCAAAAGAACTACCATTGAAGCTATAGACTGGGAGGGAAGAGCTCTGATGAAAAAACAAGGAGCTTTAAGGTCTTAAAAGTTATTATAGAAGTCGTTCATTAAGAGCTTTTGTTATGAACGGAATATACAGACCTAAAATTCGAACCAGACAAAGTGTGTATGATTTGAAACAGTTTATTAACAACTAAACTGCGGCAGGCTGCGTCAGCGTCTATGGCAGGAACCTCTGGAAGCAGAGACACCTGGTTAGTGACCACGTTTATCTTGCAGTGAGGACTAGTCACAAACTTAATGGTCACTACCCTTTTCTCTGTGCTCAGTCTGGGGAAAAACACGAGTGTACGTTCGAGCTGGCTGACTGTTTTGTTTATGTTGCTAACGCAACTCAGGAAATCCCAGAACGGAGCTACTGCAGGCGAATGGTGGTCAGGGAACATGTAGAGGGTCAGAACCGTGGAGACAATAACAGGCAAGATGATCAGGAGGGCAAACCAGAAGCCGATGTCGGGGACGAGGTCCGAGGTCCGAAGTCAGAGCCAGGTGGTCAGATGTCCGATCAGAAAGGGATCAGGCAGACTCAGATGTCAGGTAGCAGGTCTAGTCCAGTACACAGGCAGTCCGAGCAGGCAGGGGTCAGGCAGGCGGTCGGATTGGGCAGAGGGCAGGTAGATCAAACAGGCAGTCAGGTCAGGAAGGAATCAGGTAGGCTCAGAGGTCGAGAGGCAGAACAGGTAATCAGAAGTCAGGATACAGAATGCTGGAATATATCTCACCGGATTGCTCGAAATAATCTGGCACTAATGTCAGGTCTGAAGGCTGGTTATTTACTGGCAGGTGCAGGTGGATCGAGTGAGAGGTAATGAGAAACGGGGCGGAGTTGAGCAGGTGTGTAGAGTGAGTAATCAGACCAGCATTAGTGCCAAGATCATGACAGTTTATTTGTTAAAAAAGAGTTGTATATCCTTTTCTGATTTTCTTTTTTAAAATATATAGGTAGCCCTTTTCACAAAGGCTAAATTTTAAAAATCCTAGTCATTTTTGCTATTTGTCATCAAAACTCTACCAGGAGTAAATTTGAAATTGCTTCAGTATGACATGAGCATCCATCTTACGTTTCAGAGCTGACGTGCTCGGCCCTCAGCAGGAGGAAACGGGACGCTGCCATGATGAACTTCACTACCAACCTATGTGAGAACAATCAGAGCAAATGTTAACAAGAACAATCCAGTGCATATAAAATGTTTACAAATGTGTCTGTCTACACCATGTGTTCAGAGAAATGCCGGCAATCAAATGTCAGTAAAAGCAGATTTATGTAAATAAAACAAGCTCACAGATTTTATTTTTAAAACCTTCGTTTTTAAACCGTAATATTACCCATTTTCTTTTGTGAGAAGTTTTCTCCAGTTTATAGTCGTGAACTGTTTTTGTTTGTCTCCAGTCAAATGACACTTCCTGTGCTCATTTGTACCTTTATTTCTTCTTTACAACCTTCTTTCTGACCAGTGAGTCAATATGATGATGAACTGCAGCGGGACTGTTGTTTGGACGGCATGAGGGACACCACAGTTTCGTACTCCTGTGAGCGTCGCAGTGAGTACATCTCAGATGGTCCGGGCTGCGTCGAGGCCTTCCTGCACTGCTGCACAGAGATGGAAAGAAAACAAGCTGAGAGGAGGGAGGAAAACCTGAAACTGGGCCGCAGTAAGAGCCCTAAGAGAGAGATGAGAGGCGACTGCGTTGTTATTTGCAGTGCTGTGGTTTGAAAGGGATGAAATGTTCTCATTTTTAATCAAACTTCAGGTGAAAGTGACGACAACAGCTACATGGACAGCAATGAGATAGTCTCTCGCACCAACTTCCCTGAAAGCTGGCTGTGGTCTGACATCAAACTGCCCCCCTGTCCAGCAGAGACACCAAACTGGTGGGCTTACTGAAACTTTTACTTTCACTCACAATTTAGATTTCATTGATAAGAACACACATGTTTATTTTTGTCTTAGTGAAACGACATCATTCGAAAAGACTGTGCCTCTCCAAGATACAATAACAACATGGCGGTTCACAGGAATTGGTCTGTCAACAACTGGTGGTGAGAATTCAATCTTTAGTGTTCAATTTTGTTTCAAAACCTAACATCAAGAAAATAAAATGTTTTCTGTAGCTCTCAGTGCCTCAGGTGTTCATTGTTTCTTTTTTAATATCTGCGTTGTTATTTGAAGGCCTCTGTGTGGCCGACCCCCTGGACATTATTGTCCGTAAGGATATCTTCATTGATCTCAAACTACCCTACTCAAGTGTTCGTGGAGAACAGCTAGAAATTAAAGCAGTTCTGCACAACTACAATCCCGATCCTGTCACTGTAAGTCAGCAGCCTGGATTAGCCACTTAAAATTGATTTTTAATTGCCCCCACTGTACTTTAATCAGGATGAAATTGGGATGTATATTATGGGATATGTGTGTGTTTGTAGAAATGGGTTGTATTGTGATAATTAAAATGGAATTGAAGCTGATTATATATATATATATATATATATATATCAGCATCAAGCTGGCTCAACCTATTTAAAACAATTCCCCATTTTGTACGCATGCATGAATGCCATAGAAAACATGTTCACGGTACAACTGAAAGATATGTCTAAATTTATTCTTTTCCCTACATCTTTGGCATAGAAAATAAAAGAATAAAAAAATTATAATTTACAATGTCTGACAGTTATATCTTCATCTGGTGCTTGTCCATTCCTCTTTCTAATGTGGCCCACATGGTCCACATCAATAACCATCTGAACTGAATTAAATTAAACTGAGTGAGGCATCTTGTACATCCTCACCTGTTTGTTGTTTTTAAGGTACGCGTGGACCTAATAGAGGAAGCTCATGTGTGCAGTGCAGCTTCTAAGCGTGGGAAATATCGTCAGGAGGTTAAAGTTGGTGCCAGAAGCACAAGATCAGTTCCTTTTGTTATCATTCCAATAAGAGATGGACATTTTCGTATTGAAGTCAAGGCAGCTGTTAAGGACTCTGTACTCGGAGATGGAATTGCAAAAACACTGCGAGTTGTGGTAAGAGAAACAAGTCATGAGTCCATCTGTTAAGCCAGATGCAGAAAAACTGCAACCATCCTCTTGTTATCTTCCAACCCAACTGGGCATTGAATTATTTACTGTGTAAAATTATTCAGTTAACTAAAACTAATACAGCATAAGAGCAACTAGGAAGCTATTTCCGATTTATTTCCTCATTGCTGTTCTTCTAGCCTGAAGGTTTACTGATAAAATCTCCTCAAATTATAACGTTGGACCCTGAAAATGAAGGAAAAGGTAAGCAGGAATTTGTAGATTCTTTATATTTTCTTTTATTGTTTGTTTTAGAATCTCAAAAAAAGAAAATATCATTGAAAAAATTAATTTATTTTAATAGTCTAATTCAAAGTACCATACAAGACCTTACTTTCCAGGATAAGCTACTGCTGAACTGAAAACAGTGAACCTGTTTGGTCTGTCTCATAAGCATAAACTTACATTTAAAGCAAAGGACAGAAATAATCAAGATGAACAGGTGGAGAAAAAAGGACGGAGAGTGATTTGTGAAGCAAAAAGGAAATGTGATGAGCAATGAGTAGACCAGTAAACGAGAGTGAGGTTGTTGAGTTGAGAGCATGAGATGAACTGGACTGTGATTATAGAGGTTAACTGAAACTCTGGTCTCAAACAAAAGTTACAAAAACTTGTTTTTTAACAGTTATGTGCAAAGCATTACTAAAACTTTTTTTTTTATTCCAGACGGTAAACAAGTGCAACTCATCCGCAGTAATATTCCTCTAATCGACATTATACCGAACTCGCCCACCAGCACACAGATAGCCGTTACAGGTGATTTGCACATAAACTGGCTGAAAACTTTTGGTGTTACTGTAAATTGGCAAGAGTGCAAAATGTCATCTTATCTTAATTGCTGTGGGATCGTTGTCAGGAACAAAGCCTAAGGAAGAGCTCAAGAACAGCATTAGTGGAGAAACAATGGGCGCTCTGATCTACCAGCCTTCTGGCTGTGGAGAGGAAAACATGATCCACATGACCATGCCCGTCATCGCAACCATGTATTTGGACATGACCAATCAGTGGGAAGCCGTGGACATCGATAGACGCGACGAAGCCCTGAACCACATCAGCACTGGTGAGGCAGATGAGTATATTTCTCTGCAGATTTAGTACATATACCAGCTTTAATTTCAATTTTATCAGTTGGTAGGGCTGAGCGATAAATCGATTTAATGGATTCATTCAAATTATTTAAGATGTAACTTTTGGAAAATCTGGATTATTTTGCCAATATTGTCATTGGGCTTCCTTGAAGAGAACATGATGCAATGCTGAATATATTTTAGGAGAATATATTGACAAAATATTGTAATGACTAAACTTTTATTTTTACCATAATATGAGACACTTTAATGCACTTGTTTACTTATTTTTTAGGCTAGTTTGAAGTTACACAAGTGAAGTGAAGCCTGTTCTTAGATCATTGTGTAGTACCATTAGCAGCAAACATTTTGTTATATTTCCGTTGTTTACAGCTGCATCTTGTTTTGCAAGCATGTTTCACAGCTTGTATTTAGTTGCATTTTGAATTCAGGTCAACTCCCAGACAAAAGCAAGTTTTTAAAAAAATGTCTTTAATTTATTCTTGTGAAACAAAAGGAGGGGAGGTCGATTAATTGGATTTGGGATAACAAAATCAGAGATTTTATTTTCAAGCCATATCGCCCAGCCCTATCAGGTGGACACAATTCCAATGAATGGGTAGACGGCAATTAGTGAGTCTTGTTTATTTTGTTGTGCTCAGGTTACCGTAATCAGCTGAGCTACCGTAAAAAAGATGGGTCTTTTGCTGGATATCCTGATCATGACAGTAGTACCTGGTGAGCTCTACAGACCTGCACACATTTTCTTTATCATAAATTACTCAGTCGTACATTTCTTTAATCTGAATATGCTGTTTTTAATAAATGTACAGTTTTTGTTGTTGTTACTGCAAATTTGACTGTAAAGTATCTTATTCTTGCATTTATTCATTTTTTATTTTTTACCTTGGTGTGTATCTGCATACCTTTAACTTTGCTGCCAATATACCAGAATTTCCCCACTGAGGGACAATAGATGTTATTTCTAAAGATGTGTATAATGTGTCGTGCCCAAGTTTCAGAAACCTAAGTCTCCCTCTCCTTGTGTTTGTATACATATCTTCCAAGACTCAATCTTTTGAATGAGTCTTTTCTACTATTCCTATTGACTTTCTGAAGGTCTCTAATTTTCCCCTAATATTTTCATTAAAATTTGCATCCTTAAATATTGTATTAGTCATGAAACGGTAAAGAGCAGGACCCTAATGGAGGTAGATAACAGGAGGCAACAAACATTTTTACTGAAAAGAGAACAATCAAAGATGTACAATAAAGAGACTAAAAAAGAATTAAGGGTGAATCCAAACTAATAAAGCAAAATTAGTAGACAAGGTTGTGACAACAGAAGGCTTTCAACATCTGAGGCCTTGTATACATGTAACTGGGTCTTTGGAAAAAATAATATCTCCCCCACATCATTTTAAAAATATATAATTGTTCACACATGATTGTTTTCAGAAAAGTTTTCATCCACATGAGCCCACACAAATATGCCACTGAGCGTTGTTTTAGTGATCCTAAACTCATAGGGGCCAGTGTACCGCAAAGCCAAAACCTACGTCAGCCAATCAGAATCCTTCAAAATAATGGGCATGATGAACGTTTATTGGAGGGAGAGTTGGTGTGAAAAAGCTGACCTCCAAGCGCTCTTTCGCCTTTGCCTGGCCTTTAGCCACCCCATGGCCACGTCTATGACAATCATCACACATGTAACATCATGCTGAATTATTTTCCACACCCTGTGATGCGAGACACGCTAAAACGCTGGTTTGGCATGTATACATGGAAACATAAAATCCCTGTTTTTGTTTTTTTTTGGGGTTTTTTCAAATCTCTACTTTGGTGGGAATTTTCAGAAATAATTGTTTTTAGTGATGTAAAATTAAGTTTTCATGTGGATGAAAGGCCAAAATGCACAAAAGTGTATTCATTTTCCCAAATTTCCAGCTACATATAGATAAGGCATTTTAGCTGGAGAGTTCATTGAACAAGAACCAGGTGATTGATTAGTAACTAGGTGAAATGTGAGGGAAAGCAAGTATATGAAGTTAAATGGAGAAAATGGGAGAAAACAGCTAATGGGAGACACAGGTAACCATCCATCCATCCATCCATCCATCCATCCATTTTCTAACACGTCTATCCCTGTTGGGGTCACGAGGGGTGCTGGTGCCTATCTCCAGCTGTCAATGGGCGAGAGGCGGGGTACATTCTGGACAGGTCGTCAGTCTATTGCAGGGCACACAGGGAACCAAGGACATAGAAATCACAATGGTATACAAACTAGAAAAATAATAAATTATAAGAAATAATCAAGATTCAAACAAGACGACAATTAAAAGGAATATATGCAATAAATAGAACATGTATCTAAAGAAAAGACAATAATTAAATTATTTGCCCTGATGCAAAATAATCCAGGTTGAAAAAAAAGTTGAGTAGATCCTCTGGACGGGTTTTTCTTTGTTAAAACGTTTCATCTCTTCTCTGAGAGACTTCCTCAGTCTGAGGAATTACAGGTAAACTCAGACTTATAAGCAGCACCTTCGCGTAGTGGATCAACAAGTTTAACGGTGACAAGCAAAACTGGTTGCTCACATGCTAAAGGACTAACGATCAATTGTTAGTTCTCTGATGGCCGCTTATTGTTCCCAGAGGGCTGAGGCATACTCGCAATAACAGCATTGTAAGAGGAGGACAGGAAAATGTTCACTTCTGTGACCTGATTTTGGCTATGGTTCCTGCTGGAAACTACCCTTGTACTAGACTAAGTTCCTGCAGTGAAAACGCGACTTGAATGTGGACATAAAATGGTTTCTTTTCCGAAATAAAATGAGGCATTTTATCCCAAAATAATTCACAAGCCAAAGTTAAGCGGCTTAACAAACAAAAAAGATTTCTCTGTAAATTAGCAGGTTCAGCAAATGCCTGGGATTTTTTTTTAAGACCTGGAGCTATTACTATAGAGTAATACAACTTTTAAAGTTTACAAGAAAGTATAGCTCCAACAAAGCAACATATGAAAAACAATGGCTGTCTGAAAACTTTTAAGTGCCTTTAACTTGCAATCTGACTATAAATCCATTTTGTGTTTCAAGAGCCACTAACCTTTCTGTAACCTCTATTTTCCCCCACAAGGCTGACGGCGTATGTTGTCAAGGTGTTTTCTCTGGCCAGCAACCTGGTGGCCGTACAAAGCAAAGTCATCTGTGACGCCGTCAGGTTTTTGATTCTCAGAGCACAGCAGTCTGACGGGACGTTCAGGGAAGTTGGAAGTGTATCCCACCCAGAGATGATTGTGGGCACCCTGAGTTCATAAATAGTCAAATGGTTTATTGTTTTGAAAACAAAAGAGTGTTTCATAATTGGATTGGTGGGAAAAAAGTTGTGTATTTCTGTAGGGTGATGTCCACGGCACAGATTCTGACGTGTCCCTGACGGCCTTCTGCCTCATTGCCATGCAGGATTCACGCAGGTTATGTGGTGACAGTATTAATGTGAGGACTTTATATTTTCACTCATAATAATAATTTGTCTATAGTATATATATTAAGACAATGTTTCTGCTTTTAACTCCTAAAGATTCATACTGAACTGTTGTGTTTGAAGCACATAAACGTTCTAGTATTCTTACATTTTAATTTTGTTTTCTTTCATTTTGTCCAGAGTTTACAACGCAACATAAAGAAAGGAGTGAGCTTTCTGCAAAAACGCCTGCAGACCCTAGTCAACCCTTACGCAGTCGCCATGGCATCGTATGTCCTGGCCAATGAAAACAATCTGAACCTGGAGATCCTGCACAGCTTTGCCTCCCCAGGTGCAGTCACACAGAGACCACAGATGATTTCTAATGAATGCAATTTAAATAGTTTGAACTCACAACTACAACACAAGGAAAAGATTGTATTGTTGTATTCAAGATCAACACCAAGACTTTCAGTGAGGCACGAACAAATCTGAGACCATTTTCAAGACCATTGCTACAATAGGTCATTCCTCACATGACGTCACATTTGTCTGTGAACACCCCGGGTTTCCAGGCTGATAGGACAAGAAGAGTGCAAACTACAATGGCAACAACTACAATAATAATAATTTTGGAAGATGACGACATCCCAGGAGCTTCATTTCAACCTGCTTCAACGGAGAAACCCAGCATAGCACAGCTTAAACGTTGGTTGAAATGTACAGGCCTCAAAATGTGCGGAAAGAAAGCAGTATTAGTAGAAAGGTAGGAAAGGTTGTCAAACACGAGGAAGAAACCCGCTGAATCCGTGTAGAATTCCTGCTAATACTAAGAACGAATACATATATTATTACAGGCCTATGTTATAAATTATTATAGGAGTCATTGCAGAAAATAGACTTAAAAACAGCTTCTTTTCTAAAGTTGCAAAGTCAATCATCCCGCTGTAATCAGACAGTCAGATCCCAACTCACCGTCTCACACACATACACACACACAAGTTCACTGTGAGATAAACAATTCGACTCTGTGAAAACAAGCCGTAGACCAGCAAGAAAACCACCACACGCCGCTTTTAATCCTTACAAATACACGTATTTAGCTGGTGTTTATGCACACCGGAACTTTTCCTGCTAGTAAGAAGGTTGTCACCTAGGATGGCGGGGGGTGGGGGGTTGGGATGGTGGGATGGTGAGGTGGGGTGGTGGAGCCCTGCTTCACGTTCAAAAGCAAGCCCAAGAAACCTCAACCGCAGACTCACGAAAGTTACAAGTGACTTTAGAGTAAACACAAGCCCAAACTTGCTTGGGCTTAGCGAACTATGCAGCACTGAAGCTCACATAAACAGCCCTCATGGACTGTATGATGATGTTTTCATTCCACTGAGAAAAAGTGTAGCCTACCTGCACAGATGATGCAGTCGCTGGTATTAGGTCTGGATATTCAAGTGTTGGCTCTTTACCGATGAAATGAGCACATAGCACATAGGTGTCTTTAGTCAGATTCTAAGTCCTTTTGGTTACAAGCTTGTATCCAACACTGACATTTCTCTGCAATCCTTCGGGGTTTTGGAAAATCAATGGAAACAAAATCTCCCTTCATATAATCATGCTCACCATATCACGAGTCACTCCAGCAGATACCAACGCAGCAGTGGTGTTTTGTTGATGCCATAATATGTCTGTGGAGGCGATATTCAGGACAGACCTGTTCAGTGTTTCACTCATACAAGTAAGCCATTCAAGCGTTACCACTCTGCTTGTATGGCCACAAGATGGCTGCATTCGAATGTACCCAGTTTATTACCAAGTTGCGGTAAAAGAACGACGTTCCAGCTGTGGTCTTGACTGGTCTTAATAAAAAGGAGTCTGAGACAAGACCATAACTCTGCTATTTTTGTACTTTTGCAGTTTTAGTATATTTTACAGTAAAATATTCTAAAACGGTAAAAATTCTACCCAAGGTTTGCAGTATAAAAAATACTGTCCACCACAGGATGATTCAGACTGACCATGTGTCAATTCACACCCAGCTGGGGATGTTTTGTACCTGTTTTGCGAACTGATGATTTGCAGTAATTTGCCGTAAGTCTCCAGCTAATAATATCTACCAGCAAGAGCTAGCTAATTGTCATTTAGGTTTGATTAGAGGTCCTGATTTCACATATTTCACAAGAGGCAAGTGGAATAACAATCTATGGGGTATAGTATTAAGTCTTCAACAAATAATAAACCATCAAATCATATTGTAAGTGAAATTTGAAGAGTTTCATAATTATTTCCATATATACTCAAATTACTGAAGTATTTATAGGGGAAAAACTGATACACTGTGGTCAGTAACAGGGGAGATATATGGTTTTATAGGTCAATGGAGGCAACATGTGATAAATGGGTTGGTACAAAATAAGCCAATTGGCAAGTGGTAAAACGACTGAAAACTACTTAATTCCCTCTAAAAAACATTTCAATTGATAATAAAATTAATTTGAAAAAATCAATTTGAAAAAATATATAATGTCTAGGGAATTTAATGATAAACTAATCCACAAGACGTTTTATTCTTTAGACAATCAAATAATAAAAGTGCAGCTAACAGCATAAAATTATGACATCCAGTTGCAACCTCTCAAGTTTAAAATCATGTTTCGGTTTAAGTAGGTAAGATTATTAAAACGTTGTTTGGAAAGTCAAGAGAGAAGATGTTTTTTGTCAGGTTGTAATTACGTTTTTCTTTCAGCGGTGAAATCAGCTCTCTTTAGTGGAAAGAAAAAACTGTTAGACTGTTTAAATCTTTGTTCAAATCTGCTTACAAAATGTCATGGTACACACTCTATTTCTTGATTTTATCAGTTAATGGGAGCCCTCTTGAGAATCGTTAATGTTGTTGTGTTATCTTCAGATCTGTCCCACTGGCCTACACCAATGGGTCGTGTTTTTACGCTAGAAGCCACTGCATATGCTCTTCTGGCTCTTGTCAAAGCCAAGGTCAGGCTGTTTCCTTTACTACATGAATAATATAGATGATGATTCTGTTTAACAGCTTCAACATGATATGTTGTTATTGTAAAGGCTTTTAAAGAAGCCATACCAGTTGTGGGATGGTTCAACAAGCAGCAACGAGAAAATGGAGGCTATGGATCAACTCAGGTGATGCAAAACTATTGTTTCTGTCATCTTTTTTGGTTTGAACCTTTATGGCAATGTTTCCCAGTTTCTACATATTTAGCTCTCCAAGCTCCACTATAATGACTAGGGAGGGGTACCTTCCACATTTGAACCGATACTCGTGGGAATTTGTGTGTTTATAATTTAATAAATGTCAGTTCATAACTAAAATCTCTACATTTTTCAATTTAACATATGTATTTCTGAATATATAAACGTGTTTGGATCTAAAAATGAACCTTATTAAACAATTTATCAATTTTAATACATTGCCTGAAAAATAATTAAGGCTATGTATTAATAAAACAAAGTTTTACCAAAACAACAGCTGTCAGA
This sequence comes from Fundulus diaphanus, assembly GCA_037039145.1. Taxonomy (NCBI): domain Eukaryota; kingdom Metazoa; phylum Chordata; class Actinopteri; order Cyprinodontiformes; family Fundulidae; genus Fundulus; species Fundulus diaphanus. Next base: position 22,713,858 of record CM073123.1, on the reverse strand, counting down.
GGCACAGAGTAGATGAGGTGAATACGGGATTGAAATTATGTGAATAAAATTCAAGGAATCGTTTTAGTACAGTTTCAGAGAAGAACAACAGATATATTAAAAACATATCTTGTCCCGCTTTCTAAATCAGGATGGGATACATTTACAATGAGGGAACAGAGAGGCTCTGCTCTCTCCACTCTTTGCTCTGACTGCAGGAGAGTTTGCATCTTGTTATTCATCTTAACATATCAGCTGCCACAGCTCTATATTTCTGTTGATTCAAATACCACTAGTTGTTCTTGTAACCCACTTTAAATACCATGACTTTGTAATATGGATCTGTTTGTTGGTAGTCAGAGCTTATATTTTTAAAGACTTCCTTTTCCACGCAGGCCACAGTGACAGTGTACCAGGCCGTGGCAGAGTACTGGGCCAGTGAAAGAGATCCAGACTATGATCTAAATGTGGACATCTTGCTGCCGGGCAGATCAAAGCCTGAAAAATACAACTTCAACAGGGGGAACCACTTTGCCACAAGAACGTCTAAAGTTCGAACAAGCATTTTATCACAAATAGTGGCTCAAAACTCAGCTTTTGGTGTTTTATAATCTTTTTTTTTTTTTTTTTGCTTGTCACCATTTTATATCTTGTAGATCAATAATATAAACCAAGATGTGACAGTTGTTGCCACAGGGCCAGGAGAAGCTACAGTGACCGTAAGTGAAATATGTTCATGTCCGCCGGTTTGGGTTCAGTTTTATCCATGGAAAGTCAAACATATTTTACCTTCATGTCTACAGTCTCAAGGTGGATCTCCTGTTTATCTATTGCATGCTAAATTACAAATCTGCTTGTTATGTGACAGATGGTGTCGTTGTTTTACGCTTTACCCAAAGAAAAGCACAGTGACTGTCAGAAGTTTAACATGTCGGTGCAACTCCTCCCAGGTTTGTCTAAGTGTCTTGCCCCTTCTTGTGTCAGTATGTGTCTAAGCATGTTTCCCACCTCGCTCACAACTTGTGTTGTGTTTCCAGAAACAACAGATGAAACTGAGAAGATTTACAAGATGAAAATAGAGCTTTTGTAAGTTATATAGTTTCATGAAGATTGTCCCTTCCACCTAAAGCGTTGTTTTATTGTAGATTAAGTTTTAATTCATTAAAGTTTGTCAATGTTAAAGTGGGTCCAAAAAATGTATTCTTTTACTGACAGCTCAGTAATTCTACAGCTGAATTAAAACATCCAGTCACATGTAACGATTTCAAAATCGTTAGTGTCTCTGCTCTATTGCACTATTCGGACAGCACTTATCATGGCGACTATTGACGCATTTGCGCTTTGTCTAGAGAGTCCTTAACAATTAGACCTATATTTGCTAAGGACTCTTTAGCCAAAGCGGAAGTGCGTCAGTGGTCGCTATGATAAGTGCTGTGTGAATTGTGCAGTAAGTAAGGAATGTGATGAGAAAAGGAGCCTGTATGCTTCCTCCGCATGGCTAATTTAGCATAGGATCCTTTCATGTCCCTTACCGGCGCTAAGGACCTATATCCCACAATTCTTTGCAATGAGATGACGTATAAGCACAATCCACCACACGGAAATGAAAGAAAATGTCTGGAAAGCAGAGAACGCACACTTTGTAGTTCACTTTGAGAAAGGCTGTAGATCCGGATTTGACTTGCGTCATCTATGTGCGTTTCCATTATGTAATGACGTCAGAGTTAAAGGCTGTCCAAAATTGGCACAGCAGTCCGAAGCTCCTTTCCTTCTCACGATAGAGTTCTTACTGTTGATGCCATGAAAGGTTAAGGAAAAGGAGCTAAGAGCTATAATTAAGGATGTTTGGATGGAGCCATTGACTTTAAAACAATACACCTCACCCCCCGATCAAGCATGTGGTGACAATGTAGAGGTTTCAAAGTGGGGTTCTGTTAAGTGGCAGGACCAGTCAATATCTTACCTTCAGTATACAGTTAAGCCCAAAACTTTCAAGATCCCAGGCAGATTTACATTTTAAATAATTTCTTATTTAACCAAGAACATTGTTTGTGAGAGGAAATTAGATGGACATCTCTAAAGAGATAATACAACAAAGCAAAAGAAGTGTGTATTGTGAAATTAAAAATTTATTGTGTTTGAGGTTCAAAGGCCTCCTTGCCATCACCCTAATCTTTAGCTCCCTGAACAGATTTTCTACAAGATTCAAGTTGGGACTCTGGCTGAGCAGCTCCAAAACCTTAATGTTACTTCCAGTTAGAAAAAGTATGTATGAATAATTTTGGGCCGGAGTGTAACTCTGCTAGTTTTTGTTATAGCATGCTAAATATGTGACAGCTGTATGTTTCTGTAGGGCTTGAATGATATGGCTATTTGCATTAAAGTGTAGGGTTATTTTTAATGTCAAAATGAGTATCCCATTAGCATTTAAAGATAGAGTAAGGTCATGTGAAACGTCCAAACTAATCCCTTGAACTGTTATAACTGTTCTTTCTTTACTTATTTTTGTAACAGATACTGACTCTGACCAGACGCAAATTCACACACAGGGTTTTGCAGTTTGTGTTTCAAGCTGTGGGTCCTTTCAGCTGTTTCCTCATTCAGAGGGATTGTCGTTATTATGAGCTCCTCTAATCGTTATTGTCATAGTAACTGGAGCAACGCAACGTTATGGTCCTCCAGTGTCCAATCTATAGTGAACGTTGGGTGAGAGGCAATTCCTGGCCTCTTGCAGATCATGAAAATCAAATGAATTATCTTTTTAATGTAGTATTTTTTTCTACTCTTTCTCCACTTATTTTTATTCTGTACAGATATAAGGACAAACATCGAGATGCAGCCATGACAGTGTTGGATATTGGGTTGCTAACGGGCTTCACTGTTAACACCAAAGATCTCAACCTCGTGAGACACACACACACCTTCAAGCTTAGGCTGCTTAGATGTCTCAAATCATTGAGACAAGAATGTGATTTTGTGCTCAAAGATGAGAATCATAGTTTTTTTTGTATGTAGTTATCTAAAGGCCGTGCCCGCAGTATCTCAAAGTACAAGGAGAGCATCGGTGACTCTGAAAGAAGCTCCCTCATCATCTACATGGACAAGGTAAGTCTTTAGTGTTGTATCATTTCCATCGTTTTGTATCAGTACAGTTCTTTTCTATCTCATTTGTCTCTTTATTTACATCTCTGGAAAGGTTTCACACACAAAACCAGAGGAGATAATTTTTAGGATTCACCAGAAGCAGCTAGTGGGCGTATTGCAACCAGCAGCTGTGTCTGTTTATGAGCACGACAGCCCTCAGTATGGTAATCATGACTCGTCAAAGATGTGTCATTATATTTTCAAATAAATGTAAAGTTTTCTGAAGTGTATAAATATGTTTAACACACCATGCAGAGACACGTTGTGTGAGATTCTACCATCCAGAGAGGACAGCTGGAAAGCTACTTCGACTCTGCAGAAACGATGAGTGCATATGTGCCGAAGGTAAACAAGACTTGTTTTAGCTGTCTGCCAATAATAGTAACGTAAAAGAATATTACTTCTTCAGATCAGACCACATCATTCAACCATAAAGCAACAAATGCAGTTAGATTTACAACCTCAGTGTTGAGATTGTTTTCAAATAAATCAAACAATAGGTTTATTCAAAAATGGTAAGAAATAGGAATGGTCGTCCTTTGAAACATGAAATATGGATACCAAGTCTTCTTGTCAGATTTGTCTCCAGTAGATACTACATTAAGAAATCTTAAAGTACTTGGGAAAAAAATTGTGATTTATCCTTTTGATCTTGCATGCTTTTCAGATTCTCACGTCTTACTGACCCCTGCTGGGCTTTCTAAGTAATAACGTGAGCGTGGCACCACTACCTACCCTGGTTTTTGAGTTGATCAGGTTCAGGAGGAGACAAAAATAGGATTTTGTCAAAAAATAACTCATGTCTTTGCTGCCTTTTAAAGTACAAATATTTAAAGGAAAAACAATCATCCTCATCTAAAATCACCATGAAGCATAAACTAAGCTCTAACTCATGATCATAAAACACTCTCAGCTATTTGTGTCGTGTAAAATGATCAATTAGATCTTTGTAAATCAGACCCGGCTTAGCAACATATCATCAAACGACACTTAAAATGAGCTCTGCATGCTGGCTGCCTCGGAAGTCCAATCCGGAAGTCATGATCAGGTTATGTGTGTACGAAGTGTGCCATCCTGGCAGTGAGGGGTGTCTCAATCTGAGAGTTGGATCCAGGCCGTCTCAGCATGATACCAAGACCCGCATGTGCAGCGCTGCTCCTCTTCCCTGTAACAGAGCAGTATGAGGTGTTTAAGCTAGAAGAGGAGGAGAGACTCAAAGGGAGTCTACTTTACCAAGGAAATTATTGGGAACGCCTGTGGAACAATCGAATTTATTCACACAGTGAAAAACAACCGGTCTCACCTGTAGTGAGCCTAACTCTCCCCTTGAGAGTTGAAAACTTGAAAGAACGCCAGGGACAAATGACAGAAATCAGTATCAATGCCTTGGAATATCGTTTGTCTACAAAGTACACTACCAGTCAAACGTTTGGACGCAGCTTTGTCATTCAAAGGCTTATCCTTATTTTTACAGATACATAGTAAAGACAAAGATACAGTACATAGTGAAGACATCATAATTATGGCAGAAAAGTATATAGAATTAAATATCAAACACAGAATTGTGAAATAATTCAAAACATCTAGAATATTTGTGCTTTTCTGAAGGTTGTTTGATGCATTAATCTGTTATGAACTGCTCTAAAAGTGTGGCTGTCAGAGGATAAACTACTAGTCTGTTTATGTAGGTGGAAGGTTTTCACATATTAGTAATTATGAAACTATTAGTCAAATAAAGGGAGAGTTTAATAACTGAAAAAAATTTACCTTTCGGTACAGAAATTAAGCTCATATTTCTCTATGTGTAGGGTCTAATGAATTAAGGTTTCAACAGAGTTTTGCTGAAAATTCATGTTTATTTTATGAAGGAATATCTTTATCTTATGGGTTCAATTTTCACATTGTCCATGTTTTGTGATTGCAGAAAACTGCAGTATGCAGAAAAAGGGCAATATCAGCAATGATGAGCGGACAGCTAAGGTTTGTGAGACTGAACTGAACAGCAAAATAGATTTTGGTAAGTTCCAATATTTGTATGAATTTCACAAGGAGTTGTGTAAATGTGCCAACGAGTCGACCTACAACCTGCATGTCCTCAGCTTACAAAGTGAGAGTGGAAGAGTTTACAGATGGTTTGTCCACCGATCTCTACACAGTGCACGTGCTCGATGTCATAAAAGAAGGTGGGTTTGTGTCAATCTGACTTTCAGCTTTACAAACCAATTAAAACTTTACGGTCGAATCTTCATGCATTTTTTGTGCAACATTCTCCAACAGCTTTTTATTCCTGTATTAATTTAAGGAGGATCAATAAGTCATTTTTCTAAAGTGCCTTGCACGTCATTAAAACCCTTTGAACTTTTTCACATTTGGTCAATTAGAACAACAAACTTCAGTGTGTTCTATTGAGATTTTATGTAACAGACCAGCACAAGATTGCGCATAACTGTGATATGAGAGGTAAATGATTTAATAGGGCCCAGACATGCATAATTTAATCTAAGTGTAAATCCAGCTGTTTTGGGAAAATCTCAGAAGTTCACTAAAGAACATTTCAGAACAAAGACCATCATGACAGAGGAACTCAGCAAACAGCTCAGACAGAAAGTTGTGGAGAAGTTTAAAGGAGTGCTGGGTTGATTAAAGACAGTATTTCAAGCTTTGATCAATATATCTCACAAAGCACTGCTTAATCCATCAACTGAAAAAAGAATATAGCATGACAGTCACCACTGAAAACCTACTAAACTGACAAGCTGGGCAAAGCCAAATGGCCCATGGTCACTTTTGAGGAGCTACAGATATCTGCAGCTCAGGTGGGATAATCTGTTGTTAGTTGTGAACTCTCCAAATCTGGCCTTTATAGAACATTGACAAGAAAAAAAAATATTGATGAAAGAAAACCGTAAAAACATCAAGGTTAAAGTTTACCACAAGCCATGAAAGGAAAACAATAAATACGTGGAAGAGAATGTTTTAGTCAGATGAGACCAAAATCTGACTTTTTCACGGAATAATTAATTCTTTAAAGGCACTCATTTGTGTCATTGATACAAACTGAACCATTCACATTTGCCCAAATCTTCATGCTTCTTCCTGCACCAGCACGGCTGTGCTATCGCTATAAGCTAAAGCTACAACGCTGATGTTAGAGAGCAACTTAAAAAGGTCAGTAAAGCCCTTTTATCTGCGTCAGTGAAGTATTACACGTCCTGGGAAGGCTGCAAGTTTCCCAGTTTAAATCCCAAAGACAGTCACTCTGGGTCCCTGGGCGCTGCACTGCGGCGGCCCACTGCTCCTCAGGGAATGGATTAAATGACGAGGACATTTTTCATTGTGATGTACAAAGGCGCAATGACAAATAAAGATTATTTAAAAATGCTGTTTACAGATGCGCCCCCTCAAAATCGACTGATCCTGGTCTGTTTTGCAAAGAAGATTGAACAAAGGAATCAATACTGCTCTTAAGTGAAGGAGTCTGAATACAAGAGTGCACCACAGTTTTCACTTCAGCATGAACTTCTGCTTCACAATCATGATTTACTTTGCAGTTTATCAAAAAAACATGGCCAAAAGTGAAGGTTGTAGTTGAAACGTGACAAAAAGAAGTCAAAGGGTGTTAATAGTTTTGCTGTAATTTGTTTACACTGTAATTCCTGCTTCCTACACAAAATCAGATATGTTTTATTCATTCCAGTGACATTTGACAGGACAAAAGGATTCAAGTTTAAATGTACTAGTAAAACTGATCAGTTTATTAATGGCTAATTTGATTTAAATGGATTGGTAGGTGATTTTGATAATGTCATGGATTCAGATGATGATGCAGTTTCTTCCATGTCTGAACTGATTGGACACAATGTTTTTAATCACAGGAAGCTCAGATGTGGGTCCTCAGAATAAAAGGCGCACACTCCTCAGTTATCGGCACTGCAGAGAAGCTTTAGATGTAAAAATAGGCAAAAACTATCTCATCATGGGCACCTCAAAGGATATTTACGCTGGTGAAGCAAGTCAGTCGTAAGTGTGCTCTGCTTTTTACTGATCACTTTGGTGGATATGGATTTTTGTCACAATTTTAAAACTACCTGTTTCTCTGTCAGGTACCAATATGTGCTTGGTGAGAGGACCTGGGTTGAGTACTGGCCCACTGAAAAGGAGTGTGGAACCAAGAAACACAAACCCACCTGTGCGGGAATGGAGGAGATGGTCCAGCAGTACACTCTCCATGGATGTAGACATTAGTAAAACAAGTGAATATGTGAACAAACTTCCTGTTTTTCAAAGTTCACTGATGGAAGAGATTCAATTTTGTGTGGTTGCAACAAAATACAAAAGGTTCAGTGTAAACAGAGTCAGTTATGTTAAATCAAATAAAATTGTTTTAAATCAAAATGGCTAAACTGGACTTAAGACATTTTTTCTCAAGACGGTATTTTCTATTTCCTTCGTTGTCAGGAAAAGTGACGGGGACTGGTGGAGCCTTTAAAAATCAGTTACTGGTGCTTTTGACACTTTTGGTATAATCTTTCAAAGTAAAACTTAGGGACTCCTTCATTCAAATGGCAAAGCATCAAATGACACACTACATTGTGACTCACTGTGAATTTAGAGAGGCCAATTAACCTAACAGGGTTAGGACTTTGATGAAAAGGAATATTCTTGTACTTCACTTTTTTCCCCATGTTCTAGTGGGTCCGGTGGAGGCTCTGACATAAAAGAACAAAGTAAATATGAAATTATTAAAATGCAAAAATACATACTGTAGAAAGTGATAGAAACATCTACCATGGACAGCACTTATGCATTTAATTTGTCTGCTACTTTTTGCCAGCCCTCTCTCCTGGCTTTAGCAGACTTTGAGGTGTCCCCTGTAATTAATGACTCAAATTCGGCATAACCTTCCATTAAAAGCTCTTGTTCTGCTTGGGAGAAAAACTGTGGGCGTTCTTTGGCTATGCTGAACAGCCTATAGACCAGTTCATTGTTATTGTTATTGCCTTATAAACACGGCAGGCCAGTACAGACGAGAGAGCACGAAAACCCCTGAAACCACTGGACGGCTACAATTATTTTATATCAGGAAAAAGGCTCCAGCAACGCCCGCGACGCCATGAGGGATTAAGCGGGTCAGAAAATGGATGGATGGATGGATGGATGGATGTTGTTCACACGTTTGTGCAACAGCACAAAGCGGCGGCGGACACAGACAGCGTCTCAGCAGAGAGGAAGACCCACCTGGTAGGTTAAAAAAAACATTGTTCACTACGGATTATTTTGGTGTTTTTGTCTTGTTAAAATGGGTGGGATGTCGGCGACATTGCAGCGTAAACACAGAAGTACTAGCGCCCGTGAACGGGGGCGTAATGGAGCCGCTGTCTGGAGCAGCAGCAGCAGCCGCTGCTCCGGCCCGTGTAGCGATCGCCACCTCCCCTCCGCCGCTATTTAAGTAGAACAATGACTAGAGCAGAATTAAGTTGTATTTACCGGAGATGAAGTGTAGACTGCAAATTCTGTCGTAGTATGATGGCTCCCCCAGTCCACTGGGAGAGTCTGACTGCGCTCTTTTCATTGAAAATATCCATTTCTTTCTTCGTCCTTCGGTAAACGACAGAAATGTACATCCAACGATTTGGAATGCCTCTGTGTGCAACCGGGAGCACAACAAGTCGTAGGCATTGTTTAGATTCCAAAAATAAACTAACTAAAAGTACGCTCTAAATCACCCGTTTTGTCATGTAGTAGACGAGAACACTACTGTTTTTGCCTAACACCGTGACCCGGATGTAGCGCTGACGTCACGCGTGACCTACCCTATAGCAGCGTTGCTGATCATTGTTTCTACTATCGATACATTTCCCCTTTTAAACAAATGCATGAACGCGCAGGTTTCTCAGATAACTCAATCCAGTGATACTAATCATAAACAACAGGTGTGTTCGAAGAACCCAATTAGCCGGATCATGATTAGCCGGATGAAGTCATCTCGATTGTCTCATTTGATCTTGGATGTTTAAGCAACTTACGAAGAACGGACCCCAAGCCACAATTGAACAGAGAGAGAAAAAAAGAAAAGCTAAACAGAAAAAACAAGAATAAAATTATTAATCTAATTTATAAACTCATCTACATAATGAAATGGTCTGCAAAATAAACCATATAATACAAGATAACTCAAAAGTTACTTTACAGAAAAACAATCAAAGCAATACTCAAAAGAAAATCCTCTAATTGGTAGAACCCAGCAAGGCAATCAATGACATCATCCAGACATTTAAGCAGGAAATACTGGGCCAGCCCCTCCCATACTCCTGCCCTGTTGTAGATCTACAAAGGACAAACAATGGTGAGTAAAAAGGAAAACAAATACCACGAATACACTTTGAAACCAAATGAACAAGTTCAACCAATAATCCAGAAGTAGTAGCTTTACCCTACACATATAAATAGATGGAAACTGCCACATAATGCTAACGCAAACAAACCCGGGATAGTAAGTGAAGCAAAGTTGCAAACTAATTTTTAAATGTAAGCATTATGACCAGCTGCAGAAAGTAAATGAATCAGAAATAAGAATAAGGGACAAGTGGTGAACACAAACGGAACCACTTTGTCACAAGGATACAAATGCATAAATATGTTCATTGTTTTTTTCATTCATTCATTCAAAGACCCTGTTCGCCTGAGGATGGGCTGATTCCCACATCTTCCCTGAGATATTTAGCTGTTGTTTGCCAAATGAACACTGGGCGGCAGCAACAGCCCGCTATTTGTGGTGGCGTCATCGATGGAGAAGAAGAAGAGGTGACGCACTTCCTCTCTTGCCAAGCCGCCGATGGGTCGTGTTGTAGGTCTTCTCTGAGAATAAATGACTCGGACTTTAATTTCGCGACCCAACAACCGTCTTTAGAGCTGCGATAGATCGGTGTTCAGTAATAGTTCAGATTGTTTTACAGCTAAATTGGTCTCCGAGGTTGTAGCCCGCCTTGGTTTTCCGTCATGGCAAAGGTACAAGTGTTAAATGTTGCTGTTCTGGACAACCCGAGCCCGTTTGGGAATCCGTTTCAGTTTGAAATAACGTTTGAATGCATGGAGGATCTGCCTGAAGGTGGGTGTTTTTTTTATTGTCATCTAGACCGCACGGTCTCTGTTAGCTGTGGCGTTTGAGTGCGTTTAGTTTTTTTAACTGTTGGCTTCACTGCGAGAAACCGGTGCATCGGTATATCATGTCTGCTTTTCTGTTTGCCTATAATCAAATTAAACCGATGTTTTATTCGGCTTCCATCTGTTTCTTTATGCGAGCTGTTGAAAATTGGCGCTGGCGCGTTTGTGTTGAGAAGCCCGCCTTCTCTTGTCGCTGATTGGCTGTTGCACAACCGCGTCAGCGGTTTCCAACAAGGTGATTGGATGGGAGGATCACGTCGGCAGGTTCAACAAATTGCCGCGAAACATAAAATTGTACGGATTAAAATGTGCAGAACAAACGTTTGACTCCCTTTAGGGGCAAATTATCCTCTGATGTTTTCTTTCCATTTCTGTCGTTATTTGTTGCAGTTTATATTTTGTCTCTCGTTACTTTTCGCTTTTATCTAATGCGGTTGTATGCATTGTGTAATAATCAAATGGGTGAAAACGTTGCCGCGAAAACCAAGAAATGGCATTATAGTAAGGAACGCAATCGGCAAAGTTCATGTTTTGGTTGCGTTTTGCCTGTAGCATTAAATCAAAGTCGGTATTTTATTGATTAGTTGCTCTTATACTTGAACTTTGTTATCCTTTCTAACCACTAACAATCCGATGCGATAATTCCTGCTGATTGATTATCCATTTGCAGTTTTTTGGCTTTCAACTTAACAAAACTGAAGTTTTGTACTTGTTCTGTTTGTAAACTCAGATCGTTTTGGAATCAAAGATGTTTGAATCCGGTTTACAGATGAGGATGCGAGTTAAAAACAAGTCAAATATTTTTGTATTTTGGCCGTTAAATCCGTCCAATTTGATCAAAAGTACTTACCTGATGTCAGAAACTAACTACTTTTTTAGATTTAGAGCAGCTATAATGTAAAAAAAAAAGTGAATCTTTCGCTGAATTTTAGTGCTACGCCCTTTCGTTTAGTTAACAGTCACATTTGCACGACCTGCATTTGTTGAGAGCTAATTAGAAAATACCCGAGTGTTGCTCAAATCTAATTAAAGTTGGGTCTCACCAAGCTGATTGTTAGTCCACCAAGAGTCGCTGCCCATAAGTCACTCAGCCCCTAGTGGTTACAGCTGTGCGCTTACATCCTGGAGGGGCCACACGTTTCCAGGTTCAAATCCCACACACTGCCACCCTGGGTCCCTGAGCAAGACCTGCAGCCCCAAAATGCTCCCTGTGTGCCGCACTGTGGCAGCCCACTGCTCCCTGAAATGGATGGGTTAAATTTGCAGGACAAATTTACTTGAAATTCATGTTGGAGTGACAGATAAACATGATTGTTATATTTTTTTTTTTTTTTTTTATTCTTACATGCCAAGCTCAAAACAAAGCAGTAACAGAGGCTGAAATGTGACACACTGGAATTCAAACTTTTATCTGTGTGGGCATTGTCCTCCTTACCCCCCCCCCCCCCCCCCCCCCCCCCCCATTTCTATTAGATCTGGAGTGGAAGATCATCTATGTGGGTTCTGCTGAGAGTGAAGAATACGACCAGGTTCTGGATTCTGTTTTAGTTGGTCCGGTTCCAGCTGGACGGCACATGTTTGTGTTTCAGGTGAGTTCCCGATGGCAGGAGTTACTTTTATTCATTTGTATTACAAGTGGCCTATAAACCACTGAAGTTATGAAGATGATGCAACCAGAGGTACAACTGGAAATCCTCTGGCTACCAGAATTGCTGATGTTCAGTGTCAACAACTGAGAAATCTTCCCTTTTTTCCAACCACTGAACGCAACATACTAAGTGCCGGTACCAGCTAAGTGCGATGGCTTCTTGGCAGGTCTGAGCTTTACAAAAATCAGAGATCGTGCACAAAACTGGTCGGGTCATCGCTAGATACAGCATATTCTTTAAATTGCCCCAGTTGCTAAACAAGAGTGCTTGATGCTATAACATGGGACATTAACCGATGAGTGAAAATGTTTTTCTTGTTTTGTTTCCACCCGATAGGCGGACGCTCCTAACACAGGTCTGATTCCGGAGACCGATGCTGTGGGAGTGACTGTGGTCCTCATAACCTGCACCTACCGCGGGCAGGAGTTCATTCGCATCGGTTATTATGTCAACAATGAGTACACGGATCCAGAGCTACGGGAAAACCCGCCTCTAAAACCAGACTACTCTCAGGTAATGAGAACAGAGATGCCGTTGTGTTTCAGACGGCACCGTGAAGTGCATTAAATGGGCTGCTCTTCAGAAAAGAGTTCAGTGGTTTTCTGCTGCCCTCTAGTGTTTCCAAAAGGGAAATGTGTGAAACGGTTCATATCCTTACATCCTTAATGTAATATTTCCATGTTCAGTGATAACGTTTCCTTAGTCTGGACCAGTTTGTTTTAATGCAGTTGTTAAGAAGTTTAGAATTTAAGGAAATTGTGGGTTTTAGGCGATCATAACTGGAACTAGTGGGGATATAATCTAAAAATGTCAAAATATCGCTGTAACTCTTAGTTTACTCCAAATTACCGGTTGACAATCCCAACTAGACCAGAGGTTCCCAAACTTTTCACCCTGCGAACCCCAAAATAACAGTGCCAGAGATCGGTGACCCCCTTTTGGTGGAAGGAGGGAGTTTTTTTTTTTTTTTTTTTTTTTATTTTATTTACGAGAATAAACTCATAAAATGAAAATAAAGCCCTATAAAGTCCAGGAAATGGTAAATCTTTTCAGCACATCAGCATTAAATCATCTCCCGACCCTCACTTTGGGAACCCCTGCTCTAGACTAGATTAAGTAGCTTGAGACATTCACTTTGGTTGGTTTGATCTTAATAAATTGCCCCACAAATGCTCAACCGTTTGTTTTGGCTGCTGTCGTTAGTGATCACTGTGTCATTGCAACGGTACAAAATAAAAGATTTGGTCAAACTAAGCCTTGCACTGCTACTAAGAGAGATAATAACCACTCAGTATTGAGTTTCTCCTTTTGCAATAAATCAGTCTCTTAATTTTTTTTTCCTATAACTATTTGTGAGGTAGATGCAACACACTGGCAGCAGCTTTAAAAGTGATTAATCATGTTGAGTCTCTTTGCAATATGCAACATTGTGCAGCAATTTGATGAGTTATCAAACAGAGGATAGTGTTAATCACTCACTGCTGAAACGGATCCTCGGCAGCATTGTCTTTTCTGTCTGATTTAATAATTAGATTAAAGAACACGGTGTGTACAGGCAGACGCTCTCACTGTTTACGGCGTCCCCCTGAGATCATTAAGACCTCTTCTTTTCTTTCTCTACATTAATAAAAGTGATGGTAATGTCTGCTTTGGAAATATGTTTTTTACATTGATGGGAGAGTGATGTATTTTTAAGAATTCCCACCCAGCCTAAGCGGTTGTAAACCTCCATTCCCTCATAACAATTTCCCCACAGAAAAGGAATATCCAGACAGGCGTAAGAGACGGACTAAAACTGCAAGTTTTTTGCCCGCTTTTATTTATTTAATCTAATCTTGAAACCGAGGAGGCTGTCAGACTCAGGGTGGCTGGCCTTTAGGAAACAGAGGAAGAGAGTAGAGACAACGTAGAATCAGCCCGACAGAGATGTTGTTTTGCTCACTGTCACTTTTTGATAATTCAAATGCGTCAGAGAGACATAGGAGACACCTTATGTCAAATTTTAATCCGATTTTGATGGATTAAAAAGGGGCGGGGCGATTAAAAAGGGGCGGGGCTTATTTTTTAATTGACCTTTAGATGACGCAATAATTAATCGATATAAAATTTATATTAAACGATATCAAATTTATATTAAACGATATAAAGTTTATATTAAATGATATAAAATTTATATTAAACGATATAAAGATTTATTCTTATCTTAAGCAATAATTAATCGATATAAAATTTATATTAAATGATATAAAATTTATATTAAATGATATCAAATTTATATTAATCGATATAAAATTTATATTAATTGATATCAAATTTATGTCAAAATTTAATTAATCGAGTTGACGGATAAATAATCCATCAATTTGCCGGATGTCCCGCCTCCATTTCCGGTCCCCCCGCCGGAAGTCCCGCCTATATGACATTATTAATATAAATCATTAATTTTACTATATTGATTATTTAATTCCTTTAATACATCCAATTATTTAATTCATTTATATACATCCAATTATTTTAATTCATTTATTCACATTTCAAGTATTTAATTTGTACACATTCAATTATTTAATTTATCTTATATACGCTCATTTTTGACGCTCAGCAGCAGCATAGTAGTCAGACTTACGTAATCTTTGCTGAATACGGATCCTACGGAGCAAAACCTCCCGCACCGTTTGCGCAGAAATAATCCAGAGGAGCCTTTAAGAAAACCTCTATTCGTCTTTAGTCCTCCCTCCAAACTAAATGCATTTACAGCGGTGTCTGTTGGATCACGAACTCAGGAGATCTGTTAGGGGAAAGAGCTTCGTCAAAAGAGCACGCGTGTGGGCTTTGGACGATGCAAATCAGTTATTTCGCAGTGACTGCAGCTCGGCCGCTGACCAGCGCACAACACCATTTTTAGACATAGGTAATAAGCAGAAGCAGGAAACAAATCAGTTATCTAGCTGAACAGCCGCAGCTCAGTGATACACGTAACAACGGGTTCAGATTATGTCACTAAAACTCAACACTCTCTTGGTAAACGCAACCTCTCAGAGACTTGTATAAAAATGCCCCATCCAGTGCAATGCATTCACGGGATGAAAGCTCATCATGTCAGAAGCAGCACGGGTCGTAACTAACGCTCAGATTCACGCCGACTCTCACAACGCTGGAACTGCACAAGCTCAACAAGAGAATTCTGAAAAATAAGTGGTTTGTGTGTTCTTCCTGTGGGGTTGCATAAATATCCAGATATTATTTCTCAATAAACTATACATTATACTTTTAATACTAATAAACTGTATTTGTAAAGCACTTTTCAGTTCTGCCTCACAGAGGTTAAAAAAAATATAGATGAATTACAGTAATTTATGAGGAATGGCTGAAAAACAGTTGTGGAGTTTAATGAAGAAACTGCATTAAATATGAAAACTTAACACGACCTATGATCATGAAAAAGCTAAATGTTTTGACAGGGTCTGCAATAATGACACAATTTAAAAGACATAATACGGACCCAAGATGTTGATTATGTTAATTAACTTCCATGAAAACTGAACTTAGTTATCTGCTGCAGGAAAGATATCAGGGGCTTCTCATTTTACCTCTATGTTGATTAATATAACACATATAACACTTTACATACTAAAACACAGAGCTTTCTTTTTTAACAGAATCAAATATTCTTTCTGAATTTTTACAACATTTTTGGCATTTGAGTAAAACGTTTAACCCTGGCTGAACAGAAGTTGGGTTTTATTATCGATATGTCCATAAATTCTAAAACAAGACGATTATAAAACTGGTGCAGTTTCAAAAGCTTTTACAGTTGGATTTGTCTTTGTCTAGTCTTTGAAACACAGTTTGTAAAGTTTAGTACACCTTGTTTTTCAAACCTAAGGGTTTAGTGCTCTGTTGTGTGGAGACGGATGTGTTACTAAAATGCCCCATTTCTTAATTCTATAGCGTAGTCTTTGCTGTTCCAATATTTTATATGTGCGTGAAACTTGCAGACAGGTTTATTGTCCTCTTTATAAATAAAATGTTTTGCTTTGGATATTAGTGTTACAGCAGCATGCAGCTTTGAGTAAGCTCAGACAGGCTTTCTGCCCTTCCTCTGTGAATGTTTTTGTGTTTCACGGGCAAAATCTAAAAATGTTTTACCATATTCCATTTTTACACATCTAATTCTGCGATTCCATACACATTTTCCACATTGTGGTGTGGGCTTGGATCAACTCGCCATTCATTCTGCTTCCAAACTTCCAAAAATATATATATTGAACTTGATTGTTTGTGCGAGAGCCTCACATTTAGATACATGTATTACGCTTAGCTTTTATTTACAACACCAAGCATCTATCCATGTAGTTGGTCAGAAAAAAAAAGAGAAATACACGCAAAACAGTAATGGAACATCTTACACAGTTTGAGAGAATAAAGTTCACATATCTGCATCTAGAGTGCAGAGATTGCTCCTTTTCTTTGGCCTCTCTGACGACTGAACAGTCAGTCCCATCTGCTTCCTTTAATGTCACTCCAAATTAGCCCTAGTGCTTAGCAGCAAGTGTCAAGACAAACTTTCATGCTTGCTTAGTATGAGGGATTGCTGCAAAGCCACGGACAATGCAGACAATCAACCGGTTCCCCTTTTTTTGACCAATCTGTATAATCTGATTGATTTTGACTTTGTAAAGTGCCTTGAGATGACATGTTTCATGAATTGGCGCTATATAAATAATAATAATAATAAAAAAAAGCACTAAAAGAGTCAGCCCAGATTGATGCATCAGGATAGATACTAGAAGTCAGGTTAAAAAATGAAGCAAGAAAATTGGGGCTATCCGCTAATGAATTACATCTACAAGGACATTTTTGTAGAACCTTCTTCATATGGAGGATATTTAAAAACAGATGTATTTTAAATATAACACTATGCAAGGCTTAAGGAAGAATTAATAGCAGAAATGTACCGTACAACCTTCCCTCACTGTTTAAGTCACTCTGACCACCGGCAAACAACCCCCCCCCCCCCCGTTTTTAAGATAATTGTTCAAAACTATTCTAAGTATTTACATACTTTTATGATGCAGAGTTTTTACAAAATCCTTGCATCCCTGCAAAATCCCTTAAAATTTAATTCCAGAGAGACGGGTAGAACAATGATTCATGGTTAGTCTGCATGCATTAACTTTTGCTGTATGTACTTTCTTAACCATTTGGAATGATGAAGACAAATTGCCAAACTTACCAGCCACGGTTCACTCCTCTAGATAACAGATATAGGACAGCATAATGATTTAAAACATCCCTTCCTTTACAGCTCCTGTACAGTTTAAGAAAATCACAATTTTCTTAAATGTAACGTACGGAGCCCATCAGGCCTGACTTGCTGAACATTCATTCCTGTTTTATCTATTGACCTGCAACGTTAACGGTAGTAGGCATTGTACAATATTTTTACTGGGACATTACAGTCATGTTTAACTTTTTCATATTTAAGCATCAACTGATCATTTGGCAACTGTGAGTGCCCCCCAAGTACTATTATTATTACCAGGATGAATTAAAGTTTTGAAAATATTTGCAGTTTTAAGAAATCCAGCATGTTGGCATCGGAGAAGAATGTGTATGACATAGTGCAAGCATGTTATATTAGGACCTTTTTCTGTGAGCATCCCATGGTTTTCCTATGTTATTGAAACAAAATGTGGATGCACAATTGCACCACAGGGTATAGCAAACCTTTTTCCAATTAATTAATGCCCCTGAGTAAGAAAATAGTTATTCACAAAATAAGTCACACACCCTTATCAGGCCAAGTATTTAGCATGACGAGGCAAATTGCTCTTCATTTATGCACACATAGTGACTGCATAGGGTACCTGCATAGATCCTATGCAACATTTGCATAGGATCTCTATATGTTTTGTAGGGGTAAATGTGCAGCGTACACGTCGACTTTGATATACGGATGCATTAAACTTGAACTTTTTTATAGTGTTACTTCATAGGTTATAAAAATGCAAGGCAGGCAAACAACAGGGGAAAGACTTTTAAAAAAACCATCCACCCTTTGTCAAAAACAAAAGTATCTCACCAACTATCGATTCTAAATAAGACAGGTAAACCTTCCATGATTCTTCTAGGTTGTACAAATATAGATATTTCTTGTTAAACCATCAGACTGAGGGCAACAGAAGCAACGGCACTGATGAAAGAAATGTTGAAATTTAGGGAATTCGCACAAATGTTGAAAAATGGGGAATTCGCACATTGCTAGTGTGGTTTAGAGGGGTTGGGAAGTGAATTGTGATTTATAGTTGCAATCTCAAAAACTGTTGATATCTTTCCATGAGAGCATCCAAATCTGTGATTAAATATATGTTTGTGCCATTTAGCAATAAAACCAGACTTCTGGTGTCTGAAGTAGCCTATTTCTTTATGTTTTTTAAGACCTGTCTTTGTATTCTTCAGGCTTTGACTACAGTGAACTCTAGTCACAGCTATACATCTATTGCCAGACAACTAAGGACTTGCCAGACTTTTTAACTTTCCAGCTTATAATAATTAACTGCATCAAATAACATGAATGAACAAAAGGGTTTTTGCAATTCCAGATTTCATAACCGAGATTTCGAAACATTTTTTTTGCCATGCAGTTCTTTGCAGCTTCCGTAATACAGTCGCATTTATGGAACTCCAAAAGCAATTGTAAGTTGGCTAGCATTCATGTGTTGTCAGTTGCATCTGTGTACAATATACACTAAGAAAAGTGGTTAAAAAATTCCATTCCTGTTCATCTTAGCTTTTACAAAGGAGTTTATGTCTTGACACAGAGATTAGTTTGATTTAAGTTAGTTGAAACATTATAAGATTATGTATACATGTTTATGGTATATAAATTAAACTGTGCGTATTTGTAGTGCATGTATTTGTAGTTACACTGCATAAAACAGAAAAATTCAGCCAGCAGTAAGATTAAAACAATAGATTATGCTGTGGTAAAGCTTAGAAATGCTTTCGTAAAAGCGGCGGAGTTCAGCTTTCAAAAAAAAAAAAAAAAAAAAAAGACAGAAAAACAAAGACGGATGACTAATATATGAATTACTTCTGGTGTTAAAAATGGCAGGGATGTTTTTTTCACCTTCTCTTGTCCCACCTTGCTCATTATCTTATCTGTTAGGCATTGACAACATTTAATTAAAATATTTTCACCGTACTAAAAGCAAACTTGTTTCTGATATAAATTTGTCTTTGGATGAATGCACACACAAAACAGAGTTATTTTCTGATAGTTTATTGAAAGAGAGATGATTAGTCGATGAGGAAATCAGAATGAGAAGAGAAATGTAGATGACATGCAGGGTTGCTGTAGTACATGGGTAGCAGGAGATCCAGGCAATGAAGCAGTGAGCAAAACTTGAGGTACGGATGAAGGCACAAAATCCAACAGCTAACAGAGGCCTATTGAAGCTCAGAGGACAGCAGTAAAATCCAGCGGCTGAAACAGGGAACAAACCAGCAGTGTTGTATAGTAACAAACTAAAAATACTTCACTACTGTACTTATTATGTAGTCCAAAATCAACCCGGAAACCACTAAGGCTCAAGATTATCATAGAGTGGAAGATTATGAAACACAAGCGGCACCGTCCACAATGAGGTGAGTTTAAGTTGAAGAAGCCAAGGCGCCTTTGCTCTTTCAGGAGGAGTGAATGCTGCAAATTATGACAGGCTGCTGTATCTCACCGTTAGCCCAAACCCAGCATAAAACCTGCCCAATTTAAAAAACAAAAACAAAACAAGCCTAAATCTCAAATTCTCTCGTGTTAAAAGCACAGAACTATTAAACATCAGAACATGCCATTAGTGCACGACTGCGCAGAAGCAAAGAAAAAAAACTTCATGATAAAAAAAAACAATCATAAAATATCAACTGAAAATTTTTTTTTATTAATACCTTCCCAACCTGAGTTATAAATCTACCTTAATATAATCGCAATTTATCTAACAGAGCTCAATCAAACATTTCTCTTTCACACAGCCATGAAATATTTTCAAGTTGATCAGTAGAACTCAACTCCTCTTGGGGCGTTTACATTAGCCATTATTCTTTTCTTGTTTTATTATAACAATCAATATTATTAATTATAACTATTATTCATTGATGATGTCAGATTCGGCAGATTCGACTCATTTAAAAAATAAATTGGTAAAATAAGTTCAAGGAGATGGCATTTTTATTAAATTGGCTTTAGTTTTCTTCCAGACATTGACAACTATTTTGATGTATTTTGTTAGTAAATCTTTCTAAAAACCCAACAAATGTTATGAAAAGCTTCCCAAATTTTTACAACCTGCCCATAAACAATTTTTGTTCCAGCTCAAATGTGTTCAAAGGAAGCCTAATTGGGTGGAAACCTGACAAATTTGGCAACACTGAATACACTATTGCTTTGCGTTTGTTCGATTTTTTTTTAGATTTTTAGAATTTTTTTTCTCAGCACTGTATTAGTAGTCACAGAGCCGCTATTCAGCCTGAAGCATATAAAAATCTTATTGAAAAAGTGTGCCCCCTCTATACAAAATGGTTATTGACAAATAGCTCTGGCAGCTCATATGAGTGGCTAAATCAAAGAGGAAGCTCTGTCATTAGCCTTCAAAACGTCTTGATAGGTCTGAGAAACTGCAGTCATTACTTTGAACGTACAGTGTCTTCCAAAGTATTCACACATTTCCAGCTATTTCACATTTTGTCAAATTAAAAAAAAATGTTAAGGTATGTAAATGACAATATATTTATGAAGTGAAAGAAAAGAAAAATGATGAAACCACCTTCTAAGCAAGAATCAATGAAATTTAAAGCTAGACATATGAAACAACAACTTTAACACAGATGATAAACTCTACACTCAAAGCCAATTTAACTGGACACAACTTGACTTAAGAAATGCGCACAGAAGCGTCTTTTGGACAACGAGGAAATTATTGTGTATATTGTATATATGGTATTTTACAATACTCTTATTTTAGGCAAGTTTAAATGACCAGTTACCATCATCATCAAGTATTTCACCTTGCAAACATTTGTATGTAAAGAGTACGATACGTTTTGAGCATGTGTTGCTATGCAGGTTGGTGTAGGTGACAAGCTATTCAGCTATTTTATCACGTTTAGTTACTGCTGAGCTACATCTGAACTTATTAAAAAACTATCTTTGAACTAACTTTGAAGGTTAGTAAGTGAGACACCGGTCATCTGTGTCACAGAGCAGAGTCAGAGTGAGATTTGTGGTTAATTAGTATTTTACGTGTACGAGGAATTGCTTTGGCATATAGCAAGTAAACGTAGAAGTAGTGTGAAGAAAACAAAGCGAATCAAAGCTGTAGAATAGACAAGAACAACTATTTGCAGAGGAAGAAAATGACGGACTACTCCTTTCGGGTAATCTTGCAGGAATTTTTTTTTTTTTTTTTTTTTTTTTAAGTACGAAGTTGTATGGTTCACACTAGGATGGCTAGTATAAAGTTGTCTAATAGTTGTCTAGTAGTTGAGGGTGTCTAATGTCAGTGGTTAAAAACACGCTGCTTTGTTTATGAGCAACGTTTATGACTGTCACCCGAATTATTTATTTTATAGAATTACTTAGACCTAGATCCAAAAGAGTATTGTCTCTTTTGTTTACATTTTTTTGGAAGAGACTGTGCTGAAATGATGAAGGATTGTTCAAACTGAGATTAGAATTGAGTCAAATAAAAATTCCTAAAACAATATGGTATAACTTTTACTTTATGTGAAATATTACATAAACTAATCATAAAATTTGCAATCGAAGACACATTATTCTGATTAGTGTCAACGTTGCAAGTTTTTAACAACTTCAGCCGACGTTCAAGTGAATAGTGCATTTACGAATAGTAAAACGTGATTTAATCTTAATATGTTGTCTTTTATCAGCCATAGCCCTGTTTTCACAGGGCAGACAAACTCTTGAAGTTTCTGTCGATAGAGAAGCATTAGCCCTTCCATGAATTTCAAGGAGACAAGATATTGAACAAATTTTTTACTTAACAGTGCCAGTCCCTGTTCTTCCAGAGTCTGACTAATTCTTGGTATTCCTCTCCACACATGAGCAGAAACCTTCAATAAGTTGAAAAGTGATACCAGTCCATGGCCTGGATTGGGGTGGTAGAGAGTATGTCCAGTGTCACTCGAGTCTGAATGACGGTCTCGGAAGGAATTAAACAAAAAACATTCAAAACCCCATAAAAACACACAATAACTCTTTCATATAGGTCGTTCTAATGTATTATCAAAATAAACCATGTTTAACGACAGTTTAGATCAGTTTTTAAAAAGGTTTGAGGAACTCTATGAGGAGCAATGCATAATGGGAAATTTTGGCTTCCCCCCGCCGTCCCTCGCGTCTTTTGTGGTTCAGAATTGAGGAAAAGATCATTCCGATGTCATGCAAACACAAAATAAAATGTAGCTAACATAAAAAAGACAAGATGTACTTTATTGATCCGACAATTGGGGAATTATTAAGCAGCAGCGGCATAACATAGAAGTCAAACTAAACATAAGACCTAAAAACATGAAGTGTTATACAATCTTACATCCTATAGTTAAATCCATTTTGTTCCATAAGAGGCTATGGGTTTACCGAAATATATAAATAAAGGTGAGCTATTAAAAATAACAGCGTGAAACCTATCAGAAGAATAATGGTCTAACATTTTAGCTGCTCCTTTGTAGAAATATTTCAGGATTTTGTTTTCTTACATTGTTACTGCATTTAAGATACAAAATAAGAGATTAGTGAGAAAAACTGATTTATTGATTATTCACACTTTGGAATCCTGAACAAAAGAGGGCTATATTTGAAACGTAGTGGGTAAAAAGTTAAATTAGTCAAGGATGAATTAGAACCATATTGTTACTTTTGTTTATTTTTATTTAAACGCAATGAATTTAAACGTGTTATCACGGTAAAGTCGACTGTTTGCTTTAAGGATGGTAAAAGCAGACTTTATATGTTTTATTCAGTAAGACAGATTTAGAAACCATTCTCTAAAACAGAAATGCCGGAATCCTGGGCTCCAAAAAAACAAAGAAACAAGATTATGCACATGTAGATTTAATTTACTAATAAATATAGTAAGATGGTATTCAAAACCTCTGGAGGTTTTTCACATTTTATCATGTTACAAACTCAACTTTCAATGCATTGTTCGGCCTCAAACCCAGCCACAGTGCTTGTTTCCAAAAAGCTAAAAGCTTAGTCTCTTCTGACCGTAGCACACAATTACTGTCTAAGTCCCAGAACAGTTACGTTTTCAGTTTGTTATGGTAGCAGAGAGTAGGCTTTTTTTTCCTCCCCTGACTCCCAAACAGCTGGTTGATATATAATAATACTGTACATAATATACCATACATGATGGTTTTAGAGATTTTTTATCCCGAAAATGCTGCACTTTGATAATAAAAAAACAATTG
Organism: Fundulus diaphanus; assembly: GCA_037039145.1. Classification (NCBI taxonomy): domain Eukaryota; kingdom Metazoa; phylum Chordata; class Actinopteri; order Cyprinodontiformes; family Fundulidae; genus Fundulus; species Fundulus diaphanus. The sequence goes on along the minus strand of CM073123.1, from coordinate 22,690,435 downwards.
TTTATTATTATGGAATTTAATTTTATCCATACTGCAGGCTAAAAGGTATACAGGGAAACTGGTCAGAGTCAAAAAGGGAACTTTGATTGAGCTAAATGCATCGCCATCCTTGAAGAAAATCTGACAAAAGACTTGAGGCTAGACCCTAAGCATACTGGTAGAGCAATGATGGAGTGGTTTTACCTATGTTAGACCGGTCATTGAAAGCCAAAACATCTTCTCCCATGTTTTCTGTCTGCCCTACTTGGCTAGCGATAAAGTTTAAATGGGACTTCCTCTATTTGTCTTTCAACAATGGCTTTTCTCTCTAAATGTGTCGATAACTTCATCCCTGACCTATCCGCTCTGTTCCTTCGTCTTCATAACGATGCGTGTTTTTATTAATGTTCTCTATCAAACCTCTGAGGCTTTGTTAAGTGACTTTATTTACTGCTGATATGGTTTCCCTGGATTTTATTTAGGGGTTATTAGAGAAAAGGCCGACTAAACTCTAATTCACATAACACTTTTAAGACTTTAATTTGTAAAGCTATTTGAAAACTATTTATTTACTACGATATACTAGAATCTTTCTTCCGCTTGACAATTATGCACTGCTAGTCTATCACATAAAATCCAAATCCTCACAAACTAGTCACAAAAGAGCTCGAGAATCATTGAACTTGCAGGTTAAGATTTGTAGCCTGAGGCTATTTCTTTTGTCACAAAACTAAGAAGCAGGTTGGAATCACTTCGTCGTTTGTTGAATGGATGAAAATTGTAAAAGAAATCGGTCTTTTCTTAGTTTGAGCTAGATTTGTAAAGTTTTATAGATCCATAAGACCTCCAGCTCTAATCACACCAGAAGGAGATTCTATAAATTATTCCCCCGTGGACGTGGCAGGCATATTCATGTCAGATTTTCATTTGTAAAAAGGCCAAAACTGTATAATTTCCCTTCGACCTCACAATTCTGAACTACGAGGATTTGTAGCACTGGTTTGGCTGTTAGAGAGTCTGTTGTTCTGCGGTTGCCACTGATTTCCAAGCAAAATCCAACAATTTTGTGCTTGTCAGCAGTTTTGTCAAGTAAAAGAGAAAGTTTAGACAATTACTGCCATTATTCAACAAGTAAAAAGCCACTTCCAAACCGACTGATTTAACCTAAGTCGAGATCGGTCTGTTAGTACAAACAGACTGCGTGGTTTGTGTGAAAAAAACGGCAGTGCCAATGTTGGCTCTACGGATTACAAGCCAACAGGTATTGCTGACAGCAACCTCTGCATTTTTACTGTGCTGCAGGCCGCCCTGTACCCTGCATGGTTTTCTGTTGCTGCTTGCAGCCTTTATATACACCAAATAATGAATCAATGTTTATAAGCGTAAAACCAATAAAGCTACTGACTGGATACTTCTGCCATCACAATTAGAAATCATGTTCTTCTTACTTTGGGTACCTAACTTTTACTTGTCTGGTACAACACTATACTGTTCTGCTGTTGTTAATGGTGAAAAGCAATATTTTGGTAAAAATCCCGGCACAGTTAACCGCACACACCCCTCAACCCACCAAGCTCTTTCACTGCAGAATGAGCAGGTTCCAGTGAAAACCTGCAGAGTCTTATCAGAGCGATATATTTAGAGGAAAGTTTGCTCCTGATTCTGTTCTGTGGAGGAAGTCTTTGCAGTTTTTGTTAATTTGTGTAACAAAATATGTTTAAAATATTACATTACTCTGCAAATGAACTCGTTTTTTTTCAGTTTTTATCTGACTAGGCCTTATGTATTAATAATTGCAGTTTGTTTTCTTTTTCTTTTGCTGTACTAACTTTACTTTAAATTGAGCTGTGTTCCATTTTAATCAGTCTTGTCTGTAAGTCAGCTGTCACCTGAATCTCCCCACTGTGGGACGGTACAGCTATTTCTATTCTGTTAATACTGGGTCAGAATGATATGAAAAAGGTAGTATTTATCATGTCTTAATTTAAGATAGATGTTTACCTTATTTGATAAATGTGTCATTATCATTATATTATCATTTGTCAACTAAAAAACCCTAGTTTAACTTTGCCCCTGCAGTACACTAGAAGGATCTGTTTTATATAAATAGAATAAAATATATTGTAATCTAAAAAAGAAAAAAATCCAGAATGTAATGTACAAGTGGAACTTGATACTTTTTGTGACTATTTTTACTACAGAGGCATCTGCACTGTTAAGTCAACCAGAAAGGGCTGAACTTTTAACATTTCGATCCTAGAACTTTTTTACTTGTTATTCAGAGTGAATTATTCACCAATTAGCTTTTTTTCCCATTTCTATTACTCATACGATAGGCTTAAGTAATTATGTTAAGAATCAGAAGAATTTGTACATTTTTATCGATTACACGATTTTCTAAATAATCATTAAAATAATAATTTATTAAAATAGTTTATAAAAACCTTAGTTAGGACATGTACAGGTGACAGAACAAATATTAGTACCATCTGTAGAGAAATGGCTGCCTACAGAGTTAGTTAAATTATAGTTGTTGTTTTTTTTTTACCAAGAGAGTTGTAGGATAAGAAAAGAAAGGCGTGACTTCCAGACGGCGTGTTGAGTTTTAGTGACATAATCTGAACCCGTTGTTACGTGTATTAATGAGCTGCGTCTGTTCAGCTAGATAACTGATTTGTTTCCTGCTTCTGCTTATTACCTATGTCTAAAAATGGTGTTGTGCGCTGGTCAGCGGCCGAGCTGCAGTCACTGCGAAATAACTGATTTGCATCGTCCAAAGCCCACACGCGTGCTCTTTTGACGAAGCTCTTCCCCCTAACAGATCTCCTGAGTTCGTGATCCAACAGACACCGCTGTAAATGCATTTAGTTTGGAGGGAGGACTAAAGACGAATAGGTTTTCTTAAAGGCTCCTCTGGATTATTTCTGCGCAAACGGTGCGGGAGGTTTTGCTCCGTATGATCCGTATTCAGCAAAGATTACGTAAGTATGACTGCTATGCTGCTGCTGAGCGTCAAAAATGAGCGTATATAAGATAAATTAAATAATTGAATGTGTACAAATTAAATACTTGAAATGTGAATAAATGAATTAAAATAATTGGATGTATATAAATGAATTAAATAATTGGATGTATTAAAGGAATTAAAATAATCAATATAGTAAAATGAATGGTTTATATTAATAATGTCATATAGGCGGGACTTCCGGCGGGGGGACCGGAAATGGAGGCGGGACATCCGGCAAGTTGATGGATTATTTATCCGTCAACTCGATTAATTAAATTTTGACATAAATTTGATATCAATTAATATAAATTTTATATCAATTAATATAAATTTGATATCATTTAATATAAATTTTATATCATTTAATATAAATTTTATATCGATTAATTATTGCTTAAGATAAGAATAAATCTTTATATCGTTTAATATAAATTTTATATCGTTTAATATAAACTTTATATCGTTTAATATAAATTTTATATCGTTTAATATAAACTTTATATCGATTAATTATTGCGTCATCTAAAGGTCAATTAAAAAATAAGCCCCGCCCCTTTTTAATCGCCCCGCCCCTTTTTAATCCATCAAAATCGGATTAAAATTTGACATAAGGTGTCTCCTATGTCTCTCTTGCGTCCAGAGAAAAGTTAATAAATATAGTAGATGAAGGCTCCGTGTCTAATTTAGCGGCGTTATCTCACTTCACTCACGTTAATTTGGCCAAAACAACACTTTATTCAGGGGTAACTGGGTTTTAGAGGGTTGCAAAAAGATAAGGTTTACAGTAATACATCATGTTGCCTTAGAAACGACAATATATTCCTATTTATCATCACCTAGTAAGGTATGCTGTGCAAAAGCGTTTTCTCATGTTCTGGCGGTACATGCTGTCAGCACATATCCCTGTGCCCTGGGGCATCTCGAGACGTCAGCCCGCTGCTTTGGATCACGAGACGGCCGCGCTGAACCTAGAACCTGCTTCCAGCCCCTTCACCCTACCGGCCCTTCCCTGAAGAAAATACCTGTCTCTCCCTCACCTCGGTGTCACTCTCGGTTTTTCGCTCCCCCATCTCTTAACTGGCTCTTTCTCCGTCCCAGTGCGGCTCCCAGCTCCAAATCAGTGCTTTAAGCTCTTTACTAAGCTTAACTTTAGTCTCTCAGCTTCGGACAGAGACGGCGTCCCTGCAGAGGACAGACGGTGTCTCGAAGAGAATCATAGTTCTCTTAGTTGCTTTCTGCAATCTTTGAATGCTGTTTGGTAGCCAAAATAATAATTACCCACAATGCACTACGCAACTCAAAATCTGCAACTCGCTTATTAAAAGCCATCTTTTTTTTTCTTCTTTTATTTGCAACATGTAAGTTTGTGGAACAGAAAAGTACGGCGAACAGATGTTTTGGCTCCATCATCTTTTGATGTGTGCCCACCATTAAGCATTTTTACAATATGGACAAGAGATTGCAAACAGTGGTGTGAAGTTGATTTGCATGTAGTTTAGTTCAAACATATTTAAACGTTTTTGTCCATATTGCCCAGTTCTACTAGTTATTTAACTCAATCCCCTACTGCTTGATTAATCCCAAAGGGAAATTAAATGTTCTAACTCAAATTATAGGATTTATCTCACACTGTGTACCCTTTAAAGGGGACATATCATGCAACATCTACTTTTTCAACCTTTAAATACATTTTGTTGTGATTGGAGTATCTTGGAAGGCAGCAACTTTATATTCTTGGCGGTCATAATTTTCAAGCCATTCAGATTTCTATTACTTTTTTAAACTGTTACATCACAGTATTTGTTGCGGAGCTGCTAAACAAGGTCATGGAGTTCCTGCTTACAAATTTTGCAAATTCAATGTTTTTATTTCTCTGAGCCATTTCTGTAGTCCAAGATGAAGGAGGCCAAAGTCGCAAATGGGTGTGAAAATGTTTGGTTGTTCAAATATGGGGTGTAAAGTGCCTCCTTTAGATTAGGAGACCGTGCCTAAACGAGTTGCTCGGAGACGCACCTCAGAACAAGGGCGTAAAGGGGGAACGTGGGTTAAATTGGCAAGCAATTCAGATGCGATATGGCCTAAAATTAATATCGCAGTATATTGAGCAGTTCACCTTGATAAGGACAAATGGACGATAATACTAACCCCACACTTCACTTCAATACATGCACCTCCCAACTACACAAATTTCCCCAACGGTGCACATGGGTTAAGATTACAATGATGATAACCCATACAGCGCGACCGCGCCTGTGGTCAACATTACACAAAGATGACGCCATTAAGATGTGAACACTTACCGACTGCCGGGCGCAGCCTGCGGCCAAAACACAGCACTCTCCTCCGTCTATTGAGCTCGGCAGCTTTAACGATGTTTGTGCCATTGTCAGTCATGGATATAATGCACAGCCAGACCATTTAAACGTGGCCGTAGCGTACTTAACAGCCGCTCCTCTTCCTCCTCGAGCGGCTCTACCACCACCGCCGCTAAAACATTTCTAATTTCCCCCATTTTCTTAACCTCTCCGTCTCCCACTTCTTGAAACTGGATTGGTTGGAGTCACATGACTACAGGCAGCACGGCGTCTTAAAGGGACATGAGCAAAGCCCGCCTGTACACAGCCAAAGCAAGACGACCTTTTTCAACACCGAAAATACCGACATTGGCAAAATGACGTCGGTTATTGTCATGAATTTCGTTGTTGGTAAGTTTTCTGTTTGTCGCCGTGGCCTGAAGCTCCACTTTATATAGACCACAACTCAATGATTTCAATGTGAAACAGAAGAACTGAAAAGCATGATCTGTCCCCTTTTTTAATAACAAGGTGCACAAGTTTAACAAGTCCATGTTCTTCCTTCCCTCCTCCCAGCTTCAGAGGAATATTTTGGCTTCCAACCCCCGCGTCACCCGCTTCCACATCAACTGGGAGGGCTTGGCAGACAAGATGGAGGACAGCGAAAACGTGGACCCGTCCCCGAACATCAGCGGCATGCTGCCCCCGCCCTGCATACCAGGAAAGATGCCAGCTCTCGGACAGATGCCAGACAACTCCATGGACTGCATGTAGGAGTCGTGGGATTCATGCTGATGGACAAGGAGCTCTTCTTACCTTTACATTCATATACATCACAACATTTTATAAGACCAGGAATATCCCCTATGTGGATATTTGAAGGACTAAATGACATGGGACATTTTTCTCTTTTGTGTGGCCCATTTAATGGGATGGCTGTTGCCAACCTGTATAGGTTCCTCTCTTGTATCCTTTTTTTTTTTTTTTTTCCTCACGCTCTTAAATCTGCACTGCCAGAGATGCCTTAATTTATTATTTCCTTGTCGCACGTTAATGTTCTGTCTGACAAACCCTGATTCCTCCAACTCCAACTGCATTTCTGTCCTTTTTGAGCGCAATTTAAAGCCTTGGACACAGATGTCTGCGTCGCTATACATGTAACGCAGGCTTCAAGCTTTTGATCATCTAGAAAGACGGCCTCGTCTGGTGCTTCTCCGAGGAACCTACTGCCTCTTTGGATAAAATGTGCTCAGTCCTATCCGAAGAGGCCATGCAGAGCCCAGCCATGTCATGATACATGGCTCACAATGGTAAACCCCACATATTTGAGAAGGTCCCAAGTAATGCACCATTCATTGATAAATTTGGGGGGGGGGGTTGGGGGTCGCAGGACTTTGAAGCTAAAAGAAGAAATGGGTCCTGTGTTGCTGTCAAGTTCTGCGGTCAAAAAGGCTCTTTGTAAATATGTTCCTAGTGCTTGTTTTGCCTTCAAAATAAAAGGATGTTATTTTATCTTGTGCTCCATATATATATATATATTCTATATCATGTTTTTTTAGGTTAAATAAAATTTCTTTTTCTGATTAACACTGTGCCTTACAACTCCTGTTTTGTCTCTTAGGGAATAGGAAGCACAGCAACAGCAGTGGGGGGGGGGGGGGGGGGACTCATCCCTCTCTTCTCCCCTCCCGCTCTGGCTGTTTCCTTTTTCCAGCTTCATTCATAAAATGCAGCAGCATCACTTCACCATTTCCACTCCAGCCTCATGTTGCTAGGAGACTGCAGCACAAAAGGGGAGGGGGAGGTCTGCTCTCGCTTGTTTTATCTTCGTCGCATCGAGTAACTCCCCCATCCATCCATCTGTTCCCTTCACTTCTGATGTCTGCAGTGTTTAAGAGGATGAAAAGCAATAGTTGGATACACATACAGGATGCATTCAGGAAAGAGGGGGGGGGGGGACCTCAAAATAACTAAATGTCAGATGGATTCTCAGCTATCTGCTTGCTTATTGCAGCTTGAATGTTCGCTGCATTTCTGTTTAGTTGCTATTTATGTTAATCTTTAATCTTCCAATAGACTTAATGGAAACACACTTGGAGCTGAAGGCTCATATTGAAGCCAGGTGTATCAGCTTAACTTGCTGTCAACATCTGTAAGATTTCGCATAAATACAAAACCTCACATGTAGGAGCGAAGCTTGTAAGGCATTAATCATTTGGCTGGTTAGGTCCGATTTGTATAGGAACGAAGAGGGCTACAGAGCATTATACTGGGTGGTAGGTATTGAGAGATTTCTTGTTCATGTTTTTTTTTTTTTTTTTAAACATACTATTACAATATGATCTGGTTCAAAGGGATATTCAAATGCAAATTTGTGTGAAATTAGCCTTTTGATGATGCTAGATATAAAGGGCTCTATGTTGTCTGCGCTCACTTTATATAGGCCAGGTGCTTGGTTGAGGGATGCAGATGGAGGAGGGTCTGACTGATGGTCTGGCAGTAGAAACACCTGGCATGGCATAATAATTAATAGGAGGAAAAATATCCTGTTTATTCATGTTTTCCCCTAACTAAAAATCCCTCCGAAATGTGTAGCTGTCCTTGCTTTCGCAGTGCTTTGAGTATGGCAAGCCATACTGTCATATAATAGAAATTCTTAAACGCAAGCATAATTGTTTTCTGGTAAAGGTCAGAATTCAGATATTCAGAACATTTGAGATATACATCACTTTCCCTGTGACAAACAACATGTTTTGTTTTCATTAGTGAGCATTGGGCTGTCAGTTCCAGATGTGTCTTCAAATACCTTCCTCCTAATATAAACAAAAATTGTGTTTGAGTTTGTGCGTGGACAAAGTTCATATCTAGAATTCCTAGGTTTGTATTTCAATATCCAAAAAAAAAAAGTTGTAGACATCTGATACAGTTTTGAGTATAAAAAACTGAGCAAGTTAAAATATAATTAAGCATAGTACAATTCATATTTTGATTTGCCATTTAATGCGGATATGACTTCTGCTCGACACTTAAGCAGCTTAAACAGAAACATTTGGTTTTCACACAATCTGTAAAATGTTAGGTTTTCTCAAGATCTTTTTTCAGCCAAATCAACATTCCTAACTTGTTGAAAGGCACAATAAGTGTATGTAAACCCACAATTTGGGCAATTTTTTTTTTTTTTTTTTTTAGAAATCAAGTAAGTACAGTTGAGTAATAGTGATATAAGAACAGCAGACACGGCAGTCACATTTGTCCTGCTGATTCTGGGAAATTGAATCAATAATTGAAAGGGGAGGTGTTGAAAATGATGCCAGTTTGGAGTTAATTGGTCTTTCATTCTGTTAAGAAGCAGATGCTAGGTCTGAGTAAAATGGGTAATTTCAGACATTCTACAGAAGAATATAGTTTCTGAATTGTGAGGGGGAAACGTTTAAAGATGTACAGAAAACAATAAGCCGCTCATGTAGAATGATCTCTAGATGCTTCAACATGAGAACCAAAACAAAAAAAATGTTGAAGAAATCTGGTTATATATCATTTCCATAGATCAAAGAATAGCCATAGGCAAGGACTCAGCTAGTAAGCAGCATCTTGGTTCCAGATTAACCAAACTAACATAATAGGGCCAGCCCAATCCGGGGACCTTTATTAAATAGAAAACCTGTGTGGAGACATCAAATGTTTGCTTCTGGAACATATCTAAAGGACGCAGACGACACAGGTTGGTTAACTCAATGCAACACAGATGTGACCTACTTCTCAGAAACAGTGGTTGGATAGCTAAGTGTTCATTGAGTGATCCACAGGAAAGCTATATTATTAGACGGTTTTCAATTTATAGAGAAAATGTTTGGGTTTGTAAAGGAATAAATCTAGACATTGCCACGCTGAACATCTTGATATTCCTTTCTTTGAATTTCTGTAGAGAGACAACACATTCAAATACAAAAAATAAGTTAGCTTTGTTTTGATTTAGAATAGATTTGGTACTGCTCCAAATAACTTAGCATTTTAGGAAATGGAAGCTATTGTGAGAATTTTTAGCTTCAGTCACTTTTATAAACACTGGTATTGTTTGAAACATAACTTTATACAGCTCTAATTAAAGTTCTGACTAGTTCGACTGAAGAGAGTGCGCCATTGTTGACGTTAACAGGAGTGGTGTTTGATTATGTGTTATATCATCCTGCCATACAGGCATGCGTTAAATTCTGACCAACATATCTAAAAATAGCTCGCGGTTGACGTCACTCAGCCAAACATATATCAGTCGTTGGATGCTGGAGGGGACGGGGGTGGGGTAAATGAGTTTTCTTTTTTTTCTTAAGAGAGCCAGGGTGGGCGGGTCTTCCTGCCAATCACTGCTCGCAGCCAATCGACACCTCGCACTCACTGAGATTCCCACGGTCCCTCCGCATCCAGCCAATGGCAGGCAGCGACCAGAGACAGTGGGCGCGTACGCTGTTGGGAGGAAAATAATCAGTGACGCTCTTCTCATTCGCTTTTCTGTTAGGGCTGTCAAACGGGCTGTGCGTTTGAGGGATAGGTGAAGACAACCAATCAGAGCACTCGCGAGCTTGCCTCTGTAACGGTCTAGCCAATCCACAACCTCATCCTTGCTGTCAATCAACCGTGATTCGCTGGGTGGGCGGGACATTCGCTCGGCTGTAGTTCCGTCATCCCGCTCGTCTCCGAGGCTACGGGGGGGCCGATGTTGATTTGGATGAATACCTGTCGTTGCCGGACCCAGCCCAGGTTGATCCACTTTTTTAAAGCTGGGTTCGTTACCGGAAAGCGGGACGCTTTGGGCTGAGAACACCGCGCCCTCGCATCGGGAATCGTTGTTTTTCTGGACTGAGGAGAGGCGGGGAGCCGGGGGTGGGGAGGGGGGCTCGATCGGCGGGGGCTGCAAGGAGGGTCAGGGGGAGACTATCCTCCGTGTTCAGGCCATCGGCGCCGAGCTCGGCCCTGAGGGTCCACTGAAAGCCCCTGACCGCGGGGCTTGGAAGGGATTTAAACCCGGCGCTGGTTGCGGATGACCGCGGGGGGACTGGAGCCGCTTTTCTCGCCTTTCTCCGCCGTGGCGCCGCATTAGCAGCATCTGCCCGGGCTTTTTTCTCCGGAGCGGGTCAAAGCTCCGTTTCTGCTGGATATAGGAGACTACCCGAGCAGATCTAAGCGAGATCAGACCGGCTTGCGGAGGCTGCAGGGCGGCCCGAAAGCCACGGATTGCCCCGCTGATAGGTTCTCATCATGGGCAACGCGCCCACGGCCAGAAAAGGCAGCGAGATGGAAAGCGGTGGGTATGCTCTCCTTCCTGTGCCGATCCCTCCCGGTCTGTGGCTTATTGCTCTGTTACATCCTCATGAAATCCCCAGAAACAACGTGACACAGCAGGCTGTTAAAGCTCCACACCACCTGCCATACGCTATAAGGAGGCCTTTACCCTGTTATCTCCATTCATTACAATCCGCTATTTGGGCTTTAAAAGCGTATGCCTGCAGAAATTACGCAGCGATGACCCACTCCTTGTGCATGCTGTACATCTTGATCAGGAATTAATATTAGGCTCTGTTGTACTACTACTCATTTGTGGGCGTGGATTTGTTATTCACACGATGTACAACTGTTTTAATCTATGGTCATGATTTAATGAAAGGTTAATAAAGAAAAACAGCCGAGAGCCAGTGTAAACTGCAGTAATCTTAGCATCTTCACTTCTCAGTGCTCAGAACTTGGCAAGATCGCAAACAAGCTATGTGTCAGATATTTCCTGAACACTCTGTGCCTGTTGCTCTGTTGAAATAGATATTGTTGACACTGCTTGCAAACACACCGTGCCGGCCGGCCCAAGGCATCAGCGAACCTAGACGCTTGTTGAGGCTCCTGGTTGGGGGCCCCCTCCACAAAGGGTTGACAAATTCACCAGTTGCACGCAGGCAATGCAAAACATTAATAGATATGTTAACAGTCGTATTTATAGCTATAGATTAATAATGTGCGCTACTTGGGTCACAGTTCAACATATTTTTAAGACACTAGGCTTGGTCTAATGGTACGTTCACGTTTGTTGACACATTCTAATATAATTTACTGCATTTCCTTTTGGGCTAAATAACATGTTTTTAGTTAGGCTTTTGTTTCTGGATACTGTTTAATTGAACTATTAAATGTGATCATATTTATGCGCTCGTATCCTCAGCGTTACTTTATGAAGTAAGTAAAACTATTCCAAACTGGGTCATGCATGTTTAAGTATAGTTGCCAGACCCTAAAATGGCTTTAATTCCTTGTTTACTTTAAGAACAAGGAGAAAATGAAGTCTGATCATTTTAAAGCTTTGATTAAGCAAGGAGCTGAAACAGCTAATGGGATTAATTGTGATTAATTGATTACTGAAATAATCGTCAACCAATGTAGTAATCGAATAATAATTAACTGAAGTTTGCAGACTCTAAAACATCCTATTTGCTGAAACAGCAACCCACACAGAACAGTAATTAAGCCAGAACTGTACCAAAAATGTACATTTTGCATTTAAGATGTAAAAAACCTCCTTTGTCTGTAATGATGCTCTATCCAGAACTCCTCAAGTGGCATAATTTTAGCTTCACCTGGTTTCTGTAAAAAAAATCTCCTATTAAGCACCTTTTGCTATCCAGTCATTGATAAAGTAGTCAACAAATTAATCAACTAGCAAAATAATAACTACTTGGGTCCCTAATATATATATATATATATATATATATATATATATATATATATATATATATAAAATTAAACTGCTGCGTTGAGTTATTTATTTTTATTTTTGCCATCTACAATACAATTAAAATGTGAAATAAGTGTTTTTTTACGTTCAAAATGTTTGTTTATTGTTGTATGTTAATGTACCGAAAGTATCTCCTTTTAGATTAATCAGAAAAAAAATAACCATCGCATACTAAAGTAATCGATAGCTGCAGCCCTATTACACAAACTACCTTATATTACGTGCTGAGAACTTTTAAACAAACTACCGTATAATTCCTTCATAGACTACTAGGTGGGCCCCAAACATTGAGCTGCAGCTGCAATGTGCTGCCAGGTTGTGGCAAAAAATATTTTCTTTTGGGCTCCCTTAGGGTTAGGGTGCATCTGCACTCACGATATCTGCGATAAGGTCTTGGCCCATTTATTATTAAACAATGTGGAAGTCTCTTTTTTTGCATTGTAGTATAAAATGAGGCATCAAAAAGTAGTTTGCATCTCAGAACTTCTTTTAACTAAAACATGCGACTGCATGGTTGCTTAAAGTAGGTTGCTGTGCAACAAGCATTAGTTAGACCAGGGGTCAGCAACCTTTTTGAAACTGAGAGCTACTTCATTGGTGATGTGTCATACGAAAGGCTACCAGTACTGACCTTTGAACTAGAAGAGTTCACCTTAACTTTATGTAAAATAACCAGATTTTTCATGCTTTATTATAGATATTGTCATTAGAAATCTATATACATGCAAGTGTGAATAAACAGGAAGAGTAGAGGAATAAAATAAAGTTTTAGATGCAGCTCATTGGTGGATTGTGAAATTTTTTTTTTAGATCAGGCTCTTGGGCACCACATGTGGTCCTCGGGGGCTACTTGGTGCCCGCGAGCACCATGTTGGTGACCCCTGAGTTAGACTTTCTTCTGCCGTGCCTTCTACGTTCAGGTAGCTTTTCTTTGCAGTGCAGACGTTTGGTCATATTTTTTTTGCCCTGAAGATTATTTGTCATGCAGGCTGGAAAGAGCCCGCTCCATTTCGGATTTCAGGAGTCCGTCCCTAGAGTCTCCAGAAATCATATTACGTACGCCTTTTTGCCCGGTTTCCTGCTTTAATGTAAAAATAGCTATCGAAATAGAAGTGGGCACAAATTGCGTATTCCTCACCAAAGTTGGAGCATTGAAACATGTAAATATGTTGTCTTATTGAGGAGAGCAGAGTTTTTGGGAGTATAGTCAAACCTTTGAGCTCTCTAAGTGGAATTGGATGCAAATAATTGTCTGGAACAGCTTTGCATGTTAGTCAAAGTTCTGAAGTAATGCAACAAATAACAGTGAAACAGGATGTAGGTTCATTCATGCTTTCTGCAGATATTTAACAGGCTGCCTGTAAAATGTGGGCAGCCTGTTAAATATCTCTGAGGCGTCTTTATCTTGTCTGTAACAACAACACACCGAAACCTCATGTTTCTTCCTCTCTCCTGCAGTCAAGGAGTTCCTTGTTAAAGCCAAAGAGGACTTCCTCAAGAAATGGGAGAGTCCTTCACAGGTTTGTAACAGTTTGTCAGTTCATCCTAATATATAAAAAGTTTTTTATTTTTTTGCACAATTCAAGGTTTAAGATTTCAATTGATCGGCCCGTTCAGAAAAAAAGTTGTCAGTACTTCAATACAGTTGTTAAAATGGCCTTTTATTGTACACTACTGTGTTTTTTCTACATCCTAATTAAGGATGTGTTCTGCCATGCTGGTAGATAGTGACATCCAGAATTGTAATTCATCTTTTTCTGCAGTACCACAAAAACACAGAAAACTACAGAAAAATCCGACCTTACTGTGAAGTCCTTTTTCCCCCCAATTTTGGAGAAAATTCCCACTTGGAGAAATAATTGTTTTAATGAAGAAAAAAAATCACAGAAGCAACAATAGGTGGCGTCCCCAACATTGTCTTTTAAAATAATAAAAATAAATATAGCTGAAGCCTTTTGATAACTTCAGCTGTTTGATAACAAACTTCCTGTTTCCCTCGGGGGTTAAGTATGTTGTGTGACACAGAGGCCTAATTGACCGTTATTCAATATGGGAAAGAGAAGAGAACACCCCACTGGAATAAGGGCGCTGTTTATTGATCCTTGCAAGTCAGGAAATAGCTACAAAAATCTCCCAAGCTCACAGTGAGATTAACTGCAACACTTAGTGACATCACCAAGACGAGGGCTGGAGGCTCTCAACATGCTATCTGGTATTTTAGCTAGCACGCAGGGGGAAAACCTTTTGATCCTACCATCACAAACGTAAAGAGTGCTGAGAGAGTGATGGTGTTGGCCTGTTTGTCATTCACTGGCCCGAGGATCTTTGCTAGTGCGTGGCTTCATGAACTATTTGGGCATTTCTAAAGAAAGTTTGGTGGCTGCTGCAAGAGCACTAAAACAGGTCTGCATTAGATCTTTCAGAAGAGCTTTTGTCAGACCAAAACATTTGACCAAATCTGAGTCTTAAGGTCGTAAGAAACAAAATGCGCCCGTTTTTCTTATGGCCGTCTCAATGCCCAGACCTAACTCCTACGGATGTTATAACTGTAACGATTACTGTCACTGTTTCCAGCAATGACTAGAGGCGCACTGACCAAACATTTGTGACCGATTGTCCGATCTCCAGTTTTTGTATTGAGCCAATGTGCCAATTGCAGTTTTCTCTTTAGAAACTATAATTAAAGAAGTCTATTACCATCTAGGGCTGGACGATAATTCAATAACAATATATATCGATCGATAGACGTGTGGCGCGATAGGAAAAAATAGGGTCGATAAAACTTCGATAGAAACGGTTTTCCTTCCTTCCTTTCGGCCTATCATATTAGTTGATGCTACAGTCACTACTTCCTCTCAACCAATCGTAATCGCGGACCCAGGCACGCCGTCACAAAGCACCGCCCTCTCAAACCACAACACAGAGCCCGTGAATATGTCGCAGCAAGGAGCGGCGGAGGAAACGGACCCAAAACGGGGTTTTACTAGTTCGCCAGTCTGACAGAAATAAACCAGTGATTTGTAAAACTTGCAAGGAACCGGTAAAAACAAAGTCTGGTAACGCAGCCAACTTGTTTCATCATGTAAGCCGCTAACACCCGCAGCAGCGCGGGGCTGACACAGCTCGCGCTCTGCGCGTCTTCGTAGGAATCTTCTGGAAGTTCTTCCAAAACAAAGCAGGTATAGCAGCTAAACTGGGCTCCCTTCTTTGTGATAAAATGACAAAGCGTCCAAGCGGCATAAGGACATCAGGCATGCAGTAACGTGCTTCATAGTGATGGATATGCTGCTGTTGTCTACAGCTGAAAAACCTGGCTTCAAACAACTACCTGCCACTATTGATCCGCGAAATAAAGTTCCGGGACGCAATTTTTCTCTAACAGCGCTCCCTAAATTGTGCAACTAATGCAGGGAATCAGTGCAAAATGAGCTGCAATCTGCGTCCTTAAACGCCACCACCTCGGACCTCAGCCCTGCCTCAGCCTCTCAATTATGAAACCTGAGAAGTAACTAGTGTACTATTCCCACCTAAATAGGCTATTTTATTTATTTATTGGGTATATTTATTTTGGTAATTTTACTGGTCACTTTAGTTTATTCTTTGTCATTATTTAATAACATAACTCAGGTCTCAAGTTATTTTTCTTTAAAAAAAATCTGTTACGGTTAAAAAAGTTGGTTAAATAAAGATTTAATTGGAATTCTGTGTTAGTGTTCTTTATTAAAATTAAATCATTTAGCAATATTATAATATGTCCAGGCAGAGCTGCACATAAAATATGGTTTTAAATATTTTCAATAATTATCGATATCGATCAATATGCATTTTTTTTTATCGTTAAGCTTTTTTTCTATATCGTCCAGCCCTATTACCATCCCTCCTACCAACAAACTCAACAAGCTGTTTACAGTCCTGTGGTTCTTTAAACAGGTTTCTATATTCATATTAATGGTCTGTTTTTACACAAGTGTATATAAAAGGACAGTTTGGAAAGATTTTTGTCATATTATCTTATTACACGTGGCAATTACCTAAAATGTGCATCTGGCATTCTTTTGCTGTACATTAAACCTGATCTGTGTGCTTTCAATTTGCTGCTGGTGCATTTGAAGGTATGATAAAGGAGAATGTTGATCTAATCTAAATGACTAGAAGTGCAAAAGTACAAAATTGTGAATGAGTGAAATAGCTTGCTGTTGTAAAAACTAAAATGTCCCATTCACACAAAGCCGGTTTTGGCTGTATCCGACAAACTTCTTGGTAGGCTAGGCGGTCCCATCCAGTCACGAAACCGTCTGGACGCCCCTATCTGCATAAGCAGCTACAAGCTGTTGTCTTTGGGCTTATGAGCCAATAGACCTTGCCTCTCCTTTAACAGGCATGCGCTAGTTGTGCTTCAGACACTATTCAGTTTACTGTGGATTTTAGACCATCACGTTTTGCTCCTCTTCTGTGCTCGTGTGGACCGCCTTGTTGTTGTTGCCCTGCTCTTTTTCCTTCTTTACTTCTGTGGCAGCGTTACCTCATCACTCACAGGCTTGGCATAGGTATTACAACGCCTATTATGGCTCCTGGGGTTTCATGCGGTTTCATCTTTACGCTCAAACCTTGCTGCACAGATACAGTATTTGGCTCTTTGTGGATGTAGCCATAGAAAATAAGGTTTCCTTTTAATTAACATCTTACCCCTTTTATGCTTCCTCTGAATTAATGTTCGACACTTCACCAATATGGAAAATAGCTACGCTGGCGTTTTCTTCCCTCAGTGATATAGGCCACACTGAAGAGTGTTTTCCCCAGCGTACTTTGGTTAAGCTTTGTTATGGTGCAGTCCTTGCTCACATTTTTTGGGATTCTGACAATGCTAAAAAGAGTCCAGTTCTGGTCACCTTATTATTTCTCAGTGCATCTATGGGCCTGACGCATTTAATAAAAAGAAGTACGGGTCTATTGATTGGTTGAACAACTAGTTATAAGTCTACTGATTTTCAGTAAGATCGTCTCAGTTTCATGTTTGTTTGTCTTAAATGGTGTAAAAGCTTCTCTTATTATTCAGAAAATTGCATTTCCAAATAGTTTGAAATCCTTTATACCATTTTTATCCAGCTAACGCACCTATTAATATGGAAGTTTACTACATCGTGTTGTGCATATTAAACAGTGGAATTGTAATGCAAAAGTCTTTTAGAAGTTTTTACAACGTTTAGTCATAAGATGGTGTTAACTCTTTCTGTTTTTCATGTGTTCAGAACACTGCTAGCCTGGAGCAGTTTGAGAGGTTGAAAACCCTGGGCACGGGCTCATTTGGCCGCGTTATGCTGGTGAAGCACAGAGAAACGGGACAGCATTACGCCATGAAGATCCTTAATAAGCAGAAGGTGAGTCTTGGCAAGGGGGTCATCAAGGTCACAGGAGGGAAGGGAAATCAGGGTGTTTAAAATGTTACTGTCATCTGCAGACGCTTCTGTTTAATTTTGCCACATGCCGCTCAAAGAAAACACTGAAATGTTTTGGATGGGTGCCGTGAAAAGGCCTGGTGCTCTTTCGGGGAGTTTCAAATACAGGTGCAAGCTTCATCTCCATCCTCTTGTGCTAAAATGAGCATCATCCGGAGATGTTTTTCTTTTATGCAAGACTACAGCAAAGTAGAGCAATTTAGGGTGAAGCTGCGTCTGCATTTCCCCCCGTGACAACAATGAAATTCACCCATTGGAAGTGCTTAATATTTATATTACTCATATACTCATATTATTTTTCTAACAGACTGATGGTAAAACTTCTAATAATCCAATTTCCCAAGCGGTCTTACTGATCTGGATTACAGATGTAAATGCTGTTGAAGTAAATGTAAATGTAGATGATTATGGTGGTTTGTTGTTTAACTGTAAATTTAGATGAAGGTAAGGTGATTAATGTTTTTTTTGTCATATAATTTAAAAGATTACTGAAGCCACATAATTAGGTAGCCATTACCTGCCGGACGATAATTTTAAACTGATAAAATCAAAGGAATCTTAACATACCATAAATAAGTACAGTTTACACTAGCATGAATTGATTTTCTTTAATTAACAGGGATATAATTTGAGCTTTTTTCAGATTTGTACTGATTTAAAAATATTAAGTTTCTGACAGACATTTGGTGGACTTTGGTTGTCTGTTTGTTGCTTTTAATTAGAAGACAATGAACTACTGGACTATATCACTCGTTGGATAACAAGATCTTTATGACATGATGTCTTGGGGTATTTTTAATACGGCAACAATTCACATCAAAGTGATGTCTGTGTCATTTACAAGGTGAAATGACATTAAGGTATTATTATAGGCCCTGGATCTAGCAGTGAGTGCTTTGATCATCGTGTTTGTTTTGGCAAAGAGAATCTTAATATGGAGTAAGAAAGGAAGTTGCCCTGTTGTGCTGACAGTCGTTCAAAGGCGCCTCAGCTGCTTTTAAATAGTTTGTTTAACAATTGTTTATGGGGTTTTTGGTTTAAAAAAAGATTTTCGTTACAGACAAAATCCAAACAAATTGTAAACACTGAGAGAATAATGCAGTAGACAGCTTCCGCTTACTGACACAAAAGCTGGCCTTTCAGTTTTAACTTCCCTTTAGCGATAAAGGGTTATCTCAAATTTTATTTTAGATAATCTGGGCTGCATTTAAGTATTTCTAAATGAAATATCTAACATATTTTGATTCATGAAATCGGACTTGGATTTAGTAAAATTGAGATGTTTTAAAACCGCATTTTCATTGTTTGCTTTGGCATTAGGGCCAATTTAGAGCGAGTCAAACTAGACATCCACAAAACACATATGTACTGGTCAGACATGGCCTGAATTATTCTGCGGTTGGCCCTGATACGGTTAGGCTCAAAATGATTCATACCCCTGGCAGATTTAGATTTTGGTCATTCTATCAAAAACATTGTTTCTCGTAGGAAAAGAGAGACAGGCATTTTTCAGAAGTTAATGAAACAATGTATAAACAGTGTTACTTTAGAAATAAAATTATTTATCTGTTTTCGTTGACATTTGAATTAAAAAAATTGAACATTCAAAAGCCTTTATTGGCATTAAAGTAGTCTTATTTCCATGTCTCCACTGGTGTGTATACGATTTATCTTTGGTGAAAAGCTCTTTGAAGTCTTTGAGGTTGGAAGGCCTTCTTGCCATCACCCTAATTCTTTGCTTCTCTATTGTACTGTAATAAGTTGTATTACCGCCTGTTTACTATTTTCCTTTGGTTCTGATTCTTTTTCAGACATTTTTGACCCTTGATCAAACCAAAATAAGCAAAACGGAGTCAGTTTGTCCCTTCAGTACCTACAGCTTTCCATTTCATATATTATGTACACCTAAACAAATCATCCCCCTTTATGAGAACAACATGAGATGTTAGCAATGATTTGGGTAACATTAACATTTATTTCTTTTTACAAAGAAATTAGATGATATACACATCTAAAAAGTATATTTTAAATAGAATGTAATTGTTGTGGAATACTTACAACACCAATGAAGTAGCTCTCAGTTTCAAAGCTTTGAGTAGCCCATATATTGTTTTCTGCTGTTTTTATGTTAATTGGCCTGTCTCGATTAGGGTCGTTCTAAAGTGAGAAAAAGCGCTCAAAAATACCGTTTTAGTGTTTTTACAAAGAGAATAAAGCATTCATAAATCTCTGTGTTTATATTTATCCGGTTCAGGTTTGAGGAAAATATTTTCTGAATGCAGTCCAAAATGATAAAAAACAACTAACCTAGCCAAGGACACTACGAAGCACAGCAGGCGCTAACTTTAGCATTATTAGCGGCTAACTGTTAGCTAGGCATGCTATTCTCACGGTGTTTACAAGTGTATTTAATCTGTCACCATTTTTTTTTAATTCTGCCAAATTCCCCAGCATGTGGTTAATCACAACTTCAAAATACGAGCTAAGCTTAATTTTCAGGGCTAATAGTGGCTGACACTGCCACAACAACAAGGTAGCGCTCTGTGAGATGGATATCGCCTTGATGAGAAATATAATGGAGTATTGTGATTTTTCGAGCTCTTACTCCAAGAGATCTCATTACTCTCCTTTTGTAACCTGATTTCAGAGTCCTTAAAATGGGGTTTCTGTTCGGTGAAACCTTTAATTGTGAGAATAGGAAAAAAGAAAGGGATTCTAATTTATTCCTAAAAAATAATGTTAAAATCTCACCGTTTTGTTCTTTTAAACCCAGTATTCAATTTCTCATCTAATGAGCTGGATACATAGTTACCTTCCTACTGGTTGTATTTTGAAGTGTTAAGGCGGGGGGTGTAAACAGTCCATGCTTATATAACCGTCAGATGATGTTGGGCTGCTCTTGTAAATTAGTCTTTTTTTTTAATAGCTCATTTAAATATCGCAAGTCTTTTATGTGATAAAACTGAACTTGTGTTATTTTCTCCGTGTTCACCTTTGTCTGACCTCCAGGTGGTGAAGCTTAAGCAGATAGAGCACACTCTAAATGAGAAGAGGATCCTCCAGGCTGTCAGCTTTCCTTTCCTTGTGCGGCTAGAGTATTCATTCAAGGTACGGAGAACGTCCGAGGGTGTGGGTGGTTGGGAGCTAACCTCTGGGTGAAGGGTTAGATTTCTGTCGTTTGGCACCACTCTGCTTAGCCCCACTTTTGGGATGATTTATGATTAGTCTTTTTGGACAGAAACTTTGTCATCCGCTCCAACATGCAAGGTCTGCTGCGTTCTTCCTGCAAAACATTCCAGGAAAAAACATGTCAACTTCACACATGTCTAAAGAAAAGACCAAAAAAAAAGAACAACGTGCTAAAAACAAGATGGTTGCTCGGGGTGTTCCCCATCCTGCCGCGCTTAATTGAATCAAACTCTGATAGCTTTTGTTGTGAAACTGTTTCTGCACAGGGGCTGCTCTGTCCTGTCTGTTTATGTCGTTTCACGCCCCCCTTTGTATGCAGAGGCACCATCGGGCGGGGATTGTTTGCCGCTGCATGATGACATGAGCATTTTGGGAAAGTGTGAATCTCATGGAGGCTCAGTGTATGAGGCTGGAGAGCTCTGATGGTCCGGAGCCCTGCTGACCTGTCCGTTTAGATCCAGATGCAGTTCACCTGATAACTTTTATTCATCTTTCCTTTGTGAGATTTTTATGAGAATAACAGTTATAGTTACTTTTTAACGTGATGAACCAATCAGAGATTTTTGGCCAATTTGCAGATGAAATCCAGAAAACCGTATTTACTGGAACATTTTGTTAGATTAGACTGTTTGAGATTTGTGGCAGCAGACTCTCCCAGTAGGTCTTATGGAAGAAAATAAAAACAAAGGACGACTATGTTGGTGGCAAAAACACCCACTGTTAAAGTTAGGCCCCAAGTTATTCATAATCCCGTCAGATTTAGATTAGAAGCAATCTTTGAAAAGTACCCACACGTTTCTTTAGACATGAAGTAATGTGAGCATTCGGGAGGGGCCGAGGCAGAGTCCTGACTTGAATCTGACAGAAGATCCATGCAGGGAGATAAAAATCAAGGGTGATAGCCAAGAGGTTTATCACCAAAGATACATCATTTAAACAAACAAAAAAACAGTGGAAACAGGCAAAACGCCGGCCAGGAATTATAAGTAGTGTGCTTATAAGTACTTACAAGGATATCGTATATTATTTTGGTCAGATTTTATATTACGCCCAATTTTAATTGATTGTGGTTGAGAACCCCATCTGGGCCTGATTATTTGTCTCAGATATGACAAGTTGTGACTCTTGATCATACAAAAATAACTGAGCGACCTCCTGCTGATGAATATCGTTGGGTGACACATGATTACCTTTCCTTACAGAACCCTATAGCGAAATTATAGAAAATTACTTTGAACCATCATTGGTAAAGTGGGTTCAAACCATCTCCGTTGATCCAAGGTTGGAATTTAAGATCTCGGGCCATGAAAAATTGGCCTGAAAAATTGGGTACAAAGCGACAGAAATATATAAAAAGTATGAAATGGCAAAGGGTTAAAATGGTTAAGACTAATTTGAAAACTAGATTTAGTTGTCTTCACTTTAAACACAAAACGACCCCCATCCATGGCCAGGCTAAGCTCAGGTCTGGAATTTATTTCTATTAATTTCCAAGTCTTTGAAAGTATGGAGAAAAAAATGTTTAAGGAAAAGTTTGGGATTTTTTTTTTATTTACCATCTAAAAGATAAAAAACGAGATTTCTGAACAAATAAAGGGCTTTTTTTGTATTACTTCGGATTATTCGGAAGAATGCCTACATTTTTGATATTCAACATAAAATAAGATCTTTTGTACCAACTCATTGACCATAAAAATGCACATTTGAAAAACCCATAATATTACTTTTTGGCCTCAAAGACCAAGGGCTTTCAGAACACGTGGGTCTTAAACTTTGTCCAGTTTAGGTGCCAAACATTGAAACTCCTCATTCTACAGACAGAAAACACGTATAACCAATCTCCTGTACTGTGACTGTCTCAGAGTCTATAAAGTCTATAATCAATTTGGACAAACCAGTCTAGATGCAAAACAAAGTTATAGATTTTGGGTTCAGAGCTGGTCTACGTTGGTTCAGATGGCAGAACTGAGAGAGACGGCCCTTTACCCACCCTCCTGAATTATAAGCAAACTTCAGAGTTGAGTTGTTTCAAGATTTGTGGAAATAATTAAACACCAAATAGGTCAGCTTTCTACTTGCCTGTCCTGAATGTTAGTGAGGCTATTGGAAAACAAATGCTAGAAAATAATTTTAGAAATGTATTTGTATTCGTAGGAACCCTGCCACCACCTGGTCAGCAACCTCTTCTTTGCTGCTCTTGTTGATTTTCTGATCTCTGTCGTGTTATCACTTCTTCCATGACTGTAAGCCCTGCCTCAGCAGAATCCAGTCCAGTTGGCTTTGCCCCGCCACGTGAACAGGTGTCAGCAGCACCGTGTGCCTGCGCAGACTAACCCAGATGAGCGCCGTACTCCAATTATGTCCTTGCTCAGGTTAAGCCGTTTAGATGCACCTGGTTGGGTCGGGGTTCAGAATCCTTGAGGCCTTAAATAAACCTATTAACGGTCCATGTGTGCTGCTCCGCACACAGATGGAAGCAATGCCAATGAACACAAATCGATGCTGCTATGGTCATTGTGAGAGCTCAATCAGCGAAAATTCAGTACAACATAAAAAAAACTGTTTTAATTGGAATAAAATCACAAGCAAGTGCATTTTATTCTGTTTTTCACTCATAAGAGAAATCGCCTTCCTTAGCTGTCGTGTCATGCTGTTGAGCCCGAAAGAGACAAATTGGCTCAAGAGTTCTCCCGTGAAGCCGGCTCGAGGTTTTTAGTTTTAGTGACGCTGTTTTAGGGCTTTGTGTGTTACAGCCTGGTCGTTTAAGGTTTATTTCAATAGAGCCTAAAAGCAGTCAGAGGACACACATCGTCAAGAACTTCATCCAGTTCGTTGCATGTTTTTATGTCTGTGTTGGTGTGTTAGCGGGAGCTTCTAATCTTCATTCTCCATTTTCTTTTTTTTATCCAGGACAACACCAACCTTTACATGGTTATGGAATACGTACCAGGTGGCGAGATGTTCTCCCACCTACGACGGATCGGCAGATTCAGGTCAGTGTCTCCAAGCGTGGAAGCGTGCAGCAAGGAGCACTCTGCCGCCTCTCGTGACGGATGTTTTGGTGCTTCGTGTTGGATCTTAGTTCTCTAAAGTTTTGCCAAGGTGCTCACTTGTCCTTCCCCCCGCGTTTCTGTGCGCACAGCGAGCCGCACGCTCGGTTCTACGCTGCTCAGATCGTGTTGACCTTCGAGTACCTGCACGCTTTGGACCTGATCTACAGAGACTTGAAACCTGAAAACCTGCTCATAGACCAACAGGGTTACATACAGGTTAGTAAACCCGACTGGCTTTGCTTTCTCTCCTTGCTTCTTACCGAACCATTGACCGAGCATCTTTCGCTCGTTATGTCAGGCTGGTTAACGATAAGAAAGGATACCAGAGATTTGAAAGTCGTGGTTTCACATCTGCAAGCAGATTCAGTTCAAAGTGCTCCAGTGATCATATATTTTTCCGCCTGCGTGGAGCATAGACTAGCGCACGGCTGCCCCACTGTACATTTGTCATGTTGCTGTGGACTGCTGGTCAGCTGGCTGAAACAGGCCTATTACACTTTTCCTTAGCTTACAACAAAGACTAACTTGTCTGTTTCCAAATGTTTCTAGGCAGGCAGAACTCAGTCATCGCGCGTTAAGCTGAAGTAGCTCCGCCCATCGCCGACCCAGGGGTTCTGAACCTTTTGCTCACCGAGGAGCAAACTTAATAATCCTGAAAAGTTTGTTGAACCTGGAAGTCGGGGGGATTCACGTGTTTCATGAGAGTAAAGTGGTCGAAGGGTGGGAGACGTAACCGCCACAAATAATTAGCCAAAATCAATTGACATAAAAATACTTTGCTAAGTGAAAATAACTCCACTCTCACTGTCTGATCACCAGTACCCCAGAAATTACTGAACATATTTCTCCTTTACTATTTATCTTTTACTAAAGGAACGTTCTCTGAAAAGCTCTTGAAAAACTAATTCTAATGTACAATATGTAGTGGTTCTCCCCCCCCCCCCCCCCGCACACACACTTGTTGCTGCTCACTGGCAGTCAACTGAGAAAATATGGATGTTACATTTTTAACTCGTTCACAACCAAGACAAATTTGGCCGTACGCAAAAACCCGCACATTTATAGATAACAATATTATACCCATATGTTGTACTATTTTAGCAACAGCAGAGACATGTCTTGCTTTTCTATTTTAAATCAAATAAATTAGACCATGTTACAACATTTTTTCCCCCCAAAATTAATAAAACAGGTAAACCCACGTTTATTCCCCTCTTTGTCATAATGTAAAAATGTTTTTACATGGTATGTTAAAAAGGCATTCTATTATTCTTTCTCTATTAATCTTTCTCTTCTTTATTCCCTTGACTTTGTGTAGTTAAACGTCATTCATTCTTTCATGTGTTCACTTATAACGTGGTTTCATTTTTTTTCTGTGACTTTCATGTCTTTTCTTCATCTGATCTGAGCGGCACAGTGTGGTCGCACTGAAAAATGTGGAAAGATCCGCCTTTAATTTGACGGTAATTTGACTTATCCGGCGAAGAAAATAATCCCACGTTTTAATACCCGCTTTGTTGCTGCCGACAAACCTTTAGCTAGCAATCCGTGGCTTTCTGTTGACATGGAGAATAAATATGATGTGACACATAGGCCTACATCTCGTAAATACTCAAAATGGGAAAGACAGGAGGAAATCCATAGCATCAGGGCATGGTAGATGCATGTTGAAACATACCCAAACATCGACTTGGGTAACCTTGCCCTGAGAGTTGTAATTAGGAAGTTTAAACCTGGAACTGTGACAAAACAAAAAGCTCGGACAACTTGTCACACACAGTGAGGAGGACGGTAGGAGAGATAGAAAAACATCCCCAAAGCTCATCGTTGGAGGACTGTAGCATGTTTTTCAGTATGAGATTATACAGCTGAGATAAAAAAGATTTGTTTTTTTACTTTATTTGTTAATTTTCAACAGCACATTCTCTACAGCATTCAAAGTTTTATACAATGCTTTTCACTTTAATATACAAAAACCGCCACATAAAACAAAAAGTAAAAATCACACACATATACAACAACAAACATACACAATAAATAAATGCATTTTATAATGACAAAAGAAAATACAAAAATCTATTCACTTTACAGCTAACTACAACAACATAGCAGTGATTTGGTTGTGACGTCTCGCAATCAGTGTAGCATAAGCTATTGCATTTGAATTATGTTTGGAATGTAAAACATCTGGAGGTATGACTCCAAAAATCACAGTTAGAGCGGAGGGGCCAAATTTAACATTGTGTATTTCTGAAAGTGTATTGAATATAGAAGTCCAATAGGTATTAAGTTTCGAGCATGCCCAGAAAGTGTGAATAAGGGCACCCGTTTCTGCCCTTCATTGGTTTCACCGGGGATCAGTCCTTGGAGAAAACATAGGCAGCTTTTCTTTTGTAATTTGTAACCGGTGCAGGACCTTGAATTGAAGGAGCCCATGTGTGGCGCATATAGAAGAAGAGAACAGATTGCCAGAGCTCATCTGTTAATGTAACTGCAAGATCTTTCTTCCAATGTGACTTAATAGTGGAAAGGGAGGGAGATTGTAGACCTAATAGTATAGTATAGATCTCTTTAATTCCCCCCTCTTATGAATGTTTATACCTATGGTTATATCCAGAGTTGTTTCCTCAGGTAGTTCAGGAAATGAGGTATATCTATTCTTCACAAATGCAGCAGTTGCAAATAGTGAAAAAAATATGTAGGCAGGATATTAAGCTGTTCCTTAACCCGTGTAAATGATGCGAATGTCCCATCAATGAAAAGGCGTTTAACATTACTTAATCCATTTCTTTCCCAGATTTTAAAAGCAGAATCAGACATAGAGGGTGGGAGCATGTGATTTCAACAAGTAGGAGTTTTGACTGACATAGAATGTAGCACAAATCTTTTCCTACAGTGCAAAAAGATTTATTTTGAGGATTTTTACACTTCTTAATTGTGGAGGGTACTGTTTAATGTAGCTTGAATCCAAAGCACCAAACCGAACAAGACAAAAATAAACAGTTTTACAAGAACAGAGTCCAACAACCCTAAATCCTTTAAAACTCATCTGGACAACTGTTTTGTTTTTGTTTTGTTTAAAAGGGACGATGTAATGTAAAAATCTGTCCTTGTTTGTTGTAGTAGTTTGTACTGTAGTTGGAAACCTTTTATGCTAGTTACCACTTGCCGCCTGCGTGCTGTGGATGCACCTCCCAAAGCTTCTCTTTCTCTCTGCTTTGAGCTCCTGGCCTAATTTGAACAATTAATCTGATAGTTTATTCAGTAAGATGCAGGGTTTTGTTTGGTCCTGCTCTGTGTCAAAAATCCATTTCTGTTGCTTATTCCAATATCTAAGAGATTCAAATCTTATATTCTTGAAGAATTAAAAAGCTTTTTGCATTGATATTTTATGTATTTCAATGATAAACTGTGTTCTCATCATTTTGGTTTTTGATCTTAAAACAGATCAAACACAGACTCATAAAAAATTAAAAAGGAAAAGCCATTTCCCAGTTCTTTTGGCCTCTAGGTCCTTGCTTGAAAGACTGGATCCAAGGTTCTTGTGAAATTCCTGATGGTATGAAATTATGCGAAACGAAAGCATTTTTAATCACAATCTGGGATTTAAAGGAACTAATTAGTTAATGCCAGATCTGTCTATAATTTTGATTTTATGAATTTGTTAAAATGCTCCTCCCCCACCCCCCCAAAAAGGTAAATTGGTCCCATAGCACAACCTGAGGCAGCTCCAGCACCATGCTGGTTCCCGACTTATGGAAAAAATTCAGACAGTAAAACCTCAACCAGGAAACTATTTTGTATCAGCAAACCAGACAGGCTGACGCACTAGCTGTTTAAATCTTCTCTTAAAATACATTATTTCTATTTATTTGTTTTTATTTTATTATTTCATGTATTTTTATTAGTTTTACTATTCAGATATTTTCTGAATTGGTCATAGTTTTATTATAGTTCTGCCTGCTGGAGCTGGCAAGAGTATTTCTGTATTTCATTAGGTTTTATCAGCGTACAGCACTTTGGTGTTTGTTTTTAAGGTGCTTTATAAATAAAGTTATATTGTTTTGTATCCACATGTTCATAATTCCTAAACATCTATAAGAAAAAAATCTAGAAAACTGAATCTGGAAAAGATTTGATGGAAAGTTTTTATGATTATTGTAGTAAAACTGGAAGAACCTTGAACGGTATTAGTAGAGGTTGTGTCACCCCCTTGTGGTTAAATGTGAAATAACAGGGGAAAAAACATTTTCCTTGCTGCTCCAAGACCATCTCTCTTCCATCTATCACTGTATATTTTATTTCTGTTAGTTCTCATCCATAAATGCATGTGTGCCTCTTCTTTTTTTTCTCTTTTTTAACGCCCAGGTTACAGATTTTGGCTTTGCCAAACGAGTAAAGGGCCGGACCTGGACACTGTGTGGCACCCCAGAATATCTGGCTCCAGAGATTATTCTCAGCAAGGTGATTCGTCTTCCCTTGTCTCTTTTTGCTTGCTTGGGATTTGTTTTTACTCGAAATCTGCAGTGAGTCAATCTGTAAACGCATTAAAATGTGTTTTTGCTTTAAGCATCGAAGCAACAGTCTTGAAAACCAGTCTTGTTAAACATTGAGCTGGAGGTTGTATGGTTCGACTTAATGTAATCCATTTAGAACCAAAATACGGCATTAACCGCCCTTAAAGGACAGAAGATAGTGTTGTTAGAAATGTTTCTGACACAAAACTCAAATGTTTCCCAAAAGAGCAAGTAAAGCAACAAAATCATTTATATTTAATGTCTTGCATGTTTTCATAACACTGAATTTCCCCGGCATGTTTATACCGGCAGGGATACAACAAGGCAGTGGACTGGTGGGCGCTGGGAGTTCTGGTCTATGAGATGGCAGCGGGGTATCCTCCTTTCTTTGCCGATCAGCCAATTCAAATCTATGAAAAGATTGTATCAGGGAAGGTGAGTTTTACTGTCTTATTATCAGTTTTGTTCTGGCATTTAAAATATTAGGTTTATTTAACTGAAAAGAGACTTTGCTGGACAATTTTTCTTGTTATTTTTGTGCTTATAAGAAAAAAATTAAGATTTATCAGCAACACTTGGTGGTTGGGCTAAAAACATTGACCCAAGAAAAAATATGATCGCTGCCTACCGTCTGACAAATTTATAATATATCTGGGGGTTTTTCGCTGTGCTTTTTAATATTCAAGTACAAAACTAAAAACAAATATTATTAATTGCTCAATTTTAAGCTCACACTCGTTTTCCTCAGAGCTGGTTGGATTCTTTGTGCTCCACAAA
Source organism: Fundulus diaphanus (assembly GCA_037039145.1). Taxonomy (NCBI): domain Eukaryota; kingdom Metazoa; phylum Chordata; class Actinopteri; order Cyprinodontiformes; family Fundulidae; genus Fundulus; species Fundulus diaphanus. The sequence continues at coordinate 22,661,391 of CM073123.1, read as the reverse complement.
TTGAAATGGGATGTCGAGGGAGCCGCATCTTGTGAAACCATTCTTCTTTCTGTTAAGCCTAAAATGTTTCACACCTCTGGAAGATTTATATTTAAAGTACTACTTTACTTTTGCACACTAGGAGTGATATTAACGTCTTGCTGTCATCCACTCAGAGTCCAACTTGAGAAGTAGAATCTGTAGAAAGAGCTAAAAGATGAGGGTGATGGAGCAGAGGCCTTTCAGCTTCAAAGACTTGGAGCTCATCGTCAAATATAAAATATAAAAATTTTCTTAAATGAACTTTATATATATATATATATATATATATATATATATATATATATATATATATATATATATATATATATATATATATAAAATACTGTGGTATCTAAACTTTATGACATGTGGGCTCTAATTTTCAAGTTCAAAAAACTTGAAACTTAGAGGCCAAAAAATTATGCTTGTTTTAAAATATTATAAACACAAATATAATAAATTGGATTTGTTTTAATCTGTTTAACAATCAACTAAAACTTCCTTGCTAAGATGTTTACTCAGTGTAGTGCTTTTAATAAAGTTTTGTCAGGTTGTAGGCCCTTATTTCCCCGTCCATCAGGACGCTCTGCTCTCTGCTTGGCTGAAGTTGTAAATGAGAAATGATTCCTAATCTGTCATGCTTAGTTGAATTAAATGAAACAAAATAAACAAAAACCTACAAAGTGGTCATATTGTTATAGAAAAGGAATCTGTAAATAATTTTCTATCTGAAATAAATAAAAGGGTCTCACATCTTCAACTTAAAAAATTCAAATTCAGATGCAGCATATTAATGAACAAATAAACAGTATTCATAAACATACCAGATTATCGCTCTAGGCTAATTTCCATCTGCTTGTCTGTAGGCAGGTTGGAAAACAAAGGCAAACAGTTTCTTACAGTGTTTCTGTAAATTGTTTTTTTTTTTTGTTTTTTCAATTTTTGAGATCTAGAAAATTTTATTTTATTAATTTTATTAAGATTATTGTGGTATTAAGAGCAGGAAATACGTTTCTCTTTCTATGAAAACCCCTGCTATGTTAAACAAAATTCAAAGAAAAGGTTCCCCCGAGTGTCATCTGATTTTCTGCCCCAGTTGACTCTGAAATGAAAATGAAAGTAAGAAACTGGTCAGATTGATGCTCTGTCTTGTGGAGTGGGAGGTGGGGTGCTGTACCTTTCTTGAATTAGGTGCGTACAATCATTCCGATCCACGAAGCGCACTTTCGACACCAATGTTTTAAACAGATGAGACCATGTCTATAAGGTGTGGTGATGCATGGATGTATCTTCGCTCGAGTAATTTTTGTTCTCTCATATTTATTTACTGTGTCACGCACAAATAGATAAGATAAGACAATCAGTATTCGAGAAAGCTATATAAGCTTTGCACAAAAAGCCTTTGTCATACCTTTAGAGACTTCTAATATCTATGGTTCCCTGTTGGGAATTTTGCTGGATGATAAAATGTCCCAGAAATTGTTGTGCTAAACAGTAATTGAGATCATTTTCAACTAATATAATGATAATGGCGTAATAATGCCGGCTTTGGTGCTGTTGTACAGCTGTGGAATTGCCGTTTGTGAAAGGTATACTTTCCCAGGCAGTTTGTGTTGGGTGTCAAATGTTTGCAACGTTCTTCGAAATGCCGACGTTGCAGCTTTAGAGATGAAGCGAACTACAGTGTCTGGTTGTAGTTTTTTTTTTTTTTTTTCCCATCTGGGAAAAACGGCATTGGGTGATTGTGTTTTAGGAGCTGCTGCGAGTTTGTCTGTTTAGTCCGAGAGATTCTTACTGACGCTGCAACTGCGTGGCCACCTGGCTGCTTCTTCTCCTTCCTCGTCCCCAGGTGCGTTTCCCGTCTCACTTCAGCTCGGACCTGAAGGACCTGCTGAGGAACCTTTTGCAGGTGACAGCAAACATCTGGGAAAAACCTGAATTTACCGGAAGGTGTAACTCATTTTGTGTGCCAATGATGAACGTGTGCCGCTCTCACGCTCAGGTGGATCTCACGAAGCGCTTTGGGAACCTCAAAAACGGAGTCAACGACATCAAAGGACATAAGTGGTTCGCGACAACTGACTGGATTGCCATCTACCAGAAAAAGGTGCGCTGCTGTCTATACACTGGACACACTTGTGACTCTGCTTTCCCTGGATTTGATTGCGACTCTGTGCCTTTTAATGTTTGTTGTATTCTAGGTGGAAGCTCCTTTTGTTCCCAAGTTCAAAGGACCGGGCGATACCAGCAACTTTGACGACTATGAAGAGGAGGAGATCCGCGTCTCCTTCACCGAGAAATGTGCCAAGGAGTTTGCCGAATTCTAGAGTTAGAGGAGAAGAAAGGAGGAAATAGGGAAAGTCTAAGGTAGGCTGGTCAAAAGAGGGAGACACGAGAAAAGTGTACTGTCTCCTGTCCAAATATAAGCACCAGCTACAAAAAACAAAAGGGAAACATCGAAGAGAAGTGTGAAAAAAGAGAGAGGAGACTGATAACCAGCAGTGTTGCCTTTTCTGTTGCGTTTCTGTTGTATTTTATTTATTGTCGTCTTATTTATGAATCCCTTTATAATGACGCTGTGTTTCATGGGTGTCGGGAACGCCACTAACTTAGAGTTGCCTCTACGCATTCTTCACCTGAGATCTTCCCTCCTCTGCGTCCACTTCTGTGCCACAGCAAAGAAACGTCAACCGATCAGTCCGCCGGTCACTACACGAGCGTGCACTTAGGATACCGTCAGTTTAAACGGGTGACAAGATGACTTGAGCAAAACGCGCCACGCGTCAAGATGAATGCCCATGTCTTTCTTGATTTCTCCTGACCATCTCATAGATAAAACACTTTAAAGGCACGAGGGGCCAAAAGAAAGACGAAGCAAAGAGTCAGGGACGTCTATTGTGTAACTCCATCTACGGCTCTTATTATTGTTAATATATACAGACTTTGTACATATCTGCAGTGCTCCATTTTTAAATGTTAGTAGGTACTTAGTGGCTCCAGTGAAATCATAACACGCTAGCATACAATGAAATATGAATAACAAGAAATGGATTTCTCTCAGTTTTAACGGTGTTGTGAGGAATAACACCAACCACATAATGGAAACTCAGGTTTGAACATATCACTTAACAGACATTTATCTCCATAAAGTCTAAGGATCGGCAGGTAAAACTCGCAGTATAGATTTGGGAATTGGAAGTTCTGGTTTAAAAAAAAAATAAATTAAGTTAAAAAGAAACAAAAAAGAGACTATTTAGACTTTTAGTTGGCGTCTTCCACACTTCTCCCTTCCAGAAGATTTGGTCAGCTTTGATAAGAGCACTTCCTGTTTCAGCTCAGAGCTCATCTGCTACACGGGGTTATTCTGCTTGTTGAAACAACCGTTTGCCCCCCCCCCCCCCCCCCCCAACCCCTGATTTTGACTTTTCGAGACCATGTGAGGCAGAAGCCCTCAGTCTGCTTCTGGCCGAGGGTCATCAGCGCTTCAGTCTGTACGGATGGCGGTTGGGATCGTGTGCTTCACCTTGACCCTCACTGTCTGTTCATATCCCAGAGGAGGACCACGCAGCTCTGTTATCATTTTGTGTTTAGGACATGCACTGTTTTTGCTAAGTTTCTTTTTGTTTGTGTGTGTATCGATGATCTAAAAATGACTGGTACTCTGTTTAGCGAGTTAGAGATGGGGTGAAGCGCCAGGAGGTGAAGATACAGCAGGGACAACTACAGTCTTGAACATGTTTGTTTCTCGGAAAATTTCTTTCAAATGAGGCTATTGACAGAATATTCACACCAGATGCTGGCAACAACCCAAATAATCTCCACTTAGTAAGAAATCCAAACAATTTAGTCCATAAATGAGGTTATATGTAATAAAGGAGAAATGTATTGAATAAATGGAAGAAAAGCTTTAGTCAATAACAATAACTTTAAGGCTCCTCTTTTATGTAGAAACAATTCATATCAAGGTGTCATTTTGACTGATTCTTTGACACAAACTGGCTTCACATTATTTCCACCCGTTGAAGTCGGGTGATTGTCTGGGCCATTCTAGTAGGTTTTCTCCTCCCTTATGACACACCAGATCAGATTTTCCATGACTATGTTTTTGGGATCATTATCTTGCAGAAAAATCCACTGTAATATAATTTTCTGATTATTAAGCTGTTGTCGCACTGTTTCCTCTCTTGGCATGTTGGCTTTTTTTTTTTTTTAAACACCCGTTACATGAGTCTAAACTTGAGGGAATTAAGGATAGCTATTCGGAACATCTAGTTCTGTCACATCTTTGAAGTATGTGCGCTACTTTTCTCTGCGCCCCCGTTCAGCATAGTCTGGAGGTCAGTGGGGCGGGTTTCACAGTGTTCCGCTGCGTCATGACCAGGCACGTTACTTTTTCATAACGTCTCCGTCTCGTTTTCTTATTTTTTCACAGGAAAGATCAACTGATTCCAGGAATTAAATTTCAAGGCTGTTAAGCGTGCCTCCAAGTTGTCTTGTAACTATTAGCCAATTTATTCAGACAGCCGCAGCTACAGCTCAGTCGGTTTTGTGAAGTATGCATGACGCGCTCACGTGGCAAAACCTTTCGCTTATCCGATAAGTTAATTGTGTATGCTACAGGGTTGAATGGTTTATTTTCCAATGGCAACATGTCCTCTAGTGCCATTAAAACAAAAATGCTGATATGCAATATTGTAGAAGGGGCATTATTAAGAACATTTTGGTACATTTCTTCATTAAAACGCTGCCAGCGCCGTATTCTGAAAATACAGGCCAGCGCCATAATGTCCCCACCTCCAAACTTCATTGTGGGTGTGGTGCTGCTGGGGTCAGTGGTCAGGCCGTTTACTCTCCAAACGTGTGTTTAGAGAATACAAGCATGTGTGCGGGCCGCCATTTAAAGAGCTTGATTTTAGTCTCATCTAGAGAGATTATATCCTCCCAGTAACTCGCTGGCATGTCCGTATGTTCTGTAGCAAACTTTTAAGCAAGCTTCAGCATGCTTTCCCTTCAGCAGTGGAGTCTGGCGTCGTAAGTGAACAATGAGGCCATCATGGTTGAGTTTACCACTTATGATTTTCATGAAAAAACAGGATGTGCTAATGTCAGGTATTACTCAAGCTCTCTGCGAAGGGACCTTTTCTCTTGCACATCTCCTCTGATTATTCATTTGACTCCCCTGTTGGAAATCCTACAAAGAACAGCTGGTCTTGGCTGATTTATGGTGAAAGGTTGTTCTTTCAACCTCGAGATTATGGCCCCAACGTTTCTCAGTAGAGCATTCAGAGTCTAGAAATATGCCTCTAACTGGTGCCAAAAGGTGTCAAATGTACTGAAATTCCATTTCCATCATAAAGAGAAACCTATTTAGATGCAGTCACCTAAAAACCAGCTACCATCAATTATGGATAAGTGAAGTGACATAAGGCAGGACTGCTTTCTATATACTCACAGATTTCAGTTATTTTCTTGACTCTAAGCCTTTTATACATCTTTTCTTTATATATTTGACACTCGTTCCCCTTTTCATTCCACTTTATTACACTTAACTTAATTTCCAGGCTAATTTGTGTCGACTTCTTTTGGAGCATGAATTACTTGGGTTGTTACAAACACGCAATCTGAGTTTTATGTCAGTAGGACCAGTAGAAATTTATTTTCTGAAAAGAACAATGTTTGATAATTGGGATATTTTTCCTTGCTGTAGCTTGTCATAATGTATTTTCTTAGTGCACAGTAAACCTGATAATTTGAAGTTTACAAGAAAGGCCACCTCGGTTATTCCCGGGGTTCTCCTTGCTTGACACAGTTTGAAAGCAGAGCATTAAACGATGTGCAGAAAGGATTCAATTATCGGTTTCAGGCATTAAATTACATTAGGCTGTAATGTGATCTATCATGTTCTTGGGGATGTGAAATAATTTAGTTCAGACAGGCTCAAGGAATTCCTCTCATCATAAGTTTTTTGTCATGAATCCCAAATTTGTGGAAAAAAAAGAATCTCAGAAACGAGAAAACACGACAGGCCTTTTGTTCCAAATACACATTTGCAATGTTTGATAGTCTGTGTGCATCATTTGAAAATTGGAGTGATGTTTGAAATGACCTAACATGAAGGAATTACCCAGGTGGACAATTCAGGCTGACAAGAGAGATTTGTTTTTATCACGGTGTCCTCGACCACATGTGTCTCCGTGGAGGAACCGTTCCCTCTGTCTACACACAGCCCCAGATTCAAACGGTGGTGATTTGCCTTGAATGCGGATCAGTACTGTCCAGCTGATTCAGTGAAGGTCTGATTTGGTCTTATCAGCTTGCAGGAGCCCCGCCGCAAAGGCTGTCATATACTCTACGTGTGATCAAATACGTTGCCATGTCTGGTAAAAATGTGTTTTATTAAAAAAGATCAAATAAATGTGCTCAGTGAGGAGTAAAATCCCATGTTAAGAAATAAACGTTTGTTGACAAAGTCATCAGTGGCACAGTTGTAGGGACCCTTGGTGGTGATACTTCAAACGAACAGCTTGTTTTGTTTTTGCACTCGTACAGCGTTCACAGAGCGGAGCCTTTGGCCATTCTTCTTTGCACAATCTCTTCAGATCGTCCACATATCCTGGATCCTGTGCTCCCTTCTCTTCAGCTCACCCCTACATGTTTCCTACAGGATTTAGGACTGTGTTTGCCATGGAGCAAGACTATTTTGGTGTCTGGTAAACCATCACTTTGTTAAATCAGCAACTTGTGTAATTTGACCGTGTGTTTTGGACCATTGTCCTGCCGAAAGACCCACCGATGACCCAATCTTCAGTGTACTGATTGAGGCCACCAGGCATTATATTTAAAATCTTCTTCCGTGTTTTCTAACAACAGGCTCACAGCATCACAGCTCCTCCACCGTGCTTCAGCCAGCGTGACTTATTCACATATTCCTACGTGAAACACGTTTGACGTGAAACACCTCCAGCGTTTGTTATTGAAAAGTTTTTTTTTTATTCTCACCTTACTGAAGCACGTACTTCCATTTGAGGTCTCTGTAGAGTTTAACAAACCATCCACATTTCTGTTAATAATAGAGGGACAAAACATGCATGTATGGCTGAATGGCTTGGAGATAGCATCTAATGATTGCTATGGAGACTCGGTGTCCCCATGATGCATTATTAAAATGCTGCTATTACAGTTATTTAGAACGGGTTGTTAGGGCTACCAAAGGGTGTAGCACATGTGATTTGGTCAAAAAAATCAATTACATCTTAACATGAGATATTTTTCCCCCGCTGAGTAAAGGTAGTCAAATAAAAGTTTGGATTTTCGCATTTTTTTCAGTGGGAGACTATTCTGCTGCAGTAAAACGTGAAATATGAAGTTTCTTTGTCATACTTATTTACCAGTGGGAGCAATGCATTTGTTTTTGTCCAACATCCTTGAAGAAAGAGTCTGAAAATCCTTCGACTTAAAGGCTCCTTACAAGAAAACGTAGTGTGCGTTTTTATTTTCTCTATCATGGCCTGTTTGATGGTTGGGAACTAATTACCACAACAGATCTGGGGCGTTATTGTTTATGTCATGCAAGGCTTCTAGTTTGAGTTAAAATCGTCTCTCTTGACTTGTTATCTTCAGTGTTCTGCGACGTTTTGGTGTCAGCACTTTTCTTGATAAATCTGAAGCTATATTGGCTGATCGATGACAGCTTTCTGGTGGTCATCAGCTTGCTCGTTGACTATGATGGCCAAACTTATAGACAATGACTATAATCATGAGATTGTTTACATCTGTGGTTGGGACTTCACATCCCCAACATTTCCTTCATGTCAGGTTCAGTATGCAGCATTCTTGAGACACTTTTGCAGAGACACAACTTCTTCTCAGTGCAGGCACAATGCTGGTACATAAGAGCCTACTGTCGCACTTTTTAGGGAAATGAGACCTCCCTCCTCCCCAGCCAGTGCAAACCATACCAATCTCTGTCACACACACACACACACACACGCACGCAACACTCTTGCAAAGGGAAGCGTCTAAAGTCACGGGAAAAGTGACATAAGAACACCAAGTGTAATATTTTGCAACATGAGTATCATTCCAATAAAGTTTTACTTGTAAAATCGCCCCTGAACTCGTGTGTCTTTACTGAACGGTGTCTTACTTGTTTGAACAAGATCAAGTTCATGGACAAAGGAACTGATTGTGAGATGTGTAAAACGTCTTCTCGTAAAGGTGTTGGTGCTTTTTTGGGGGGTACTAAGTGGAACCATCGGCAGCAGGACGTTCCATACCAGCTATGAGTCCAGCTCATTGTGGGGGATCCCAAGGCGTTCCTAGGCCAGACGGGATATACAGTATAGTCCCTCCAGCAAGTTTTGCGTCTTCCCCGGGGGTCTCTTTCCAGTGGGAGAGTTATGGAAAACCACCAAAGGGAGGCACCAAGGTCCTTCTTCCCTCCTCCATATTCATCCTTCTTTCCTGTCTTTCGTAACTGTGTCCTTTCTTCCTTTCTTATGATCATCCTTCCTCCCTCCCCGGTGTCCTTCCCTCTTTGCGTCTCTTCTTCCTTGTGCCCTGAGCTGTATCCCATTTTGTGTCTTTTGTTCCTTCCGTCTGTCCCCACATATTTGTCCTACTTCCCTTCCTTGCTTTCTTCTTTCCTCTCCTGTGTCCTACCTCAATGTCCTCCACATTTCTTTCTGGTGTCCCGCATTTCTTTCCTTCCGCCTACCTTCCTTGTATCTCTCCTTCTTTCCTACCATGTCTTCTTCCCTCCTTCCTCATACACTTTCTTCTTTGCTTCCACCTTCCTTATGGTTTCTGCTTTGGCACATTTCATATTTAAAGGATCATTGTGGTTTGAATAGCCTTCCACCCATTGTCTATAACCACTTATCTGTGCAGCGGGGGGTCGGCCGGTGCCTGTCTCAAGCAGTCATTGGACAAAAGGTAGGGTAAAACCTAGACAGAGCTCCTATGTATCATAGGTTGAAGTGATATCTGCAATCAATTTAAAGTGAACTTTACAGTTTTGTTTTTTTGCAATAAAAGCAAGAAAGAAAACCCAGAAAGTTGAGCTGGATTTTTACCTGAAAAATGTGCAGGGACCCTTTGTCCATTTGTACCCCCCGAAGGGTCATTTGTAGCCGCTTTAACAACCGATGATTTAAAGTAATCGTTTCTGTTCTACCCATGGTTTATGTGTAAATGGTATTTTAAGTCTCCAATGACTGCTACCTACCAACAGGAGCTCTGTCGATGTGATGGTGCCATATCTCATAACAGACAAAGTTAGCTCTGAGTCAGTCAGCCCCTTTGCCAGTTCGTGACCAACATACATTAACTTTAACACGCCACATTGTACCCATGTAGTTAAAACCCACTTCCAGTATATTTTTCTTTGTATTTTGGTGGTTTATGGAGACCATTGCGTATCGGTTATTTCTAATTTAGAATTTTCTTGAGTTATGGAAATAATCATTGAAATATTCAAAGTCCATGCTGAAATCGCAAACAATTCAAAAGCAGACATTGATACATGGGGCTCATATGTTGAGACAACGTGGTGAAAAATAGGCCTCCGATTGCATTGTTCAGAAGTTCCATGATGTGGGACAACTCTGGGTAAAAAGTGGTTAGAACCCACATGGGTGCCACTTTTAACAGTTAGCCTAACTGTGTTGTGCAATTTGAAATCACCTGTCTACATCGTGGAAACGGAATGCTTTCATTTCACTTAAGAAATATTGAAGGAGCAAATGAACCGGGAGCCCTGTTTTTGACTTTTTGTAGTCAGCCATTCATCCACAGCCACCCTCTCTATAAATGCTCAGTCGGATTCGTGGAAACACCTCATGGTCTGTAACATGCCGAGAGCGGCTGTGTTTCTTTGTGCTGTGATGAATCAGTACGCTGGAAACCGCCAACAAAGAGAACACAGGCACGGGGTGAGATAGTTCCGCCTTAAAAAGCTGTTTGCATCTGTTTTGTTGGACAGAGGCGCCATCTTCAGTCCACCTTAAAGCGCTCAATGTGGCCAACGAACGCTAGCGCACCAGCCGGGCTATGGCAAGCCGTGGTGTAAATATTTCACATCCTTATTGTCTACTAGTTTGCAACAGCAACTGTTAGACATTTCCCTACACTTATTCGTTATATTGCTGAATTAGTCCCTGACTTAAAAAAATAAATCAAAAGCATACTGCTAGTTAAATATATAACAATAACAACAGACCAAAACTATTTTTGATTTTTAAATTTATTTTGAATTTCACAGAAAATCCGACTTTAATCACAATCAGAAAAACTTTAATAATCCAAGAGGGAAATTATTTTCATTACACGCTCCAGATATACAAACAACATATATATATATATATATATAGCCTATATATATATATATATATATATATATATATATATATATATATATATATATATATATATATATATACAGATCTAAAATATAGTGATAATGATAATGTGCAAAAGAGTGCAAAAGAATGAATTAATGTCAATAATTTTGGGGCAGAATTGAAGAGGGGGGGTGTCCCCTTTTAGGCAGCACCTCAAAGAGATTGTTTCACACAACAAAGTCGGATGACATATAAGGTAGAGAACTGTTTACTTAAATGACTACAATTCCCAAATGTCTGAATGGGCATTTAAGTGCCAAGTATGAATGCCATGGGAATGTCCAGCAAGCATTCAGTTCAGGAAGGAGACAGGTTCTTTGTCCCAGAGATAAACGTGCTTTAGTGTGAAATGTGTCAACTACAAAACAAAAGCAAAACACCTTGTGAAGAGGCTGCTTGAAGCTGGTAAGAGAGTGGCATCATCCACAGGGACTCAAGTCCTGTGCTGACATTGGCTGGAAGGCCAATCAGACAGGAAGAAGATATTGCTCCAAAACCAACAGAAAAAGCCAGATAACAGTACATAAACACTCAGGGGAAAAGATCTCAACATTTTTGAGAAAAAGAAGGTTACAGGAACACCATTCCAGCAGTAAAGGGTGTGGATCATGGCAGCATCATTTTGTAGAAGTGTTTTTTGCTGCAGGAGAGGCAAGTGCACTTCACAAAACAGGTGGCATCTTGAGGAAAAACATTCTGTTAAAATATCAAAGCATCTTTGGACGTCAGTCAGTTAACTGGGTTGGGCTGAAATGGGTTTTCCAAATGAGTGACCCAAAGCATGCAACAAACTCACTGATTTTGGAGTTTGGTAACGACGCCCTTATCTGTTTCACTGAAAATTTGTGGGTGGAGCTGAGAAGGTGTGAACAAGTTGCCCTACAAATCTGATTCAGTTAGGAGGAATGAGCCTAAATTGCAGTAAGCTATTATGAGGACCTTGTGAAAGAACACCCAAGCGTTTGACGCAACATCACATATTGCACCTGATAATATATAATATATTTATTCTGTATATGATGTTTTGTTACCTAGTTTTCCTGCACTAAATGTTGTATGATATATATTTTGCACTGAGACTGTTATGTCCTTTGAAGCTTATTTTGTTGCTTAACTTGTTCTTTAAGGATATGTGGCCTATGTAATGGGGCTGGTGGACAGCCAATGAAAACCTACAAGTAGGTGCATGCACATTTTGTTATTTACAATGTTAACTATTGTGAACTGTCCCTCTGGAGCAAATAGGGAAGTAAAAATACATGTATGAACCCGTGAAAGCAAAAAAAGAGTCCACTATTGAAACTAGCATGGCATGGCTGTTACTTAATGTGCCAAAAAGCCTATTAGTAAGACTTTTATTCCCACTAGTTGGGCAAAAGTGCCATAAAAAGTGCTACTACGTAGTATGCTTTTTTAAGACTACAACTAGTTGATTCAGTTGAGTTTATTTATATAGCACTAATACACGACACGTCATTTCATGGCACTTTACAAAGTCAGTTCTATCAAATCATATAGAAAGATTCTGTAAAACGATTTATATCTTAGGAAACCCAACAGATTGCATCAAGTCATGTAGTTGCAGCATTCACAATCAGCTTTATTGGCATGTTGTATTTTACATGTACAAAGAATTTGCTTTGGTGATAAGATGCTACACACATACAAACATGCAGTTGACATAGGTAAATGTAGAAATATATAATGTGCAATAAACAAAAGAAATGCAAGTTGTATAAGAGAATAAATAAGAATAACACAATAACCTCCAGTAGAACCAGGCTCAGTGTGAACAGCCATCTGCTACAACCGACTGGAGGTTAGAGAAGACAGACCAGAGCCACAGAGCACAAAAACTGATCCAGGAATACTTTCTATATGACAGGAAAGTAAAAGGGTAATGACATTTTACTAGCTTTCTTAGTGGCTTCTAGGAAAGAAACACAGCTAAGCAGATAAGCTCTGAGGCGGTTTCCAAGTCTAGAGGATGAAATTAAGCATAGTTAGTTGTAGAAAAAGTTCAGCCAATAGCGATGTCTTGGAGAGAACCATGGCTAAAAAAAAGACATGGCCAACTGTACTGGACCGTCAAGTTGTTGGCAGCAATAGCTCAGAAGATGCTGGACCAGATGCAGCTATTATGAAGAGAAAAATATATAGAGAGAGTGTTACAAACTGAAATAACTATTAAAACAAAATTGGAGAGTAGTAGGAGAATGTTGCAGAGTGAGGGAAGGTGGTCTTAATGTCCTCCAGCAGCCTAAACCTATAGCAGCTACAGGATGGCTCACTCTGACTATAAGCTTTTTTAAATTATTGATCTAGTGAGAAATGAACATCAAACTTAATATAGAATATTCACACCAACGGCTTGCCATAGCCTTCCGTCCTCAGTTCTTCAGCCAGAGAGGGGGGTGGGGGGTACCGCCGCACTTTGGCTTCACGGCTCTGACATAGCGTCACCGGTGAAACAAGAAGACGCACTCTCGGGCCGAGTCCCATCCGCACCCACAAAGGAGAGAAGATGTCCGAGCCCAACAAGTACCGGGAGTGGATCCTGGAAACTATCGACTCTCTCCGTTCGAGGAAAGCACGTCCGGATCTGGAAAGGATTTGTCGAATGGTCCGGAGGCGACACGGCTCGGACCCAGACCGAACCAGGACGGAGCTGGAAAAACTCATCCAGGAGCAGACGGTGCTCAAAGTTAGCTACAAGGGATCCATATCGTACCGGAACGCGGCCAAGGTGCAGAGGAAAAGCAGAAAAAGGAGCGAGTTCGGCGGCGGCGCGGATGCGCCGAGGGAGCGGACCAAACCCGATCATCCGAACAACAACGGCGACAGCGCGCACAGCTTCACCGACCCGGAGGAGGGCGAGGAGGAGCCGGATCCCCACGCCGAAACATCAGCCAGCAGCCGAAACAAAAAGCTCCAGCCTGCCTCCAGCCCGGGTAGCGGAAACGGGCGCCTCGGCTGTGGCGCAACAACGAGCTGCGCTGTCGGGAGCGGCTGCGAAGAGGAGAAAGCAAGTGCACGGAGAGACAAGGGATTAGGGCAGCAGGGAGCGGGGAACTGCCCGCCGCCCGGAGCCAGCCTCGGAGCAGGAGCCGGAGCCCCGAGTGAGGATGTTCCACCTGGCGGAGGAAAGAAGCTTGGTGTGTCCGGAGCTGACACCTGGAGCCAAACTTACCCCGAGAGCGACAGCCAAGCCCAGGCACGGCGGCAGACCGAGTCTAGCCAGCCCAAACTTCGACACTCGGGAGGGAGCACCAAAACTGCGCACCGCCACACCAACTCCGAGCTGCGCGACAAACTGGCGGCTCTGTCCGAGAAACCCCACCGAGGAGGGGTCTCCGCCGCCGCGACCCGAGGCCACGTGAGGCCGCTGGGCTTGAAGGAGATCCTGGGCTACCTGAGCAGCCAGGAGCGGCTGTCGGAGGAGAAACTGACCCGAGGCAAAGTCAAAGTGGTGATGGAGAGAGAGGTGGAGAGGGGCAGGCTGCGCAGGACGCGCTGCGGGAACATCACTCTTCCTCTGCGGGGGGTGGAGCTGGAGGAGCCCGAGCCGAGGAATGCGTCCGCTGACAGACTTGCGAGAAGCGCACTGCAGGACAAGCGCGCAGTGAAAAAGGTGGGCAACTTATTATTTCTAACACGTCTGTCCCGTCCGTCGCCACAAAGCGAGCCGAGCAGCGCTGCCTCCGTGGGCTCATCCATAGATTAATGATCGGTGTTTAAACCGCACGCATATGGCACCGAGGCGCGCTGGGCTCGGGTGGAAAGATAATTACATTGTTCTTTAATTAAACCTGTTTGTAACTGGATGTTCTCCACGGTCAGGATTATTTATTTGGTTTTCAGTTAAGTGTCACTTCGATTAGTTTATTTTATTTTATTAAATTTTTTTTGCGCCGCATCTGGCGCGATCGTGTGCGTGTTGGTCGGTTTTCTGCACAAAAGGTGCGGAGTGCGCGACGCTGAAGTCGGCGTACGATTGGGTGCCTGACTAAAGGGATGTTCCGCTGCATTTGACAACTTGGAGCCGTGATCAGAATCAGAACCAGAATACTTTATCGAAATACGTTGGGAACCCAAAGGTTACAAATGTAGATTGTAATGTATACAAATAATAATTAAACCAAATAAACGTAACCAAAAAATAAGCACAGAAGAGTATGTTGTGAAAATTAAAGAGAACAGTGGTGAATTCCTTTGATTGCATGGACAAAGTAGAGATGGTGGTAATTCGAGTTATTGCACATATATTGATTATTGCACAGATATTTAAGAAAACAAAAGAATTGCACCGATCCCAAACATAAGAGGTGTCAAACCTTAACGGAGGTGTCGTGGAGTCTGGATGACCACAGGAAGGAATGACTTCCTGTGGTGCTCTGTGGTAGATCTGCACTCATTAGAAATCTAAAATACTTCGAATGAGCAAACGTCACCTGTGAGAGGATATCCCCCGTTGACAGTGCTTAGGAGGGTACAAGGGAAGAAGCCATGCATGAGAACTGGAACGCTGAGTATAGACCAGGTGTGAGGGGTTATGTGTATTGCGATGCAAAGCCAAGATGGCACACCCAGAGCAGAGGAAATGCATGATATTTCATTGTCAATCTGAATCCAACACCGATAATAAAATGTTAAGGAGGGCACACAACCATTTTGCTTCCATTTAAAGCCCTGGTTGGATATGATATGAAAAGCCTCAAAATGCAGATTTTAGTTTAGTTTAACTAAATAAAGGTTAAGCAAACTTGTATTGCCTTGAATTTAGCTCCTTGCGTATTCCCACCAAACATGACCAACTTTCCTGTAGCATCCCCGCAGCATGATGCTACCACCATGTTTTACTATGGGAATGGTGCGTTCAAGGTTGCTTTTTCTGTAGCCTGACATGAATGTCGAATCATTTCTTTTAGGTTTGACCAGTTTGACAGTCGTAGCTTTGTAGCATGGACCCAATATTGGGCAGTCTTCCTTTCACAAATCACAAACTGGACCTCACACAATAGTATTGAGTAGCTGAAGAATGAGGCAATGCAAGTTGGAACATTTTAAATATTTAAGGGTAGTTCAGAGCAGTGACGTAACCAGAAATCGCATTTCGACTGGGCCTAATAAAAATGGGTGGACCAAATAATTTTAATTGAATGTAAGTTAATTTTTAAGTTGCACATTTGTTCACTATGGAGAAGATAGAGACTGAAGGGAAGGACAAAAGACCTTCTCTGTTCAAGTGAACATCCTTGAATTGACAGCGGATAAAAAACAATCAAAACCCATCACCTGTAAGATGATTTAGGGTCACAAACATGGCGGAGCAGCTTCTGGATCATTTAAACTGCGGCAGCCTGTCAAAGTCATTATTTCCGTTTCTGAACGCAACGTCACTAAGTAACGGCTGCCGTCGCATCATCATTCCAGACGCCCAACACACGAAACCGTTTTTTTAATGAGTGGAAAACTTCTGCTATTTTTCTTTTCCTTTATTAAACACAATATTACGGTTAACAGTTAAAAAAGGGGAAAATACCGTTGGCCGCATGCTTCAAGTGCTGCGGCGGTTGTTTTGCCGCGTCTTTACAAATGATCCTGCTTCTGAGTTTTCCTCTGATCTGCTCCGGCTCTTGTAGATTGTTACATTTCATAACCTTTGTCGTCACCTTTCATAGCCACAGGTTTGTCATCTCAACCTCCACCCTGACCAGATATTATTTCTCGTGTATTGCACAGGGCGCCTCTGAGTGCGTAAGTACCAGTGTTGTAGTACTCGAGTCCGAGACTCGAACTCGAGTCCGAGTCATTAGCTAAATTTAGAGACTCGTGACTTGACTTGGACTTGAGCACTGATGACTCGAACTTGGACTTGGACTCCTACATTCAGATCATTCTGACTCGGAAATTGAGAAAAAGACTCGACTTTTTTTTATATCATTAGGCTATAATTTTAATATGTCATTAGAATATTATTTGGTGTATGATTTTAATATCTAAATTATTAGTGCAATGGAATGTTACTGCTTCATGTCATAACATCACATGTCACGGTCAATAAGGACTCGACTTGGATCAATAGTGACTCGACTCGGACTTGACTCGGATGAGTAGTGGACTTGACTCGGACTCGACTCGGATTTTTTTTAATGACTTGGACTTGACTCGGACTTGAACACTGGAGACTCGAACCTGGACTCGGACTCGAGGCATAGTGACTTGACTACAACACTGGTAAGTACGCATGAGTTTGAAGTTGTTCTCCGTGTTTTGTGTTTGTGCTCCAAGCCAGTGAGGCATGGACTCCTGCTTCGCCTTTAACCGGCCAGCAATAGTGTTAAGCCTACCGGAAATAACACTGTTGGAAATAGCACTTTTATGTCGTATCCCCAAATTCTATAAGTATAGCTGCAGCCCTTTTAGGCTCTGTGCTTCACTGCGTCTCACTTTTCTATACAGCCTAGATGGCTATAGAAAAAAATAGGCTATTTGGGAACTGATTGTCCGGTCCCAGGATAATTTATGTTCAATGATACCCGGTTGAGGTGGTGAGGGGAGCGGAAACAATTCTTCTTTTCAGTTCTGCACTGTGGGCGAGGGATAAACACCGTGGGGAAAATGAATAAATACAGACTGTAAAGCACTCTTTTTAAAGACGGAGGAAGAGGAATGAGGGGTCTGTGCTTAAGCTCCCATTGTTACAGGACCCTAAAAATGCTCCTTAAAAGTACGCACCGACATTACAGTGTGACTAAATTGAGTATGTGCACTTGAATTCAAGCACAAGGTAATGCAGAAGCCACACAGCATGTGCACCCCCAAAAAAATCCAGAGCTCTTCTGTTTCTCTGTGCCGCGTAAGAGGAAAGTGCCGTCTGGTACACATCATGACAATATCCAGCACCACCTTCACCTTCACATGCTGAACAGCTTCTCATCAAATGTGGTGTTTCCAGCATCTCCTTCCATTCGACTTATTACGGTCCCGCGGCTCTTAGGCGGATTCCTTTACTAAGAACTGGAACCTGAAGCTTTCTGTTTTCGTGTTTGGGACAAGTATAAGTTCAATTTTATTCTGCTTCATTTTATTTTGTTTTTATGATGATTTTTATGATGGCTTTAAGTGACACCTCTAAAAAAAAAAAATCAAACAAAAGCCACTTCATTGGGTGGGCCCTGATACAAAGTGGGTGGGCTTAGGCCCAGCCAGGCCCACCCTTGCTACGCCCCTGGTTCAGGGTCGTCAAATGCGTTAAATGGCCTTTTATCTAATCAGATGCTAACTTCGGCCGGTGTTTTGGGAGGTTGAGGGGTGTATGAGCAGCATGAAGAGCGCCTGCCTGCTGAGAGCTGCTCCACCCTCCCCGCTCCACCCCAGATGGTGTGTCCAGCAGCGGTCCATCCCTCTGGTTTCCCTTTGTGGGAAGCTGACGCGGAGCGGAGCGCGCCGCGCGTTCTGTGGAGAACTTGAGCCGCTGCCGCGCGTTCAAGGACTGAGCATCGAGTTTATTGTTGATTTTTCCTCCTCCCCTCATTTATACCTCCCTGTGGTCCCAGATAACGCACCCTCCCCCCCCTTTCCTCTCCCCGTAGGCGCAAACTTGACTAGACTACAGCCGGAAGCTCGTTATTTCTGAAATGTGTCTCTTTCCAAGCATTTCCCCTCCACTGCCCTCTGATTTTTGTAAAGAGGACATTTTTTCCAACTCGTCTCTGCAGTCCCCGCCTCCAGGCCGCCCGGAGAGCGAGCCCATGGAAACCGCCGGAGAGGAAGCGGAGGAACCGGGAGGAGAGGAGGAGGAGGAGAAAGAGGAGGAGGATGAGGAAGATGATCGCAGGAGTTGCGATGAGGGCGCAGGACTTTCCCCGGTAGCCATGACGACCGAAGCTGGACCTCCTGAGGAAAACGCAGAAGATGCGGGTTTTCAGACAGGGCTGGAGGAGGAGAGCCCCCAGCAGCAGAGGCAGGATGGAAAAGGTGCGTCTACCCAGACATGTTCAGCTACCTCCAGGTTGGGTTCCTGTTACGTTCTCAAATGAGTTCAGTTCCTAACAAAAGTATTCACACCCCTCCAAAGTTTTCAAATTTTGACGCATTCCAGTCTCAAACTTACTTCAGTGTGTTTTGTTCGGGTTTAAGCTGGTTGACCAACACAAATAGTGTTTAATTGTGGAATATAGAAAGGCTTATGCGCTTCTATTCAGACCCCCGAGCAGACACTTGGTAGAAGAACACCTTGCTGCAACTATAAGTCTTTGAGAGTATTTCTCTACCAGTGTTGTACATCGAGACACAAAACTTATTTTTATCTTTGTAAAGCAGCTCAAGCCCAGTCAGACTGAAAGGAGGAGGTCTGAGTCTTGCCACGATTTCTCAGTGGCTTTAGGTCTAGACTTTGACTAGACCATTTAACTGGCAGATGTTCTTTGATCTAAACCATCCCATCGTAGCTCTGGTTGTATGTTTAGGGTCGCAGAAACTCTGCTCCAGTCTCAAGGTTTTTGCTGCCTCTCCCTGTATCTGGCTCCATCTTCTCATCGTCTCTGACCAGCCTCCTTGTCCTGCTGCAGAAAGCAGCCCCACAAGAATAGTTTATTCTGGGTTTTTTTGTTTTTTTTACAGTGCTAGTTTTCTGCCACCAATAGAGTTTTGCATGTTGGACAAAAAGTTAAATTTTAGTCTCATGTTTTGTGGTAAACTCCCAACAGGACTTCTAATGGCGCTTGTTATCTCACAAACAGACTCTCCCCTCTAAGCTGGGGATCTCTACAGCTCCTCCAGAGTTGCCACGGGCTTCTTGGCTGCTTCTCCGATTCATTTTACAAAAGTGTCCTTTGATTGTGAAGTTTGAAGGACTATTGGTGTTGGTCTATCAAATAAAATACATTGTATTTCATGTGATGGGTCAAAATGTGGAAAAGTTCGAGAGGTAAAGACGCTTTCTTCAATGTATGAGGGGCTGTGCAAGCCATGCTTTATTCTGCCACCCTCACCCTCATAAACACATCACTCATACATGTATATTCTTCTGAGGAATACATATATTTTACATTTGTAGGATTAAAATGGCAAGCAATGAAAGAATGTGTATGACAATGAGAATGTGTGAGAGAGAAAGTATAGTGGAAAATGAAGTTGGATGATTTAAGGAACTCTGATTGGCTGAGATCACAGGGTCATGTTCATCAAGTGTACTGTTGCCAACTTAGCGATTTTGTTGCTATATTTGGCGACTTTTCAGACCTCTCTAGTGACTTTATTTCAAAAAACGACTAGTGACAACTGTAGAGACTTTCTTTTCTGTTATTGGCAACTTTGGTGAATTCACATGAAAGCCCTATATCATTCTGTAGTTACTGTCTTGAGGCAGCGGCGATTGCCAAGTATGCCTAGGGTGGGAACTCCCACTTTCAGTCTGCAGAGACCTTGTTGCGAATGTTGCCGCAAGCCCCTCCCCGTGTACCAAGGGCGGTCTCATTGTCAGACAGCTGCTTCATCCTGCAAACCCTGCAGGCGGTCACAGCAGAAAGACCACCTCCACTTAGGGTTACCAAAAGGTCCCGATTTGTGCGGGACTATCCTGCATTTTTCACTCTTGTCCCAGTATCCCACAAACACAGCGATGGCAGCTCACCAGCCAGTGGTCAGACGTGGGTTTTTGATACAGAAACAGACCCACACAGCTGTTTCCTCTCGCTCATAGAGAGAAAGCGACAGACTTTCAAAGGCCAGATACAGCTAAATTAGACACTTAAAACCACATCAAAAGTTGTAAACTCTCCGCCAGGGATGGAGTGGAAATGTATGCGCTTCACCTGATCTCAAGGCAGGGCTGCTGAATACACCAATGAATCGGTAACGGCCGATGTGCGTATCGGCCGACACCATACAGGAAAAAACACACAAATACCAGCCAAAAATATCGTCCGGCCGATATATTGGTCGACCTCTACTAGACAGGTCTTCAGTCTATCACAGGGCTGAAGTTTAATTAAAGTTTTATTAAACTTCAAAAAGGTTAAACTCTTTAGTCGTGATAATTCATTGTTGTGCAATAACAGGCAAAGCA
Organism: Fundulus diaphanus; assembly: GCA_037039145.1. NCBI lineage: Eukaryota > Metazoa > Chordata > Actinopteri > Cyprinodontiformes > Fundulidae > Fundulus > Fundulus diaphanus. The sequence goes on along the minus strand of CM073123.1, from coordinate 22,640,898 downwards.
GAGATTGGTTAAAGGTATACTATGCAACTGGGATTGATTTTCCAGCGAGGCGCCCCCCAGAGGGCGAAAGTAAAAGTGCACTGTCGTAAATATGCTCAGCTGTTCTCCTGGTTTCTTCGTCAAGCCAGGCGCGGTTGTTTTGAGCTTAGCAGACAGGCGAACGCAACGAATACAAAAGTCGAAAACACGGCAGTACAAACAATGACTAACACAGTGAAAGTATGAACATGCACACAGAGAGAGAGAAACCATTCCAATGCAGTGTTTCCCCTAGGAATTTGCTTACCGGACGACCGGCGGAGCGGGGGGGGGGTGGGTGTAGAGACAAGCTTTGCGCGACCGGCGGAGCGACCGGCGGAGCGGGCGGGCGGGCGGGGGAAAGAGACAAGTTTTGCGCGACCGGCGGAGCGAGCGACCGGCGGAGCGAGCGGAGCGAGCGGGGCGGGGCGGGCGGGGGAAAGATACAAGCTTTGCGCGACCGGCGGAGCGAGCGACCGGCGGTGCGAGCGACCGGGGGAAAGAGACAAGCTTTGCGCGCATATCAAGTTAGTTTTTTTTTTTTGGAATGTTGGGAGGCGGTAGCGCGAGGGAAACCCTACAATGTTACTTACAATCGCATCAGCAGAAATACGAGGTCCGCGTCAGCCTTGCAGCCTTCTTTTTCTTTTAGCTCTCGCCATTTGGAAAAAGCTTGCCCGATGTTCACCCGTGTACGACTCCTCTTTCTGTCCACAGCCCTTTTCCTCTTTCTTGCCTGCTCCGACATGGGCTTTCGCTGTTTTATCGCTGGTTCCGCCATGATAACTGCACAGATATCGCCACTGCGCTAGTAACAAACATGTTCTCGCCGTAAAGCAAGACCGACTCTCGCGATCTTGCACGAGATTCTGAGCCTGTGGGCGCGGGCCGAGGGCTCCTGCAGTTGCAAGTGCGGTATTTCCCCCACAGACCACCAGGGCGGCCAAGAAAACCTTTGTTCAACCTGAAATGACTCATTTAATCATCCAAAACGGTATGGAACACATTAATTAACTGAAAAATGTTGCATAGTGTGCCTTTAATGTCATGTGCAAATTGTGTTAAATTAGAATGTATGACATCATCATAGTGTTGGTTATGTGTCCCGTATATTCCCTCACACGCTTCCTGTCATCCCACATTTTGTTATTTAAGATCTGGTCATGGTAACGCCACTCTGTTTCCAAATAGAAAATGAATCACACCTGTGCAAAGCTGCCGGTGACCTGAGCCTGGAATACAAAGCAGGATACAAATATAAAGTAAATATAGTTTTGTAGTTTTTTTTCTTTCTCTCTCTGAAACTAAAACACTTAAATAATTCCCTGAATCTGATTCACACACAGCTTCGGTCACTTATTCACCTACCTCACTGTGTTTGCCTCTGATCATTTTGGTTTTATGTAGTGTGGATTCAGGCAATGTATTAGAATTCATAAATAATTTTATAAAGTTCATGTGTAGTTCAAAGCTCATTTAGAGTGTTTTTAAACACCTTTTTTTTGTCTTGCCAAAAGCCTCCTTTTCTCACAGCCTGGATCAAAAGTAAATTAACAAATGTGCAAATTTGCCCGTTCATCCCAGTACACAGTAAACAGAATATTTGCTCCTCTGGAATATTGTAAGGAGGTCGTCCTTGGTGTCCTATCACGACTCTTGGAGGCGAAAAGTCATCTCAGTTTTCAGTTCTGCTTCTTTAGCGGCCAGCAAAATCTGCAGACATCCATACAAAGACTGTAGTGTATTGACTCCTTCTATATTCCTTGAATTCTAGGGCAATTATTGATTCTGACAGAAATACAGATAAAACATGAACTGGGTTGCAAAGTTCTCTCTGGAGCCTCTCATGAACAAAAGAACTGGCAGCACCTTATTGCATTTGTTCCAAACATCGCAAACATTTCTAAAAAACATAATGTTGTATTCATTGCTCCTTACTTATTAAAAAAAAAAAAACAACAGATTAGAAAAAAGGACCAATTTGAATAGCTTCATTGTGGAGTTTTGCAAATCAATATCCTGTCTGAATAAGCTAATGAGGTATTATTAATACATTTCCTGATTTCATATACAGTGTGTGTGTGTATATATATATATATATATATATATATATATATATATATATATATATATATATATATATATATATATATATATATATATATATATATATATATATATATATGTATATATATATATGTATGTATATATATATATGTATATATATATATGTATGTATATATATATATATGTATGTATATATATATATATATGTATATATATATATGTATGTATATATATATATGTATGTATATATATATATGTATGTATATATATATATATATGTATGTATATATATATATGTATGTATATATATATATGTATGTATATATATATATGTATGTATATATATATATGTATATATATATATATGTATGTATATATATATATGTATGTATATATATATATGTATGTATATATATATATGTATGTATATATATATATGTATATATATATATGTATGTATATATATATATATGTATATATATATATATGTATGTATATATATATATGTATGTATATATATATATGTATATATATATATGTATATATATATATATATATATATATATATATATATATATATGTATGTATATGTGTGTGTGTGTGAGAGAAGAATGTATGTAAAAGGTGAATGTGTGTTTGAGAGGAGAGTGTGTGTGAGAAGTAAACTATATGTGTATGAGAGGGAAATGCATGTGTCAGAAGACTATGTTTATCAAGGTGGCAGAATAAATTATGGCTTGTACGGCCCCTCATATATATGAAATGTTTTTCTTTTTGTTTTATAGTAATAGTAATATCTTTATTGTCATTGAAACATACATTACAACAAAATTTGTTCTCTGCTTTTAACCCATCACCCTTGGGGAGCAGTGGGCTGCCATGTGCGGCGCCCGGGGAGCAATCAGGGGTTAAGGGTCTTGCTCAGGGACCCAGAGTGCAGGCGCTGGGGATCGAACCGGGTACTTGCATCCTTCTCTGAGTGCAAGCGCGCTGCTCTAACCACTAGGCCAACACTCCCCCACAATTTATGTAGTAAAATGTATTGCTTTAAAGGTAATGTCTTTGTATTTGTACTTTGAATCCATACCCGTCCCTTTTTCTTCTCCTTCCGTCTTGCTTTAGCCGCTTGCTCCCCAGGGATGTCCGGGCTTGAGGGTCCCCTGGAGTCCCGTTCTCCACCTACCGACGGAGTCTCCTGGTCTGAGTGTAACGGCGTGTCCTTGGAGGAGGGAGCTTTTGCCTCGGATCATTTGGTGAGTGCATCCTGTTCACTTTTATCGCTGGTGGATTTCTTTATGCAAACCAGGTAGCTTAGCATGTGATTTTAATTGACATAATGTAATTTAATATTCAAATTATAAGGTCTGTCGCAACACATTGCAATAGTTCAGGTTTGGAGTGGTGTGTTTTTGCTGGCTTGCAGGTTGTGTTCGTGGGATCTGCCGGTTAAACAAGGGCACCTTATGATTTAGTAAACCTGGCTGCTATGTTTAGACCCTCTACAGGGGATAAAACTTTGGACAAGAATCAAACAGGAATGAGCAAAAAGGACTTTGTACAGCACATCAGTCAACTGATTGGTTTCCCTCTTGCAACAAATCTCAGATTGATATTGGGTTGAACTTTGACTGGACCATTCGAACATATTATTATGTCTTTAAGTGTTTTTCAGCTTCTAACAAGTTTCTTTGGGTGCTTCTCTGAGTAATGCTCCCCGTCCTGTCGTGTTGCCTGTCCTGTCAGTTTACGTCCATGTGTTTGTAGGTTTGCATCTGTGTCATAATCTTTCCGTTATGTCATTTTATTTAGAGGTTTGAGGGTAATTTCAGTGGCATGGCTCACTTAGCAGGAAACTGAAAACAACGTATTGTTTCCTTTTCACAATTGAGCTCCACATGGTGTTGGTCTTTCAAATAAAACAGAAAGTCTGGTGTGGCGACGTGAAAAAACGTGGACAAGGTCAAGAGGTTTGAATACTTGATAGTGACACTATAGGTCTACGTAATATGTCACAACAGAGTTCATGATTTCCTTCTTTTGTTTGGTATTTTCCTTTATTCTAGCATTTTAAAACAAGTGTTTTTATAGGTGATACCCTTGGCCAGGGGCCTGCACCCTTTACAGTCTAAAGAGCCAATTTGCCTACAGTCCACTTGAATTAAACTCGTTCAGAGCCGCAAATGTTGCCTGGCCTTTTGAAAAAAGGCAAGTTATAATTTTTGATAAAGATCTACTGTAGGAAATATGTTGTCATTTGAGGTTTAAAAAATGAGGATGGACAGGATGTTGATATTTCTGGATAATGATGTAAAAAAAATAGTTTCCAACATAATGAAAAAATATTGATTTAAAATGAAATATTACTAGCACTTTTAGCATCATTCTGTTGTGAAAATTAAACGGAATTATTCCAAGAAAAAAACTGCTTAAACCGGCATTTATTATCATTATTACATTTAAATGCCATAATAAAAATATAATTTGTTGCCAAAGTTATTAAGAGCCACTGTGGAAGGTCCAAAGAGCCACAGGTTGCAGACCCCTGGCCTAGGCGTTGAGTTGCCCCTTTTAAGGAGTCAAGAAGAGTTTAGGTCTAGAAAGAAGGTTCCAGTGAGTTGGAACGAAGGTAAAAATGTCTCCTTGGCAAGTGTTGCTAACCTCTGAGTCAGTGTGATTGCATTTTTATCTCCTAGAAGGTTATTTTATCGTTTGTTCTAAGCCAAGCAGAAAGATCCTGTTGAATTAAATGAGTTTATGGCTGTTTAAGGGGGGGTCGACTCATCAGCCTTGTCAGACTGGGCTCCCCCGTCGCCGCGCTTCATCCCGAGCACATCATCACTCACACTCCCCCAGCAGATGGGCTTAATGTGCCGCTGCAGTTTTGTCGTTATGCAGCCACCTCCTCTTGTCCTTCGGTTCAGACGGAGGCCGATGCTCCCTTTCTCCTCGGATTTTGTTTGACCTTCTATGTTTTCTCCCCACACAGAGCTACGCACAGCAGGATGAAACACACCTCGCCGCCCCCAGCTTGCGCAGTAAGTTTCCCTCCTGATTACCTCGGTACCTGGGTGAGCTTGTGCATGTTGGTGCTGTGAATAACGCCTGGCCTGGTATTTCCCCCGGTAGACTTAGAGTATAAAACAGAGGTTGGCGCTTCGTCCTGCATGCTCACACCCACCGCCTCCCCGAGGGACTCCAGCCTCCCTGAAGAACGAGGTATTAACGACAGCAGTGGAGGGTGAGTACAGCAAAGACGGGAAAACATCCAGTCACAGATGGATAGTATCTCTTGCCCGCAGCCTTCTTTCACCAGACTGCACCGATTTCCTGTCAGATTTAGTCCGGGACGCCGACTAGGCCGCCTCAAAAACTAAAAACCGAGTAATCTTCTTCTGAAAAAGCACTTCTGTTGAACTGGATGTGTGTTTGGACTTACAGTGGTTCTGAAAAATAACATTCCTCTTCATTTAATGGTTTTGGGTTGAAACTCAATTCTATCTACCTTAGCCAAAGCTCAGTTCTGAGAAGTTGACCCCACAGCACGATGCTGCTGTCACCTTGCTTCACTGTGCGGATGCTCTTCCCCTATCGATGCACAGTTATTTAAGTTTGGTTATGTTGGACCATAACAAGTTTTGCCAGAAGGTTCTGTGCAATTTTAGCCAAGTCTGGATGTGTCAGAGTTCCCCGGGCCTTCTTTAGTGTTGCTGCCCGCCTCTTCGAAGCCATCTTGTCTTTGATAACCTGTGGAGTAAAGCCCTGTTTTAGATAGGTCACTGTGTTGTGGTGTTTATATAAGGCTGTGAAATGCGTTGTTTTGGATCCTTCTCCTGACTCATACCCTTTTTTTAATTCTTTGAAACTTCCATGACTTTAGCTGAAATATGCAAATGAGCAAATGTCAGTAAGGAACAGTAGACTTTACTCATGGTTCATTAGATTTACTAAAACTAATGGCAGGTGTAAAATTAGGAAGACTAAGTGCTGAAAATAAATCTAAAGTTGCTTAATCTAAAATTGTTAGTTTAATTAATGCTAGCGGGTTATTGGACACTTTTCACACCTGCCCCGCCAACAGATTTAGTAGTTTTCAGTTGAATATATGCCACATTAGCCTTTGAAAGATGATTTATTATCGTCTCCTTTTTTCACAATTAACAGCATTTTTGCAGAGCTGTGTGCACTTTTGAAATCCCCTGTACACTGTACCGTGTTCTTCTTTTCTGCCCAAGGCAAATGAAGGTTGACGGCACCAGTGTGAGCCCAGTGGACTGGACCGTGTCGGATGTGGTCAGTTATTTCACAGCTGCGGGTTTCCCTGAGCAGGCAGCTGCCTTCAGGACCCAGGTGAGGCTGTTCTCTTCTCTCTCTGCCACTAGTGGGCGCCCTAGACTGCATCTGCTCAACTGCTGCAAACTTCATGGACCTCCACTCACTGCTTTGCTCTCTTTCCACAGGAAATCGATGGAAAGTCTCTCCTCCTCATGCAACGCAACGACGTTTTGACCGGCCTGTCGATCAAACTTGGACCCGCCCTCAAGATCTACGAGCGTCACATAAAGGTTCTGCAGAAAACGCACTTTGAGGACGATGACTGCTAACAGCATGCAGAAAACACACCCAGACTGTTCCGTTCCTTTCTAAATATAGCTCAAGTAGTATAAAAATGCATGCGTGACATAAGGCAAAATAGGTTTTTCATCTCTTGAGAAATCCAACAAGCAACCACAACTCAGTTTGGACGCTTTGCTCTGTGTGGAAACGTGGCTGAATTTTCTAGGAGGATTTTTCTACTGATCGAAGCACAAATGTTGGCCAAAAAAAGTAGAATTTTAGAACATTTTCATATGCATATAGGTTCAATACAAAAATGTAATTTCTGTTATTTAAAACAATGAAGCACTTTCCTTTTTTTTATGAATTAATCTGTTTAAGATAGTTTGTGTTTTTAGGCTGTATCTTACGCACATTGTGTCGGAGCTCATGTTTTGGCTAAATATTTGGCCCGTGGTATGAGAACCTCATGCTTGTAGGTGTTGTTCATGTAGAGGAAGCATAGTGCACAAAACAGCGGTTCAGAAAAAAGCAGATTAGTTACAAACCCTGAAGCTGGAGTAGTGTTCATCACATTCAGTGCTGGTTTTCACAGATAAGCAGGTGATCTAAGCAGTAAACCGGTGTTTTCTCTTAGTTTTTTAGAGGTTATCATTTGATAGTTGATATATATTTTTTTTAAACTGGAGCCTGAAGCATAACATGGACAGCTAGCAATAGAAGGTCTGTATTATTTTCAAACAGAATTTCCTCCAGTCGGATTGGACCTTTTAAATGATGATGCCAGGAACCGTTTTCACAAATTTACTCTTTAGCTTAAGGCTTTGATAAACCCTCAAACTCACGATTGGGATCTAAATTAAGTTTCTTTGCAAATAAAATCCTGCTTTAAAGTTGATTTCCTTTTTTATGATTTATGGATTCTCTGTATGTTACCCTAACTGCACAGCTCACCTAAAGAAACCAATTTGACATTTCCAAAAACTGAAAAAAAAAAAAAAAAAAAAAAAACTTGCTGCATATTACCTTTAACTACAGTGCAGTCGTGCAGGAATGAAAGTTGCTTCTCCAAATGTTGATGTCTTTTATCGAGCCCAGATTAAATAATAAATCTATTTGAATAATCAAAACTGAACGTTTGCCTGGAAACGTATAGGGCAGTGCTGTCCAGTTCCGGTCGTGTCCTGTATGTTTTAGATGCTTCCCTGGTCCAACACTTGATTTAAATAAATGAGTCATTATCAAGCCCCTGCAGAGCTGGATAAAAAAAGTAATTAAACCACTTGACTAACTTTCATATCTAACACATGGCCCTCGAGGACTGAAAGTAATAACACTGCTCCGCAGCAGCAAACATGTGAACACCTCTAGAAAAAAAAAAAATCAATGTTGATGAACTGAGCAAAAGTTTTTGTTGTAATTGTTTAATTTGTTGACTTTCCATGCATGCATGAATCTTCACATAGCAAAGAAAATGGCGGTCCCACAGTTGCTAATGAGCGACAAATTACCGAGCTGAAGTCTGCTCCGTCCAGCACAGTCCCTCGTCTTCATCAGTCGCCTCTTGAAACCGTCACAAGAGAAGATGTTTTGCATGTTTATGGTTTATGTGTAAGTGTAAGTCAGCAGTAAGGCTGTAATAAGCGTTCATCTTACTGCCACAATGTACTGTCAGCATTCTTAACATCAATGCAGTGAGAGGCGAAACCCAACCAAGAAGTGCTGTCCGATGATATTGTGACAATGACTGAGGTTCAATGTCTTGTGCAGCTCCGTTCAAGTTTATCTCAAATCGTTCTTTTGTTCTGGTCTGTCCTCACCGGTTATTTTACTCCATTTCAGGGTTTAAGAATTCATTGTGTTTGGTCAAAAAAAGATCGTAGATGGCTTTTAAGAAGAGTCCTTTCCAGTGGCGGCTTGTAGGTGCTCGGGTGTCTCCCCCCCGATCAAAATTGCAGGAACAAACGATAGACACAGTAAACTAAATGAAATAAAAAGTAATTAGCACTTTGGTTCTCTCATAAAATGTGACTGACCTTTGAGTTTTTAGCCTTCCCGTATAATTCTGGGTTTATTTGGGGTTATCTTTTTTTGTGTAGGCTTAATTTGAATGTTTAGACGGTGAGGCACAGGCGAGTGTGTACGTATGCTTGTAACCTTCTGGCTTCCATGTGACTTCCTGCTGGTCTCTAATTGGTCACTTAAAGATTTTCCTGAGGGCGCATCTCTCTGCGCTCGTGGTCAATCAGCAGTTTTGGTGTCTTTCTTCCTCCAATCAGATTGATTAATCAAACCTATTCATCAAAGTCACACCTCTGGCAGCTGAGATACGCAGATGAGGAGATAGCTCAAACATAGGAATACTAATGGAAGAGTCAGACGGCAACAACAAAAAGGAAACAGGAGACAACTGCGCAGCAGAATAAAATCTGGTGATATATTTACAGAATAATAATTTCACAAGACTTTTGCTGGAGGAAAAGAAACCAGATAAAGGAACTTGGACCGGACCGACAAGGCTTAAAAATCCAGTAGTAGTCCTTACATATATGGTGACATCTTTCCAGGGATGAATGAATGATTTATTTTTTTATTTTTATGGCTACCTCATTACATTCAAACTCTATTAAACGGGTCAAGATGAGCTACACAGATGCTACAGTTGCGTGTTTAGTAGCAGATTATTTTAATAATTATTCTTATCTTTTTTTGTCATTGCAACATACATTCCGATGAAATTCATCTTCTACATTTAACCCATCCTTCAGGAAGCAGTGGGCTGCCACTGTCCGCGCGGCGCCAGGGAGCATTCGGGAGGGCTAAAAAAAATATGTCAGAGTACAAGTGTGAGCTTCTCTTGGTCTCGATGACTGATTGCTGGCATGTAAACACGATGGATATTTATAGGTTGCCTTGAGGGAACTCTAACTCACTCACATGTGGCATAAAATAAGTCAAATAATAGGTCTGGTCTAATCTCAGAAAGCCGATTTTGGTGCATTTCACCAGCAAAAACTGCACAGTTTAATGAGGAAAAATAAAACATTAAAAAAATATAAACATCAAACATGCCAGTGAGTCGATCAAATATTAATCACCTGTTGTTTTAAACCCTCGGTGACATCAGGTGAGCAGATATTCCAGGTTTTGCACTAAAACATTCTTGTTACTTTTGTTTCCATTTGTTAGCATGTTGGTTTTTTTTGTTTTTGGCAATAATTTCTACTAAGAGATGTTCTCCTTGGTGTATTGGAACCTTCTTTACCTCTTGCTTTATTTGTCCATATTGTTTTGTTGAGTTACCAAAAAGTTTTCTGTCATTTCACTCTATTTGAGTAGACAAACCTGTTTCAAGGGAACGGCTGTGTTTGAGAATGTAGAAAACTGTTGATTTTCCTGTCATTTGTTACTTGTTGAAAAATTTTAATAATAAAAGTAAAAAAAAAAATAAAAAAAAAATGAAAGCAAACATCTGTGGATGTCTAGTTTTTGCAGTAATTCCCGTCATCTTGTACAGCAGGCTACATGTGCGGGTTGTGTGCGCAGTGCCTTGCAAAAGTAATCACACGTTTGTCTATTTCTCCATACAACCACAAACTTCAAGGTATGTGTAAAGCAAAACTGGGAGTTCAGAGAAGCATCTGTTTGTGTACCCGAGTTTTCACAGGTAAAAATTTGAAAAGTGTGCTGTGCATTTGTACACTGCAAAAAGGGAATGAAAATTTTCTTGAAATGAGTGTATTTGTCCTTGATTTGAGCAGGTAAATAAGATTATCTGCCAAGGGAATGAGTATTTTTACCCCTAAAATAAGATTCAATTCAATTCAATTCAATTTTATTTATATAGCGCCAATTCATGAAACATGTCATCTCAAGGCACTTTACAAAGTCAAGTTCAATCATATTATACAGATTGGGTCAGATTATACAGATTGGTCAAAAATGTTCCTATATAAGAAAACCAGTTGATTGCATCAAAGTCCCGACAAGCAGCATTCACTCCTGGGGAACCGTAGAGCCACAGGGAGAGTCGTCTGCATTGTCCATGGCTTTGCTGCAATCCCTCATACTGAGCAAGCATGAAGCGACAGTGGGAAGAAAAACTCCCCTTTAACGGGAAGGAAAACTTCCGGCAGAACCGGGCTCAGTATGAACAGTCATCTGCCTCGACCGACTGGGGGTTACAGAAGACAGAGCAGAGACACAACAAGAGAGACAAACAAGCACAGAAGCACACATTGATCCAGTAATCTGTTCTACATTAGATGGTAATAGATAATTAGATATACTGCGCTTGAAATAAGAGGATGGAGATGAGTTGTTCCTATTAAGTGCAAAAAATCATATTCCACTGGCAGATCATCTAAACTTGCCTGCTCAAATCAAGGACAAATACACTAATTTCAAGAAAGTTTTGCTTACTTTTAGTTCCCTTTTTGCACTGTATTCACTCCCCCTTCACTAGAGTAAATACTTTGTACAATAACTTTTCATAACAACCACAGCTTCAAACCTTTTAGGGTACATCTATGCCAGCTTTTTACTACTTTTGCTACTTTTTACTTTTTGCTACTGACTAAAATTGTGGCTCAGTCTTTGCAAAATAGCTCAAACTCAGTCATATCGGATGGAGAGTATCTGTGTCACTTTGACTGGCTGTTCTGACACGTGAATATGCTTTGATCCAATCCTTTCCATTGCTCCACTGGCTGCATGTCGTTGTCCTGCTGACTGATGAACCTCAGGCTTTTTAGCGACCTCTTACCTGTACACCTGTCCTGTAATTCGCTCCATCCTTCAAACGTAACCAGCGTGCCTGTCCCTGAATGTCCCGGGATTCAGGTTGATGCGCGGTGTTTCTTTGCTTTTTTGTTTTTGTTTAGTTTTTTCGTTTTTTGTTGCTGCTGAAGGCGTTTTGCCTGTAGGCTGAAAGTTTAAATTTCGATCTCATCTGATCAGAGTTCTTTCTTCCACGTGTCTGTTGTGCCCCCTACAGGACTGGAAGCAAGCTTCAAACTTTGCTTCTTGTGGGTTTCGTTCAACAACGGATTCTTTTTTCCACTCATCCGTAAAGGTCCGATTTGTGAGGAGCATGAGTAATAGCTGTCAGAGGTTCTCCCACCTGAGCCGTGGAACCCTGCACCTCACCCAGAGTCTTCATGGGCCTCTTGGCTGCCTCTCTGATCAATGCTCTCCTTGCCTGGCCTCTCTGTTTAGGTGGACGGCCATTTACTAATTTGCACACAGGTGATCTCTATTTATTAGTTTATGGGACTTTGGACGCACTGGGGTTTATCTAGGGGCATCCGAGTGAAGAGGGCTCAATACAACTGCTGCCACATGAAATCCCAGTAAACATTGCGGTTTCTAGTGGCAGCATGACAACAAACGAGAAGGCTTCAACGGAGATTAATACCCCTCGCCGGCATTCACAGCCAGCACGTCGGGAAGGTAACCTCTGACCTTTTAGAGCAGCTGGTTCTCAGAAGCAGCTCCCTTCATTCACGCAGTCGGAGGTGAAGACAGTACGCTGTGTTTGAAAATAAGAAGCGGCTGATCCTGGGGATGACACATAATGCAGAAGAAGAAAATCCTGAATTTATTTGAACACATGGCTATTCAGCAGCTGAGCTACTGGTTTTGCATTTGCAGGCGAGGAGCAGGGCCGGGAGGAAATATCACATTGCAACCGCTTTGGGACGCTCTCCGTGTGGGCGCCCGTGTTGGGGTTATAACAGGAGAAGCAGACGGACGTATTTATATCAAACAGGCAGAGTGCAGCTCGCGCAAACATGAAGATTGAAGACAAGTGAGGTGGGGGGAAAAGAGAAAAGCCTGAGAATCTCTGCTGCGACGTTTTTGGCCTCTGAAGACCAAAAGTTCACCAAAGACTGGAAAGATCAGGCAGAAAGCTAAAAGCTTTGAAGCATAAAGGCCCGACTGTTGAATATTCAGCGGCGTAAAATTGAGCTTATCTGAATTTCACAGACAAAGGAGAGAAAAAATGCCAGGCCCAGGAGGAGCAGAGTGAGTAAACCGCTACATTACTTTAAACATGGAAAAAAAGATTAACACACCTTGATCTCTGTAAAGGAGATCAAATGTTTCATCCGAATCTCAAAACCTTTTCTGAATTTAGATGTTCTTAGGTTTATCAGGGCAACAAGCTGCTCTGCGGAGAGCCAAAGAGATTCTAAATACAGCTCAGAGTCACATGAAGAAATTAGATCTTGTTGTGTGGAGCGTGTGGTGCATGTGAAAGTGTCGATGTGTCTCCTGTTTGGAAGCCCGAAGGGAGAGGATTTCTCCACTGCCATCCTGAAGCAGAAGCACAGACCCAACAGGCTGATTGTGGACGAAGCGCTCAATGAAGACAGCAGCATTGTCAGCCTGTCGCAGGTGTGTTTCTGCATGAATTCAGCCAACGATTGATTTGTGGAGGCGGGTTTGCACTCAGCCTTGTGTGTCCACGTTAGCATAAGACGGAGGAACTGCAGCTCTTCCGCGGGGACACCGTGGTGCTGAGGGGACGAAAACGGCGGCAAACTGTGTGCATCATCCTGACGGACGACACCTGCGCAAATGAGAGGATTCGGATGAACAGGGTGACGCGCAACAACCTGCGTGTTCACCTCGGGGATGTCATCAGGTAGATCGGATGTGCACTCTACAGTAGATATGGTAGGATGTGTAGAGCGCACACAGACACACATACCTTAAAGTTGACCTTTCACCTACAAGATTTCCCTTATTTTTTTTTTTTTTGGATCACTTCAAAAGGCCTTGCTGGATTATAGATTTAGTTAAAGCAAATTCCCATCACAACCATTCATGAGTCATTCTGGCAAAAACCTTTGGTGATGTTCAAAACCTTGCTCATTGAGACTAAACAAATAAAACATTTTGTAATGGTGCAGTTATCTTTTGTTTGGAAAAAGAGAAAGCTTTGTAAACATTCGTTATAAACCAGACATTTTAATATTATATTGATGTAAATCTGTCTTTTCTAGGTTTGAAATGGTTTTGAACCTCCAAGAGAACTTTAGTCCTGAGATAATTATTATGCCTAAAGTGATAAATTGTTGATATTTTTGGAAGTGAGAACAAGTATCTGTGATGAGCAGAAAATCCAGAATATATTTAGAATATTTGTTGAAACGGTTTACCGTTTGGCTGTCCAATATGTCATAGTTGTCACTTTACCCCATGTCAGCTTCTGATTGGTTGATCAGGCCGTCGCGACAACTCCTCCTCAGAAAAGAAAAAAAAGTTAAAGTTCCAGAAGAATACATCAGAAACAAGAATTGCCTGACTAATTCAAAGAGAGAAACAACCAACCTTTAGAGATTTCGTTGCATTAAAATGCTGTTAAAAAACGTTTTTGCCCCTAACAGATGCCTTCTCTTTCCGCTTTACTGTCAGACTTGTTTTAGATAAAATATTAGAACAAATATTTGTTTTATGTCATACAAAACTATTTGCGTAAATACAAAATGCATTTAAACATTGTTTTGATTTATCGAAGGAGAGAAAATGAGCATGAAAACAATCTGGCTCTGTGTAAAATGATGCTCCAAATGTTGATTTTATTTCCCATTTTCATTCTTTCTCTTCCTACATTAAAGCAGAAACTAGAACTTGGAACCAGACCATAAAACTCTCTTTTAGGTTTTTATGAGAATGAAAAACATTTTATCAGTTAACAATTGTAGTTTTGAGTGTTGGTAATTAGGAGATCTTTATTCAGTTTAGCAGTTCTTTAATGTTAACTCTCTGGGTTATCAACAATCTCTTGAATCTGTAGTAACATATTAGATTTAGAACAATTCTAAATTGTTTAGTGTTTCCGTCTTTTGTGTTTGTTCATCAGTAGTGAATAACTATTAGTCAAAAACAATACATTTGTTTCTTGGTTCCATTTATTTCTAGCTTTCTTTAATTGAAGTGTTAATTATCTTTTTCTAAACAAATTTAAGTCCCAAATTGTATAGAAATCTCATAATTCTTCTTTTATAACAGAAATTTCTCCCACTTTATTCATCAGACTAATTCTTTTTAACATTATATATACAATAAGCAGAGCTGGTAAACAAATTGGGTTTTTGGAAACCATTTCTTTTCCCACAATAATTCATTTATGAAAATTTATACAAATTACCTACAGATATAGATGAAAATGGAGATTATTTTGTATAACAAAAGTTCATGTTTTTGACATGCCAGCATCCATGCCTGTCCTGACATCAAGTATGGGAAAAAGATCCATGTCCTCCCCATTGACGACACTATTGTGGGCCTGGCAGGGAACCTTTTTGACGTTTTCCTCAAGCCATACTTTCTAGAGGCATACCGCCCGGTACACAATGGTACGAAAACAGGATCGTATCGGTAGAAAACGAGACTCTTGACATGAAACAATAAATAACCCAAACCTCTTCCTTTGGGTGTTTCTGAGCGAGTTGCATTGTCTTGTCTTTGACATCAGGTGACATTTTCTTGGTGAGGGGGAGCATGCGAGCCGTTGAGTTCAAGGTGATAGAGACGGAGCCGAGCCCTCACTGCATTGTTGCCCCAGACACTGTCATCTACTGCGAAGGAGAGCCGATCAAAAGAGAGGTCTGTAAGGATGTGTTACGTTTAGAAAGCATGTGATGGGAGATTTTTTTACACAGGCTGTCAAGAAGACATGTTTTCTTTGAGTCCTTGTTTCCTGTGGAGAAAATGTAGGAAACCACCGAAAGTGGGTTGTTATGCATTTAGGTCAGTTGGTCAGTTTCCATTTTGCCTTGTTATAACCAATAACCTTTGTCATTCTGTATATTTCTATTATAAAATACGACAGACCAGGGGTGCCCAACCCCAGTCCTCAATGACCTGTGTCCTGCATGTTTTCGACATGTCCTTGCTTAAAAACAGCTGATTTGAATGGCTGAATCTGAAGTGTCCTGAACCAGGGTAAGATTTTAAACATTTGGGACACCGGCCCCCTGACTTTACACATCAATAGGTCTGAAACGCATGCATTTGCATTCAGTCCCCTTAACTCTGATACCTGCAGATAAAGCCCAGAGCAAGTAATGCTGTCAGAAGTCACATAACTAGTAAAAAAAAAAAATCATCTGCGTGTGGTTTAATCTCAGTATGAATCCAGCTGTTCTGTGAAGACCTCAGCGGTTTGTTAGAGATCATCAGTGAGCAAAAAGATTCATGAAAACCAAGGAATAGGGTGAACAGTTCATGGAGAAAATCAAGGAGAAGTTTAAAGCAGCGCTATGAAACAATTTCCCAAGCATTGAGCATCTCAGAAGGCAATGTTTAATCTATCATCGGAAAATGGAAAGCGCATTGCACAACTGCAAACCTACCAAGACATCGACGTTTACCTAAACTGACAGCTCTGTCGAGGAGCGCATTGATCACAGAAGAAGTCAAGATGATAACTCTGGAGGAGCTGCAGAGATCCCCTTAAACGGGACACAGCAAGCATGCAGTAAGGTGTTGAGTCACATTATTCTGTGTCCATGTGTTACATGAAATCTGTATGTTTAAATGTTTTACTGGTTTACAGGAAAAGACAACCGGCTGCATCATAAACCTTGAATTTGAGCTGATCAACAGAGCAACATAAAGAGAAGGATTCTCGTGAAACATGATGAGAGTTTGTTGTGTTTCCACACGTTTTAAGAAAGTATCTCGATCTGGTAGTCAGAGCATCCTGGATGTTCCTGCTTTCTGTGACAGGACGAGGAGGAGAATCTAAATGATGTTGGGTATGACGACATCGGAGGCTGTCGCAAGCAGCTGGCTCAGATCAAAGAGATGGTGGAGCTTCCTCTCCGGCACCCGGGACTCTTCAAGGCGATAGGAGTTAAGGTGTCGTGCTGCCGATCCAGCCATAAGACCATTTTCTTTAAATCCTAACATCAAGCACTTCACTTTTTTTGTTACCTGTTATCTTTCTCAGCCCCCGAGAGGTATCCTGCTTTACGGCCCTGCGGGGACAGGAAAGACCCTTGTGGCCCGAGCAGTAGCCAACGAGACTGGGGCCTTCTTCTTCTTAATCGACGGTAAGTCACTTTCCCATGATTTAGTCACGTTACACTGCAAAGGGCTGTTAAAATGTTCCCTTACAGATTTCTTCTGTTTTTGCTTTTTTAACACCCAGATGCTTCTGGTCATGAAAGAAAGGTTTATATTAGACCTTGTTAAATAATAAATTAAACTGCAATTGTGTACTGTTTTCGGACAGCGTAGTTCAATTTAACTAGTCATTCCCAGGCTTTGTAACTGACTGACCTGTAGGATCAAGAAATCTTGTCCGAGAGCATGAAGTAAACTAAAAGCTTTCAAAAAGAAAGAAATTTAAGAACAGATAAGAAGCAAAGTCACTAACATCTGTCAGTCTGGGAAGAGTTAAAAAGCTGTTTCTAAGGCTTGAGGACTCCACTTATAGAATTTCTTCACAAATAAAGAAAATGTGGAACAGGGGTGAACCATCGCAGAGAAGCTGGCCTACGAAAACTACTTCAGGAGCATATGGATGACACCGTAGCCCCTGGGGTCCCAAAAGAACCCACGAAAATAATATCTCATAATAAAAGAGAATATTTTACAGCAACTTAATGTTGCTTGATGCCGTTTTTGCTCAATAAAGATGGCATTCATTGGAGGATTCAAAGGGAAAACCCCCTGAAAAAACACAAAAAGTTCACAGAGGCCCATTTAAACATTGACCCTGAAACAACGTGAGGATTTTTGGGAGTTGTACTGATGAGACACGGTGTGATATCCTTTACATTTGGTGTAAAACAAATGCAGTTTTTAAGAAAAACATCATGCTGAGAGTCAAATGTGTGTGTTGGTGGGAGGTTTTCAGCCTCCTTCGCTGCATCAAACATGGACGACTTGCCATGACCGATGGAAACAGGAAGCCTGCTCCTAACCAGAAAACCCTGAAGCAGAATGCCCTGGCCATCGGTCTGTGACTTTACGCTCATGCACACTTTGAGTTTGCAAAATAAACCTAAACAAAAAGAAGGCTTTGAAGTGGCCTAGCCAAAGCCTAGACTTAAACCCAATTGAGATGCTGTGACATGATGGTAAACAGGCAGTTAATGCTCAAAACCCCTGCACTGAGGCTGAAATGAAATAACTCAGCAAAGAATCCACACCGACGTCAAAAGCGTCGTCATCTGGTCCGAAACACAACTGATGGCAGATGTTGCTGCCAAGGAGGACGCAAGCAGCTGTTGGGTTTAGCCTTTTCATACAGTGCCAGGTTGGTCTGGATAGATTTTGTAATAAATGAAACTGTTATTTGAAAACAGAGTTTTGTATCAAATCAGTTATTCTTTCTCTGAGGATAAAATCATATTGACCTAAAAGCAATTAAATGTTACAAAATAAACTGAAGCACTTCATCAAGAGGTTTACTGAGAGATACGGGAGACTATCAAATGTTATTTCGTGTAGTGAAGTGGGTTTCCTTATTTCTAGCTCAATTCAGGAAATCTTAACATGATTCTGTCACAAGGTCCCGAGATCATGAGTAAGCTGGCAGGGGAGTCCGAAAGCAACCTGAGGAAGGCGTTTGAGGAGGCAGAGAGCAACGCTCCGGCGATCATCTTCATCGACGAGCTGGACGCCATCGCTCCCAAGAGAGAGAAGGTGGGCAAAGATGAGCAAATGCACTTGTTTCCCCAGAAACTGACACCCCGCACACATACCTTTGGGATCTTCGCTGCTTTGCTGAAGTAATGTTGTGCGCACAGACTCACGGTGAGGTGGAGAGGCGCATCGTGTCACAGCTCCTGACCCTGATGGATGGCTTGAAGCAAAGAGCCCACGTGGTTGTGATGGCGGCAACGAACCGGCCGAACAGCATTGACTCGGCTCTGAGACGCTTCGGTCAGGACGGCCACACATACATGCACATGTGCAAAAAGCAAGCGCTGACGTGCAGGTGTATTCACGGAAACCCCAATGCTCTCCAGGCAGGTTTGATCGAGAGATTGACATTGGGATCCCCGATTCGACCGGCAGGCTGGAGATCCTGCAGATCCACACCAAAAATATGAAAATGGCAGATGATGTTGATCTGGAAAAGGTGAGCTGCTGCAACAGAGAGGGGGAAAAAGCTTAGGTGTAAAATATAGCATTTAATGCTACACAGTAAAAAGTGCTTGAAAAATAAGTAAAGTTTCATCAGATAAGTGTATTTGCCCTTAATCTGAGCAGCTAAATAAGATTATCTGCTAATAGAAATAGTATTTTGACCCCTAAAATAAGATCATTAGATATACTGCACTTGAAATAGATGACAGAGATGAGTTGTTCCTATTTTAAATGCAAATATCTTATTCCGTTGGCAGATCATTTAAACTTACCTGCTCAACTCAAGGACAAATGCACTCATTTTAAGAAAATGTATTTAATTTTAGTTCCCTTTTTGTGGTGTAAAATCATGAGCGCATTAACTAATAGGTCATGGTCATGCAAAACTTCGCTTACACTTTTTAGCATTTCGTCACGTTAAGACCAAAATCTTCGACATGTTTTATTAAGGTTTTATGTGACGGACCAATACAAAACAGATCGGAATAAAAGGACACATGGTTAGAAATAAAAATCTGAAAAGTATATGTATATTTGCATGATCAGTCAACACATGATGGAGCCACCTTTCATTGCAATTTCAGCTGCATGACTTCTGGGACATGTCTCAACTACCCATTCATAGCTCAGTCAGATTCATTAATACATTTCAGGTCTTGCCACAAATTGTGGGTGGTGAAAATGTCTAACTTTTGACTGCACTATTATAACAGATGAATAGGCTTTAAAACCATCCTTTTATTTACCTTTAAGTCTTGTCTCGTTGGAGATAGATCCACACACCCTGACTCAAGTCTTTTGCAGCCTAAAACAACTTTTCTCCCAGGATTGCCCTGCATTTAGCTCCATGGTGGGTAAGGTGGCCTTATGGTTAGGGAGCCGGGCGTCTGCCTCTTGGAGAGGCCGCAAAGGTCACCGGTTTGAAACTCAGTCTGTCACTCTGGGTCCCTGAGCAAGATCCGCTTTTTGTTCTCTCTCTTTTTTCTTCATAGTAGGTACACCTGGTCTGACGTTCTGTTGACTGTGAAATCATCCAGGGAGGACAGATCACCGACTATTACCATCTAATGTAGAACAGATTACTAGATCAATGTGTGCTTCTGTGCTTTTTTGTCTCTCTTGTTGTGTCTCTGCTCTGTCTTCTGTAACCCCAGTCGGTCGAGGCAGATGACCGTTCATACTGAGCCCGGTTCTGCCGGAGGTTTTTTTTTTTTTTTTCCCCGTTAATGGGTGGTTTTTCTTCCCACTGTCGCTTCATGCTTGCTCAGTATGAGGGATTGCAGCAAAGCCATGTACAATGCAGACGACTCTCCCTGTGGCTCTACGGTCCCCCAGGAGTGAATGCTGCTTGTCGGGACTTTGATGCAATCAACTGGTTTCCTTATATAGGACATTTTGACCAATCTGTATAATCTGACCCAATCTGTATAATATGATTGAACTTGATTTTGTAAAGTGCCTTGAGATGACATGTTTCATGATTTGGCGCTATATAAATAAAATTGAATTGAATTGAAGATCCTTGACTACAGATTGCTCCCCAAGTGTGGCAGCACTCTGTGGGACCATAAAGGGAAATGTTTATTTCTTTATACGTCTTCACATTAAAGGCACACTATGCAACATTTTTCAGTTAATTAATGTGTTCCATACCGTTTTGGATGATTAAATGAGTCATTTCAGGTTGAACAAAGGTTTTCTTGGCCGCCCTGGTGGTCTGTAGGGGAAATACCGCACTTGCAACTGCAGGAGCCCTCGGCCCGCGCCCACAGGCTCAGAATCTCGTGCAAGATCGCGAGAGTCGGTCTTGCTTTACGGCGAGAACATGTTTGTTGCTAGCGCAGTGGCGATATCTGTGCAGTTATCATGGCGGAACCAGCGATAAAACAGCGAAAGCCCATGTCGGAGCAGGCAAGAAAGAGGAAAAGGGCTGTGGACAGAAAGAGGAGTCGTACGCGGGTGAACATCGGGCAAGCTTTTTCCGAATGGCGAGAGCTAAAAGAAAAAGAAGGCTGCAAGGCTGACGCGGACCTCGCGTTTCTGCTGATGCGATTGTAAGTAACATTGTAGGGTTTCCCTCACGCTACCGCCTCCCAACATTCCAAAAAAAAAAAAAACTAACTCGATATGCGCGCAAAGCTTGTCTCCCCCGCTCCGCCTCCGCCGGTCGCTCCGCCGGTCGCTCCGCCGGTCGCGCAAAGCTTGTCTTTTTCCCCCGCCCGCCCGGTCGCGGGGGAAAGAGACAAGCTTTGCGCGACCGGCGGAGCGACCGGCGGAGCGGGCGGGCGGGGGAAAGAGACAAGCTTTGCGCGACCGGCGGAGCGACCGGCGGAGCGACCGGGCGGGCGGGGGAAAGAGACAAGCTTTGAGCGACCGGCGGAGCGACCGGCGGAGCGACCGGGCGGGCGGGGGAAAGAGACAAGCTTTGCGCAGCATGATGCTGCCACCATCAGGTCTCACAGTCAGAACGGTGTTTTCCAGGTGAAGTGCGGTCCTAGTTTTCCTCCTTAGTTTTTGTCGCAAGGTTTGTGTCAAATATTGTAACGGTAATTCTTTAAGCTTTCCTTGAACGACTTGCCTTTTTTCTGCTCTTCAATACAGACCAAATTAGTAAAGTGGTAGATTACTCGAGATTTCCTCCACCTGAGCTGTGGATCTTAGCAGCTCCTTTAGAATTAACATCTTGGCTTGTTCACCAAATAATGTTCTCCTTTCCCGGTCTGATTAGATAGCCGTAAATGTCCTGGTAGTTTTGCAGTTGTGCCATACTCTATACCATATTCAGATGGTAGATGGACGTTTCAAACTTGGGTTATTGACATACAGCCTAACTCTGCCTTAAATTCACATGGTTTGTTTGGTTTCATGCGGCTGTTTGTTCACTGATGCTCTCTCACAAAACTCTGAGGATTTCACAGAACCACTGCATTTAAAATGAGAAAACTCACACACAGCTGGACACTATTTACTCATGAGGCGGCTTTTAAAGGCCATTGGATTGGATCCGGGGGTGTCAGAGAACAGAGGCCCGAACACGGACATTGTGTTGGATTTGTACATAGAATCAAAGTATAGTACATAACATTTTGACAGAACAATGTTGTAGCCCTGAACGCCCACCCCGCAATTATGCCTCCATTTCGCCAACATCCAATGTGCTCTCATGTGAAAACAGTGGTGGCTCTTTCAGGAAGCCTTACTAAACATTTTTCAACATGTGTATATAAAATAGTTTGTCCCACCATTTATTTCACAAATCCCTTTCAAAATGAATAATTTGATTCTTCTTAGCAAATAGCAGGGGTGCAAACTGACTACATTCAAATGATCGCCTCCTGCAGACAGTTATGGGGAGAGCCAGCTGTATGCAAATTAATCTAAATTAGACACCTGAGTCTCACAGACCAGTGCTGTTTGTGACACACAGTTGGCTTTCTCCTAATAATCTTTCAGGACTAAAAGCTGGTCTTTTAAACCTGACTCCTGCAAGTAATAACAGCAGTGGACTGGTGAGACGCAAACAGAAATTGTCAGGGCTTGCAGAAAGACGCTGCACTTGAAAATAATAAAACTTACTAATATGTTTACTTTAGAAAAAAAAAAGGCCAACAATATATTTTCCACAGACACCACAGAGATTATTAGCCAACAACCCAACTTTTACTGATGTTGTTTCTTCATGCGGTGTTTTAATTTGACATCAGATCAGTGCAGAAACACATGGGCACGTGGGCGCCGACCTCGCCGCTTTGTGCTCAGAAGCTGCTCTGCAAGCAATACGCAAGAAGATGACGCTCATCGATCTGGAGGACGAAACCATCGATGCTGACCTGCTCAACTCCCTGGCCGTCACCATGGATGACTTCCAAGTTAATATGCATTACCCACTCATTCTGCATGCTCAAATGCAATGCTCACTCCAAGAATTTGAGCTATGGATCTGTGTAAAAGGCTGGATTAATACCTGTTTCTGCAATTTTGCTTCCAGTGAGCCCAACTTCTTTTAATCTTTTGAAATTGCCCCAGCAATATTTCTTTTTTTAGTGTTAGGATGCCATTTGAATTTATTTTTCATCCAGTGCCTGACCATTTTTGCATGGATAATTGCCTGTTTGTACACTAAGTCAATTGACCAATGAAGCAATTTTAATTTTGATTCCATCACCGTGCAAAACACCAAAGGTGAAAGGCTAGGCTCTGTGCTATGGTCAGGTACAAGGTTTTGGCAGCTTTTTCTTTAATTTTCCCTCATTACTGATCAGAAAATGAGGGAAAAAAACGGCCAAATCCTCAAGAAAATCTTTGACAGACTTTAGGAAATGAACCAATTTAAGAGTTTACAGGAAAGTATGACTCCTTGAAAGCAAACTGTAAAGGGGGATTTAACACTTCTGCACAATACTGAGCACAAGACTACTTCTAAATGTTTTTTTTTTTATCCTTTTGGTAAAATCTTCACACTACAATTTGGGCAATCTAGTGGGCCCTGAATCAAAGCAACCCATCAGCTCTGAGAGAGACAGTTGCAGAGGTTCCTCAGGTCAACTGGGAGGACATCGGTGGTCTGAGCGAGGTCAAGCGAGAACTCCAGGAGCTCGTTCAGGTGGAGGAACCATTGGCAGCATAGCCTGCACTAGAACTACAATCATAACGCTCTTAAACCATCCATTAATGTTTGTCATGATATCTCCAGTATCCAGTGGAGTACCCTGACAAGTTCCTGAAGTTTGGGATGACCCCGTCTCGAGGGGTGCTGTTCTACGGCCCTCCCGGCTGCGGGAAAACGCTCCTAGCGAAGGCCATCGCCAACGAGTGTCAGGCAAACTTTGTGTCCATCAAAGGACCGGAGATGCTCACCATGTGGTTCGGAGAGTCGGAGGCCAATGTCAGAGATGTTTTTGATAAGGTGAGAGGTTTGTGAAGCGGAAACAGATCGAGGCACATCTGGAGCTTTTAATGTATGACCTTTTGCCGATTGTTCCTTCCCTCTGCAGGCCAGACAGGCAGCCCCCTGCATCTTGTTTTTTGACGAGTTGGACTCCATTGCCAAGTCCAGAGGAGGTGGGGCGGGGGACGCCGGCGGCGCCGCCGACAGAGTCATCAACCAGATTCTCACTGAGATGGACGGCATGTCGGACAAGAAGAACGTTTTCATCATCGGTGCCACAAACAGGTGCTTTCTCTGTGCATGTCTTCCCTGCATAATGGCAAACAGCTGAAAATCCATGTTGACTTCCCTCCTCCCATCGACCCAGACCGGACATCATAGACTCGGCCATTCTGCGGCCGGGCCGTCTGGACCAGCTCATCTACATCCCGCTCCCCGACAAACCCTCTCGCATGGCAATTCTTAAAGCCAATCTGCGCAAATCACCGGTTGCACGAGTAAGAAATACACAGACACACATCTCAGTTGATGGATCTCCATCCCAGCTTTTTGGCATGTAGCCGTCAGTGATGGACAAATAAGGTCTAAAACTGGTGTATTAAAATTTTAGATATCTGTTAATGAATGCAACATGTTCAATTTTAACTCCATGCTATCCCCTCATCATATTAAAGCTTCTTATTGTATCCTTGCATTAGACCTTTTCAGGCAGAAGTAAATGTAGTTATTTTGCCATGGAAAAGTCCTCACACCCCTTTACATTTTTTCTGGTTGCAACCTGTTCGTCCTGTGCATTTTGTAGTGATTTTTATTCGCCAGACCAAAACAAAGCAATGCTTAACTGGGCAACGTTCTCAAACATTTTCTAGAAATGTCAACAATCTGAAATGTGCAAAAGACAGCTGTAAGACGTTTTTGCCCCAAGCCACGTAAAGGACACAGCACAGAAGTGGATGAGGGAGCTCTGATCAAATTAGACCACAATTTAACCTTTCGATGTCCAAAACAAACAATGTGTTGGGTTGAAGACCAACATTGCTAAAGGCACCATCCACAACGTGAAAACAGGAGGTGGTAGCATCATGCTGTGGGGAAGCTTCCCTTCAACAGGGTCATGGAGGCTGGTTAATGTTGATGGGGAGATGGATGGATCAAAACACCGTGGAAATCCTACAACAAGCTCAAACAGATGGGATGTCACAGCGGAGTGTCACCTTCCAGCAGAACAACAACCCTAAACCTACAGCCGTAGCCATAATGCAATAGTTTAGATTAAAGAATATTCATGTGTTAGAATGGCCTAGTCAAAGTCAGGGCTTAAATACTAATCAGAATGTGTTGCAAGATGTGAAAGCTGTTGTTCACAGATACTCTTCATCCAATCTGACTGAATATGAGCAAAGAAGGAGGGCCAGAAATGTATTTGTCCATGTACAGGCAGACCCCAAAATACTTGAAGCAATTGGTTGTTCTTGACATGAATACTAATGTCGGTCTGTCACATAAAATCCCGTTCAAATTCATGTGAAATTGTAGCTATAATGTGACAAAATGTGGAAAAATTCAGGTGATGTGGTAGAAATATCCCAACCCTAATTGTATAATACAAAATAAAAAGGGGAGCTACATTCTACATTCAGTAAAAAAAATAGAAGACAAAAATGGTATTTGATTACCGGTTTAATCCAAGTTTTCTGAGGTGGTTGTTTATAATTTTAGTGTCTCGGTAAAGTTTATTATTCCAACATTAAACCAACTGAATACTCCTGAACGTAAAGTTTCAATGTCTAGAAAGTGCCTTGGTTTTTTTCCCCCCTGCTGCTTCTTTGTTTGAATGGGGTTCCTGTCTGTAGGACGTAGATCTGGAGTTCCTCTCTGGGATCACCGACGGTTTCTCCGGAGCCGACCTGACCGAGATCTGTCAGCGAGCTTGTAAGCTGGCCATCCGGGAGGCCATCGAAGCCGAGATCAAGGCTGAGCGTCAGAGGCAGAGCAGACCAGGAATCCCTATGGTCAGCTATCAATGCTGCTCTTCCATTTTAACTCTACATTACACATATTTAGCATTTTAGACTTCATTTCACTTCAACAAAGACGTCACATCTAAAAGCACTGCTGAGATTTTCCTGAAGGGCTGCTGTGTGTTCTGCGACCTTCAGCCTTTGGACTGGGATTCTGCAGCAACAGATTTAATCTAATCCTGCTCTGGTTTGCTTATTACAGGACGAGGACTTCGATCCGGTCCCAGAGATCAGGAAGGACCACTTCGAAGAGGCGATGCGCTTTGCTCGCCGCTCCGTCAGTGACAACGACATCCGCAAATACGAGATGTTTGCTCAGACTCTGCAGCAGAGCCGAGGTTTTGGGAACTTCAGGTGTGGACAAGCGTTGCAGGCTTTGTTTGTTATTGTTCTCCAGATTTCTCACTTTAGATGTTCCCCCCCCCCAGGTTCCCGTCTGCTACCGGCACCCGGTCTGGAGGTCAGGGGTCAGGTTCTGGATCGGAGAGGCCGAACCTGTTCAGAGAGGAAGGCGATGAGGATCTCTACCAGTGATGATGATGCTTTGAGACTGCTAGTGACAGAAAAAGGCCGATTGAAAAGTGTCTGTCTAAATTTCTTTTTGACTGATAGAAATTACATTAACATGTAAAAATATAAACAATTTGATTTTCACTTTTAGAATCCAGTGAGAGTTTTTTAAGCATACAGTTTGGAATGAAGGTGGTAAATGAATGATGTTAAGTTGTTTTGTTCTTTGGATTTTATTGTTCGTTAACTGTTGAGAACGTCTAGCAGAAAAATAAACCGGGCTTCTGTTCACTCATCCAGTGTTTTGCGTTAAGGATAGTTTTTGATCCAAGACATTTCTATAAATACTTTTTGTCAAAATAATTTTAGCCTACCCACAAACAGCCGATGAAATCTCTGTATTGATTTAGTGTTGATACTTGCTTATATTAGACTGATTAATTATCTTGTGACATGCAGCATTTTGGTTCTTTAACACAAAATGTTCATGAATTAAAGATCTGATTTTATTTGTGTTCAGAGAATATTATAAAAAATATGTTCATGTTTTAAAATAAGCCAAACAGAAAAAGAATTCAAAACAAATCTTAAAGTACCTTGCTCAACACTGAGCAACCTAATTTGTGTCAATATTTTTTTAAACGTGTTGGTTTTTCATCTAATCATTTCTCAATGACATGCCGTTTTCCCTGTTGGCTCCAAGAAAAACTCAATACATGACTTTTTTCAGTCATGCTTTCATCATACTTTAAAGTGGGAACATATCTTGCTTTTGAATTCTTCCTTTTCACATTTAAATAATTGATTTGTGGTTATAACAGGGGAACTGATATGTCTGAATTATTTGCTAATTTACGGCCACAGTGCAGTATAATATATAGGAGGCCCACACTCACCCACGTGTGTTGATACACCCTCCAACCAAACATTTTCACATATACACTTGAAGCTTCGGCATCCTTGAACTTGGACTACAAAATCATAAAAAAGCAAAAAATGGTAAAAAGATAAAAATGGCAAATTCATGAAATTGGGAAGTTGGAAGTCCTTCACCTTGTTTAGTCCTGCAAATACTGTGACGTAATTGATCAAAAAACATAATAGATAACAGAGAAAACTGAGCAGCTTTAAAAAGTATTACCCAAAAAGAAAATGAAGATGTTTATGCAGGATCTGGACAGATTACATTCAACAAAATGTATTTGAGGGCTGCAAAAATGGATTTTGCATGCTATGCCCCCTTTGAATGGGCCTACGTACTATGCCTACAAATCTCTATGCCAGTAACGCACTCTGGTTGCATACAAATGGCTTTCCCATTAAATTATTGCGTCCTGCTTTTAATATTTTTTTCTGTGTTTCACAATTTGTTTTGCCTCCATTTTTTGGTAAACAAAGCGGTTTTGTGTATATTTACTATAACAAGACCATCTGACCAGAGGTACGATATTGTGCATGCGCACAATGAGTAAACAAGGAGAAGCAATAGTCAGTAACATCCGGCAGATGTGCAACAAGAAAGACTAAGTAACCATATCCCTGTAGATCGGGTTGGTCTTCGACCACGCTGAGCTGTCACTTTACTGCGAGCCATTGCAGGTCGATCTACTGGCTCTTACTGTAGCTGCATCAATTGTCGCCATCTTGTTTTCTGATTGTTCTGCGGTCCTGCCGGCAGATGGCACACAACATTGTTGTGTGAACATAAACATTTATGTTCATGTCTGCTGATTGCGCCCGATACAAAATTCCTTTCAGACTGAAAAAAGACTAAGTCAACGCTGTAAGGATGAACGCTTGGTGTATATTGTTTTATTTGAAGATAATTTTATGATTTTTTTGTGTTTCCTTTTTATGGTCAAATATGTGACTAGGCCCCTTTAAACTTTAAAAAAGTAAATAAATCAGATCAAATAAATCAAAATTGGCCTATCTTTTGTTTTTCAAAAACAGATTGGTAATTTTAAAACTTTTAACTCTCCATCATCTGTTGTGTAAGAGTGAATGATGTCATGTTGTCTGAAACCACAGAGCAAGACTGTCTATTGTTATAAATACATTAAAGACCTTTATTAACTTTCAGCTGCTTCCATTAATGTCCTCTATGCTTGCCAATATCACTACGTAGCTTTGCTAACATGAGATATCCAGATGCTGGGAAATATGAGAATCCTGAGAAACCCCTGTGTGCATCAGAGTAACCATGCTGGTCAGAGTTGGAGTGTAATTTACAACATTCCCCCAAACACTGCCAGATTTTTTGTTAAATTTTTTGTTTATTGAATAATCGGCAGATTGGCCTCAACAGGGAGTACTTCTAAATCCTACTGTAGGGTGCTCATATTCACTCAAATCACCACGGAAATATACATTTTCTTAACAAAATGTTGCTTTGTTATCACTGCTTTCTTGATGTGGGATATACATTGATCATTTATTTGTTTGAGTTGTTGTCTGCACTGCACTTGCTTTACTTTTGTCAAAATTTTCTATACATTTCTTATTTGGAAATATTAATAAATGTAACCATTTTAAACAAAAATCCAAACACAATTAAAAAATGATGCATTAAGATGCCCTTTAATCTCATGCATTCACAAAAATTATCAGGCTTTTTTGTTCACCTTTTACAATAGCCTTTTGTAGACCGCCAATCAGACCACCCGCCAGCCTCCTTTTTTAATGACAGTGTAGGCTTGCGAGAGCTTTACCTGGAAAAGCTTTTCAATAGCTTTCTATCTTTGATTACATTGCTTTTATTTAGGCTGATTGGAAACTTTTGCATGCAAGTGCATTTCAGTCTAAATAATCTCAAAAGCTGCCAATTGTATGTGTCTCCTGAGGACTTTGAGTCCAGGTAAGAAGTGGAATTTGGATCTATAGTTTTATATATATATATATATATATATATATATATATATATATATATATATATATATATATGACTATATATATATATATATATATATATATATTTATTTATTTATATATTTATTTATATATTTATTTATATATATATATATATATATATATATATATATATAGTCATATATATATATAGTCATATATATATATAGTCATATATGTATATATAGTCATATATATTTATATTATTTTGTGTGGAATGTTGTGTATATATATATATAAGTGTCTGTATGTCTGAATATCTGGAGCGTGTAACAAAAGTAATTTCCCTCTGAGATTATTAAAGTATGTCTGATTCTGATTCTGATCAGGGGTTTGTATGTTAATGTAAAATTGCCCATCTAACACTATAAATCTGTATGTTTTTTTCTGGTTCAGGAATTTTTTTTATTAAAAAAAAGGTTTTGTTTACAAATAAAAGATATGAGTATCAATGTACAGTATGTATGTAATGTAATCTGAATGTTATGTCCTTGTGCTGTTGTTTTACCTGCCAGCCCTGTAGGGGGCGGTAGAGCGTTTTTAGTATGATGGATTTCTAAAGGAAACCGGAAGTGGGCGCAGGGGTTTTGTGGAGGTGACCGAATGGCAGATTGTAGAATATTTCTGTAAACATTTCATTTTTTCTAGCGAACAAAATCAGTCAGCGATAAATACATTTGTGCCTTCGGGGTGCTAACATCACCGTAGCCATGGGCGCTCACCTGGTCAGGCGGTATGTCACCGAAACGGACACCGAGCCGGATCCTGCCAAGAAGTTCGAGTTCGACCCGGAGTTCGGCTTCGGAGAGAGGAAGGAGAGAGGTCAGTGAGCAGCGACTGGACGGGGCTTTACCTGTTGGTTTAGCTCTGTCTAATGCAGCCTCAGAGACATGAACGAACCAGGCCTGTCGAGTGGCTAAATGTTAGCATATCACCTGCTAGCCACCCTTTTAGAGAAGAGCTGCAGCACAGCACAATGAACCAGAATGCATCTAAGTGGCAAATCCAGTTAGAGTAAAAGGATCGTTTTTAATTACATTCTTTTTGTATTTACTATTTTATTTTACTTCTGTTTTTGAACCGTTTCGGCCACCGTATTTGACAGTACTGTTAGCTAATTGTTCAAATCCAAGCTCCCGAGTGCAAATTCACTAAATTGTTCTTTTTTTAATAAATAAATGCTAAGCAATTGAAGAGACTCAATGAAATATTAGGATCATGCATAATTAATCGTTAAAAAATATCGACTTTTGATCGATATTATTTAGCCTTTATCACGTCACAACTTGAGTTTAATTCAGATAAATTCACGCTCATTCAAATATATAATATTTAAACATTTATTTTTATGATAATGTTCAGTATACCTTGTGTCCATGATATGTGACTGTTTCAAATAAGGTATTCAATTTAAAAAATGTCTATTCATGGTAAACAACGCATGCAAAGCACCGTTTCTTTACAAATTCTATATAGTTATAAATAAATCACAACCTTTATTTTAAAGGACCTCGACCTGTAGTAGGATCACACAGTCTGTCTATTTTTGAGCAGCTGAAATTAAGCCATCCTTGGTGTAATTTTGCTTTGTTGTTTTTGGATACCAAGGCAGAAACATTTTTTAAGAGCAAAAGCTTTTTCTCCCATATCCAGAATGTTCTAAAAATTGCTTACAAAATAAAACCTAGAAATTTTGGTCGGGTAATTTAAGGGATTTTAATTGTAACATTTTCGTTTCCTGTAAATTGAAAACTCGGTCCAAACAACTTCTGACCTCTGAGACTCGTTTTATCCATTTTACCTTTGTTTTCATTGTTAAATGATTAGGTAAAATCGATAGATACATTTTGTATCACAAACAAAAGGTCATTCTGTTCATATTAAGCACATATTCTTGTACAATGTTTCCTTTTTCCGCTGTATTGGACTAAATCTACACGACTGCCAGTAAAACCCTTTGGACTACACATTTGTTCTTTTACAAAGATGCAACTAATGTTGCACCTTTATAAAATAACTACAAGCTGTAAATTAATTACCTACCAATCAGGTTGCTTGATGAAGCCGGGAGGTTTTTATTGTAAATTTAACCTCAGTTATTTTCAATTTTAAATTGTGACGAAACATATTTGCTCATGAGTTTTAGAAGCCTTTCTCTGCTGTAATTGTAATAAGAGCTTTACAGATCTGTCCATGATCAAAATGTACTAGCCTTTAATAGGTTTTAAAACGTTTATCCTGCCTTAAAGTGGAAACAAAATAGTATTCAAGAAAACTGGAAAGGTGAGATCTTTGTTTTAAAAATTATAAATTCAGGTAATAGTTTCTTTTACCAGAAGTCTGGTACTACATTGATATTTTAGTTTGCATTTATTAAATACAATTACCATTCTGCTTTAGTTGGGACTGACAATCACTGAAGGTTAGCTGCTGATTGAAAATGAGGTTTTTTTTTTTTTTTTAAGAGATGATTGCAACCCAGGATCAGATGAACTTGGCCCAGCTGCCTTTGGGTCAGAGGGATTACTGTGCTCACCATCTACTGAAGCTCATGAAGTGTAAGAGGGACAACTGGCCCAACTTCCTGGCCTGCAAGCATGAGAGGCACGACTGGGACTACTGTGAACACCAGGAGTAAGTGTCCAGGGATCAGGTCAGAGGGACACTGCCAGGCTGCTTTACAGGCAACAAGTCGTATAAACGGACCAGCCAAGCTGTAACATCAGTTGCTGTTAAAGAAATGCGAACAAGGCCTTCTTTAAGTAATACTAAACCTTCTGCTCAGTAGCTATTCTGGACCGTTTACAAAACGGATCAGTTCTTGAAGCTCCCCGTTTTCCACAAGTCGTTACTTTTGAGCACAATTCATATTTTAAAACAAGCCTTGTGGTTCAGATTCACCTACAATATGGTCTGTAGTAAATATATTTCCACTTTTGTGCTTCCTACCTTCAGTTACGTGATACGTATGAAGGAGTACGAGAGGGAGAGGAGGCTCCAGCTGAGGAAGAAGAGGATCGAGGCCAAGGCAGAAGCTGCATGATCGGGAAACCCTCTGATTCTACTTCTTTGTATATAAGCCTGCTATTGTTCACATTAAACAATATTGATCAAGCTCTATATGACTGAGTTTATTTATTTTTTTTAACCGTCAATGTCTCTAAGAAGTAGAAACCGACTTTAGTAAATCCAGCATCCCTCGCCAGTGTGG
Source organism: Fundulus diaphanus (assembly GCA_037039145.1). Taxonomy (NCBI): domain Eukaryota; kingdom Metazoa; phylum Chordata; class Actinopteri; order Cyprinodontiformes; family Fundulidae; genus Fundulus; species Fundulus diaphanus. The sequence continues at coordinate 22,608,608 of CM073123.1, read as the reverse complement.
GATGAGTTTGGAGCACAAAGAGAAATACCACCAGAGGACATTTATTCTGAATTATTTAAAACTATCAATTGGATCAAACAGAACAAGCTAATGAGCAACATTTAAGGCAAGACAGACAGCTTGATTCATTTTTTTTAATAAATTACTTCAGACAACAACAAAACTTAATTCTGTCAGTTTCAGATTTAAGAACCTTGATCTTTTAATCTCAACAGATCCAGACAAAAAACACCAGAAAACTGCAGAGGGAGGCAGTTAAAAACGGAGCTCTTGCATATTTTACAGCAGTTTTTGGTAGAATGCAACTCTGGGGAATAACAAAGTAAACCAGCCAGAATAGAAGTGTTTGTCTGCAATACAAAAAAATTTATAACAAACTACCGTTTTACATTTTTGCCAAACAGGAGTTTAAAGCAGGAAGGGAGACAGAGTGGAGATAAAGCAAGGGATTAAGCTTCGAATCTATCAGTCTAAATCCAGCCAAGGACATTCTCTCCATTGGTACTGGGTCTACAGGACGAAGGGCAGGATGGGCGAGCGGAGGGGAGGGTAGTCGCGAAACTCCTTCAGATAGCTGCGGTGCTTCCCTTTGGCCCAGACGGTCATCTGGATGAAGCCCACCAAGGTGAAGAAAGCCACCGGCAGACACTGGGTCATCAGGGTGAAGCCGAACCAGGAGCCCAGCTGCAGGAGGAGGAAAAGCCGCCATTTACCGCACAGACTCAGATTTTAACAGAAAAGAGTGAGTTTATATTTCCCACGCAGAGAGGTTAAGCACCACACAAATTAATCTACAATAAAACAGGCATAACTTGGAAGTTTTAAACCCTTTGACGTTTTTTGTAATCTGCCAATAGATAAAAAAAAAAAACACCTAAATGTAACTTTGCAACCTTTCTGGATAATTTGGAATTGCAAGTGTAAAAATTCAATTAAACTTCTCACAAGGGCTGTTGTTCATTTGATTGCTTTCCAGGAATCCTGAGGCTATAAATTAACACGTTCAGACTAATCTGGGCATTTCTAATAACTAAAATCCAAAAATATTACATATAAATTAACCAATTGTTGGCTAATTAAAAAGTGAGAATATTCTTTTGTGAGGCACAGAAGGCAGTAGCTACAGGAGCAGGGTTTACAACACTGGCAAAAACATGTTAAAAGTCTCAATATAAATGAATCTTATTGTAGCTGCATAATCACACACAACATTTTCGGGGAAAATTCAAACATTTGATTTGAGTGCATTGTTTTCATTGGAATGGGCATGTTTAGCAAAAATAATGCTGAAATATTATTGGTACATTTTTCATGTTTTTCATTTCAGTATTTTATACTTTTCCGAACTCAAGTTTCAAGATTTTCAGTTATTTTAAAAAAATGATGTTCTTCTGAGTTTAAAATCTATCTTTTGTCTGTTCCTTGCCCACAGATCCGTAAACGACACAATACTGAAGCAGGTGCAAACGAGCATCTATGAAAAAAACTATGCAGAAAAAAAATCTGGATTATCCTGGATTAAATACAGATCAAATAAAATCCTGTGATAAGTAATATCTTTATTTCACAAAATACAAAAGTAGGAATTTCATCTGTTTTTGTTGTCAAATAGATGCTAAATTTAGAGGAGGTTGCAACTGTGCACATAAAATTGATATAAATGTAGTTATTTGTGTGCAAAATTAGGAATATTTGGATATGACTGAGCAGTAGATGGCAGCAAACTGCTTCCGGTATAATTCAACATCAATGTCCTGCATCTTACAGTAAAGTGACTAGATACAGTTTCAGGTGAATTTGCACAAACTACTTTGTAAGGGTGAGATGCCTTTTGTGGTGTAGCGAGCTAAGCTTGCGTCTTTGTTACGGACTCATGTTCGAATCCTGGTTGCGTCTTGAAGGGCAACATGTGTAAAATACTAATGACTTACTGTGGCGACCCTTGAATAAGGGAGCAGCCGAAAGGACTCACACACTTTGTAAGGGGTCACAGGATCTAGTAGCTAAAGAAGCAATAAAACGGCCCTTTTTTCATTCTTAGATGACTGTGTGTTTATCTTCAACAACGGAAACCAAAACCATCAGTGTGTTGGACAGAAACTCGTCATGTGATATGGCAAACCAGAAATAAAGGTCATCATTGACTCAGAAATTGGTGTAAAAAGCCTTTATCTCTTTATCTGAGAACGGGGTAAGAAATAGACTCTTGAAACTCAAAATATTTCTCACACTCAAGTTTTCCTTTTTTCCCCCATGTCTAGATCTGGAAAATGATAAAGTTAGATGACAGACTTCTCACAACGGCGTAGGAACCCCATCCTAGACGTTTCCTTTCATTCCCACCATTACATCATGGCCTGTGAGGCTTAGGATCTCTAAACTCCTGCCGTTATGCAGAAGGCCTAAAGTCTATGATCCCACTAGATATTGCATCCAAGCAGTCCTTTGAAACTGTAATATAGCAATAATGACTGAGATTCAATTGCAGTGCAGCTCTAGTACAACTAACATTGCACTACATTTTGTATAGACTGAGAGCAATGCTTAAGCAGTCATGTTATTTAAAGCCATATTAAAAATTACTTGAGAACATGTTACCTCATAGGTGTAGTTGGGACAGGAGACCAGAAGGAAGATCCAGGTGAAGGGGTTCTTGGTTGGATAGGGAATCTTCCTGGTTTTTGACCCTGGATTTAAATGTCAAAGGAGGGAAAATTAAAAACTTCATATCGATTTCCTGATCCAGTGCTGTAAGTGAAAACAGATTAACTGGAGATGTTGCTAGTTTAGTTATTAAATGTCCAGAGAGAGAGAGATCCAGTTGAACATTTTGAGTGCTTGCATCGAAAAGCTCATTAATATGTTTTAGTTTGAGTAAAATCTACAGTTTTTGTTGTCTGCTGTCAGAGAGGTGCACGATGTGAGTGGCAGGTGTTGACCTGGCGGGCGGAGGTTCCTGAGGGCGATGTGGATGGAGAAGTTCCCGATCTGACAGAACTGAGACAGAGAGAATTTATAGTCTTACACAAAGGTGAGTGGTGAAGAGCTAAAAATCACAGAGCTATGAATACAGCAACAATAAAAAAAAACACAATAGAGAAAAATACAACGTAACTTATGTAGATCCGTCTGCTGTTTATCAGCAGGGACGACATTATATTAAATATTATGGATTATGATTTATATATTAATAACACTAATGTATGTAGATATAGGACATAAATATGTCTGGACATTTTCAGATTAGACCGTTTCATTTTTCTAGGTCTTTTATTGAGCTTGTTGCCGTCTGTTTCCTGCAAGTTGTGCTGCTGCCAATATTTTCCTAACTATGGGATCAAGAAAGTAAATCATATTGTAATTCTTTTGTTTGTTTATTGAAATGTTCCTTTTTCGAGCGTGGAGCAATTATTCAATTCAAAGGTGCAATAATGCTTTAAAATCAAGGACTGTCACCGGATGCACAAGTTTTAACTCACTGTTACATTTTACTAAATCTACACAGAGCAAAAGTTCTGCATAGAGGCTGTGGCCCTCCAAACGCCACCAGCCATCTTTGAATTAATGTCACTGAGTTGGTTGCAGAGAAAGCAGACGTTCTCTTTGTAGCCGTCAACATGGTTCTGGTATTACTGAGGCTGGATGTTGGAGCCCTCTGCTTGGCAAGATCAGTAGAGTTCATTTAGTTTAGTTGGTCTGATGGAACAGACCCAGCTTTTAAGCTTAGTCCACATATTTTCAGCTCTGTTGACAGACCCAAGCCTGTCAAGTCGTATCCAAGTTTCAGCCGTCTGACCCAAGCCGTCTCCCTCAGCTAAAGAAAATTAGGTAAGATGTTCGAGCGTGACTCAGAAACCGCCCAGCCTCAAGCTTTCCATGAATTTGAAAACTCTTTAGCAGCAGCATCTCTGTCCACGGTGCAGCAAATCACCGTGCACAGAGAGGGCGCCAACCACATGGACGAGCCAGACGCCTTCAGCAGAGACGTTTTACGGTCGGGTGGGACAACGGTTGAGCTATTTGGCCTCGATGACAAGACGCACGTCTGGAGGAGTGACGCTGGGGATCGCGTGCCGTTCCGATGGGCAAGCATGGTGCTGGCGGCATCATGCTGAGGGTTCGCTCCGATCACTGTGGTTACAACGTGGTTAGAACAATGAAGAACAACCAACGGCTTCTTCAATTTCACTTCAAATCAACAGCGAAATGGCTGAAATTGGATGACGTTCCCAAACTCATATCAGAACTGGTTTTGGGATGGATGAAGCCGGCTAACATTAAGCTTTGAAAAGGGGCCCCGACCTCATCCCCCTTACCAATCTGTGGAGTGTCTCCAAACCTGGTCAGTGCCTAGAAACCCACCAGTTTAAAAGAGCTCTGCCGGTTCTGATAAAGCGTGGTCCAGCCAGAGGCTTGCTGGTGGCTACACCAAGTGTGGTTGAGGTGCAACATTTGGGAGGGAGGGTTGGTATATATTTTAGCCTGTACAAATATGTTTGACCCTCTATAGATGGGAGAATATCCACCTATCTTCATTTTTTTTGTTACTGAAATTGTATGTTGTATTTTTAGTCTACCGTGAAAGAAAAGAAATTCTAATAAATCAATAAAAGCTCAACATTAATATAACATTCATGTTGATGCTGCGTGAACGGCTGACCAGAACTAGACCGGACCAAGAAGTGCTGCGATCGGAAACATGATCGTTACCAGGAATATGATGAGCGCCAGTCTGATCTGCTGTTCCCCGTATGCTGAAAGAGAGATTCAACAACATCAGGGGGGAAAAAAACAGGAGTGCAACTAAAGAGCATCCCACCATGTGCCTGGATACTCACTGGGTGGCGTATATAATGGGTGGTTGATGTAATACGCCATCCATGCTGCAAAGCCCCAGTAGTAGGTACAATTCTGAAACAAAGTGGGGAGACGTTAAGGTTTGCTTCTTTTGCTTTGAAATCACAAAGAGCATTTCGATTTTCTTATATCGGGTACATTAACATGGAGCAGGATCAGACGGGGCTTCGGTGAATCTGACCTTGAAGATGTTCCTCAACGGCATCGTTCCGTGAGAGAAGCGGTGGACGAACAGGGTCTCCAGGAGCCTCTTAACGTAGTGGAAGGAGTGACACATACAGGCCAGACTGGGAAAAGACACACGGTGCTATTTTAGCCGTCACTCACTCCATTATCTCAGCTGGGAATGCAGTCTTTCAAGATCATTTCCAGTTTGGCATAGAGAGAATCTGGCTTTAGACAAGGTACCTGCTTGAAATATGTAAAAAGCAGACCCATTTAGAGGAGTCCACAAATAAGGACTTGAACGATAAACTTGAGGATGTTCAGAAGAAAGCTGCTAACCTGCAGGGGGAGGGATCAAACCCACCTAAATCAAAATATTAATCTGTTGTAATGACTTTAGGTTAAGCCAGTTAACCAGCCAAGACCTTCTTCAGCATCCAGATCTTTTCTGAAACGCTGAATATAATCCGCCTGCCCCATCTTGCCCCGCACACCTTGACGTCTGGTCATTCGGACTCCGTCTCCATATATTTATAAAAACCACAGAAAAGCATTTTTCTTTTCCTTTACGTCACAAAAGATTTCAGCAGCGTTCATACCTTCATGCTTCTTGGAGCCGAGGTTTCTCTTTTTTGCAGACCTTTCCTGCTTCCCTCTCCTTTCTGCATACTCTCAACCCCTCCGCCGATCTACGTCACATTGCTCCTGAGATTCATTCCTGATGCGGCTGCTTTCTAAATGTCCTTTCATGTAAAACTGTACAAAACAGTTCTCAGCAAGGACTTAAGTATAAAAAGGCCAAAGCTCTAAGTTATTTCAAACTTTGGATGAACACCAAAACGAAGCAGTTTGTTGTCTGCAAACCAAGGTGCAAAATTAAAATCCAGTTAAATGTTGAAGATTCAGAGGTAAAAAATAAAATGGAGCAACGATTATTTTAACAACAGAACCCCCCCCCCCACCCCTATTGGCAGCAGCAGGTACTACATCTAGATGTGTTTTGAGAAGCAACACGTTGAAGACAACAAAGTCTTCCTAATCCAATGAGACAGGTGAAGGCAGACCAGACACTCACTGCACAACCCAGTGTTTGCTGGTGGTGAAGTCATATTTGGGCGCGTAGATGAAGGGAACCCTGAAGTAGAACAGCAAATAGATGACCAGAGGGCCGGTGTATTCGGTCAGAAAAACCTGAAAAATAATAATAACAGGAATTAAGAGTCTACAAAATACTGGCTTTGTCCACATGGATATGGGATATATTTGTTCAGTTGTGCATCTAATCATCTATATGCAAACAATCCTTAAAAAATATCCAGTGAAAGAGAAAGTAAGTAATTCATAATAGAGTTTGAGAGCCATGACGACTGGTCTTATAATCTGAACCATTTTATGTTCCCTAATTTCCTCTACAGGGTGCTCTTCCTTTTTAACTACTTGACAAATAATAAACTGCGAGTCTTGACTTTGTTAAGTCGCAGCAGTTGTTTGCAGATTCAGGTTGAGCTTACTCTACACGCCGAGTATAAATAACAACAAATGCACATGAGGTCCAAACTGCAGAGATCAGTATACCAAGGGTTTCTTTAAGAGGACCCATCAACTAACAATGACACTGAATATAATGTTTATTGGTGAAACTAAGTCTGGACCTGTCTGTTCATGTAAAACGGGGGAAGAAAAAAAACTGCCATATTAGTCATCTTATCTATACCGCAGGCTCAAATGGATCTGGTCCTTATGGTCGATCCTGTTCCAACTTGGAATCCTGACAGTTTTAAATGCTGTCAAAAAACAGCTTCAAGGATAAATAAATATTAAGACATAAGATTAATGTGGAATGAAATAAAGATACATATTAAGTGGTTTTATGACAAAACTACTTCAGGTGGAAATAACTGGTTTCTGCTTTACGAATAGGAAGTACACATTTTATAGGTCAAACCTGGGCTATTTAAAGAAGCAAAATTAAATTGCGCCTGACTTTCAGCTCTGAACACTAACATTAATTATACTTTTCTTTTTGGGTTCATAAGCATAATTTCTGCAAAGAAGCATCTCGTGACAGTCAAGCGGGCATGGAGGGGAAAAAAATGAGACACTGTGGACTTGGTTTCATTTTCTAGGTGCACTGATTGGTTGAGATGCTGTGCTTTCACGTGCGAAGGTATGTCATCTAGAAACCAAGCCTGCTCTATTGGACAAGTTTTCATGGCGACAGATCCAGGTAGCAGCTAAATCAGCTTCATGATAACAAAAAGGCCAAAACTGAACCTGAAGTTACCACGGTGGACCACTAATCCGCCTTCCTAGTGCAGGCTTCTGCCCACTGAGGAGTAGCGGTTATATAGGATATGTACCACATGTAGCCTGTATATAAAATTTGTATTGTTTTAGCCGAGGTTCAAATTTCTTCATGAAAACACTTCATAAACATTCAGGCTCATGTAAACACCCTTGAAGCAGATCCACGTCGAGGTCACAGGGACTTTTCTGCAGGTCATAAACACCCTTTCCTTCACAGTGGGAGCTCTGGTTATAGACGTGGCTGATCCCACTCTCACGCTCATGTCTTTGAACATGTCAGGGCCCTTAAAGCTGATTGTGTTTCGAACTCACTGTGACCCAGCTGATCTGAGCTCCCAGATCTCTGAAGTAGAAGGTCGCCGTGGTTCCCACAGGAAGATTCTGCAGAACGTCCTCGTCCTTCAGAGACTTCCCCTCTGAAACACACGCAATGCTCAACACTTAAGATTTACACAGAGGAACGAGTAAAAAAAAAAAAAACATCCAGCTGCTCCACTTTAAATCAGATCAAATTAACAGTGACATACTGGGGTCCAGGCGAATAGACTGTCTGGCTGGGTACCACTGAGGATCTGGAACAGATGGATAGAATAGCTCACAGTCATGCAAAGGCGGACTCTAAAGACTGTATGAGACACAGAAAGAAGAAGAAAAAAAAAAACAGCACTTACGGCTCCTGTGGAACATAGACTTAATCTCCCCGATTGTGGCATTTGGCTCGACCTGCAAATAATATCACAGTAAATAAACTGAGAGATCACTCACTCTCACACACAAAGGGGCAGATCATAATCCGGTTTCCTTTTATGATGGGTAAATTTAGCTCCGACTGTGCTTAAACACCTCCTGAATGTGAGCTAGATAACAGCTGGTATTAGTTTCAAAAACTCAAACACACACCAGCCTTGCGCCATGAGGTCTGACAACGTCAACAACAACAAAACTGAAAACCAGAGACATGAGCAGCACATAAAGTCTCTTGTAAAAGAGACACTGAGTCTCAAAGGACTAATTTGCATAAAGGACTATTAAAAAAAATAAAAAGCAGTCCTGCCTTGTTTGTCTACAGTGCAGTTTACTCTGCACACCTCCACAAGGCAGACGTCTGTAGTCTGACGCAGAAATATCATAATGCAGTACCTGAACAGCAGCCATTAACATTCACGTCCAGGTTAAAGGGGCGTGTTGATCTCCAGAAAAAACAAAAAGCATTTGACCCGTCTCCTTCATTTAATTCACTAAAACATCTATGACCTCTCCGGGACCTCCAGGTATTTTCAGCAGGATGACGTTCCTGCAGATGGATTTAGGAAACCACCTCTAGGGTTCCACTGCTGGTCTGGAGCCGGAGCCCAAGTTAGATCCGGCTGTGTTTTGACTGCCAAGGCTAGAGGGGGGGTGGGTGGGTGGGGTCTAATGGAGGTCTACTGATGTGAGACTTTCAAAAGTCACACAGATAAATACATTAGATCAGGTAAACAGAAGGTTAATATATCACAGTCATGTAAGAATGTAGGACAATCCATTAAGTAATCAGTTTTTTATTAAGAAATGTACAAAACATAATTTTGAGTTAAAGTATTGTAATCCCAGGTAAACACCAACAATTAACCTCATTTCTCTAATGAACTAATATCAATAAACGTGTTTTTTGGTCAATTTTTCTCACTGCTGAGTTCTCCTACTGTTCTCCAATTTGCATTGTTTGCTGTTATTTCAACTTTTAACTTTTTGTTCTCTGTCATTTTTTTCCCCTTCATAGTAGGTGCACCTGGTCTGGCGTTCTGTTAGCTGTGACATCATTCAGGGGAGAAAGCTCATCCGCTTTTACCATATAGCATAAAAAGGATTCCTGGATCAATGTGTACTTCTGTGCTTTTTTGTGTCTCTGCTCTGTCTTCTCTAACCCCCAGTCGGTCGAGGCAGATGACCGTTCACACTGAGCCTGGTTCAGCTGGAGGTTTTCCTCCCTGTTAAAGGGGAGTTTTCCTCTCCACTGTCGCTTCATGCATGCTCGGTATGAGGGATTGCTGCAAAGCCATCAACAATGCAGACGACTGTCCCCTGTGGCTCTACGCTCTTTGAGGAGGAGTGAATGCTGCTTGTCAAGACTTGATGCAATCTACTGGGTTTCCTCAGATAGGAAACTTTTTGACCAATCTGTATGTTTTGATTGAATTTGACTTTGTACATTGCCTTGAGATTGCATGTGTTGTGAATTGGCGCTATATAAATAAAATTGAATTACCTGGGGGAAAAGTTAGTACACCCTACCCCTCTAATCTGGTAGCCATCGACGAGCCTCTGAGATCAGTCTGATGAAGGTTCGACCTGATCCTCACCTTCAGCTGTGAGATATCTGAAGGTTATCTTGCTCCCACGGCCCGTTTTAAGTCATCCCACATCTCGGTAAGATCACAACCTGGGTTTTGACTCGGGACAGAACTTTATATTTCTTAATCCTCTGCTAGTCTTTGTTGGATTTATGGCTGCGTTTTGGATCATTATCGTGTTGCAGGGTCCAGTTCTGCTTCAGCTTTAGTCTTTTCATAGATGGCCTCACATTTGTCTTGACGGTAAACTTCAACCTAAAAGGTGGATTTTTATGACTGAACTGGCCAGGTCCATCCAGTTCATCCGCCATTATTGTTTTAAAAAGGCTCACATTAATTGCGGAGTGGGTTGCGGTCCTGATCCAGTTCCGGTTTTCTGCAAACCCCGACTCACACCGCTCCTAGGCCAGCTGCGGCTCCAGCTGCGGAAACGGCACTGGTGAGAACAGAAGTTCATGTGGTCCTTTCTGTTGCTATCCCTCATAAATGATTAAAAAACAGCCATGGTTTAAATCTTTTAGGGAAAAACACGTCATCCGTGCGCTTAAATATCCTATTTCATCCTCCAAAAGCCCTTCTGTTTCATCGTGTATCTGTGTCGCCGTTTTGTTTACACTGGTCGAGCTAGTTAAGTTGGTGCGGTGATTTTATTCTGAAATTCACAGGAACTTTATCCTATATAGCGTCCGATGTTTCCAGTTTAGATCATGAAATTCAGGAGCTTGATCCAATAAACCGCTGCAGTGTCCGGTCAAACTTCCTTCTTGTGGAATTTTTTGCAGCGCCGCATGAAACTGATGTGCGTTGATACATTGATTTTTAATTATTTGGGTTCCTGATCTGTCATAGTTTATTCCCCACCGATATGGTTTTTAAATTAGATTTTAACAGAAATTCTTAAAAGTTCTTTAACTTGTCTAAGTGGTGTTGGTGTGTGTTTTCTCAAAGAGCCACGTCTTTCTGTAGGGACGTAGTAATACCATTTTGATTTGAATTGTGCCACATTTTTGCCGACATCGTCCACCTCTAGCTCCTGTTAACAATGAAACTTCCGCCTTCGACAGTAAGCTAAATGGCGTAATCATCGTAGACTGCACTCATTTGTAACAGTTCACCAAGCTCCACACACCTAGCTCTTCCGTATATTTGAAAATACATTTTAAGTTGACTTGATGACCTGGGCTCCGTGGTGGCCAGGCTGAAAAGGGCTTTCCATCACTCCAAAGGCTTCATTCATTAAAGGATCGCCCTTTAATGGACACTGACCCAGACATGCTACTGCACCTGAGATTTATTTCCAACTCAGCCGGTCCGTTTAACTCCAATCTAGGAGTCTCCCAGAGGCCCTCCTCTGTCTGCATCTGTCACATCTTTGAATCTCCAGAGGTGATAAGACTGCGACTGTTATCGCAATAGAAACTCTGCTAACTCGACAACCGGGTGCAATCTGTCCAGGGCGGTGCCTTCGGCTCTGTAGTCCCGAGGAGCTGCCTTTAATAAGCAGAGCTTACTTTGGCCAACAGCACCAAGCGTGTGGTTAATGAAACTCTATACACGCACTAAATCTCCCCTGGGCACCGGCAGCGACAAAAATTTATCCATCTAACACATTAACAACAAACTTGGGGCCAAGTACGCAAAACTAAATAAAATCTGTAAAACAAGCCGCTGGTGTCCAATTAAAATGAAAGCGACTGATATAAATGTGATATCCTTTCATCCATCAGCAGACATCTCACCAAGCTGGTGGAGACTGAGCTTTAAACATCAGAAGGCTTCACAACTGTTGCATAACTCGGTTTAAGTGTTAAATTTATACAGTTGAAACCAGACAGTTGCAAACATGGTATAAAAAGGGAGAGCACTTTACTCCTCGCTGTCTGACTTGTCCCAGTTTTAGCTCAATTATGATCACCAAATTAATTTCCATTTGATGAACGACAGAATAAAAGTAGGGAGCTTTTTTTATTTGATTATTTTTTTTAGAATCACTGTACTCTTCTTGAGGTTCAGATGTGTATATCCATTCTTCAGCACAATTGCTTTTAATCTGAACAATTTGGGTTAAATGTATATAATCTGCCTCTACCGATACAGATCGGTATAATCTACCGATTTTTTTAACGCTGATGCCGATACCGATACCGAGTCTAACGGATACCCGATTTGTGCTGGCAATTTTTTGGGAGCTGATTCTTGAGGACAATACCGCTTTTTCTTCTATCCGTTTACATGAAAAATTACATAGTGATAACAAATGTCACTAAATACAAGTCTCAAAACTTGTTTAAAACAGCTAATATTAACATTATCAGCTTCAGACTGCAGTTTGAAATCTCTTATAGAGATGCTTTGCTTGCACTTAATGAGCATGTCACAGCGAGAAAAGGGCTTTTTTTGAACCTCTACTCCAGAAGCTTCTCATTGTTTGCGGGATTTTGGCCCATTCCTCCTGACAGAACTGCTTTGTAGGCTGCCCCGCTCATAGACCATCGGGTACATGTAGCTACATTTTACTTTGAATGATGAAGTAAGAATTGCCTTGCACAAGTGTTCACATCCTTTGAACATTTCCACAATTTGTCACATTAAAATTACAAAAGTCAATGTGTTCCATCGGGATTTCATGCAATAGACACAAAGTGCCAAGTGGAAGAAAATGACGTGGATTTAATTTTTTCTTTTAAAAATGAAAGTCTAAATGCATGACTTTCAATTCAATTCAATTTTATTTATATAGCGTCAATTCATGAAACGTGTCATCTCGAGGCACTTTACAAAGTCAAATTCAATCATATTATACAGATTGGTCAAAAGTTTCCTATATAAGGGAACCAGTTGATTGCTTCAAAGTCCTGACAAGCAGCATTCACTCCTGGAGAAGCGTAGAGCTACAGGGAGAGTCGTCTGCATTGTCCATGGCTTTGCAGCAATCCCTCATACTTAGCAAGCATGAAGCGACAGTGGAAAGAAAAACCACCCATTAGCGGGAAGGAAAACCTCCAGCAGAACCAGGCTCAGTATGAACGGTCATCTGCCTCGACCGACTGGGGGTTACAGAAGACAGAGCAGAGACACAACAAGACAGACAAAAAAAGCACAGAAGCACACATTGATCCAGTAATCTGTTCTACATTAGATGGTAATAGTCGGTGATCTGTCCTCCCTGGATGATTTCACAGCTAACAGAACGTCAGACCAGGTGTACCTACTATGAAGAAAAAAGAGAGAGAACAGAAAGTTAAAAGCTGAAATGACAACACGTAATGCATAATTAAAGAACAGTAGAACTCTATAGAGTGAGAAAATTAGATCCTGATGTCCTCCAGTAGCCTAAGCCTATAGCAGCATAACTATAGAGGTAGCTCAGGGTAACATGAGCCACTCTAACTATAAGCTTTGTCAAAAAGGAAAGTTTTAAGATTAGTCTTAAAAGTAGACAGGGTGTCTGCCTCACGGACAAAAACTGGGAGTTGGTTCCACAGGAGAGGAGCCAGATAGCTAAAGGATCTGCCTCCCGTTCTACTTTTAGAGACTCTAGGAACCACCAGCAGACCTGCAGTCTGAGAACGAAGTGCTCTGTTAGGAAAATACGGGGTAATCAGAGCTCTGATATATGATGGAGCTTGATTATTAAGGGCTTTATACGTTAGAAGAAGAATTTTAAATTCTATTCTTGATTTAACAGGAAGCCAATGAAGGGAAGCTAAAATAGGAGAAATATGATCCCTCTTGTTGATTAGAGAACTCTTGCTGCAGCATTTTGGATCAGCTGAAGACTTTGAACTGCATTTTGTGGACTTCCTGATAGTAAAGAATTACAATAGTCCAGCCTTGAAGTAACAAATGCATGGACTAGTTTTTCAGCATCACCCCTGGACAGAATGTTTCTAATTTTGGCAATATTCCGGAGATGAAAAAAGGAAACTCTGGAAACCTATTTAATATGGGATTTAAATGACATGTCTTCGTCGAAAATAACACCAAGATTTTTTACTTTATTACCAGAGGCCAAGTTAATGCCATCCAGCTTAAGTGATTGATTAAGAAGTTTATTTTTTGAGGACTCTGGTCCAAAGATTACAACTTCTGTCTTGTCAGAATTTAAGTGCAGGAAATTTAAATTCATCCAGCTTTTGATGTCATCAAGACATGCCTGCAGTCGAAGTAATTGATTGGATTCATCAGGATTTATGGATAAATATAGCTGAGTGTCATCAGCATAACAGTGGAAATTAATCCCATGCTGTCTGATAATTTTGCCAATCGGAAGCATATATATAGTAAAGAGAATTGGTCCAAGGACTGAACCCTGTGGTACTCCACAAGTGACCCTAGAGTTTGAGGAAGATTTATTATTAACATGAACAAACTGGAATCTGTCCGACAGATAAGATTTAAACCAGCCTAATGCTTTCCCCTTAATCCCTACAGTATGCTCAAGTCTTTGTAGGAGAATATTGTGATCAACTGTATCAAATGCAGCACTGAGATCTAACAGGACAAGTACAGACACAAGTCCATTATCTGAAGCCATGAGAATATCATTAGTGACCTTCACCAGAGCCGTTTCAGTGCTATGATGAGCTCTGAAGCCTGACTGAAACTCCTCAAGTAGGTCATTACTTTGTAAATGTTCACAAAGTTGATTAGCAACCACTTTCTCAAGAATTTTAGATAAGAAAAGATTAGATATAGGTTTGTAATTTACTAACTCATCTTGATCAAGAGATGGTTTCTTAAGTAAAGGTTTAATAACAGCTACTTTAAAAGCCTGTGGTACATATCCATTTACTAAGGATAGATTAATCATGTCTAACATAGTGCCACTGATCAAAGGGAATACCTCCTTAAACAACTTGGTTGGGATTGGGTCTAACATACAGGTAGAAGGTTTAGATGAAGCTAATATTTTAGATAGCTCAGAAAGCTCTACTGCTTATAAACAGTTCAGACACTGTGCAGGTTCTAAAGATTCCTCCAACGCTGCCTCACTTACTGAGGACGAGGTAATCATGTTTGGGAGGATGCCAATTATTTTATTTTTAATGGAATCAATTTTATTTATGAAGAATCCCATAAAATCATTACTGCTAAGAGCTAAGGGGATGGCTGGATCAACAGAGCTGTGGCTCTGGGTAAGTTTGGCAACTGTATTGAAGAGAAATCTAGGATTATTCTTATTCTCCTCAATTAATGATGAAAAATATGCTGCTCTAACTCTGTGAAGGGTCTTGTTATACAACAATAGACTGTCCCTCCAGATTAGGTAGGATTCCTCTTGGTGTGTAGAGCGCCATTTTCTCTCCAATTTCCTAACATTGCGCTTCAAGGAACGCAGCTCTGAATTAAACCAGGGAGCCAGCTTCCTGTGAATAATCACCTTTGTCTAATGCAGAACGCAATTACGAAGTCACACCGTTAACAAAGACATCTATTTGTGAATGGGAAGAAACAACATTGCTGCTATCTGCAGGGTATTTCTGCAATACTGACGATATTAAGAGGGGGATAGACTAAAGTTTGATGCAGCATTGTCCGATAAAGATCTACTATAATGGAACCCTCTTTTGGGGGTGGAGAACTCAGTTAGATTAAACTCAAATGTTATTAAAAAATGATCAGATAGGACAGGGTTGTGAGGAAATACTGTTAATTCTTCACAATCAATGCCATATGTCAGCACAAGGTCTAAAGTATGGAGCCAAGAGTGCGTCGGTTTATGCACATTTTGAGCAAAACCAATTGAATCTAGGATAGTTTTAAAGGCTACACTAAGGTTATCACATTCTGTGTCAACATGAATGTTGAAATCCCCCACTATAATAACCTTTTCAGTGTTTATCACCAAATCAGATAAGAAGTCTGACAACTGATCCAAAAAACTGAGAGTAAGGGCCTGGTGGACGATACAAAACAACAAACAGAAGAGGTTTTATTGCTTTGCAATTTGGATGAGGGAAACTGAGGGTTAAATGTTCAAAATAACTAGTTATTAACAATTTCACATTGTATACAATATCAAAGTGTAGTATTGTTAAAGGTTTCTCTGTGTTTATAGATGTTAGTCTTTCTGCAGCTTTCCACATCTCCAGGCTGAATTCTTTCATCCATTCTTTTGTGAACATAGATTTTTGAGGATCGTCACAGTTTTTAAATTGGATTTCAGTCTGGACTTCGACTGGACCATTCAAACATTAATATGATTTGACCTAAATCATAGTTGCTCTGGCTGGAAGATAAGAGTTGTCCTGTTGGAAGGTGAACCTCCACCCCTGTATAAAGTCTGATGGTTTTCTTCAATGATTGCCTTGTAGTTAGAACCATCCATCTTTAAATCAATTCTGAACCCTTTCTTGCTCCTACTTAAAAAAAAAGCCATTTCCACAGCATCATGATGCCACCACTATATCTCACATTAGGGGATGGGTGGTCCAGGTGTCCACTTAGTTTACTGCATGAAGGCAAGAACATTTAGTTTTTCTCGTCTGGGCAAAGCACCTTCTTCCCTACATGGTTTGTGGGAGTCCTTGTGGTTGTCTTTCAACAATGGCTGCCTTCTTTCCACTCATTCACAAAGGCCAGATTTGTAAAGCGCTCCACTAATAGCTGTCCACTCAACAGCCATTAGTTGAATCTCTGCAGCTCTTTCAGAGCTACCATGGACCTCTTGGCTGCTTTTTTGATTAATGCTCTCCTTGCTCTGCCGGTATGTAGCGGTGGACGGCCATGTTTAGGTTTTGCAGTTCACTGTACTACCTGTTGATTAATTAATAAGTTCAACTCTTGGGGTGTTGTTTGATGACCCAACCCAGCGTTAAATGGCTCCACAACCTTGTCCCTGAGCTGTCTGGTGTGTTCCTCGGTTTTCATGACATGGATCGTTCTCTAACAAACCTCAGGTGGATTTATCTTAGTATCAACTAGAGACCAAGTAACATGTAACTTTATTTAGAGGCATCCCAGTGAGAGAGGCATAATTTTCCCTCCATTTTACAATTACTACAACTCTTGGTACAACTTTACCTTTGAATGTGGTAAAGTTCAAATGGTGGGAGTACTTTCCTCTAGAGTATCTGGCTAATGAACACACAGTTCATGAATATGTTTATAGATAATCTGAACGAACTATTAAGTGGTAGTTGATGCAAAGCTACTACCTCACTATGTATAAACATGAGAACCACCCAAATATGGATATTAATGCCAACAAGCAATGCCTGCATTATGAAAGGTTTGTTGCTAAATGTGTGGCTTTGCACGTCATCAAGATAACTAAGCCCAGCATGCAGCAGCGTCACATGAATGAAAGGCACTCCGGAGGGTGTCCCTTTTACACTGGGAGGGCGGGGGAAGACATGCCCACTGACAGGCAGCGACCACAGCTTCAGCAGCACCACCATGATCTAGAAAACACCCATCTCCTATGCAGAGACTTTTTACTGTCATCAGTGACCACATAGGTGCATGTGCTACTACAGTCAGTGGGTTTACAGCAGAGGCACAGAGATGATCGACAGCACAGAGATAGTTTTTAATGATAGAGGTGTAAAAAAACTTCTAGGTATAAAAGCGTGACCGGAAGTGTCATCTCTATATGAAGTCAAATGAACAGAAATCAAAGATTTGAAGAGGGACTCCTTACCTTGTCCAGGAAGCAGAGCTTGTCCTTGGTCTTGGCGTCCAGTATCTCCACCTCGAAGAAAACAACAGCCTTTTTAGCTTTTTTAGCAGGTTTGCGTTTTGCCGGGGCTTGACCTGCCGCCGGCAAGGCAGCAGCTGCTACGTTATTCGCCTTTTTCCCGCTGGCCTCTAACGCCAAGGCATCCATGCCTCCTTTGCTTCTCCTGCTCTCAGTTTATCCCCCGTTGTTTGCCTCAGATCTGCAGCGACCTCTCTAGAACCACGCAGAGAGACGGACAGGAGCGAGGTGGCGCTCAGCTGTGGACATAAATCTGTCGCTTCCCTCCTCCTCCTCCTCCTCGGCCCCACCCCCTTCATTCAGCTCTCCCTGCCCACCTCTCATTTCTGGTCTGCGGCTTTATTTAACAGCCGGCCAAAGGCTTGCAGCACAAACACAGTCCACATGAGTGCCAACAGTTGCATACAAAGGCATGACGAGCCCCCCACTCCCCCCCCGAATGCATATTGGAACAAAAGAAACCTTCGTATTCCTTCAACTCCTTCCTTGAGATGCAGGATGCGTTTGGAAATGCAACCCTTCCCTAAAAACGGCCCACCATGACCCCCTGACACCTCGACCTCCAGAGAAAGCAGGGAGGCACTACGACAAACAGCGCTTCCTTTACCAGCCTGACCCGGTCTTCTTCCCCACAGCTAAATATAAACATCTCACAGCAACTCTGCCCATCCAGCCTTCTCCCAACTGACCCCACACAGATCTGTGCAGTGATGTCATGGGTTTACTTTGATCCCAATATGTCGGCGAGACCGGCCACAACCCGCAGATCTGTCGCTGAACACGAAAAACACTCCACAGGTCTAGCGTCAAATTATAACACCGGCTTTTGTGAGTCCAGCTGGACTTCAAAACTTAACTAAGTCCCCGGGAGATAACTGTCATAGACGTTTTTAGTTTTTCCCACCATCATGTAGTGATTAAACTCCCAATTCTCTGGAATACGCGGGGGGACAAGATCTGGGGTATGCTTGACTAGTCTATGCATTTATATCTTTAAAGATGGAAATGTTACACTAAATCAAAATGTTCTGAAGAAAATCTGCTCTGTTCTGACATCCACATCGGACAGGTCCTTTATTTCCAAGGTTTTGGGGGAGTCACAACCAACTAGCGGACCAGAACAAGCACCCATCGCCACTTCAATTAACCCTGTTTATTGGAGACCTTTCATACGTCACTTTATTCTTTTCCAGTCAGAATATTCAGACAACTTTTTAAATATCACAAGACTTATTTTGCCTCGTTAACGTACAAGAAAAAAAAAAGAGCCATGCATGAAGCAGGCAGAACACATGACACCACAGCTGTGACTTCGGGGGGGGGGGGGGGAACAACTCCATCCCAGTCTGTGGGCCAATTCTGCTGTACGACCCCCCCCTCCGTCATCTCAGCCAACTAAAACCTTTGGCGCCTACAGAGCTGGTGAAACACTCTGAGCCGAGGACAAAGCGGGGGGAGCTTCGTTTTATTTGCTACATCGGACTGCAACCGTACAGCGACCAGATTTACAGCTTCGCTTCCAACGTGTGCGTCTGAGTCAGAGGTAAAACTTTATGTTTTTAGCCGGTATTGTAGAAGAGAGGAAACACAATGTGCTTTATGCAAACGTAGACGCGCCACGTCCAGAGGTTAGGGGAGTCGCTGCAACACTACCGCAGTGGTTTCCATCTCTCATAATGACACTAAAAGGACTTTTTGACTATTTAAATAACCAGACTGACAATAACTGAAGTTGATAACTGTTTAAAAACAGTCTGAAAGCTTTTATGAGAATTTAACAAATCATTTGTGCATTGTCGTCTATCTTTAATCCCATCAAGGCAAATAGTAACTGCAGATTTAACCTCTATTTAAGGGTTTTCCTTACAAAATATTCAATAAGTTACAGAAAATAATCTAACATTTATGATAATTATGTACTGATCGATTAGACAATGACCAAAGGCCACCTGTTTTCCATTGATGGGTAGATCACAGACTGAAAAATGCATCACTCAGCATAACTGATGCATCAGGTTCTGGCCAATTTATACTCTAATTCTGTCTAGGCCCCCTTTACT
This sequence comes from Fundulus diaphanus, assembly GCA_037039145.1. Classification (NCBI taxonomy): domain Eukaryota; kingdom Metazoa; phylum Chordata; class Actinopteri; order Cyprinodontiformes; family Fundulidae; genus Fundulus; species Fundulus diaphanus. The sequence goes on along the minus strand of CM073123.1, from coordinate 22,589,184 downwards.
TATGTTCCACCCATGCTACTCAGCCACTGCATACTAGACTCCTTTCTATATACTATTATATATATTAATGGTAATATTAACTTTTTGGAGCGGCCCAGCCAGAGTCTTGAATCTGACAGAGAATCTGCGGAGGGAGCTTAAATGAAAAGAAGGCCTTACGATCTCAAAGCTCATCGCCAACAATAAAGATCCAAGAGCCCAGTGGGAAAATCCAAAAAGCTTGTCAGCTAATATAAAAAGCTTATGATTTGATTTCTATGACTTCAAGCAAATTAAGTAGAATTTCTTTTGACTCATTTCCTACCCCCAAAAAAGAAATGTAAATAAAGCATAAAACCACCAAAACTACAAATGTATGAAAAAGGTACAAAATGGTGAGCACCTATACACAAAAATAAATAATAATCAGATAACAGCAGGTGACACCTGCGGTCTTCTTTCTTAGAAATGTACCCTCTGATTTTTTTACATTTGTAACTCAGGATTTTAAAATCTATTTTTTTGTACATTAAAGGAACTGATAAAAAACAGAATAGTGACAAATACGAACCATGATGTTTGATCACCCTGACCCTTTGAAATAACACAATTTCAAAGACAAAACAATTGAAAGACTGGTTAGAGTCAGATAAGCTGTCTCAAACAGAGAACTTCATATCATGCCTTAAATGTGGACAGACCTACAGTGATCAGGCATTACATTATGATCAGGCTGCCTAATAGTATGTTAATCGAGGCATGAACTGTGCTAGGCCTCTGAAGGTGTGCTGTTCCATCTGGTACCAAGATGAGGCCCGTTTGGGTCCTGCAAGCTGTACTTGTTAGTCCAGCACTTCCAAAAGATACTCATTTGGATCAAGTCAAGACCCAGGACTCCGTTGTGTTCCTCAAACGATTCCTGAATCCTTTTAACTTTGCTGCGTGGCCCTTTCACCCTGCTGAACGGGGCCACGGCTTTAGGCAATTCAGTTTTCATTCTGACCGGTGTGTGGCAATGCAACAAACTGTGATGCACAGCATAGTCTGACACCTCTTAACCAGAACACAGCAATACATCTTCAACTTCTGAACAATGCAGGCTGTGAACACCCCACACGGTCCTGGAGATGACCCGACCCAGTTGCTCCCGGTGCAGGCTGCTGGTTTGTCCGGCTTTTTAAGTGTGAACTTTGAGAAAAGGAACGTCCCTTTTGCATTCTAATATACTCCACCCACCAACAGGTGCAATGATGGAGAGATAAGCACTTCACCTTCCTGTGGTCATAATGCTGTGTCTGATCGCTGTATGTGCAAATAAAGCTGAATGACTTGAGGACGCAGAGCATATTTCAGCTGTAATTGTAGTGTGCAGGTTAAAATACACCTTATCCCTTTATTTAGATGTAAAAAGAATCTTCTTTTTTTTTCCTAACAGGTGCCAAAAATCCATATCTGCCAACTGAAAGAAAAGGAGAGTGGTTGTGTCAGTTTCTGCCTGACTACTTCAGATCCTGTCTGATGGGTTTGGGGTGCTTATGCAACTGTGAGCTGATGTAATTGTGCAAGCCCTGAAAGTTTCTCTAGTCTAAATCTTATCTCACACACTGATTTCCATTTAAGCCATAAACTTGTAAGAGTTATAATTCAAACCTGCTAAAATGGGGATTTTTCAGTAGCTTTAGTGCCAATCTCCCCCCTACGTGCACCTCTTTAGCTCAGATGACGGAACAGGGGTTTATTTATTAGCTCGAAATCTCGCAGACAACGTGGCTTCGTTGAAAATAACCGAGGTTGCGCTCTTGACTCTTCACCTGCATTCTTGGGTCAGACTGAGCAAGATAAGGAGCGCCATGAATTATTCCAGCCAGAGATGGCGATGCTGACGAGGGTTTCCCTGCACTACGAGTGTCCCCATTAAGCTCAAATTATCCATTAAGTTCAGGCGTTACCAGAGCGGAAAAACGCAGATATGAAACTGATAACGGCACGCAGGCTTTTAGGATGGTGCAGGCTGTGAATTGACACCAAAACACGCCACAAATCTTTACAGATAACACTCCATCACAGACGGTCCTGGCCGGGCTGAGCTCTTCGCCGCTTTCGGTTACACCTCTGAATCTAATTAGTGGAGTTTACAGACACAGCAACAACGCAAAGACACCGGGCTGGCTCGATTTCGTCCAAAAGAAGTCCGGTTTAACAATGTATGAACGCCACTAACCTCGTAGTGCTTCATCTTGGCAGTCGCTGTCTCTTCCTTAATATCCCGGATGAGTGACGGAAAATTGACCAATCAGCGTATAAACATACGTCTGCTGAGGTCGTAGGGGGCGTATACCGAACGCTCATGGCAGCCTATCGAGGCCAGCCTCAGCCAGGCGGACACGCCCCCGTTGTCGAATACAGCCAATGAGATTTGCGCATATGGAAAGGCGAAGCTTTAGCGGGAGATAATAGGATTTACTTAGGCATGGCTCGTCCTTTATAACAAGACATGTCTTTTTTTATTATTATTTTGATTATTAACTGTAACATTTGGCTGTCTCATCATTAAGAATATTGCCTATTACTGTTAAATACCAGTTTGTGTACATTTCTTCCTGCAAAAAGAGTTTTGCCAATAAAGTTAGCCTACTAGTTACGTTTTCTGTTTTTTTATTGAATAAAAGAAGAAGACGTTCCCTGAATGTTCGCTGAAGCCTAAAGATATTCAGGAAATGTCCCCGGATGGTTCTCTGAAGATGTTTCATCACTGACATGTGCGGCCTTATGGGAACTATCAGTGAATGATCTTTGAAGAATGACTAAGGGTTAACTTAAATGTTTATAAAGTGATGGTGAGAGAACTTTGAGAGAACCTTTAGGGAACCTGTTAGTTTCACAGAACCTCTTGTAAATGATTGCAAAGTGTTCCCTAAAAGTCTATACTTTCACAATGTGACCTTCAGAGAACCTTTGAAGAACTTTTGGGAAAGGTCCTTCATAGGTTCCTTGATGGCTAACTACATCTCCATGTAACTTTAAAATAGCCTTTAGGGAATTGTTCTCAAAGGTTCCATGAAGGTTGAAGGGCAACCTATACAAAGTGATTTTAGATAATCCTCAGACAGTGTTCATTCAAGTGTTCTTTGAAGGAAAGAGGGAAGTAGGCTTGGGATACAACTAATCTTTAGCGAATGTTTAAAGAATGTTCTCCAGAATTCATTTTGCAGTTCTATTGCATAAAACGTAGCAGCTACTGCATCGTTTCCTTCTCACCTGTCTGTGAGATAAGAAGTTTAACAGATGTCAGTAAAATGAGAAATAAACTGAACTGGAAATAAAACTGAACTGGGAACAAACGCTCGTCCCCACTGAAGGGAGTGTATCACAAGCAAGTTCCTGCCATGTCAAACATGCTTCAGCAGAGTTGGCTTCGGAATGAACCACACCCAAAGAAAAGCAAAGGGACCTGTCAACCCCCAAAACCTTTCAGTAGGAAAGTCTATTTCACTCATCATCGGCTTGTTTGCCGTTTTTCAATCTGACACTGGCCTGTTTGTCATGACTGAGATATTTCTGTCATGCTGAGGGTTGTCATCTATTTAGCAGATTCCCCTTTAAAATGCTAAAGTACACTGTAGCAGAATTTCAGATTTTGTTAGTGTCATGCATATAAAAAAGGTGCAAATTTTGTGGCGTTTACCAGACTTAGTTGCCATGGTTCTCCAACTGCGTTAAAAGGACTACTGCTGGCGGATAGGCTGTCTTTAGCAATGTAGTATAATGGTGCAAGTGCTGGTGCATGTTTATTGCTTTCTATTTACCTCTGAAGCTGGAACTTGGATTTGTGAAATACATCCAAACAAACCCAAGTAGTTCCAAGTTGTTGGCTTTTTAAGCTGTGCGATTAGTTAATTGATGTGTTCAGTGATATGAGCAGTAAAAACTAATTACAATAGAACAGAATTGGAATATCCTTTATTGTTCCACAGTGGGGAAATTCAGCTGCACCAGCAGGAAAGTGAAATGCACATGAAAGTATGCAGCTACATACAAGGGTAGGAAATATTAACACAAAAATAAGAATAAGAGACTATACTGTAAGGGCACATTTACAACATAAGAAAAAATGTTACTGTACAGTTATTAGTTAGTTATAAAGTGTACAAAACATAAATGTATGCATAAAAACAGACTAGTTACAAGAGAGTGTGCAAAAATAGCAGGGAGTAAACATATTTTCAGTTTGTTAGGAGCAGTGACGGTTATATAAGTGATAAAGTCTAAAAGCTTATGGGATATAAATGCTGTACATTGTGTTACTTTATGCATATTGTACTTTCAAACAGTATAGCAACATGCTCAAAAAAGAGGTTGTATTATAAGTTTTATGTGCAAGGACGCCATATAGAATTTTGAGGTCGACCTATATGACCGTGATATGGCCTTGATAGATGGTGAGATATCACAAATTCAAACAAATTCAAACTTAGAAATGCCAACTTTTAAAAGACAAACTGAACATAGTTTAAGTCCGCCCTAATGATGATCCACTGTTTCTTCTTGTTATGTAACACGATTCGCTGAAAAGGTCTAGGTTTTGTCTCTGCTATTTTTAGAAAGCCTTTAAATCTCCTGGCACTTGTAAGACATCCTATCTCCTCGTGTGGTTCGTGTTTTAAAAAGTTTGGGTCACGTTGTTAGCGTTTGTTGAAATGTTCACGTTTTGAAAAAGCTCTCAAAAAAAATCCGAAAGCACGTGAAAGCACCGTTTTCAGATGGGCGTGGTTTTGCTCGTGACGTCACACGGGAGAGCGTTCGGGCTGCGTGTGGAAAACTCTGGAAGTTTCCACGCAGTTTATAAAGATTACGCTCAGAACTCCAGGGACAGCCTGAGTTGAGAAGGACGACCGGAACGGGAGGTGATACGGACAGCAAAAACTTCCCCGAAAACTTTGGTTGAATATTTGACATTGACGCAGCGAAGTGCTGCTGGACGGTTAAGATGGGCAAGGATTACTACGAAATTTTGGGAATTAAGAAAGGAGCGTCAGAGGACGACATCAAGAAAGCTTATCGCAAGCAGGCTTTGCGGTACCACCCCGACAAGAACAAATCCCCCGGAGCGGAGGAGAAATTCAAAGAGATCGCCGAAGCTTACGACGTTTTGAGCGACCCGAAGAAGAAGGACATCTATGACCGCTTTGGAGAAGAAGGTAAGCACCATGTTTGAGTGGGCTCAGTAAACGCGGTTACGTTGTGTTGGAATAGAACAACTTTGCTGACCTCTTGGGTGATGAAGTGTGACCTGAAACGCGACGACCGTTGCATTGTTCGGAAAAACAAACGGTCGTTCGTGATCAGCTGTCATGGCGCTTCGTGTTCTGCCCGTCCTTCATTGTGAGTTTATCTACTGGGCTTTAAAAACAAATAAACAAAACAAAAACGGCAAGGCCCTGCTTTACGGAACAAAATCTAAACCCGTTTCCATAATAAATGAGCAGGAAACCTAACAGGAATTTAACATGGCTAATATTAGCAGTGCTGTTGGAAGCCTCTCTGTCCTGCAGGATTAGCCCCAGTGTGGCCATAAAGATGCCAGCGACACTAGCCTGATGCTAGGTTGGGTTACTTATTATATAAGTAAATATAAGTTATATTTATTTTTTTTACAGTGAGAAAGAGAGGTGCTTATTTTTACGCATCCTTTAGCCCAAGTGCTCTTTTTTACACTGCGATTAATTTGGTCTGAAATGGTAAAACGATTGTCACGAGCTGGCTCGCAGTGTAGTTTCTCCTGATGTGTCGCCATGGTTACCTCATGTTTTCACCAAAAAAAACAAAACACACATAACCCGGAGCGGCTCTCTCAGCGGTATGGGAGCACGCTTCGGGCGGTGGAGGAGGTGAAGCGGGCAGACCTTACAACAAGTTCGAGCTTTTAGCCCCGTGGAGCTATCTGTCTGCGTCCACTGAGTCACAATATATTTATAGATAACCTATAAAGCGCTTTACAGACGAGCATGCAATCAACTCTCTCACCAAAGTCAAATAGCGTGTTTAAAAAAAAGGAACATTTTAAACAACTGGAATTAAATGTGGAACTGGTAGACAAAGGACGCTCAGTTTTACGCAATTTATAATGAAATAAAAATGCTTTGGTTTAAAAACTAGGATTGAAAGTAACTTTGTGATTAAAAATTAAAACCAACAGAAACCTGTTTAAAAGTCGAGAAATGGATAAAGGAAAATGAATATATTCCAGATTCACTTCGGTTCAGGTAAAGGCCAGCGTGTTGCTTTAAAATAGCTCTCAGCTGCCCTCAGGTATTCAGGGAGGCTGTTTTTAAATGAATGATGCCTCGGCGTGGCTTATAGTTTTAACTCTGAATATCAGCAGATGATTTCCTGCGTCTGGAGGCAGAGGGCATGTTGGGTAAACAGCAGCTAATTGACGAACATCATTCATTATAAAAATAAGAGAATCCATGTGGGGGAAAAAAAAAAAATCAAAAACGCGCTACAACACACATGCCCAACCCAGAAACGTGTAAACCGATTTACTGCAAACTTGCCTTCTGGTCCTTCTAAACATTGTTCAATACAGTCTGGCAATTTTCTCTACGCCAGTTTAGGACGTAACGTGCAAGAATGAAAAATGCTGTTTACTTTGGATACATTTTTACAAACGGCTCTTATTTTCCTTTTTACACACATAGTCCATGCAGACTATCCTTTTTTTTTAGTTGTATTTAATAGCATTTTAATGTATTATTTGTAAGCTTATGCTGAGTTACTCTTGTTTTAGTGGCTTTGTTTAAAACAGCGTGATGGTGCTAAATTTGAAAACCTTTTTATAAAATCAGTGGAAAGAAATAAAGACGCTTTTTACAGGTGTCTCTTTCCTGTATGGTTAAGACTGTCACTTGTTTAGTCAATAATTACGAATAAGCATCGCAAAACTGGCATTAGGCGTAGTTAAAGTATTGACCATTGTTCCTCCACATTTTTGTTTTAGGTCTGAAAGGTGGCGGCGGCGGCGGAGGACCACCAGGGGGCACTGGACCTGGCACCTTCAGCTACACCTTCCAGGGAGACCCTCATGCCATCTTTGCCGAGTTCTTTGGTGGCCGTAACCCCTTTGAGCAGTTTTTCGGCGCTCGCAATGGGGGTATGGAAGAGGACATGGACACCGATGACCCGTTCTCTCGATTTGGGATGGGTGGTGCCGGAATGGGCCCCGGTGGGATGGGTGCCGGCGGAATGGGCCCCGGTGGAATGGCCGGCTTTTCGCGCTCCTTCGGCCCTGGCATGGGAGGAATGGGCGGTCACACGAGTGTCGTGAAGAAGCAGCAGGACCCGCCCGTGGTTCACGACCTCAAGGTGTCGCTAGAGGAGGTGCTGCACGGCTGCACCAAGAAAATGAAGATCTCCCGGAAAAGGCTCAACCCCGACGGCCGGACGATAAGGACAGAGGAGAAAATCCTGGAGGTGCAAATAAAGAAAGGGTGGAAGGAGGGCACCAAAATCACTTTTGCCAAAGAAGGGGACGAGACGCCGAGGAACATTCCAGCAGACGTGGTCTTCGTGTTGAAGGACAAACCTCACCCGGTGTTCAAACGGGACGGTTCTGACATCGTTTACACTGCCAAGGTCTCACTACGCGATGTAAGTCAGGATTGCTTGAAACCATAAAATACATTTCGACTCAGAACGGCTTCAGTGTAGCGGTGAATCCCATCACTAACCACTCTCTGCTCTTTCTGTCCCACCAGGCCTTATGCGGCTGCACAATCCACGCACCCACGCTGGACGGCCGGACGGTGACTGTGACGTCCACAGACATCGTACACCCCGGGATGAAGCGGCGGGTCAGCGGGGAGGGGCTGCCTTACCCCAAACGACCCGACCGTCGAGGGGACCTGATAGTGGACTACGAGGTGAAGTTCCCGGAGCGGCTCAGTCAGAGCGCCCGGGACACCATCGGCCAGGTTCTCCCTCGATCCTGAACGACACTGACACCGCTGCTGGACTCGCACTTGGCTGCCATTTTTTTTTTTAAACTCCTGAATCAAAACACGGACGTTCACAAGTTAGACTCACATCTGACATGAAGAGCGACGCTTGTTGGGTGAGGGTGGGGTGGGGTGGGGAGGTGAGCTTTGGAGATACTTGCTTCCAATGAACGAGTGCTGCTTTTCAGAGGCTAGATTTGTAAATATATGACCAATGTTGTGCAGTGTTTGGTTTACCGAGTTTATATTTTCATGAAAGCTGTACGATAAATGAGAGGATACACGTGCCACTATTCTATAAGATCTCTTGTTTATAACAGTTTTCAGTGAGAAAACGTGTATTTTTTGTAAGATGTTGCAACATCCAGGTTTGTAGTGGATGGTTTCCACAGATGTGAGATGTTTTGCGAAGTGCAGAACAAATTGTTTTAGTGAGAACGGGAGCTCTGAGGAATGGAGCTCGGGCGAGAGACTGTTCTCTGTGTCTTCAATAAAGACGACTGGGTGCTGTTTACACCTCCTGTGTGTTTCTATGCTGCCGCTTGTGTGTGGTTTCTTAAAACACATTCTGTGTGTAATTATTTCCTCACGACATAAACATATATTTTTTTACCTTTCAAATCTTGCACTTCTTTGAAACTATAGTCACATTCCGTGAATTAAAATAGTACTGAAGTTAATTTATTTCAGTAAATGAAACTGATTAACTCAGCATACTGTTTTCTAAACCTTTATTTCTCTGAGTTATGATTTTCTGCTTGCAGCCAATGAAAACATGACATCTTAGAGTAGAATATAACAGACCAATAAAATAAACATTTTATTACAGAAATAACAGCTTAATGAAAAGTATTTTAAATACCTACTTGGATTTTCATTTTCAAAAGGTTCTTTGAATCCAGGAGTTCCCAAAGGGAGATGATTTGATACTGATGTGCTAAAAAGATTTTAGCAGTTTCCTATTTGTGAAACTGATATTAAGATATAGCCTTACAAGATGCTCTACATTTTTAATTTTAATACAGGTGGAAGGCTGCACCTTTTTGTAAGAGTTCTTACAAAAATATTACTTTATTCTCGTAACTTTACGACTTCATTCTCATAATTAAAAAAAAAAATAAATTCCCACTTGCCGAAATGGTGTCGCCAGTCTCTGGGACAGTTATTTTGGGGGTTGCTGGCTGAAAGGTTTGGGAACCCCTTCTGTCATCTGACAAAAAGGGCCTCCTTGGAATGCATTTTTTAATTTATTGACTTAGTTATATCTCCATGTTTCTGAGTTACATGCGTTCGAAAGGTCTTCCATTGTGGTCAGTTTAAATGGCTCAGAGTCAGCTGATGTCTGCGCACCAGCTGATGCACTGCCTAGATGATTTGTGCTGTTTTTAAAATGTTATAAAAAACATGAAGTTGTGGATTTCAAGTTTGAGTTTTTCAATTAAAATATATATATTTTTCTAATTAACAAAACTTGTCCCCAGTTTAGCTCCATATGTTTCACTGTCTATCAGCTTCCAGTGAGATTTCTAAGCTAGCTTGAACCATGTTTCTTTTTCCATCATTTTCCATTTGAAGTGAGGATTGTAGCTCCTGACCCACACTTGGCCGGTCCTCCTTAATAGCTTACTGAAACAGTTTGCACGATGGGGATTTTTTCCTTTCTATTTAAATAGCTAAAATTTAATAGTTATTTTTCATTCGTAGCATTACACAGAGTTCTGGTTACTGTGACTAGAACCAGAATTTGAAACCGTGGATAGAAACAACAGGTCGGTCCTGAGGTCTGCTCCCTGTAATGACTGGGGACGTTAACAGTTCAGGCTTTATTTGCCCAAAAGGGTCAAAGACACATAAAAGCACAGACTTCTTAATAAGTGATCCAGGGTGAAAATGGGATGGTAAGGACTATTGTTGCGTTCCATTTGCCTCGGAAAACTAAAATAGGAGCTGGGAATAAAGTAAACCAGAGTAAAAAGCGTTCCAGTTAATACAGTCGGAGAAGTTGGGATTCCAAAATAAAAACAAAAGGTTAGGTTAGGTTAGGATATGGTAGCTCTTATAAACGTCCTTTAAAGCTGTACTTTCGACAAACACCGGTTTTTGTTTGTTCCGTTCAGAGTTCCAGACGCTACATGTAACATTCATTTTAGACACACTCTTACAACCGTGTCTTGTAACAAACGTTTCATCAAAGCTTACTGTCGTTGATGCAAGGAGCTGCCATGTTTGACCCGACTATCTGCCGTAAAAAGTTTCTCCGACTTCTCGAGGGGAAAGTCCAACTATGGCGGCCGTTACAGTTGAAGTTCTGACTGCAAGTGGAGTGCGACATATTTCACTAAAGTCACTTGTAGTCAGTCAGCACAGTCTTTTGAGATACGTGAGGAAGAAGTTAATAAATGTTGCCACAGACGTTAAATCGGTAGAACTAGGAAAACATCAACAGTCTCTGACAGAGATGAGCGCTGAAAAGAGAAAAAAATTAAGATAAAAAAATCACCAACTGGGGACGTAAACACCACCAATCAGAACCGAACACAAAACCATCTGTGCCAACGGATGAACCCAGAGACTAATCTTCTCTGAAATGATGTAAAGAGGCTGGTGTGTAGATCTCTTCACGACCCCAAAGACAGAAACGTTATCGGTGAAACATGTTGAGGGTTAATGCGATAACTCCTGGATCAGCTCAATGGTCTTCATTATAACTTGTGACGGCAGCAGCCATATAAACTTAGAACGCTACAGAACCTTCTTGTCTTCCAGCTTAAATTGATTAATTTGATGACACAACAACCAGAAAACACGTCTGCCAAAACAAGCGAGGATTTCATGAAGTTGATGGAAGAGCGAAGCTTGGAGACTGGCCGATCTCCAGATATAAACCCATCGGAATGCTTTTTATCTGATGGAGACTGAAGGGAGAAAGCTCTCAGACAACCGAGAAGGGGAGCGAAAAACAGCCCGATGCCAATGGTTTGTAGGCTGAGTTATGGAAACCAAAGGATTGGCAACAATATTGCACTTAGATCTACACTCACTAGCCATTTTAGTCGGTACGCGTGTTTGTTTACCTGTTAAGACAGAGAGCAAATTAGCCAGTCACGGGGCAGCAAATCTATACTTTTAGGTACCTAGAAGAGGGGAAGATGACTCGAAACAGGAAACTTAAGTCTACAATTTGGTGGCTCCACAGAAGTGAACAATAAACAGGTAGGGCTCAATTTCTGCTGCAACATTCAGATTGAATTGGCGTGAAAACATGAATCCTTCCTGCACTGTATCAAGAGTTAAGGCTGGTGGTGGTGGTGTTCATCTGGGGGTGGAGCATTGTTCTAACAGCACAGCCTACTCGGGTACCTGAGGATCGTCGCTGACCATCTCCACCCTTTATGACCCCAGCCGTCTTCTCACATCTCCTTAATGCAGGGCAGAGCACCGTGTCACAGTGTCAAGCCATCTTGACGTGGTTTCTTGACGAGTTTACCGTGTTCCAGTGGTTCCTGGAGTCACCAGATCTCAGTCCGACAGAGCAGCGCTGGGATGTGGTACAATGGGAGATTCTGAACGAATGAATGAATTACTTCAGACAATCCGGCGAAATTATACATTTAACTCATACAAACATTTTGTATGAATAGTGATATATCTAATTATATGCATAATTTAGTGGTTATGTCTGAAAGGGGTTTCAAGTGAAACTTACTTAATCGTACCTCTTCTCCTTCCTCTTGTCCTTAACACCAACAGTCTTCCTGATTCCTACTTTACTTATGAATCCATACCACTCCAAAGCCAATCAGGTAAATAAATAAATCAATACAGTGTACATATAAACATACACATTCACGTGTGTCTACTCATATGTACATCTAAACGCTTACTACCTACAGGCCGTAGCCCACATGACCACAACTTTACACCCGTGTGCGATGGCTAGAAGTACCCATTCTCCTCATGGATGTCGAGTCGACCTTCCTGCAGCGACTTTGTAACGCTCCCATGCCAATCTGGACGAAATTCTCTGAGCGCTGTTATCAGCAGCATTTATGGCCCAAAGAAGAGGGCAGTTTGCAGCGGTCAAAAGGGGCTCATACTTGGTGATAGTATAGTGCGCTTAATAAAGTGGCCTGTGAGTGTATTTTAAGTCTATCCATTCCAATAGTTTTTCTCAGCAATGAAACGGGTCTTTCATTCCAAAATAAACCCTGCCCTTTATAGTTTATCAGATCCGGAGGTATCTTTTCATCTTTTCACAGGATTCATCAAAAAGATGACTGTGACTTATCAAAGTGAGATCCCAATTTATTCCAGAGTTGATATAGGACCGAATAGGGTATCCGACAGAACCTAGATGTTCCACTAAAGCTACAATCAGCTCCCTTTGCGGCAATCATTTTTTCTTTTATTCTGTTGGGACTTTTTGATGAGGAGCCTGATCTCCCAGCGTTTATATGTGGTTTAATGGGGTCATCGTGGTTGAAACAAATAGTCCTCAGGTTGCCCTCGGATACCCGTGACACAATCTGCAGACAGACCTCTTATTGAGTCTGATGGCCTCCAGCATGATGGGATCTAGACTTTTGAGGCACACAAATGGCTGGGGGAGGTTGACATGAACACTGAGGACTTTATAGCCCATCACGGTCATGAGCTGCTTCTACAACGCTGAGTGAAAGAGATGAGGAAAAACCACCGTATGCAGTGGGTTTGCTGGTACGGATAAATAGAGGCATGGTACATAAGAATCATGCCTTTTTTTATGCTGAGGCCAACTGAACGCGAGCTGCTGCAGTCTTTTGCTACAGAGTCGTCTCCGCGCAGCATTGCTTTTGTCTTCGAGGCAACTGTTTAATGGCAGTAAATCAGATTACTAGTTGAAGCTGAAGTTTTCTGCTACACTCCTTTTTACTCTGAACCAAAGAATGAGGTCTTTTCTCCTCACGTTCTGTTGCTTCTCAGGTACGTTTCCTCATTTTTGTCCAACCTGCTCATGCAGTTTTTATTTGTGCAAGTTAACATTTTGATTTTCCATAAGCTTGTACTCCAAAGCGGCAATGTTTTGATTCTTCTCTTCAAATATTTGACACTAAAAATCCCTTCAGTATAGTCTTGGACCCAATAGGTTTGAACCAAACAACCAAAAAGGCAATTCTATTAAGCAACACAGCATAAAAAACAGTTTGAATTTGACTTCAGTTTAGATGTATTTGTCCAAAGTGAAATGTCACATTACGTAACAACAATTCAGCATCGGTTAGAACAACAAACGTCTACAGTTTATTCAAGCTAGATCAGATAAGACCGGATAAAGGGCAACCCAGAAGGGACGGTATGGGATAGACGGGTGGGAGAAGAATGTCTTACATGAAATGTTGTTTTGCATTTATTATGTTTCTGACGATATTTACGGCTCTAAATTATTATTGCATGACTAAACAATTCTTTGGCTCTTGCATGCTGTTGTATAATCGTTCTGGAAATGCAAAAAGAAGGTTTTTGTAGCATTATAACCTATGATAATTATTTACAAATTGCATAAATATTTCATATAAATGAGGCTGCCTTTAATTTACGTTAAGTCTGTTCTTTTCAAAAGGAGATGTTTTTCTTCTGAATAAATTCTCTAAAATAAATATTGGGATTGTTTTGAGACATTGGGTGAAACCTCTAGCTGGAAAAGGAAAATAAATATAAATTTATCCTAAGAACTGTTCTCATCCCAGTAGCCCACTCTCAAACTATGGCATCGAATCCTTTGATTCAGACTCCAATATATTTATTTATTTATTGCTCATTTCCTCATAATCACCTTTAGCTTCATGGATAAAATAGTTTAGTGCATGTATAGATTCACATTCATCCCTTCTCCGATCACCGGGCACGTCAAGTATTCTCACTGAAGCGCTAGCATGTTAGTACATATTTTATTCTATTAGTGCAGCAATGCTCGACTACTGTTGTAAAGTAAACTAGAAAAGTGATGGAGCTGGAAATACTTTGTTGACATCATCTAAATAATGTTATTTTCTTTTTTGACACAAAAATAAATTGCCTTTCACAGGGTATTAGAAAAACGTAGGTAAATAAGAAAATTAAAGTGGCAAAAAATCCCTTCCATGTCATTATTATATAAAAAACAAACTTCTTGGTTAAACTGAAACAGTTTTACTTCAAATCTGCCAACGTTCTGAATTTCTTCTTTTTTTTTTTTTTTTTACTTTTTTTATACCACACCTCCATTGTTAAAAATTGTTGTCTAAATGTACAAATAAATACATTTAGCTGTTTGGCCATTAGTGTTTTTGGCAAAACAAATGTGGCCTGTTTTCAAAATGAAAGTAATCTAATTTCAAAGGATCATAAGAACCTGCCAGGTGCCTGTATTACTTCAGGTCAGGAGATGTGGATTTAGGTCAACAAGTCAGAACCAGAGAGGAGAATGTCCACTGGGATAGTGCTGCAGTGGTTGGCATGATTCAGATGGCAGTAACGACTTAATAAATCCCTAAAAGCATCCATCTGAGATCATTTTTGGGAGACCCACCTATCCCACATGGGCTGATGACTGCATGGATTCGTTCAGATTTTAAAATGTAAAAAGAGTGGTTCAGGAAGTGTGAAACACCGTTTTCACACACTGATTTTGCAACACAGAGTCGGTCCTTTGCCCAACAAAGGAGCTTTGATATGTACACAGCCTATGTGGTCTCCAGAGTTTCCATCATAGCAATAATTTTAAAAATAAATAGATAAATTCCCACTTCATAAAAAGAGAAAATGTAATAGAATCAAACACTGACACAATAAAGCGGGTAGGAGTGGCCAAGCAGTGTAGCACATTAAAATATATTAATTGTGATGCAACTATAGAAAAGTTAATCTGATCAAGCCTGAATTTGTATGAATTACTCAGTCAAAGTGCTGTGGTGTTAGCATCAACATGCTGCCATATTGGATTTATCTCCATAAAGCTGGTCATCAGAGCGAAGCTTGAAGTACTTAAAAGTACATAAAACCCAGTGGAAACTTATCACTGAACCCCACGCAACGTGGATTCTGTGCCTCTCCATTCTTCCACCAGACCCTCGGACCTTGATTTCCAAATGAAATGCAAACTTTACTTTCATCTGAAAACAGCACTTTGGACCAGCGGTTGTTTTTCTACTTGAACGCAACAGCCAAAGCCCAGGTCCTGGATATGTCTGTGGGTGGCGGTTCTTGAAGCCCGACTGCTGGACACCTGTAGTCCCCCCATTATTGTCTGGGCCATTACATAAGATTTCTGTATCAAAACTCTATTTTATTGGTGGTATGTAATATTTATCTGAGAAATTTAATTTGGGGTTGTCATATTAGCTTTCAGAATCAAGACTCTTTATTGTTACCATAGTAAATTTTTCGGGATGTACACAGATAACATATACAGGCAGAGACAACAGACATATTACTTTCACTCTTTTTAAAATTTAAATATATATATAAATTAAGCCAGTCATTGCACTGCACTGGCCATGGTCTGTGTCCGTCCATGCACACTAAATGAACAGAAACAGACACAAATCCACATAATATATGAGTTCCACTATATGAATTTTATTATTGAATAATTACACTTTTTCATGACACTAATTTATTGAGATGGACTTTTACATGATACCATCAACTTTCCAGGAAAACCTGAAACAACTTAAAGTACATTTAAATGTACAAAAAAGTCACAAATTGTTTGTTACTGTTTAATACCTGCTATGTTCTGAACCCCCCCCCCCCCCCCCCACCACCACCAGCTTCAAGCCTTTCCTTCTTCCTGCAGTTGTGCATCTGGATGCCTCAGAGGTCCTGGAAGTGAGCGGCCATGTTGGAGGAAACCTCTCCATCCACTGTTTTGCCAGCTGGTCTCCGGTCAACATTTCAGAGCTCTACAGTGTGCATTTCTGCAGAGGCGCCTGCACAGGGAGAAACACCGTCATTCAGATGGAGACGACGAGCGCCGCCGTGACACTGGATGGGAGATTTAGCCTGGAGTTGGATGGAGGAGAAGGCGTCTTTACTGTGACAATAAACCGGCTGAAGAAAGCCGATGCTGGCGGCTACCTGTGTGAAATGAGGAGAGCCTTTAATGTCACGTACCAGGAAGTTAGCCTGAAAGTGGTAGATGGTAAGTTTTTGGTTTAGGTTGATTATAAATGTGTTGTGTCACCAGAGAAGGAACTTTTTCTCTCTTTACAGGACCACAAAAATCTCATTAAAGTCCTCTGGATGCTGTCTGATACACAAACACAAAGTGGTTCCTAATTCAGCAGGAGGGAAACGGATCATAGTCTGCCATGAAAGATGTGGTGTGAATTTCTGTTCAGCTTATTCTAATTTGCCTCTAAATAAAACCCAAGGCAACCCCACTAGTAAACAAAGTCCATCTGAGTGTGGTTCAATAAGTATACATCCAACTCTTTTGTTTAGGCCTCAGAGGTTTGTTAGAGATCATTGGGGAACAAACAGCATCATGGAGCCCAAAGATCTCAGCAGAGCACAGATCAGCAGAAAACAAAACATCCTGGAGAAGCTTAAAACCGGCTGAGGTTAAAACCAGGAACAATTTGCATTTATTCTCAGTGAAGTACAGTTTTTGATTTTAACATGACAAAATGCAAATGTTTAAGGGGCGTGAATACTTTTGCCAGACACTATCTGAAGCAGCTGAATTGTTGGAATGTTTGTGAGATTATGTTCCTGAATGAGCTCAGGTTTCATGCTATTTACAAGCTGGCAACGACACCAAAGCTCAGACAAATCAGCGCTCCACTCTGATGGCTACCGCCGAATTTTTAGTGTAACAGTTAACCGTGCTGTCTCCTTTTGATGGAGAGCACCCCTTTTTTTGTTGCCATTTCTGAAATTAGACAGGTCTCATCCAACCAATGGTATCTGCTAGTATTTAAACATATCTGCCTTCAAAATTGTCTTTACAAGAGACTTCCAAGATGGGTCTGGGTATACTCTAACTTCAATGTCAATATCCAGTCATTTTCACCAGCAGAATAAAGAGCGATGGCTTTAGCATAAAGTACAGCCCAAAGTTATTTGTACCTTTGACATATTTTGAATTAAATTGTTTTTTTATTCAATAAAAAAGTCAGTTGAAAAATGGGACTATGGTAATATGGGTAATAACAACGTTTACATTTTTTTTAAACCATTTTAGTTCAGGGCTCAGTGAGTAGAGTAGTCGTCTTACAATTGGAAGGTTGTGGGTTTGATTCCAGCTTCCCCTGTCACGTGTTGATTAATCGCTTAATCCCCAATAGCTCATTAGTGAGTCTGAGTGGGCGAATGTGGCTATAGTGTAAAGTGCTTTAAGTGGTCAGCAAGACTGGGAAATATATATTCAGTCCATTTAGTTTACATTTTAATAAAACATGCATGTTGACAAACTTTTAGACTCTTCTGGATAACCGATTGAAAAAACTGTATTGGCATCACAACAATCTAATCCCCCATAATTGGGTTTTTGCATGCTTCCTCTGGTAATTTGATTGGTTTTTGATCCTTTGGTTTTTGTGTAGTGGAGAACTCCAAATCTTAGAAGTGCCCCTAATCTTTGGCTCCCTCCATAGATTATCTATCTGATAATTACTTCCTGTTCAAAAAAACATGTTGTTGAAATGAAATGATTAATCCAACCTATCAGTTGTATGAATAATTTTGGACTGATTGTAAGTATTTGATAATTTCTTTTCAGATAGCTAAACTGTCAAACATTCAGTATATCTTTTAAATAGGAGATTTTGGATTAATTCAGCTTCATAAATCTCAATATCTTGACTCTAATCAGTAATCCATGTATGTACTTTAGACCATAGCTTGTGTTTTCTTTGTAATGGCCTTTTTTGTTCTTCACTATAAGTTAAAGTGTCACATGAGCCTAGACTGATATAAACATATTGTCTCTCACCAGTCATGCTTTTTCTTGGTCTCTCAAAGTGTCCACTGTTCCAGCGGCGACCTCTCCATCCCTTACCACCCCGCCGCAGATGGGGCTACGCACTCCCAGAGGAAACGTTTCATCAAACACTGAAGCATCCAACGTAATAATCATGCTGCCACCTTCAGAGAGGAAGAGAAGACAGAAACAAACAAACAACCTCACAGGTATTGCACCAATCCAGGAGCAAACCTGGAAACTTTAAAGAGCAGCCTTAGAGATACATTGATTTGTTTTATAAGATTTTTTTTGGTTCCTAAAAAAATTTATCGCGTCAACTTGATGTTTGAACTTCTCCAAATAAAATGCACCTGTCAGGTCTAAATACCTAAAACATCACAACACAGGGAAAGAAAGACACAAAGACAATTAGTTTGGTTTGGCTCGCGAGGAGAGTAGGAAGAGACCGTACAGTTACAATCTCCAACCCACTCTGCCGGTCTCAGCGTTCTCCTCAATTTTATTAAGTTTGGGGCGTGTCCCTAGTTACATGACTGAGGCTGTACTGAGGGGTGGGGAAACAGATAGTTTACAGCCTCAGTTGTCAACATAGATACACAGCTGAGCAATTACGTCCAGTCAGCACATAATCTTGTAGCTGAGTCTTCTTGTTTCAGGAAGCGAAGAAACAGTGTCTTCTGTTTCTTTGCACAGACATGATAAAGCTATCATGTGAGTAATATGATTATATCAGAAGCTTACATTACTACATCATAACAAGATAAATCGGTTAATGAAGTATAAACATTAATCCCAACAGCACCATACAATAAGAGGCCATCTATGTGCTAATGGAGAGGAGTGATTTACTGCGCAGATTAAGAATTTAGAACATCAGATAACATTTAAGAAAATTGGCAGGATCAAGAGATTAGAAGAAAGGAATAATACAAGTATAAAATCGATAAAAGACACTAGAAAATCCGTTTCTATTCAGTTAAAAATTTCTGTGCTATTCATTCATTTTATTCATTCATTTCTATAGGACCAGTAACCAAGAACTGTCATCTCCAGACACAAAAACGAAGTAAAATTAAGTCAAAGTCAAATTAGGTTCCAAATATGCTGAGCCCCATTCAGTCCAAATTTGGTTAAGTTATTTTATTTATATTGCATTATATAAAAGTAACCACTGTTGCACCAAAGTGCTTGATGCTAATACAAAGTTACGAATCTATTGATGTATAGACAGAACAGAAAAAGACATTAATTAGTGTCAAAATATATCAAATTACTTAAAAAAACAAACACTTTGAAAACATAAAATCCCATGAAAAAAATCATGCTGGATATCCATACTGATATAGAATGGGTGATGTGTTAGCGACAAAAGGATGACATCATTTGATGAAAAATATCAACCCACTGAAGGCTTAATTTGAAGTCTCAGAAAAAGTGAAGCTGAAAAACTAATGCAGAAGGCTGGTCCAATTCACTGAAATATCATCACAGCAGCTCATAACGGTACAGTCTGAGGTGCAACCTGGTGGCGCTGACTGACCCAAAGATGATGTCCCAGACATGTTCTATTTGTCACGATTTGGGTTTTGTCTTGGTTTATGTTATCAGATTTATTAGTTAAGTTTCTGATTTTGGGGTCTTGTTTGGTTTTGATTTAGACATGTTTTTCTGTTTAGGTTACCTGTTTTCCACCTGTCACTTTATCAGCTCTGTTCGGTCTCCCCTCAGCAATCTGTCAGCTTTTTTGCCTTGATTAGATCCACCTGCTCACTTATAATTAGCCTTCACTCCTGTTCACCTGCTCACTCCCCTATATAGTCCTGCCACAAACCTCTGCTATCTGCCAGATCATTTAACGAGCCACGGTGAGTTTAGTTCCAGCATTCTTTATTCTGATTGACCTGTTGACGATAACCCGAGAGCCTTTTTGATTCTGAGCCAGCCTGTTCCCTGATCTGTTTTTCCTGCCCTGTCTGACTGATTTACCGGTTTACCGACTAGTTTCTGTCCTATGGTTATCCGAGCTTGCTTTGCCCTGTCTGTACCTCTGCCTATTTTGGACTGCTTTTTGT
This sequence comes from Fundulus diaphanus, assembly GCA_037039145.1. NCBI lineage: Eukaryota > Metazoa > Chordata > Actinopteri > Cyprinodontiformes > Fundulidae > Fundulus > Fundulus diaphanus. Next base: position 22,569,190 of record CM073123.1, on the reverse strand, counting down.
GTACCGGATTTTGGACTGCCCTTTTGACTATTGAGCCCGCCTGTTCCTGTTTTCATTATTAAAATCCTGTTTTTTGCCTTAACCTCACTTGTTGGGTTTGAATACTGGGTTTGCCTGATTCACGATCATAACAGAATGATCTGGCCCTACTAAAACCTATCGCCCAACAAGTTTTTAGAGGTTTTTTTTTTCCCCCTCCACACGCTATGGCTTGGGAGGGTTCCAGATTGGCGTTCTGTCCCCCTGGTATCGGTCCCAGACGCCATCTCTCCAGCAGCCGCAGCAGCAGTAACCCGCTGCCTGCTCCGAGTTTACGATTGGGAGGGCTCTTTGTCACAAATTCAGATTCAACTCAGAATAGAAGGGATCACTCACCCAGCGACACCGCTGTCGGCTCTGCCCATGGGTTTTATCCAGAACCAACTTTGTTTATGGAGGTCGAAGCGGAGGTGGTGCGGGATCTTCGTCCGGATCTTTTTTTCTCTCTCCCTCCAGAGGAGGAGATGCAGGGAACGCTGTGGGCTCCACCGATCCCGGCTCTACCGACAGGATCAAACCTCCAGCAAGTCCTGCCGTCCCGCCGTCGGAGGAGGGGACGGAAACCTGTGGGTCGCTCCTTCACCCGTTCTGTTCGGCCGACAGGCGAGTCAGTACCGCGCCCGTCCGTTGCCACTTCCTGCCCAGTGGATCGGAGTCCGGTGCTTCCCAGAGCTGAGCAGCCCACAGCGCCTCCTGTTGGCGCCCGTGATGCTGAGGATCTGGCTCTGGAGGACCAGTTAAGAGCTTTTGCCCCTATTATTAAAGACCTTAGGGAGGCTCTTTTCTGCCAGTATTCAGAGGAGCTGGAGGCAAAATTAAAGGAGGTCGAGGGGCACTATAGAGCGGCTCTCCAAGGGTTCTATAGTGGACTCAATCCTGTCCCCAAGGGTCCAGCCGACGCCCCGGCACCTGCACCTGTCCCAGAGGACCCGCCTCCTACCTCAGCTCCAGTGCCGGCCTCCGGCAGCTATAAGGCAGCACTGTCTGCGCAGCCGGCCCGAGACGCTGCAACCCCGGAGGCTCCGCAGCCGGCCCGAGACGCTGCAACCCCGGAGGGTCCGCAGCCGGTCCGAGACGCTGCAACCCAGGAGGGTCCGCAGCCGGCCCGAGACGCTGCAACCCAGGGGGGTCCGCCGCCGGCCCGCGACGTGGGAACCCAGGAGGGTCCGCCGCCAGTCTGCGACGTGGGAACCCAGGAGGGTCCGCCGCCAGTCTGCGACGTGGGAACCCAGGAGGGTCCGCCGCCAGTCTGCGACGTGGGAACCCAGGAGGGTCCGCCGCCAGTCTGCGACGTGGGAACCCAGGAGGGTCCGCCGCCAGTCTGCGACGTGGGAACCCAGGAGGGTCCGCCGCCAGTCTGCGACGTGGGAACCCAGGAGGGTCCGCCGCCAGTCTGCGACGTGGGAACCCAGGAGGGTCCGCCGCCAGTCTGCGACGTGGGAACCCAGGAGGGTCCGCCGCCAGTCTGCGACGTGGGAACCCAGGAGGGTCCGCCGCCAGTCTGCGACGTGGGAACCCAGGAGGGTCCGCCGCCAGTATGCGACGTGGGAACCCAGGAGGGTCTACCACAGGGCCACGATGAGGGGGTTCAGACGAGCCCTCTTTCAGGCCGCAACTCGGGGGCTCATCGGGACACTGGGCGCCGTGGTCCTCGCCCAGACGACAAGCGGCGCCGTGGCCCTCGCCCAGACGACAAGCGGCGCCGTGGCCCTCGCCCAGACGACAAGCGGCGCCGTGGCCCTCGCCCAGACGACAAGCGGCGTCGTGGCCCTCGCCCGAACGACAAGCTCCGTCGGGGGCCTCGCCGAGAAGACAAGCACCCAGAGCCCCATGGAGACTTAGAGGCCCCTGGACCTCTTCGGAAGCTCTTACCCCCTCATCTTTGGCTTGACAGCCAATTTCCCAAGTGGCTGACCAAACTGTCTTTGTCGGAGGTTCTGGAAGGGTTATTGATGAGGTTCTGGGTGTTAAAGGGTCTGGGAGCATCTGAAGTCTGTGGTCCGGGGCCTCCTGAACCTGAAGCCTGTAGTCCGGGGCCTCCTGAACCTGAAGCCTGTAGCCCGGGGTCTCCTGAACCGGAAGCCTGTAGCCAGGCCCCGTCTGAACCTGAAGCCTGTAGCCAGGCCCCGTCTGAACCTGAAGCCTGTAGCCAGGCCCCGTCTGAACCTGTAGCCTGTAGCCAGGCCCCGTCTGAACCTGTAGCCTGTAGCCAGGCCCCGTCTGAACCTGTAGCCTGTAGCCAGGCCCCGTCTGAACCTGTAGCCTGTAGCCAGGCCCCGTCTGAACCTGTAGCCTGTAGCCAGGTCCCGTCTGAACCTGTAGCCTGTAGCCAGGCCCCGTCTGAACCTGTAGCCTGTAGCCAGGCCCTGTCTGAACCTGTAGCCTGTAGCCAGGTCCCGTCTGAACCTGTAGCCTGTAGCCAGGCCCCGTCTGAACCTGTAGCCTGTAGCCAGGGGCCGTCTGAACCTGAAGCCAGTAGCCAGGGGCCGACTGAACCTGAAGCCAGTAGCCAGGGGCCGACTGAACCTGAACTCTGTAGCCAGGCTCCTCCTGAACTCTGTAGCCAGGCTCCTCCTGAACTCTGTAGCCAGACACCTCCTGAACTCTGTAGCCAGGCTCCTCCTGAACTCTGTAGCCAGGCTCCTCCTGAACTCTGTAGCCAAGCGCCTCCTGAACTCTGTAGCCAGGCGCCTCCTGAACTCTGTAGCCAGACGCCTCCTGAACTCTTTAACCAGGCCTCTCTTCTAGCTCTTAGTCCGGCGTTGTCTCCAGCCTTTAGTCCGGCGGCAGGTTCTGTTCTTTCTCTCTCCAGACGTCGGTTCCTGAGGGTCCGGTTCTACCGACGGTCCCCGAGGTTGCTGCTCGGCCGCCGGCCTATGAGAGACCTGCTCCGCCACCGGCCGCCGGACATCGTTGCTAACCGGGGCCGTCCTTCAGGACACCCGCCGGATTACCTGTCTCACAGAGGTCGTCCGCCGGAGAACCTGACACGCCTAGGACGTCCGCCGGAGAACCTGACACGCCTAGGACGTCCGCCGGAGAACCTGACACGCCTAGGACGTCCGCCGGAGAACCTGACACGCCTAGGACGTCCGCCGGAGAACCTGACACGCCGAGGACGTCCGCCGGAGAACCTGACACGCCGAGGACGTCCGCCGGAGAACCTGACACGCCGAGGACGTCCGCCGGAGAACCTGACACGCCGAGACCGTCCTTCGGGACGTCCGCCGGAGAACCTGACACGCCGAGACCGTCCTTCGGGACATCCGCCGGACAACCTGACACGCCGAGGCCGTCCTTCGGGACGTCCGCCGAACAACCTGACACACCGAGGCCGTCCTTCGGGACGTCCGCCGGACAACCTGACTCGTCGGGGCCGTCCTCCTGGACGACCGCCTGAGAACCTGACTCGTCGGGGCCGTCCTCCTGGACGACCGCCTGAGAACCTGACTCGTCGGGGCCGTCCTCCTGGACGACCGCCTGAGAACCTGACTCGTCGGGGCCGTCCTCCTGGACGACCGCCTGAGAACCTGACTCGTCGGGGCCGTCCTCCTGGACGACCGCCTGAGAACCTGACTCGTCGGGGCCGTCCTCCTGGACGCCCGCCTGAGAACTTGACTCGTCTTGTTTTGTTTGAGTTTTTATTTGGACATTTATTTGATTCTAGCCCTCCGTCCTGTACCTCCCTCCACCCACCCGAGCTAGTCTGTTTTGTTTCTGAGGCCGTCTGGAATCCGGCCTTGAGGAGGGGGTTCTGTCACGATTTGGGTTTTGTCTTGGTTTATGTTATCAGATTTATTAGTTAAGTTTCTGATTTTGGGGTCTTGTTTGGTTTTGATTTAGACATGTTTTTCTGTTTAGGTTACCTGTTTTCCACCTGTCACTTTATCAGCTCTGTTCGGTCTCCCCTCAGCAATCTGTCAGCTTTTTTGCCTTGATTAGATCCACCTGCTCACTTATAATTAGCCTTCACTCCTGTTCACCTGCTCACTCCCCTATATAGTCCTGCCACAAACCTCTGCTATCTGCCAGATCATTTAACGAGCCACGGTGAGTTTAGTTCCAGCATTCTTTATTCTGATTGACCTGTTGACGATAACCCGAGAGCCTTTTTGATTCTGAGCCAGCCTGTTCCCTGATCTGTTTTTCCTGCCCTGTCTGACTGATTTACCGGTTTACCGACTAGTTTCTGTCCTATGGTTATCCGAGCTTGCTTTGCCCTGTCTGTACCTCTGCCTATTTTGGACTGCTTTTTGTGTACCGGATTTTGGACTGCCCTTTTGACTATTGAGCCCGCCTGTTCCTGTTTTCATTATTAAAATCCTGTTTTTTGCCTTAACCTCACTTGTTGGGTTTGAATACTGGGTTTGCCTGATTCACGATCATAACACTATTGGATTTAGGTCAGGAGACCATGGAGGCCAGTCATGGTCATTCCTTCATCCTCCAGGAACAGCCTGCACTCTCTAGTCACATGAAATCAATGAATCAATGAATCAATGAATGAATCAATCAATGAATCAATCAATCAATCAATCAATCAATCAATCAATCAATTTTTATTGTCAACTACAATTTGCATTGCAATCGAAAATTCAGTTCCAGTACAACCGTCCATCACATACACCTAACAAACATTTTGGGGGAACGATTGACTGAGGCCTTGCGTTGCCAAGGAACGCAGCCAGTTGGCCGTTGCTATTTCAGCGCAGCCGTTAGGTGCGTTCCTCCAAACTGCCCCGAACCCCGCCTTACACGGAGTCCACAGGCGCTGCCCTTGAAATCTGATGAAGAAAGATTTTACATGGGGGAAGTGGAGGGAGATAAAAAAGACAGGTGCTTCACAATTTATGTTTCCACATATAATGTGAAGCATCCGACAAAAAACCTCATTGCACGAGAAGCACAAATAATTACGAGACACATATATGCAGAAACGTAAACATTTGAGGCTGGTCGGGTGCAGTTCATCTGTATTTGTGAGCATCAGTATGTGTGTCTGTATGGGTGAAGTGTTTATATTTCCGTAAACACTCTCCAGAGGCCATTGTCCTTGATGTTATCCACCGGCCAACAGTTCAGAAAAGCATCCACAGGTGTCCGCGGGGAAGGAGGGGGCAGGGGAGAGTTTTGAGCAGTCTCAGCCATAACAATCCAGGGGTTACATTGATAAGGGAAGGCAGAATCCAAATACTTTATTTGTTTATGAGGCAAGCTGCTCTGTCTTTTCTTGTCAGCTTTTCTTGTCGGCACCAGTGGCGAACCTGCAATGAAGCACCAGGAGGAACCCAGAACCCACTGCACAAGCGAAGGGTCTAACAATCAAAAATCAGGAATCAAAAATCTTTATTGTCATCATGTGTTACCGTTATGAAATTTTTGATAAGACAGACACACAGAATGCACATGGATTACACATGACAGACAGACACACAAGATATAATCTTCCCAAACCTTTTTTTATCTGAAATGGGTTGATGGCACTGACCAAGAACACTTCCTGAGAAGCTTAAAGTCTAAGGCTCAAAGCAGGTCTAGCAACAAGTCTAAGGATTTCATCCTGACACCTAATGGCTGTCAGGGTGCCATCATTTATCCTGTACAGGTCCGTGCATCCCTTCAGGGTTATGCCTCCCCAGATCAACACTGACCCACCACCAAACCGATCATGCTGAACAATGTTGCGGGCTGCATAATGTCCACCGCAGCTTCTCCAGACTCTCAGAATCATTTCTGTCACATGAGCTCAGAGTGAACCTGCCCTCAGTTGTGAAGAGAACACGGCACCAGTGGCAAACCTGCCAATTCTGGTGCCATCTGGTAAATGTCAGTCGAGCTGCATGGTCACAGGGCCAACTAGAGAACAAGTGAATCTCAAGCCACCCTGATGAAGTCTGTCGCTAATGGTTCGGTCAGAAAGTTTCACACCAGTGAGGGTGGAGGTTACCCCGTGGGGCGGTGGCAATACTCATCCTGTCCCTCCTTGCACAACTGAGCAGACACCAGTCGTACTGACGGGGTAAATACATCTGATGGTCCTGTGCCGCTCTACTAGAGTCACTACCTGTCTCTTGGACTCTCCTCCATGCTTTTGAGACTGTGCTGAGAGCCACAGCAAACCTTATGGCCACGACACATATTGATGTTCCATCCTGGTGGAGTTGGACTGCCTGTGCAACCTCTGTAGGGTCCAGCTATCGCCTCGTGCAGGACACTAATGCAAAACTACTGAAAAGCAGGTAAAAACAAAATCAAGTGGGAACAAAATGTCTGTGGCCTCCACCTGTGAAACAGTTTCTGTTTTTTGGGTCGTCTCATTGTTGTCCCTTCATTGCCCCTGTTGTTAATTTCATTAACACCAGAACAGCCGAAACGGATTAATAACCAACTCTACTGCTGAACTGACCAGATCAATACTCCAGATGCTTAACTGACTTCATTTTATACTCTGATTAAAAAATGTTCATTGAATTTTTTTTTGAGCAGTGTATATTAAAAATATTATATACGATACATGTAAAATATCTTCAAAACAGTTCAAATCAATCTGGTTCATTCAGTTATGATAAATAGCGAAACCCAGCCACGGAAGTCAAACATAGAAATATTAAAAACATGGTCAAAATAATCTCAGACATGATTTAACTCCAATGGCAAAAGCAGAAAAATTGTGGTTATAAAAATGTGCTTTAAAGGCATGTTTAATAGCTGTTTATCAAACTTATATCCTCAGGGATATTGTCCCAAAGCACTGGTCGATACACAAAGAGCTCAATCAGCCTCAGCTCTGAGCTGAGACCGCATTAAGCAGGGCCTCAGCTGAGGGCCTCAGGCTTTGGCCAGAGAAATGTTGGATCTGAAATATACTTAGGTAATCCATGCCATCAATAAAACATTTAAATATCTTTTTAAATTAACATGTAGCAAAAGAAAAATTGTCAAAATAACAGGAATGTTTTCTATTCTTTTGGTTTATTGTCAGAACTCTTGCCACAGCATTTTAGGCCAGCAGTAGTTTCTTTAAGCTCTGCTGGTCAAGGCGCATTTATAGTGAGTTCCAATAATTGGATCTAAAGGAGATAATGAATAATGAATAATTTTCTGTTCCGGATAAAATTGAACTGGCCTTGCTGAAATTCTTCAGCTGCATAAGCATGACTGTTCAGCTAGATTCCCATGCTTACTCAAGCTATGAGTGGCTATGACTAAAGAACATTTTCAAAAATGACACAGAGGCTTTTGTACATCTGTTCTAATTTTGAAGACAGAGGAGTCAGATGTCGAGCATTTTCTGCGGAATACATTAAACTTGGCAAAGATGACATCAGTCTTATCCATAATTGGTCGGAGGGGGATCTGTGCAAATCCAGCAATACTATTTTGGCAACTATTTCCTAAGACAAGTTTTTTTTTTAAAACTAATAGTCATAATAAATTGAACCTGATAGCCTTGTTAAATAACTAGGTTAAAATTGACCTTTGAATCTGGTTATATGATAGGAGAAGTTAGACCATACACTTCTGTATATAAATTGGGCCAGTTTGTCTTGTAAAGTTCCTTGAAGGGACATTTGTTGTGAATCAGCACTATATAAATAAAATAAAAAAGTTACCTCCATATGTTTAATCAAAGCTTTCAATTTAAAAGAGTTACCAGAGATAAAAATGACAAACATCTGTGTGTCATCAACATAGTAATAGAAATTTCTGCTGTCTGCGGTTGCGATACCACAAGGTCAATCCTTTAAAAATCAAAACATCACAGATTGAGTATATAAATGTAATATTTTTTGTTTGTCTTACACCATCAGTAAATTTACTACTTTATCATTTCAGTATTAAATACCTTCTTTTGTACTGAGTTAGCAAACACAATGCAATACAAGCCAAAAATAAGAGCAACGTCGAAGTAAAGTTTACCTCTCTGGAAGAGCTCATCCTTTTAAAAATGATGATAATAATGAAACAAGTTAAGTTAGGCTCGCAAATAAACATATAAAAGTACAACTGTATAAAAAGTGTAATAACCAGCAGCCTCTGTTTTTTTTTTTTTTTTTTTTTTTTTTTTTTTTGTATTTTACTGTGAAGCACTTTGTGATTTTTATCTGAGAAAAGTGCTATATAAATAAATTTTACTTTACTGTTGTCTGCAGACACAATGGTGGTGATAATCATCTCTGGAAGCCTGGCTTTTCTGGTTTGTGCCATTATCCCTCTTATATTCTACAGACACTGGCGGATTACGGCAGGTGAGGTTTCACAGATGCACAACTCCAAAATCTTGCTGCTTAAAACACTTAAATTCCTCTTTCGGTTTGTTTGTTTGTTTCAGGTCAGAGCAGAACGGGAGCAAACAAAAATAAGGTAAGGTTTGTTTCAAATTAGTTCCCCCCCCCCCCCCCCCCCAAATTTTCTAAAAAGAAAAAGGAAAATGTTGGTGTTGTAATTATTCTCAGGAAGACGTCTTTCAGGAAAACGTCGATACTGCTTCCACTCATGTTGCCGTGGGGGTTCAGACTTCAGAAGGAGAGGATAATCCAGAAACCGGTGCAGAAGACAACCTCCAGTACGCTGAGGTCTACGAGGGGCTGGATCCCAAAACCCTGGAATGAGCAAAAATGGTTTTGTTTCTGTGAACCTTTTCCATGGTCAAAGCTCCTCGCTCTATTTTCAAATAATATTCATCTCTTGGAATATTTCTGTAGCTGAGCCATAAAAATGTTGAGATCTACACAAAGAAGCATGTTGCACACTATGAATGTGTGGCTTTACATGGCAGCGTCTCCATTAAACACGCTGATTGAAGAAAGGTTGCCAAAAGGACCCGCAGAGGACACCACGTGTCATGTCTGCTTTAGAATATGATCATATATGAATTAAATTTAATGGTAGAACCACATAATTCAAACTATTAAAATTAACATAGCTAGTTAGATGCTTTGACCACCATGCCCGGAAATTTGCTTTCATCACGTTCACTAGGTTTATGAAGCTTAGATCTAACAAATAAAATGAGCACATTGCCAATCTTACAGTTGTTTGTGCTTCAACATGTTAAATGTTCTTTATAATGTTGTCTGTATCCTAAAGCTACAAAACTACTAATATAAAGCACCTTTTTTAATTCAACATCCTACTCACGGTTCAGGAGTCAAACAATGACGTTCTCCACACATCTCCGAACACACACCCACTCTGCAGACAAACTGATGTTCTGTAAAACTCCACAGCTTTCTTATTTATATAGCACCTCAAAGATTAAGAGCTAAAATTTACTGTTACTGCTCATTGCTAGTCTTGTGTTTTAAAAAGAACAGGACCTTCACAAGAGTTGTTTTTGTCTGTTCAAATATCAAGGATTTTTGGCTGGTTTAAGTGTTTTGTAATCCATGCAATCCAGAGTCCTCAAAAACAAGTTATAGAAAACTCGATTACTGGCCCTGTTCATTTCCCTACAGTGCATACTTTTTTGTAAAACACTGGGGGGCGCTGCTTCCTATTGACTGAACATGCAAACAGCCAGTAGAAGATTTCGTTTGGAAGGAACTTTCAAAGTGCAATTTGTTTGTCAACATCCATCCTCTTCTCTACCCACTTATTACAGTCTAGGGGTCAAAAGTGGGGCTTGGGCCTTTGTCCAACCACCAAAGGACAATAGAGGGGTGCACTCTAGGCAGTTGACACGCATATTGTAGTAATTTACTGCATGCAGGGTTTATATTAACCTGACTCTCGCCAAATGGATGTAGTTCTGCCGAGCTGCCGAGATACAGGTTAGGCTTACATCATGTATATTAATAATATTATTAAGTCAGTGGTTCTAAAAAGCGTAAACATACCCCTATTAAATACCAGGGTTTTGTAATGTAAAAACAATGTCATGCCAAATCCTTTTAAAAATTTTCAACATATAATGAAACATTTATCCAGCACTGCAAAAAGGGAAATAAAAGTAGGTAAAATTTTCTTGAAATTAGTGTATTTGAGCAGGTAAATACCAATGGAATGAGTATTTTTACCCCTAAAAAAGATAATTAGATATACTCCATGGTCAAGATGATGGAGATGAGTTGTTCCTATTTTAAGTGCAAAAATCTAATTCCATAGGCAGACCTTTTAAATTTACCTGCTCAAATCAAGGACAAATACACTAATTTCAAGAAAATTACTTTTAGTTCCCTTTTTGCAGTCTTTACAATCCAACTGAAAAATGAACCAGTCCGTTAAAAGACAGATTAAAGTTTAAAAATAGCAATTGGTTGTGTGTGTGGGCATGGAATTAGACAGCTTCCAACATCTTCTCTCTGGGATATTTGTCCACTTTACCTTGTAAAGAGTTCTGCTGCCACAGCCATGTTTACCAGTACACATGTTTGGTGATACTCAGTGTTGTTCTCCAACTTGGTTTTGGAGATTTTACGCAGGTCTGGATGTTTCTTGCAACCCTGTCCTTTAGGTACACACTTATCTAACCACTTTATACATTTCCTCCACCAACAGATTTTAGTTTAGTTTAGTAAATGTCATATTAAAGGGACATATAATGCTTTTCACTTCTTCCTTTTCACAGTTACATCTTTCAGCTGTGGTCTATATAAAGTGGCCCTTCAATGCTTTGGTCTTAATTCTTCATTAATTTACCCCTACATTCCCACTTTTTATCCCTGTTCAGCTCCACAACAAATACTGTGACATAATAGTAATAAAAAACATAATGGAAAACAGAGAAAACTGAACGGCTTGAAAAACTTGACCCAAAAAGAGCATAAAGATATCTCTGCAGCACCTGGAAAGACTACATTTAACATTTCTGCACTCCTGGATACTCCAAGTACACAACCAAATGTATTCATGGGCTAAAAAATGCTATTTGCTTTATATGTCCCCCTTTAAGGGTTAAACAAATCTTACAATTATTTATGATCCTGTATTTTCACTTCACAAACCCCTGGTAGTTTAACAGTGATTTATACACTTCTTAGATAGTAATAGTAATAATAGTAATATCATCTTTATTGTCATTGAAACATACATTGAAACATACATTACAACGAAATTTGTTCTCTGCTTTTAACCCATCACCCTAGGGGAGCAGTGGGCTGCCATGTGTGGCGCCCGGGGAACAATCTGGGGTTAAGGGTCTTGCTCAGGGACCCAGAGTGCAGGCGCTGGGGATCGAACCGGGTACTTGCATCCTTCTCTGAGTGCAAGCGCGCTGCTCTAACCACTGGGCCAACACTCCCCCCTACTGTATGATGTAAAAACAAAGATAATATGTGTTAAACCATGAACGTTATATCACTATTTAACATAAAATGTCTACATGGCCTTCAAGGTTCCCGTTTTGACAATTTCTCAAATGCATGTTGGCTAATCCAAACGTCTGCCACTGAGGTAAAGAACAACGTCATCCATGGTTTCTCGTGCAGGATCATTAAAGTTTGGTTTCTAAGTACGTTTTTGGTCTTTTCTTTTTAAAAGCTGTGGGGGTTGGGTTTGTATGCTTGATTTATTGCTTATCTTACACGTTTTGGCCATAATTTCATAACGATCATCTACCTGGAAATCTAATCTTGAAGTTCTACATTTTGTCTCCAGGTAATCTCCTCATTTCTTGTTCTATTTTTTTTTTAAAACCAACACCTCCTTTTCTTTTTGTTTACTTTCTGTTTCCATCACAGCAAGCCTTCTGCTGTGGAATACCACAAACAGTATACAGGTTCTTTATTTTTATCCAGAGCATTGTCACTGAGCCCACACTCTTCGGTTTTTCTATCGGAAACTGCAACAGAAATGGCACCAGGGGATTTCTGTGCTGGTGATAGAGACAGCCAATTATCAACGAATCAGAAGGTTTCATGTTGTTTCTAGGTAAATTAAAAGTTAAACGAGTGCCTACGGCCTGTCTACTAGCAAGAAAAACATAGTCCCATACAAAAAAAATCATTTAAATTTTACATATTCACCCATAGTGGGATAGATACTGGGATTAAAGTCAATCCGCTTTCATGTAATAAAAGAGAACAGTGGACAGGTAACGGTATGTTTAACATTTTGTAGAGACAAAATGACTGGGACCTGATTTTACAGTCAACTCAAACTCTACTAATGTACACCCACAGCTATTTTATGATATACATTACAGCAGTACATTCAAAATCAAAATCAAAGAGTGATTTTTTATTTGCTAAGCTAACATTAGCTCATATTTCTATTGGAGTCCATAATGGACATTGTAGATTTACTGATTTACATAATTTACAATGAGTCCCTTCCACATTTCAACATTATTCACTATCAGTCAACGATTTACTAGCACGTTTGAGGAGTTAAAAGAAAACGCTGCAAAAAAGCCCATGCAGCTAACTTTCCAGCTGCAGGTGATTGGAGCTCCTGTAATATAGGGTGACCAGACGTCCCCGATTTCCGGGGACTGTCCCCGTTTTGGACCACCTGTCCCCGGCTAAAGCTGTCCCCGGATATGTCCCCGATTTTACCGAGGGGGAAAATGTTGCCTGCAGACTGTTATTACGGTAGAGCTGTTGCGCGCAGAAACAGCTCCACTACTTCCTGAACCTCAGCAGCTCCTTTATTTCATTTCTGGACTGACTGATTAATCCAGGTGTGTCTGACCTCAGTAACCAGCCAGACACACCTGGATTAATCAGCTTGTCCAGTAATGAAAGACAGGAAACAAAGGAGCTGCTGAAGTTCAGGAAGTAGTGGAGCTGTGCTTATAGCCCATTAGTGGGAGAAATTAATCTGCTTCTCTGAGATGCACAGGCCCCTGATGCAGCCAGTTGACAGTAAGAAACATTTATCATCCTTTACCTGCGGGCTTAACTGCTACTTCTTTTTGATGTTAACGCAGACGTGCGTTAACATCAGTAGACGTGAACAGAATAAGTATTTGTTGCACTTTTTTAAAAGGTGGGGGAACTCTGTCTCCACAGACAACCACAGGCTAAATGTTTGTATTTACTGGTTTTTCTTTTCCTCATGTCACTCTCCCCTTAGGAGGCGGCAGAGCTCTTTGGGCCCCACTAAACTGGAAAACCCTGCTAACCACCCTTGACCCCACCACTCCCACCCCCACCACTTTGCCCCAACCCAGAGGCACAGTTCTAGTTTTCTATTAATAACACTATTGATGTATTAATTTTATTAATCTTAGGATATACTAAAAGTGTGGAAAGGCACATTCCTGGCTTTTACACTTGATTTTTGTTGTTTAAATATTATTAAATATGTAAAAATAAATGAAACCATTACTGTCCCCCTTTCCTAATTTCATCTTGATAACATGTATTGATTTTTATGCACGAGCAAGAAATGTCCCAGATTTGATTTCAGAAATCTGGTCACCTTACTGTAATAGCCATGGAAAGTCTGGCGGCAAATGATGTTATTAATAACTGGTTGAAAGCTTGTGGTGTGTGTTCACCATTACCACAGTGGCTGTGGTGTGGCTGCAGGTTCAGGACGGGTTATTTGTGTCGTGAAGAATCCCTTTTGTATACATAATGTAAATGTATAATTTCGTATTTTGCTGAAATGCTTAAGGACATTTTGGAATCCTAAATCCTGTTTGGTACAAGAAAAAAACCCTTCACTTAATGAAAGCGAGGTGTGTACGTGCGTACTGCAGAAACTACAGGCCTCTCACTTCTCTTGGCTTGCTGACGCCCACAGCTTCCATCTTCTGCTGTTATACAGTTAAAACCACAGGAAGCTGTTAAGGGGGTGAGGGCTTGTTTACATGTAATTTCACTTGCTCTGTCACAAACGGCGGTGAAGATTTCCATCAGGTTTGATACAAGTGTTCTTCTAAAAATCTACTAAATCTGTGGCGAACACTGAGACACAATGAGAACCCTTTGTGTCTTCTGCTGTCTTTTCACAGGTAAGTCTATCTGTAATGGGTGACGGTAATTCATTTTAAAATGCTGAAACGAAATGCAATATAATGAGAAACGATGTTCACAGTTACGGTGACACTGGCTGCTGAGATTAACGTGGAGGGAACTGAAGGCGGAGAAGTCTCATTCAAGTGCTCTCACAAACTGGCAAGTAACAACAAAAAGTACTTGTGCAAAGAGCCGTGTGGAAATGAGGACAAACTGGTGGACATATCACCTGGTGAAACGAAAACGTCTGGAAGGATAACGCTGGTCGACTCTGGCGACGGCTCCTTCACTGTTTCCATCAAACATCTTGAGCTGTCAGACTCACAGCTGTACTACTGCGCTGTGATCAGGTCTGTGCGCAATACGTTCACGTCAGTAAAGCTTACAGTACATGAGGGTAAGTGTGTTATAGCTTCAGTTTTAGCCAGTTTTTCTGTTGCTGCTTATTGTCAATGTGGGGATTGTATGCATGTCCAGGTGTGTGAGCACGTGTTAGTTTTTGAGCAATTAACTAGAAAATAGTTACGCAAAAGATATTTGTCAGTATGGTTACATATGTGTGAATTGGAACATCCATTGGGCTTCCCTGCAAGTTTATAAATAATTTTCCTGAGGATAACTCAGATGGTTACCGGCTGGATGAACTTACGTAGATTTTAAAAGGTTATTGACTCTTTGTAGCAGAATTTGGCTCCTTTCAGCTCTTCAATTCATATAAATAGAACCTGTCTCAACTAGTCATAGCCAGTCGTAAGCCAAATAAAAAATCCGTTCTGATGAATGAATCCTCTATCTATCCGAGGGAACGATTCAGTCCCACACTCAAGGAAGCAAAAAGGATTCTGCATGTTTATCAAAATTAGGATTTATCAATCTAATTACAACAAAGTTTATATTTTACTACTGCGCACACAGTGGCCTACTACACAATTATATAACTGACAGAAAGAAACACACACACACACACACACACACACACACACACAAATCCATACAGTATTTGTACATCACTACTACAGCTAAGAGGGGAAAATTTTCTATTTAAAGGTTGTCGTTTTCTTAGAAGTTTAATGCAGGCGTTTTGCTCCGAGTTTATTCTAATTTGAAAGACTTGGTTGGGGAAGTGAATTTATGAGACTGGCTTAAAATCTCAAATTCACTTGGTCATGAAAATCCACATCAGAAGAAAGGATGCGTTAGTGTGGTCTGAAATCAGACTTGTGTGTCCCCTCTCTCTCAGAATCCACTTTAGACCATGGTAGGTGCACATCAGCCACTGTGAAAGGTGGAAATCTTGACACATCGCTGCCATTCCGGCAAGTAGATCAGACTGGCCGGAGTTTCCCCAGACACCAGGCCTTTAATGTCTTGGTAATCTCTCAGTTTGGATCAGTTTAGAACGAAATTAATAATAATAAAAACAAACCTTACTGGTTAAGATGAAGCTTGTCTCCCCAGTTGAACAGTAGCGGAATAAAAGAAACCCTTGGAGGATGCAAAAAAAAAAGAATGCAAACTGGCTGATCAGACAATCCTGTTTCAATTTGGCAGAACTTTATGGACTATCTTTCTTCCCTTTTCCATCAGAATTTCAAAACACTTACAAGGAGCTGTCAGGTGCTGGGGGCAGAGACGGCACCGATCAATGATGACTCAGTCAGAAGACGATTTTATATAATTTCAACAACACCATGCTAACAAATCAATAATCAATCAAATTGATTCAAGTGACCTGTGGATCCTTTTTTTCAGAAGTGAAAAAAACTGAAAAGACTAATGAATCTAATCACTGCATTCATAATAAATATCTCAGACCAAAAAAGTTTTGAACATTCAAGATTAACATGTTATCCTTTTAGGATTTAACACAATAATTATCAGAGTCACCAATGATTGAAAATTTCTAATGGATTTTTTGTTAATTTCTAAATGAGACAAAAAAGATCAATCGTATTTAAAGTACACACTTATCAACAGACATTGAGGCAATTTCTTTTAGCATGAATGGTGTCCCAGAAGAGTGAAGATTTAAGCCACAGAGCACCAGGACTAACATCTATGGCATTAATCAAGGCCTATCTAGCATAGTCACTAGATTAGAATATAATAGAAAAGTATTTATATCAGTAACTCACTTTCAATTACATTAACTACACTAAGACGGGTGTTTTCAAGCCTTCAACTGTTAATCACTATAGATTTCTGTTTACAGTAAATGAAAACAGGACATTTATGTGGGTTTAATGAAAAGTATACTTACCCTGATTATATATATATATATATATATATATATATATATATATATATATATATATATATATATATATATATATATATATATATATATAAAGTCTCAAAATCTGAAAACCGTCTTCTTTGTAATTTTTCTTAACAGCTTTTAAAACAACTATTCCACCCATAGCTACTTCCCCCTGGCTTCCGAACGTCACCAACTCGAGACAGACGACAGACGAAATGGGAACAAATACAACAAAAGATATCTTAAAAAGTAAGAATGGATTTCATGTCTTATGCAAGTCCTTAAAAGTTGAAATATACATAATCTATTTCCTTATGTTTGCTTACAGGTATGTACGGCACTACTGCAGATGGAACTAGCACCAACCTCAGTGGGTAGCTCTTTAGACATCTCTTTTACAACGTTCACATGAAAACAATCTGATAAGTGACTTTATCTCTCATCTGATCAGGCCCCATGCTGTATGCTGCAGCCGGGACCACTGCTGCACTCATAATCTTCATACTGACTATGTACTTCAGGAAACGCAGAGAAAGCTTGAAACCTCAGCTTCATGTTCCCCCCCACAACAAAGACCCCAGGAGTAAGGTCAGGATGTCTCCTCGCAGCACATGTGTCTCGCTTGAGAAACGGACTCGTTCTAAACAGCAGACTAGTTGATGCTGAGCTACTTTCTCTTCCTGGTTTCAGATGTGGAACTTCTGAAATGGAATTTTTGTAAAAGCGGCATCTCTCTCTGTGTCTCGCTTAAAAAAAAAACAAAAAAAAAACGTGCCAGCTTTTGTGTAGGAGTGCTTCACAGCCACATCTGTCTGTAACAACTGGGTGTTGAATCTGGGGGAACCGTTTGACATTTTACAATGACAATCACTTTCTCAATTATTCACTCACTCCTACAACAGCAGAAAATGTACGTCACAAACGCTGTCTTGCAGTGGTGCCTATAATTAGCTTGAATGAAAATTTATTTTTTTAGGCAAATATTCCTTTTTAATTTTGTCCTGGCTTGGAGCTCCTAGATAGTTAATTAAATTTCTATGTCTACGTTTGGCCTAAAAAAAACAAAAAAAGAAAATAGCCAAGAACTGAGCAGTAAAGCATACCCCAAAAGTAGTCATAGTACTGGTGAGTCTGCAGTTCTAATATAATATCAAGAGGGGGTGGTGAATTTGTCCACTATTGAGCAGGAAGTCATCCGAAATTAGTGGAGACTTAAACTGGCACCATACCAAAACATTTAAAAGCCCTCTGGGTTGAACTATCTGGCAGTAACTTTCAGCAGGACATGTAACTTGAAACACTAAAATTCCTTACAGCATTATTCGTGTAGTTATTATTCATACACAGTCACGTGTGTGACTAATAACTAAGTTTTGGTTTCAGAAATAAATGGTTTCATAGTTACCAAGTCCATCTGATGAACAGTAAGTGAATTAACTGACACACACACTATCTATCTATCTATCTATCTATCTATCTATCTATCTATCTATCTATCTATCTATCTATCTATCTATCTATCTATCTATCTATCTATCTATCTATCTATCTATCTATCTATCTATCTATCTATCTATCTATCTATCTATCTATCTATCTATCTATCTATCTATCTATCTATCTATCTATCTATCTATCTATCTATCTATCTATCTATCTATCTATCTATCTATCTATCTATCTACAAAACTCCTATGTCTCAGAAATAATTATTTTCTCATTAGTCTCAAATTAATCTGCTGAAGTCAATTATTTTCCTTAATTATGGATACACCTTATCATAAAAAAGGAATGCAATTTATAGTTGTAAATCACAATATTATCACTTTATTTTAAATTGAATGCATATATTTGAAGTAGCTTCTTACTAAATCAACATTTAACCTATTAGTAATCACGTAAACATATTTAAATGTTTAATTAAGAAAAGAAACAAAAACAACACATAAAAATGAAGAAATGTGAAACTGTTTGTTGATTTTTCTGCATAATTCAGAGCTGTAATTACCATCTCATCAGCATTAAAACTCTAGACTGACTTAGGTTTTACGTAGCCCAGCATACTTTCTGTGTCTGTCTAGGTGACCAAGCACCCCCCTCTGCTCCTCTGTTGTATGGTGTCCCGCAGGGCTCAATTTTAGCCCACCTCCTCTTTATACAGTATTTAGTATCTAGTTTTTACAAAATTAGATCTCCTTTCATCGTTATCTAAATGATACCCAGATATACTGTATGTCCTGCTAAACAATAAGGACATCAACTCTGAACTCTTTGTTGCCTAGACTGGATTAAATGAAAGCACCGATGTCTGTAATCTTTTTGAAGTTTAATGACGAAAATATCAAAGTGATGGTCTTTAGAAGCTCTTCTGAGAACCCCCATGTAGATAGTGGTTCCTAGTCCAATACATCAGGCCAACTGTTACAAACCTGGGGGTCAAAGTGGGAACTGGACTAAAGTTAGAAATCAAAGCAGTTGTAGTCAAAGGAATACACAAGAAAGCAAGCCACATAATTTCACTCAAATGTACATTATGAATGTGTAGTTGAATGACAGTAAAGTCTGTCCAAGTGTCTCTAAGTTCCTCACCAATACTAGCATGTTCTGTAACGTGCATGGTCTCTTTTCAAATGAATGAACATCCTCATTAGTTGATAAATCCAGTTTTTTTCCATTTGATGCAGCTGGGGAAAATAAAGCCAATTCTTTTTCAGCGGCATTTTGAAAGCGTAATTAACCACTTTATTACCACTCGACCGGATTACTGTAATGCACTTTATAAAGAAATGAGTGATTTGTGCATCTTTCAGTGTCAGAAGGTACAGAATGCTTACTGGCACACAAAGGTTTGAGTATATTTATACTATTTTAGCCTCCTTGCACTGGTGCCCTTAAAATCTTTAGAAATCATTTTAAATCATTTTATTTGCATTTGAGCTAATGGTGTTGCCCCACCCTGTCTGAGCAGCTACATCCCTACACACCCTCCCATCCCCTCAGGTGAGTGTGTTGAAGACGAAGCATAAGCTCAGAGGCAGCTGTGATTTTACTGCTGCAGCTCCTAAATTCTGTAATGATCTTCCGTTGGACATCAGACAGGCTTCATCCCTGTCTGTTTTTAAGTCCCCTTTTAAAACCCATCTCTTTTACCTGGCCTTTGACACCATGTGAGATAGTGACTTTTAAATTTTTAATTATTACATTATCTTTTAACTATTTCAATTGTATGTCACTCTTACTGACTGTGGATTTACATTTTTGTTTTAATGCAGGTCCGTTTTATTTAGTCTTAGGTCATTGATGTTATTGTTGGTTTATTATGGTGTAATGTAATGTGACTGCTTCTTTATTCTGTGTACAGCCCTTTGGTCCTGTGGGTGTTTGAAGTGTCAGTGTCATAGCACCCACCGTCTCTTACCTGTATGTATGTATGTATGTATGTATGTATGTATGTATGTATGTATGTATGTATGTGTGTATATATATATATATATATATATATATATATATATATATATATATATATATATATACACACACTAGTACATACTGTGTATATGTATGCATGTATGAGAATCAACATCGGGGCATTTTGGAGATTTTAGATTAGAATAAAATTAAATCTAATCTAATCTAATGTATAATCTCCAAAATGATGGATGTTGATTCTCAGAAAATGTCACGATGTACAAGCGTGTCCAAGACAGACTTTAAGGCCTTATTTGCCGAAAAAACGTCCAGCTTGTATCTACAAATGCAAGCCAAAATAAAAATTATAGTGGAAAAACAATGCAGCCAAATCTTAACCAAGTTAATCATACTTGGTAAACATAATCGGGCACAACCTTTTTTTCTGACGGTCCTGTGTGTTTCCATGCCAGAGTGTTATCTCTGACTCATCATCAGCCAGTTTACAGAAATTGCCTCCTTGTGATGTCGCCACTCAACATGAGAGTTTCATAAACGTATGTTGGTGACACATGACATTTGAGGTAGTAAATCATGAAATTAAAGCTCCTGCTTCCCATGGATATGTAGCAGTGCTGAAACTATTTTGCAAAAAAGCAGGATTCAGATTCAAATATTTTTTCTTATACAAGGTACTAATCTAGGAAAACAATTGTTTGCATGTTTACGGAAAAGGACAATGTTCTTTTTGTAACATCTATGTTTAGGGAAGTTACAATATCCTTTGTCTATGGTTTCTTTTTACAAAAAAGCGCTGCCAAAAAAGCTCACTAACCCACATGAATTCTGCAACACAACACACAACTAGAGACAGGTAACAAATTATATTTTATACATTTATTTAATATGATTATATTTGTTTTATAAGATTTATTTTTTCTTCAAATAATGTTTGGGTATTTGATGTCAGATGTAACATTTAAACATCACCTGAATGAAAAACAAACAGGTGTAACTAATAGCCCCAGCACACTATTTTGTATCTACCTTTGATTTCAAAAGCGTAAAAGAATATGGGTTTTGAAGTGAACAGCGCCACAGTATCAGATGGAGATGCCGCATATGTCCCACATATGCACCACAACAGCAGGATGTAAATAATACCACTCAAATTTTACAGCAATGATCCAATGTTTACTAATCTCAAGCTATGCTATGCAGATGCCTTGTTTTTGGACTTATAAAGTGTCACTCACCTCAGAATGCTGAATGCTTGACTTGATACTCACACTTCATATGTTGGATAGTACTCCCGATGACACTATAATTTATTTCTTTATCTAAAACATGTTTGATATGTCAACATATTGTATGTCAAAAGATAAGAAACAAGCTGATAATCAGCTTAACATTTTTAAATCCAAGAGCTTGCTAATCTATTTCTTCTTCTTTTTCAGATGAGTGAAAGTAAATGTGATGAAATCACTGCTAAAAGGTCATCTGAGGGCATACCTGTCAGTATTAACCACCTAAGGCAGGGTGCGCAAATATCTTCCGGTCCAGGTATTGAAGGCTCAGTTTCCCTTCCCATTTATGAAAACCTCTCTTGCACCAGTGGTGCTTCTGGTTCAAGACATTCAACTGCAGACCAGCAAAACATCAATGATATGGAACACAGGATCTACATCACACCATTGCCTTGGGCAGCACCAGAAAGGACACCTGGCAGCTTTGACAGAAAACACTCAACTGAACCATTAAGGCTAGAGACAGCCAACGGAATAAACAGTGTATCTCAGTCTGTCTCCACTGAACCGCCTGCCAGATCGGTTTGGTTTGGTTTAGATGTATCACAAATAAATCCTGTTTAGGATGGTTAGTAATGCTACTACTTAGCAAGTGTACTATACCCAGGTCTTTTATGCTTTGTTAGTCGTGAATGATAAAAATAAAACGTCTACTGTCAGTTATGAAGAAATTTGAGGGAAAATAGTAAATTATATTACATTGTATATTTTAGTGAAATGATTCATACGGCGTTTTAAAAATAATATTCTAACAATGCAATTTATAGAACGAATAGCACTTTTCCTAAATACTTTGTATGTATGAGTTATGAAGCTGAAATATTGTGTTTTTTTTGTGACATGTTAGCAAAAACAAACTGCTTATTTATTTCTGGCCTTCTAGCAAATTATGTGACTGTTATTATATAAATGTATTGTATTTGTACTTTACACTGATAGATGTTCACCGAAAGTGTCAAAGGGTGTACATGTGTTGTCTGGGCCATTGTTCATTATCCTTAAATGTGTAAATCCTTATAACTTTTATCAGTAAAAATGTGTAAAATAGAAATATTAAATGAGCTATAAGTAATACTGACACCTTGTGGCTGAAATCGTTACAACAGCTTGCCAATCACAACAATCTAATATGCCGTTTTTATACAGTATGTTGCTGGTGTCAATTTTTACTTCCACAGTAGAGGTATATGACGTTGTATTCTGTTCTATTTCTGGTCTGCTTCTCTTACTGACTTCCATGTTAGCAGGTTGCTGCTCTTTTGCCAAGATAAAATACCAAATGCTGAGCTCTGTGTTGGGAACCATGGGAACTCTCATGTGATTGGCTCAGGAACCGGGAAATAAACATGGGCTACACTCTGAACTAAAGTAGTGCCGGACCGTACCTCTAGGTTTGAAATGAGAAAAACTTGACTAAGACATTGTTGATGGAGATGACCAATTGTTTAAAGGGAATGTTTCTTCCATCGCAGGTGACAAATGAGAATGATTTAGGTTGATTTTACAGTAAATATTTTACTTATTGTTCCTCAATGTTACTTACTTTGCACAAGCAATCTTTGGAAACCTCATTTTGTTTTTAACTTTGACTTAATGAATTTCTTTGTTAAGCGTATAACATATAACATTAAGTGCATTTTGTTTCCTCTGTTGATTTTGGACATTCCACTACGCAATTAGCAATAAAAACGAAAATGTGCCTCTATTAAATTAAGAAAATTGTTAGGGTATGGTCTTATTTAACCATTTAATGGTCTACTCTCTACTGTGCTATATGTAACAGACATTGCAGATCTACAGTGTAGGACCCACGTGTTTTTACAAGGTTGTGCCACAAAATCTGAATTGTATTTATGTCTGGACTTTGTCTGGGCCACCCTAAAACCATTTTTCCCGCCTTGAGCACATCAGTAGTGGATTTAATAGTCCGCTTGGGATCATTTCCCTGCTGAATGGGTTCACGCTGTTTCTCACAGGCTGAGTTGGTTTAGGAAGAAATCTCTAAGAGGGAAGTCTTTATTTACAGCACTGTAGTGTAGTATCTTTTGCTAAAGAATTAGCATTTCAATCTGAAAAACTCACACGGGAAGAAAAGGCAATTAGAAGAATTTTATTGATACAATATTTTAAGACTTTGGCGCTCAGACCTCGGCAGGAAACATTCACGCTGAATTATACTTCAATATGCATAAGCAGGTGTATGAGAATAGGGATATTTCCCCCAGGTCTGAAATTGGTGGTGGAGTGGAGATAAACAAAGTTTGTTCAGTCCTTCGGTTGAAGGAGGACCGTAGGAAAGCCAGGCGGAGCTTGCTACGATGGTGGAGAAGGGGATGGAGGTGGGTTAAATCCAAACCAGACACGGCGCAGCCACCGCTTGCTCGCTGAGCAGAAGGCCGAGACGAGGATGTGGAGTACTTTTAAGATGAACCCAGGATGCTGATTGGCTTCGAGGAGGAGCAGTTAAAAACTGATTGGCTTGCGTCGGAGGCGGATGGGTCTCTGATTGATAGAGGTAGGCAATGGAGTTTCTTCAGTCTGAATTTTCGCTTAAGCTCCATAATAAAGAACTACTCTTATTTCCAAAGACAAAATAAATGTTCTTGGAAATGAGTACGGAGCTCCTTTGGTGACATGGACAGAAAAAAAAGTTTACAAGATGTTAAGTCATGGCCACGCGTTACTAATGCGTGGGAACGAGATAGATAAGATAAATACTGCCTTCGGTTTAGCCTTCGGGCTTGACGTTCAGTGGACGCAAGTGGATCTAGGGATGCGATGATTAACTATACATCCTTCTTTTTCGCTAAGTGACGGTAGAAAAAAACCCAGTTTTTGGTAACATCTGGTATCAGAATTTATACTTATACCACCACTGTGAGGTGAGCGGATTTTCCCCCGATTGGTGCGCTGTGCACGAGAAATAAACAGTGGGAAAAAATGCATAAATAAAGACTGTAAAGGGCTCATTTAGAGGGAAGAGGAGGAATGAGGGGTCTGAGCTGAAGCCACTGATGTTACAAGTTACTTAAAATGACCCTTAAAAGTGCAAACCTAAATTACGTAACGTAATTTTGCGCACCTGAATTCAAGCGCAAGGCAGCACGCCTGTTTATAAGAATGAAACTTATAAACAGAATAAGTGGTGTTTTAGACTGCCTGGTTAGCAGGACTGTTTACTGATCCAGTGTGCAGACATGACTGGTTCTGAATGAAGGCTTTATCTGGCAGCAACTCTCCCCACTTCCCTCCTGTGTACGCAGTACCGGATGGTACCGGCTTACTTTCACCGCTGGTTAAGACAAAAAAAATATTTATAACTCTGATCGCTCTTCCTGCTCCTCTGTTAACATGAACTGCAACAGGAATTACTGATGACCACAAGCTGTGAAAGAAGCTGAAATAGCTCCGAAGAAGGCGGGTGAGCATGCGAAGTCAGTGAAATCAGTGAAATGCGTGTGTCACACGGTCAATGCGTGAAAGTTGAGAGCTCTGCTTATTACCACTCGGTGTTTAATCTCAAGAGATCACAGGATGTCATTATACTTCATTCCAAGGTTGAAATAAAATGAAATATAGTCTATGTTCTCCATGTTTCTTGAATGTAGGCTACACCACCATAAAGGAGCTCCCTCACAAATAACTTGTGGCCAGGTCTTAACATCTTGTAAACTTTTTTTCTGTCCATGTCACCAGACGGGCTCCGTAAATAAGAATTATAACAAATTTGTGGGAGAGTTTTTTTCTAATTAGCAGCTGTGGCTTCTATATTAAGTTAACAATTAAGCTATAGAGTCCTCAAAAACAGAAATCAATAATTTGTTTTAAAAAAACATGTGTCCATATCAAAAACTGATATATTCTCGCACATTTTACCGGACAAAGGCATCTCTCTGTTGGTGAAGAATAAAAGGTTATTTTTGAACACAAAACAGCATCACCTTTTACATCCCCAAAACCGCAAAGGTTCCACTTTGAAAAGTTTTACGTGTAAATTCATTTTGAAAGAGGAAGGACTTTAAACCTGCGACCAGAGAAGCATCTGTCTCAAGCTTTAGCACAAAGGGTTTTGCCTCCTGGTTGGTGTGGATGTGCGACACGCTCTGTGAACTGATGCTACACTGAAAATGTTGGGAGAAATGTGGATCTCGTGGAGAACATCTCTAGCTGTCGTTCTTACTTTCCTACAAATCCAAGGTCAGTTTTTAATTTTGCATTTAAGCTTATTTGCTCAGGATTTCAGACTGATTAAACCCAACACCAAGCTTTTTCACTGAAACAGATGTATTCTTCTTAAAGGACTAATTGATTAATTGATATCAGCTACTCATTGAAATTCTCTCTCTTTTTTAGCTCTGATCTGTGAAAAATCCACAGTTGTCTCTGGCACTGAGGGTCATATGTTGGACTTCAGATGTGAATATCCAGATAAACAGAAAAACAATTCAAAGTACTTCTGCTGTTTTTATATCGAAGAGTCCTTTGCTCACCTCGTACGTTCTTCGAAACACAACGAGTGGACAAGAGAAGGACGTGTCTCTCTTTATGACAACACTACAGCAGGCTTTTTCATCGTCAGGGTGGATAAACTCTATTTGAACGACAGTGGGACATACTGGTGTGGTGCTGATGGCAACGGTGATCGCTCCCGAAGGATATATCTGAATGTCTCCGGAGGTACAGTGCATAGATCACAACAGATTATTTGATCTTAAAATGTGCTTATTGCAGGTGACACAACATCAAATGATCTTTTTGTCAGAAATGATAGTCTTGTAACATATTGCAGGTACATCTCAAAGAATTAGAATATACTGAAACACTAACATTTTCAAAACTAGTTTCTGAAAGTGAGACCCATATATATATATATTACACACAGAGTGAAATATTTCAAGCCTTTTTTCTTGTAATTTTGATGACTATAGCCCCAGTTCCACCGGCTCAGAAAGTGTTTCAGGAATAGTTTTTTCAGGGCCACCCCAGGTTTCTTTAAGATCTACCTGTATACGTTAACTCTTCTGCTTTTAACATGTTTAGTCACGCTCCCATGAGCTAACATGGAAGGTTAAACACTGTGGACCCGCTGTGGTCTAGAAATGACAGGTCGCACATCCCATATACAAGAATACATGCTCAGTTTCCATAATCTCTTCTGCTTTTTGGAAGTTTCAGTTTCTGTAAATGTACTATTTTGGAGAACAGCGGGGAAAAATGTGAGACCACTTCAACTTGGTAATGAAATAAAAACTAGATGTTTTTAGTAAAAAAGTGGAAAACAAACAGCAGCATTTTGGTTGTAAAATGTGCTCCAAACTGATGTTTTTCACCTATTGCCTCTCATGCTGAGGTCTACGCCTCTGTTTTTCCATATTTGTGCAAAGGAGAAGGGTATGCAAACTGTTTCTGTGGAGTAGGGGGCAGTGAAGACACTGACAAACAAGATTTTTGATCAACGAAGTTTAAAACAAATTAGATTTTGCTTGCTGTGCAATGAGGTTGGAGACATTTGTCAATATTTTTTGCCACTCTTCTCAGAAAGGGAAACTCATATATTATATAGAATCATTATACATAGAGAGATATATTCCAGGCCTTTGTTTCTTGTAATTTTGAGCATTCTGGCTTACAGATAATGAAAACCCAAAATTCAGTGTCTCGGAAAATTTTAATGTTATGAAAATCTGCATTGCTTGAAACTCACCCTGATCAGCTTTACTCAAAACACCTGCAAAGGTTTCCTGAACCCAGGTAAGATGCTTCTGATGGTGTCTCTGGTTCAGGAGTGGCTTGACACGATGAATGCGTCATTTGTAGCCCATGTCTAATATTCGTCTGGTGGCTCTTGATACACTGAAGCATCCTTTTTTGACTGGTCTAATATGATATTCTAATTTTCTTTTAAGAGAATCGGCTTTATGTTTGCCAGCTGCCTAAGGTGATTAAAAACTGGACTGGACCACTGCTCCAACCTGGCGATCTAGTTTACGATCACTGTCTATTTTAAAACCCAAGTTTGAAATGGTCTTCCTTAAGTAAGGCGCCAAGGGGCCCAAATCAACAGAAGATGATTCACAAGACCTGCTGGGACAAAACGCCATCACCTCTTTTTTCTTGCCATTTAAAGTTAAAAGTTTAAAGCCATCCATGTTTTAATGTCTTAAAGACACAATAGTAGGCACTTGATCGAAAAGGCTCCTTTTTTTAGTGGCATGTATATCTGACTGTTGTCAGAATAAAAATTAAAGGAGATTCCATGTTTTCTGAGTATTGAACCCAAAGGAAGCAAATAAAGAGAAAACAAACCAAGGGATCAAGGACTGAGACCTGAGGAACCTCATAATGTAAAGGAGTGGATGAGGATTCAAAATCCGCTATTTTTACTGACATGGTTCAGTCTGACAAATAAGATCTAACCCATTTTAATACAGTACCACTAAAACCTAGTTGTGTCTGTAAACGAGATAATAAAATATTGTGTTCAAGAGCATTGTATCAAAAGCAGCGGTTAGGTCAAGCAGAACAAGAACAACATATTTACCCGAATCATTTGCCCTGAATATGTCATTAAGAATTCTCACTAAAACAAACTCTGTACTATGCTGAGTTTTAAAACCTGACTGAAAAAGGGCTTAACCTGGGATAAGACAACTTTCTTTAAAACTTTAGAAATAAAAGGCAGCTTGGAGATTGCCCTAAAATTTGCTAAAACAGTTTGGTCAAGGCCAGGCTTCCTGAGGAGAGGCTGCGCCACAGCGTGCTTAAAACTTACAGGGACAACACCTGACAGCAAGCTGCTGTTTACAGTAGCGAGGATGATCTGCCCTCTGCTGGGGAAAGCCTCCTTAAATAACCGAGGGGGAGCCGGATCACAAGGAGAACCTGATGACCTAATATGTTCAACAATATCCTTTGAAAAGCACAGATTCACTGGTTCAAATGTATGAAACACAGCTGAACAAGGAATCAAACAAGAAGGGTCACAACTAGGTGCAGAAACGAGGGCTCTTACAGCAACAACCATATCTATGAAAAAATTTATAAAGTCATTACATGTTTTGGAACATACTTCCAGGCAGACAGGTTGCGGGGCATTAAGAGCAGAATCAATCATTTTAATAATCATAGTAATTGAACTTTATTGATCTCACAATGGAGAAATTTACTTCTGCATCTTCACCCATCCTCCTGGGGAGCAGTGGGCTGCCACTGTGTGGCGCCTGGGGAGCAATCTGGGGTCTTGCTCAGTGAGCCAGAGTGCAGGCAGTGGGGATTGAACTGGGTACTTGCAACCATCTCAGCACGCAAGTGCACTGCTCTAACCACTAGGCCACCCCTCGCCCCTTAAACAGCACACATGAGTTTTTTTGATGGTGCACAATATTGTTGGACAGATATTCTCTTTTTGGTTCATTAACTGTGTCCAGCTTAACATTAGGCAGTTTAACATTTAAAAATGTTAAGATAAAACAAGCCTGATTTCATAAAGTATTTCCACTCATTGAAATGAAATGTTTAACTTTGCCTGAAATTCTAATTATTAATGAAACATGATTAATCATAAAATCTCTGAGCTGCTCTGTAAGCAATGCATTGTTGCATTTTTCAGAGAATGAAATACCTGCCTCCAACACGGCTGAACTAGTTCACAGTGAGTATTGTTTTTGTACCTACCCTGAGAGTTCATGTTATGGTTTTTCTCTGATAATGTTTAGTATTGCTTTTCTATTTTATGCAATATTTTTATATATTCCTTTAACTCCTGCACGTTGGTCAGTATTATGCTGTTTTAGAGGGCTCTATAAATAAATTTGGGTTGAGTATATCCTGTTTTCTGTTGGTGTTTGAACATCAGACATGATTTTGTTTGTCGGAGTTGACCTCTGTAGGTAACCCTGAGCTGTCTTTTACTCACACAGAGCTCACCCTGCCGCTGTTCCTGGCCATGATGTTGTGCATAGGAGCAATCATGTTTGTGTGTCTGTTCACAATATGCCTTCTGCTCGCTGCGAAGAAGAGAGGAAGATCTACCCCACGGCAGAAAAAAGAGGTTGGTTTGCAACAAAAAAAAATCATGTAGCCCTCAAAGGCAAAATCTGGAGTAACCTCACTTCAAATTTAACACAAAATAGTTTTATTTGCATTTCTATTTTTTTTTTAAGTTCTTGATAAAGGTTTACAGAAGGTCAAAGGTGAACTACTCTACTCCCTTCTTACCTAAATTTAAAAACAAGGTTTTTAAGGCACCGGGGTAACAAACAGCCAACGGACAAAGCCTTCGAAGAACTAAAAAAAACAGTGAGTTTATATTCTGTGGGATGTGTGGTTAATGACTTAAAAAACAGGCATGTCAATCAGGGGATGTGTTGAGCAGCTGAGAATGAAGGGTTAGCAAAGAGACTGAGAAAGGGAGACTAATGCTGCGTTCAATCTACCTTGGAGTGGTGTGACACCCAAGTTAACAGGTTTCTGGTGAACACAGTCGGCAAAATTGGGGTTACAAAAAAAATAAAATTAATAAAAAATAAATAAATAAATAAATAAAAAGATTGGGATTCCAATATGGGACCGCCAGGAAAACTGTTTTGTTTGGAGTACTTGTCATGAACGTTGTTTAAAGCTGTGCTTTCCACATGCAAAAATATGCATTTACAACAGCTTACTGTTGTAAATGTGAACAGCTGCCATTTTGGATCCAAAAATTGGCCTTAAAAAGTTTCTCCAACTTTTCGAGTGAGAAGTCTGACTTTAGGGACTGTTGTGGTTGATTCTTCCCCCTGGAAGCCAGAATTTCCGAGTTATGACTGCAACTTGAACGCAACATAATTAACACGGAGGAGCTGAACAGATGCAAGTAAACCCAAAGGAAAAATCTGACAGATTTTTACCAGAAAATTATTCGAAGTCAACAAACTGATAAGCAGACACCTACTAACAATAATGAACATACAAAAATTAATTGAATAAGAAATGCTCAGAATACACAGAAAAAAAACAAAAACCCAAACCCACCAAGGTCATGAGAAGTGGAGAATTTCACTGCATCAGATAGCAGCAGGAAACCTGTGTCTTTGAATGTTGCTGCTGCAAAAAGAGCTACTGTATTTTATTTTATTTAGAGTGAGCAAGAGAGACCCTGTGTTCAAAGTCTAAGTTAATGCATTTTACCTTTTCTCTCCATGGCTGTAAATGGTCTGATGAGTTCATGTTGCGATGAAGAAACTTTTATTTCCAAATCAGACTGTGGTGTATTAGGTCAGTAGGTGGGACCGACTTGGAGAGGAAGGAGGGTTGGACAAAAACGTAGCACATTTTTCTAATGTTTAATTTTGAGTGCCAAGTGAAAAAAAATATACGAGGAAGATCAAGAATAAACATCTCTATTTCTCTGACTGCAGGGAATGATCAAGTTTTTAGGTGTAAAGTTATTTTAGTTTTATTTATTGATTTTGATTTGCCTATTTTGAACATGTCCGTCATCTGTAATCCACAAGGAGGTGCTGCAGCACCCTCCACGCCCCGACTTCCTACAGCTTTGAAACCCAGTGATCAAGTCCTGTTCCATATCCTGTTCTTTTAAAATACCTGAGGCAGCAATGCATGTTCTTATTAATATTTGTCTGCATTACTGTATATTTGTCATGCTGTCACAGCTGCTGCAGAAACGTGCTGCAGCCACTCAACTTCTACCTGATAAAACAAAAGTGTGTTTCACCAATGTCTCATCCCTTCCGTGGCGGCCACTTCTCTTTCCTATTTATAAAAGAAATAAAAATAAAATGGTTGTAAGCCTTTTGATGGTCTTGCTCTATTTTTTTCATGCAGAACTAGTGCAACCATGTGTGATCTCACGCTCCTTTCAGGTCAGCAGACCAGATGCTTTTAGTTTGATCAAATACTCGATGTGAATTCAGAGGTAGCAGAGCGTTTGCTGTTCTTAGCTCCTTGTTGTTAGCTTTAATATTTAGATTTACACAGATACATATATATTTTTAATTAGTTTTTATCATTTTGAAAGAGTCACCAATATCCATCTCTGTCAGATGTTATCATCTGTCTACTGCTAATAACACATTGGTCTTATATTGTTAAATTATGATCTAATTCCACGATCTGTTCAATGACATCTTTGATTTGCCCTCCCCACAGACATCATCCGACTATGAGATAATGACGCCCACTGAAGGAGCAGCGCCAGAGGCCTGCTGCAAGTGTTCAAGTCCAGACTGCGTCAATCTCTCAGCTTTACCTCGGCCACCTTCTGACCAATTATCCTGCTTCACAGAGGAGCATCAGAAGTCCATCACCTCTCACAGCCTCGGTGAATATGTTGATGTAGACATACAGGAGCACTTCTGCCAATACCAGCATTTGGACCAGAGCAGACAGGAAGAGCATATTTATCACAGTCTTCACGCAAGCAGAGGCCCTGAAAAAGTGCCCCAAAAGAGTTGATTTTCCCCTGATATCACTAATTCCAGTAGTAGTGTGATGCAACAAGTGCCTTTTTTCTCTCTCTCATACAATAGTTTAAAGTTTCTTCAAAGACATGAAAGACAAAGTGCAGTACCTGTACGCCCTGTACCTGGGCACTGCTGGCTAAAAAAAGGCTACTGTACTTTATTCTGAAAACATCTAGACACTCGGATGTTAAATCAACCTCTCTGATTGTTTCGATGGATTAAACAGCTTTTAATGCCAAATCATTTTTAAATTTCTAAATCAATTTTAGGAAAGACGGTAGGAGGAAAAGTTCTAAAACAATGGAAAAAATTATTAACATTTACCATCTTGACCAGGCAACAATGGTCAGGAAAACAATGTGATTCAGCTGCAGTTTAAAGATTTAAACCTAGAACTTATATTTTCATCCATTGTATTGTAAACATCCTTGAATGTGTCATGAGTTTCGTGCGAGGTGAAAAGTAACTAATTTTAGTCGAAAAATGTTTGAATCTTAGGGCAGACAAAGCTGTTTGTGGATTTTTTTTAACACCCATAACTTGGTTAAGAGAGCAGCTAAACATGGGTCAGTCTCCAGGCACAAAGCAACAAGAAAAAAATACAGCAGTGACATGGTTTCTCCCTGACTGTATTAAACACAATGTACAGTAACACAGTGCTATCCATCTGCCACCTACTGCACTGCCAGTCAGCTGGCTGATATACTGCAACAAAGAAAGACTGGAAATATTTTCAGTATCAAAATACATGAGAAGTCATGGTGTGAAACTGAAGGAGCATCACCCATCATGCATTCGTAAAATATGGAAAGCTGTTTGAATGCTGATACCAGCTTATTACTTGTGTTTGTCTATAAATGGCATAACTGTAAAATGGTTTAATATTTGATGCAATAGGCACTGGGAATAATAACTTTGATCAGTGTTTATTTTATATTTTTGCTTCAGTCAAAGTAATAACAGATACAAATAACTGTAAATTTCAAGTTAATGTTGCTGCAGATGTTGCGTTTTTAAAAATAAAAGCAATCAGAATATCTTATCCTGTTTTGTTTCAGTTTTCAGTGTAATTTTTTTGGAAGTGTTGTATTTTTTAGGCAAGATTATATTACAATGAGAATCTCATACCAGCCAGGGTCTAAATGCAACAGAATCTCGACAGGCAGCTTTGAACTTGATGCAATGTATGTACTTCTCCTTCTTTCAGGTCTGGCTACAGTATAAGTGCATTTTATACACCGTTGTCATTATGTGGTGGTGTAGACTCTCGGTTACACAGGACACGGTTAAATAAACGGAACCTGAACTCGTTTTTTTGAAGAGGTTTCACCCCACATTCAAAAAGGCTTCTTCAGTTAGAAACATGGATTGGAATCAGGCTGGGAAGTTGTGGTCAGAACAATCACACTAACACGCAGATCACAAAGGACACTGTCCTCAACCTCCATTTGGTTCGATTGTCACTTAAAAATCCAAATATTTCCAAAACAATGCCCACTTGTGAATTGTTTGGGTTGCATGTCTTACAAGTAACCCAAACAATAGTGGCTTTAATGCTCCGTTAGTGGCCCTATCGGTGTGATTGGTCGTGGCAGTGCAGGTCGGCAGATGACGGAGTTGGCAGATGGCTCCGGCTGACCTATTTGACATAGTAAGCAAAACTGCAGGGGGTCCAACAGGTGGCATGTAACGTCCTTCACATGCTTCAACAAATGTTGCTCAAAGTATTTTGTGACCACAGATGTCAGAGTGAACCAACTGATACCACGTTCAGAACTGAGGAAGCCTTTCGGCTGATCAGTGAAACATCTTCAAGAAACGAGACAAGAAGCTCAGGCCCCTTATGTCTAAACACAGTAAATCGAGATCTTAGACTTTTCTTTGTTTAGGAAATGATATACCAAAATGAATAATTGCAAGAAAAGGCTATTTTTCTAAGTACTGTTATAGGCTTTGGGAAGTACGACTACAGTTAAGAGGGTGTTCTCTGTTTGAAGAACACTGGAGAAATTGTGACAGTGAAGGAAGCCAACCGAACCGCAGAAGAAGGGCTACGTACGAGATCAGAACACTTTTCAGACAAACACAAACCTTACTGTGGTTAAATGTGTGTTTTACACTCAACCACACTGGCATTGGCGAGGTTTGCTTCTAAACTGGCAAGCGTCCGTATTGTAGACCAGTCACCTGCTCACTGCAACATGTTCTGTTTGCAAACGGGCCAGAACGTGTCACTCAGAACCTGTTTGTTCATGTGTGATCCAGATCATAACACAAATCTGCAACACGGAATTTAGTATTTCATTTAAAAAAAAAGAAATTACCAAAGACTTACATGACCATAATCACTTCCTTCTAATATGTAAATGAGCTGTCTGATAAAGACCACGTTTTATCCCTCTCTCTCTCTATTGCCACATGTCTCATAACGTCTCATAACAACAACTCCTTATGATAAAATAACAAAACAGGCTTGTTGTGCAGGCTAATGGCGTCTTTAGCAATTACTGGGAGAAAAAAAGGAGGGTCTGTTTCAATGTTTTCTTACAGGAAACTGGTCAGAAGTGGGAAGTGCAACAACAAAAAGGAACCTATGCAAAACCAAAAACATTTCTTTAGACGGATAGCCAAAGTCTTGATGTCTGGGTCAAGA
This sequence comes from Fundulus diaphanus, assembly GCA_037039145.1. Classification (NCBI taxonomy): domain Eukaryota; kingdom Metazoa; phylum Chordata; class Actinopteri; order Cyprinodontiformes; family Fundulidae; genus Fundulus; species Fundulus diaphanus. Next base: position 22,535,153 of record CM073123.1, on the reverse strand, counting down.
AAACTGAAGAGAACACAGACATACAAACCATCTAAAACATGAAGAGGAGTTTGGTCTTTGTTGTCCTCATTTTGGAAGGTAATCTCATTAATATTACTTATTTCTCCCTCTTTTGTTTCTTATTTCTTTTTTCTGTTCAGGTTTCTGTGGAATTTTTAGCCAGTCTGGCCCCACTTCATAGCCTTAAATGTTTATTTTGGGATGTAAAAAGAGAGATTTATATGCCTTTAATAAAGAATATGAATAAATGTGTTTTATGATCCACAAATGTAGTATCTCGTTTCCTCTTGTTCTGTAAAATGTTTCTCCTTAATCCTGCAGTGAATGGCACAGAAAGTTGAAAACATAATTAGATACCTATTTCTAAAACTGAAATTAAAAACTTAAATATCTGTTTGCCACGACATACAAACACCCTGTACATTTATTGGCAGCCCCCGCAAAGATGTATAAAACTCATTAAATTAGTAAATCTTTCATTGCAATATCAAAACTTTGCAGCTGTTGATCTCTGGAGATTCTGTTTACCTTCCTTAGCATCCTTATCCAGATAAACCTGGGACCATATGCAGCTTTGTTCGGTCGCAGTCCTCGTTGGTCTAATCGTTTTAAATATTTATTTTAATCGATGTGGCCACTTTTATCTTCTTTTAAGTATTCCTTGAATTGCAGATCCTCATTCAGTTCAGTTCTGGAAAGAGTTTTCATGCTCTCATTTTTGGAAACTTTTGGTGTCACATTCTAATCAGCTAATCAGCTCAAAACACCTGCAAAGGTTTCCTGAGCCTTTAAATGGTCTCTCACTCTGGGTCAGTAGGCGACACGATCATGTGGAAGTCTGTTGACTTGACGGAAGACGGTCATCGACACCCTTCAGAAGGGGGGGGGGGGGAGAAGCCACAAAAGTTCATTGCTGAAGACGCTGGTTATTCACAGAGTTCTGTATCCAAGCATATTAACAGAAGATTGAGTGGAAGGAAGAAGTGTGGTAGGAAAAGGAACCGCAGCAAATGGGAGACCCACTTCACAAGGAGTGGACTGAGGCTGGAGTCGGTGCATCAGGAACCACCACACACAGACGATTTCAAGACAAATGTCACACTTGTATTATACAATCACTCCGCCATAAAAATAGAGCAATTCATTTACAACAATGAATGCCCAAAATGATTATTGATCATGAACAGTTAGCCTTGAACAGCATATTCTATTGATTTTCCTATTATGATGGATGGTTAAGAGAAATTGGCCTCAATATCAAGTTTTCTTTATACCCTAAACGCTGAATTTTACTACAATTTTCATTTTGAGTCTTTGCTGCTGCGCTACTAACGTTGAATTTATCTTAAGGCTTTATTCACATCTTTACTAGGGGGCCCATTAAGTGTTTATGGTACTTCAGAAAAACTCACACTTGCTGAATTTTTGACACGGAGGATGTTAAACATGTGAAACATGTAAAACTTTGTATCTGAAAGTAAATGACGCTCATGGTGCTGCTGTCTGTTTTCTTCTGATAAGAGTTTTTCCAGACTGAAGCCATCTCCATAACAGGAACTGTGGGGACAGCAATCAAAATAACATGCTCTCATTCTTATGCCACCACCAACGTCAAATATTTCTGTAAGGGAGCATGCAATGATGCTGACGTCCTGATAAAAAGCAACGTCCCGGAGCGGGTGCTAAATGGGAAGTACTTGATAAAAGACGAAGGAAACACATTCTACGTAACAATCACAAACCTGGAAAACAGTGATGCAGGAGTTTACTGGTGTGGCATTGACAGAGTCGGGGCTGACACGTACAGTAAAGTCACCCTCACTGTAAAAGAAGGTTAGTCAACTTTTTACCATCATTAATTTTAGTATAAGTCATGCCATAATCACCACTTGCCAAGATAAAAATATATGCTCTGCTTCCCTTTTCTTTACATATGTGTTGAGTAAGTTTCTCTAAAAGACTTTGTCGGCCCACAAACATATTTTAAGAAATTCAGTCACACGGGACTGTTTTAGAGAAAATAAGGCGACAGCATATCGCAAGTAAAACTACTATTACTTGCTGCCAACAAATTGGCCTTGGGGACCTAATACAGTAAAGTCTAAAGCCTAAAGGACTAAATGCAGTGGTGCCACTAAGGTGGGGCCTTCGGGAGTGGGGGCAAAACCTGCCCCCATCAGGCTGCACCTGATCAGACTGTTTTAAGTGTATAATAGATTTTTTCAACTTCAAATAGCAGAGGGCAGACATCTGACATTTATCTGTGCATCTATCATTTTTGTTAAGCAACTTTTGGCTGTCTGCCACTCACTCATGGGCTCGCCCCTTAGTCCTCCTTTTATATAAACGATAACCAGGGGTGCCAGCAGAAATTTTAGACCCCATGACAAAAAAAACATCCAAATCATCTCAAAACGTGTATAAAAATGTCTTCTCTTTTAGACAGGGATCCTTGGAATTGTCCTAACTTTCTCCACTTATACTTATTTATATATATTTAATATGCTGACAATGACAGCATATTAAAACTCCAGGAACTCATTTGTGGCTTTTTTTGTGTACATCCCAATCAAAAGTAACAGAAGCCCCTATCTGGTCACCCCTTTGCAAACGTTCAAGTTGCTCCCCGGACAAAACTAGGGAGCAAGAAAATCTGACAGTTTCTTTTTGCTTTCTGTAACAGAGAATCCAGTTGGCAGCATGAAGACGTCGCATTCTAGTAACCATTTCCTCTTTTGTGCAGATTCATACAGTATTTGTGGCAGAAAAAGTCATTTTCGTTATCCTTACTGATCTTGTTTTTACCTCTCTTTATTGTTATTCCAGAGATGATTCTGTATGTTGGAACAGGTCTCGGTGTAGCTGTGCTGGCTCTGGTAACCATCCTCCTGCTTTTCCTCAGACTCAGAAAAAGGAATGTCAGCACTTCACATGGTAAAACAAACAAACATATTTTTATACAATGTCAACTTTGTGACGTATAAATATATCGTTTTGCTCATAAGAGTTATTTAAAACGTTGTGTTTTGTCACTCTCTATTCAGGAAAGGAAAACGATGACATTCAGTATGTGACGACCGTATTCCAGAAAAATACACAACATGCCAACGGCACTTCGTCAGTCAGTGAGGAGCAAGGAGCAGACGCCCGGATCTACACAGACCTGTCAGAAGTTCGGCACCCCAACAGCTCTGCAGAACCTAAAACCCAGTCAGATTATCTCTTTTACTCCACCATCAGCTTCAGCGATCACCCAGCCAGCGGCTCTGTCCCACCTCAAAGTGAATTAACTGAATACTCGTCTATTAAACTCAAATAGACAGCCTCCACCAGCTGAAGAGCTAACAGTCTGCTGGGTGCATTTTACTATTTAACTTTACAGCCAAGACAAGACAAATAAAAATGATCTCTGCAGATGTTTTCATCTTAGATTTTGAAAAAACTGATATACTGCATGATTGCAAGTTATTTTTAGGTTTATTTTTGTGTTTTTATTTAGTGACAAAAACTAAAGCCAGAAACCTGGACAGTGATGTGATCAGAATGAAAGGTTTCAGTGCATCATTTTACCTTTTAGAAATAACAAGCCTTAGGCAGGTATTAAAGATACTCTTCATTGAGCCCACACTTGTGCTTTAAGTGGAATATTATTATAATTAACAGAAATAAAGGCTAGAGTTTCTAGCCTAATCTAGACTTGTTTCACATTTTCCTTAACATAAAATAATGTGAAATCTAATTTAATCAGTTAGAAAAATGGCAGCAAAACTGATTCAGATCAATTTCTTAAATAAAGTAATGGGTAAATCAGTTGCTCCACTGGTGTCCATTTGACTACAAAAAAGATTGACTGATACATATTTTTGGCATATGTTTTTTTTCTTCAAATTTTAACAATAAATGTCTTTTGTCATGGCATGTTCATTTTACCGTACAATAAAATTTTTGGATTTGCTTAAACTCATTTAAATGCCAGCAGTAACAATGAATATGTTGCTCTCCGTCTCTATAATAGGGGACTGTCACAAAAAAAAGCAGCAACATTGATTCGGATCCAATTAAGATTCTTCACAAGAACTGAAAATAGAAATTGACAAAAGACTTATTTTAGGTTAAAAACGCACCAATTCAAAATAAAAAAAACACCCTAAATAAACTACCTGTTTAATTCCCTTTTCGGTTTCATAAAGTAGTTTTGAATTAAATTTGATCAAAATTCAAAAACAGACAGAAGCAGCCAGAATGCTTAGCGACGATGCTCTTATTTTGAAAGGTCAGCAGTAGATGTAGCGGTTGTAACGGCTTCCAGCGTTACTTGGAAACGTCAGACTACTTCTCGCTGCTTTGAAGCGCTGTGACGTAACAAGCTGTGATGTTGCCTTTGGGTTCTTCCAGATTAGAGCTTCATTTTACGGGAAACTGTCATTCAGTGAACCAGATTAGTATTTCTGAGACACCCTTAAAATGTTTCGCTTTTTAACTGAAACTGGTAGCTTTATTAGGCAAAATCTGGGACTATCCTGAAGACTGCTACTATTGTAAAACAGAGGAGGTCTGTTGCCTTCACCAGCCACCAGAAGACCTCACAGTGAGACGAAGCAGACTTTGTCACAACAGAACCCATCTAGGTTCTGGATATTTCAGTCACTCAGAGACATTGGACCTTAACACAACAGCTGATTTAGCTGCCTCCCCAGAATAGTTGGCTGATTCAACCATTGTAGAGACACCTAAAATCCCTAGCAGATACTCTGGTTGTAATGTGGTCCAAAAGTCAGGCCAGGCTGCCGATAAAAGGACTCAAAGGTCAGGAATCAAGAAGGATGATTTGTCTTCCAGCAGCGCTGCTGTGTCTGAAGCCCCAACAGCTTCAAAACCAAATAACCACATGAGCTGTGTTCGACCCAGAAAACAGACCGATGGCAGAGCCAGAAACAGAGAAAGAGCTCCTCAGCCTGCATCTATGTCATCCTCAGTAGATCTTAATGTGTTTGACACGTGTGACGTGAATCCTTCTTTGGACTTAAGTCCGCAGCAATTGATGCAAAGAACTTCTAACAGCAGTCACCAAGCTTTGGATCAGACAGCAAGCTGTGCTTCTCCTGGGATCCAAACACGAGGTGAGACAGCTACTAAGATGAGTCAAACATCTGAGACTAACGACGCTGTCTCTTCTTCAAGCACACAACATGCCAACATCTCTCAGTCTACTTTAAACCATCATGTCTCTTCTGCTTCTTGTAAAGGAGGCGGGGTTGGATTAACCATGGACCGCTCTGTGCAGACTGAAGATAAAGTCTCTTCCAGCGCTAATGCAGGTCAACCGCTTGGTTGGATCAGAAGCAGGATTTCAGCCTCCTTCAGCTTCATTCAAACAGTAATTGAATCTTTTGCGTGCACATCTGGAAGAATACTGGGGGCAATTTTAGAAAGAATTGCAGAAACTGTCAGACCTTTGCCTGACAGAGACCGGCTGTAGCCGAATCCTCAGCGAGGGCTTGTGCTGATCGCAGTCCTGTTAATGTTAAGTCTGCTTTTATGTTCATTTTTAAAGAATTTGAACAGATCAAGTGGGGGGGCTGGTGGTCCTTCAATCCTTCATTTCTTTATATACAAGCGCTATATAAAGTGTGTGTGTGTATGTTTCTTCGGGTTTTCTCGAGGTGCTACGGTTTCCTTCCAAAAACAAATGAAATACAAATGACATAAACAAAAAGAAAACAAACTATAAAAAACATGAAAAAATGTCTCATTGTGAATTATAAATGATATTAAAATGTGTCTTTGTGTGTATGTGTGTACTGATAACCCAGACGATGGTTTCAAGGCCCGAGAAAACAGTGTGTGATGATGATGATGATGATGATGATGATGATGATGATGATGATGATGATGATGATGATGATGTCTTGCTTATGGACCTAGAGCGGCATTCCTGGAGAAACTTCTCCATGATGCCAAGTGCCCTGCACTCTAACCACTAGCCCGCCACTCCTGTTTTGTGTTTGGTTCTAAAAAGAGAACCAAACAATTTAGGTTTTAAGTTTGCTTTAGCAAACATCAATGGGCTCAAGTGCTCTGGTTTGCAGGAAGACTGCTCAATGAGCAAGGGCCATTATAAACCGGCGACAGTGACGCAGGAGTTAGGGAGTTCGACAGAGATGCCTAACAGCCAAGCTCTGTCTGTATTGTGGTTAGCGGGTCATGCCAGGCTCCACTTTCCTATGCGGCCAAAAAGACAAGGCCCATCCGTAACGCAGGGGGTCCTGGTGGCCGCAAAATGTGGTGTGTGTGTATGTGTGCGTGCGTGTATTACATGGGCCATGAAAGCCAAATCCCTCGGTTCCTGTTAAAAAACCCACCAGTTGATTCAGGTTCAGCAACGTTAAACATTTTTTTTCAGCCTACAACTGGTCTCTAAATGGGATTTTTCTAAAATGGTGTCACATTTTCCCAGAGACAGCATGCCTTTCCAGGATGTTCGGACAGGTTGAGTACAAACTACAGCGTCAACAACCACAATATCGAACGTTTTGGAAGATGACGACGTCCTGGAAGCTTCATTTCAACATGCTTCCTTCAAGAAACCCAACATAGAACATCGTAAACGTTGTTTGAGATGTAGAGGCCTCAAAATGAGTGGAAAGAAAGTATTACTAGAAAGGTCTGTGTTTAATCCAGTCTGTGGCCCATGTAATACACGCACGCACACATACACACACTCGCCCTCTCTCTCTCTCTCCCTCTCTCTCTCTCTCTCTCTCTCTCGCTTGGCCTCTCAGTTCCTGTTTTGCTCGCCCTCTCTCTTTCGCTCCATTTTTCAATTTCATCTATTTTCTCACCTTTTCATTTTGAATTTGTACTCCCATTGGGCCCTTTCTCTGTCTCTGTCTCCATTTAAAGGGCTATTTCACATATTTTCCTCACTAATGGGAGATTATTTTAAACCAGTTTGTGATTTGTGCTACATTTCTATAATTTGTGGACATGCTTTAAAGGCTAAAATCAGTACTTTTTTGCATGTGGAGCACTTTAGAGCTGGTCAAGCTCAAACAAACCCAGCTTCAGCTTCATGCTGCTGATGTACTATACACTCTTCAGCTCAGTACTTCCTTCATTGCTCTGTTTTTTAATAGAAAAGCTAATATGTCAGGTTTGTAACTGTTCTGCTTATTTTTTGAGGTTTCAGCTGGCAGTAAGGGGTTATGTAAGTGATTAGATGACAGGTCTGCTTTTCCAACAACTTTTTTCAACTTTCTCTTCTTTAGCCTTTTTTCATGCTTCCTCAGTAGTTGAGCTTCAGCCTCTGCCTTGCTTTTATACAATTCCTTCTACTTTTAGAAATCTGCAAGAGGTTTTGTAGGCTTCAGCTCCAGTTCTGCCATTTGACATAAAAGATTTGTTTGTTGATCAGTTGACACAATAGCTGCTGTTAATTTTTATGCTGATCATTTGTTGAAGTTTTCACTGATTATTTCAAATTCAACAAGTGTTTCTTAGCTTTTGCATCTTCAGCCCTTTCTGAGCAAAAAGTAGTGCTTCCACAGTATTTCAGCTGCAACTTAGCTTGCAGTTTTTCTGTTTTTAGCTGAATGTTTAAAAGTTTTGCAAATGCTTGAAGTTCTGTAGAAGGAACGAGAAGTTGAAACCATAACTTGAAGAAAGAGGCAAGAAATTATCAGAGATTGGACTGAGGGGAAACTTGAACACATTAGTTTCACTTCAAGTAGTCATGAGACCCGTCTGAACTCAACAATGAGGATATTTTTTACAGCAGCTGTGTTGTTGCAGTACTTGATAGGTAATGCCAATGTTTTTCTTTTACAGGGTAAATTTATTTAGAACTTAAACATGTATGTGAAAATAAAATTGTAAGTATGTGAAAATGAAATTGTTTTTGTTGCATTCTCCATGACAGTCAGTGGAGGTTTACCTTTAGTTACTGGGAATAATGGAGCACCCCTCAACACTACCTGTAAGTACAATGGACAAAAAAACAGCTTGAAATGCCTTTACAAATTTTACCAAAAACTCAGAGAAAACAATATAAGAAAACATTTATGGTACTTAGACCGTATAATGCCTTGAGATGATATGTTGTGAATAGACACTTTAGGAATAACCTGAACTGATTGTGAGTATATGCACCTTTTGCTTAACACGTCAATAAATTTCAACAACAATAAAGACAACACCGCTTCTCCCCATTCTTAGGCTGTCATTAAAAATGATAGATTAACATTTTAATCAGATGCATCATTTTAAAATCCCTAATATTTGAAAAATGTTTACAGTCATCTTACAACTAAAGAAATTCCTTAATAGAAATAAACAATCATAATTGTGCTCTTTAATTCTCTCAAAGTAACAGAGCAACAGTGGACCACACAGCATATGTTGGAGGTTCTGTTCCCATCACCTGCAATTACTCACAAGCAGATAAAAGCAGCACCAGAAACTTCTGCAGACACGATGGAAACTTCAGCTACACAAATATAATTTCAGCGCAGCGTTCAGATTACACAAAATTCGGGAAAATACCGGTGTGCCTTGAAAAGAGAGGATTCCTTCACATGTTTACAAGACATCCTCCTTGATGTGAGTACTGATCTGAAATCGGTCTAATCACCCTGTTTAAGATATGATCGATATAACAGCCTCATAAATACAGAGAACAAAAATATATTTTTAGGTATTTTTTTATCTTTCAGATCTGGATGATATTAAACCAATAATAATGTCTCATGCTGAACAGAAGACGGCACAGATTAGATGTTCCTACCCTAAAAGCGAAAAGAACAGCGAGAAATCTCTGTGCAAGGGGGAGAGTCCTTCAGACTGTGATGAAATTATAAGTTCAACAGAAGAAAACAGAACTGTAAAAAAGGGCAACTTTGATCTAAGAGATAATTGCAGATTAAACTACTTTTATGTTTATATTAACAATCTTCACAAAAGTGATTCTGGGACTTACTGGTGTGGTTATGGTGTAACCAAAAACATCAAGATACAGCTTTCTGTCGGTGAGTAGTCTGTGTTATATTACATACAGAACATGAATCAGTTCATCAATCATATCTTAGAATAATTGTATTAAAACCTGCAGCTATTGATTGATTTATCAACGCGTTTCCAAACAATTTTTGGCTTGTAATATTTTAATGAAAGTTCAGTTGACAAAACTTAAGGGTCCCCGACATGACTTTGGAACTATGCATAAATATTCAGTATAAATGTATATATATCTTTCACATAGTGGGTTCTTTTCAAATTGAACACTAATTAAATGGAAAAATGCGTTGAAGTTAGGGCTGGGCAACGATTAAAATCTTTAATCGCGATTAATCGCATAATTTGCCTGATTAATCATGATTAATCGCATTGTATGCGCAAACTCCAAGAATGAATTCAAAAGTAGTGTAAAGAGCACTTTTATTTTAATGTTCTGCTGCCATATGAACAAAAGTGTTGTAACATTTGTAGCACTTATCAGTAACACATATTTATTGTAAAGCTCAACTTAAACATGTAAAACAAAAAATAGCAATAATAATAAATTAAAGCTTATTGCCTCTGACAGGAAATTCTCTTTATGGGGAAAAAATCTACCAAAAACAGGATATTTCTGAGGTAACAGCAGGGAGCAGCATTATCATTTTATGTTCAAATTTTTCCCTAATCCACCTCTTATATCTTTCAATCCTTATGTAATTTTGTCTGTGTTATGTGCACCTGCCTGTTGCTTTAATCCTATAAATTTCCCCGTTGTGGGATAAATAAAGGATTAGCTAATGTTATCTTATCTTAAATAACACTTTTTAATATATGTATTGGGTTCTTTCAAGGTCTTAATTACATTTTCTGTGTGGGCTCCAGTAACATATGATAGATAATATCTACTTTGAAAGTTAACATGAACTGCTGCTGAAGATGACCACTGATCTACCTGGATGTTCCCTGGAGGACTGAAACACCTCAGTCAGAGACGTCAGTCTGTGGGTCTGTCGGGGGCATTGACAGAAGTTTCGTCTCCTCTCTCCGTTTCTGTGGCTCGACGTTTTCTTGCTCATGTTTTTTCACGTGCTTAGATAAATTTGTTGTGTTTCCACTGAAATTAACCGGCTTTTTACAAAACATACAGCTTGATTTCATTTACGGTATTAAAATAAAGCCGAACGGCGCTACTTCCCCTGTTCATGTTTTTCCGCTGCTGCGGTCTCTCTCAGCAGCGCGATCGTTTGTGTGTTGAGTTTGTGTGAGAGCTGAGTGGGCGGGCCAGGCTGAACCTGCGTGCCGATTGGCTGGCGCCGCTGAGCCATGTACGAGAGGGGAGGGGGAGCAGCAGAGTGCTGCCGTGACGCGTGTGCTGACTGACACTCTGACTGAAAGCATGTGAGCAACATGCGTTAATGCACGATAGAATAAATATCGCCGTTAATAGTCTAATGAATTAACGCGAAATTAACGCGTTAACTTGCCCAGCCCTAGTTGAAGTAAATTAAATGTTATCTCTGTGTTATGCTAACGGGATATGCGGTCACCCCCCTTTTCAGGATGACGTGACGAGGGTAATATCCAATGTGCTGCCAGTGTTAGCAAAATGTTTGTCTTCAGTATCGGCAGTTTTGTAATATACTGTGTTAAATGCTGAAACGTTGCATAGTGGCTGGTTGTTTGAATTACCTGAGTGAACACTCAGCCTCTGTGCAATGTTTGGGCATTTATCGCAGCGTATTACAAAACCGGCAGTACTGAAGACGTGTTGCGTAGCAGCTTGGTGTCCTAACTATTCCAGTGAATATCCAGTCGTTAAGCAGCGTTTTGGTGTTTACTACAGTGTATTACAAAACATTGCGTGGCGGCTGGGGTAATTAGAACACCCAGATAACACTTGAGCCTGTTCTCATTCCCAAAGGATAAAACTCTTTGCAATCAATGGATGAAGCAGGCACAGAGGACAAAGGACTAATGGCTTCCTACTCCCTCTTCTGAACTCTGTAGAGATCATTTGACTGCAGACTGTTTAGCAGAGGCGCCTGGCTTAAACGAATCTTTCGGCTTGATTAGTTTGTTACAAACCGGTTTTAAAACCACCTGCTATCACTACGATTTTCAAACGAAAACTTACAGTTGAAGAGGATACCAGCTTATCCAAACAGTGCAGAGAAGCTACAGTTTCAGCCTGCCCAGGAAAGAGCATCTTGTTTACCTGGTTGGGTTTGAAACGAGTGTATATCAGCAGACAGGGGCCGACTGGCATACGGCAGCACTGGGGATTTCCCCCGTGGACCGGTGGGTTAGTCGGCCAGTTGTTACTGTTAAGTCACACAGCATGTTCTTGTTTTGCGGTGCCCTATTTCCTCAAACACCCTTTCTGCCTCTCCTCCACTGCAAGACAAATCTGCTCAGAAAAATAAAAAAATAAATAAGAAAAAGATAAAGCTTCAAAGGTTTGTATCAGAGTCCGAGGGCTTTGGTATCAGTCTGTTTGTGAGAGGTAGTTGTCCTTCATGAGTCACAGATAACGAATAATTAGATAAGGTGTTTTTTGTACACTGATTTGAGGCCTCACTTACAGAAATGTGCATTTAGATATTATGAGATAATAGTGTGCAAATAGGCAATAAGATTAACATTATTGTAACGTATGATGGGCTAGTAACTGTGGGGTGATTTTTAACATGTTGGGCTGCAGTCTCCCATCAGGGGGCGATAGCCCTTACAGCTCTTGGAGAGAGCTGTGAGAGCTGTTTCTAAGTTTATTTGTTTTGGATGTAATGCTTCTGAAGCACTTACCTGATGGGAGAGGGGGCAAAGGGGTAGGTGGGATCTGTGAAGATGTGTCTGGCCCTTCCTCGGACTCGTTCTGCATAAATTGAGTCCAGATCCTGCAGACGGCAGGATTTGGCTTCCTTGATTAGGTCACAAAATCTCACCACCGTTTGACCCAGTTACTAAACTCTGCAATGCAATTTGTAGTAGTGTGTGAGTTATATGCATTAGTACACAAACGCACAGAAGTTGTTATTTCTAATAATGCCTTGGTTGTATTGTGTCACGGACCCTTTAAAGAAAAAGCAGTTTTCCTACTTCATAAACTCAGTGCAGGTCACATGACACAAATGGATAGGAAGCAACCAGAGACTTCCTTCCAGAGACTTCCTGTACAGCCAGCATAAGGCCTCCATACTCACTCAGTCACAATTTCTGAAACAAAACCATATGAAAGAAAAAAAAACAAAGATAGTATCATGGTAGAAAACTGGAAAATATACAAATATATTGCATTTTAACCTAGAAGTATAAAGGAAGTGTAAAAGAAAAATCAAAAAGTTATTTTTTTTAAGATGACCCACTTTTCAGATCAAGTATTGTTGATTATGTGTTTCGTCACTTACCTTGTGGTTGTTCAAACCCTGGTGTAGCCGAAACCCGCACCAAAATGGGACCGTCACCATTGCAACCCGAGCAGCTTACAACGTCACCAAAAGTAAAGATGACTTAAATCAGCCGGGACACTGAAGCTTCACATAAAGGTGAGAAAGATCTGTTATTTAATACCCCTCTAATTGGCAAAATTCTCCTTAATAAATACACTTTAATATTTACCATAAATAAATGGTAAATGGCTTTATCAAGTCCGACGACCCCAAAGCACTTTACACTATAGTCAGTCATCCGTCACACCCTGAGGGTGGTGAGCTATGTTCGTAGCCACAGCTGCCCTGAGATAGACTAACCTCTGTCTAACCTCTGGAAGCCCTCTGACCAGGCAATTTGGGTGAAGTGTCTTGCCCAAGGATACAACGATTGAGACGGTCGGCAACCCACCAATTGCAGGACGAATTCCCCAAGTCCTGCGCCACTGTCGCCCAGTTAAAAGCGCTTTAACTAATCCTTCCTCAGCTATAAATGATATTACATTAGCGTGTATTAGTGTTACAGTATTACAAAAACTATTACAAAAATATAAATTAGTTTTGGCATTAGTTATATATACTATTAGATTATTAGATATGCATCAGTTTAAACAGTAAATCTGTATAACAAGTATAAGATGTTGGGAAGGAAACTGTAAAGTGTGTTTTAGGATTACAAATTTGCATAGAAACTTGGTTAAAAGAAAGTTATTTCAGGAAATATTCTGCTATATGATTGATATATGTGGGTAAAATCAAAAGCTCACAATTAGTAATGCCCTTAGCAGTATAAGGTTTAAAGGAAGTTTTATTTCATCAACATGTTTCCATCAACCAGAAGTAAAATAATTTAAAAAAAACAGTGGAAACGTATAAAAACTTGGTCAGCAATTGTTTTATTGCTATATTGCTTAATTTTTACATTTATATGAAAGGAATTCAAAACACTGTATGAAATAAAAAATTAAGCAAGTACATGTCTACGGCGAAAATAAGTTAGGAAGAACTTCATGCTATCCTGGTCTTTGAGTTTGATATTGATTTTTATGCCATGGTCTTGGGTTTCTTTTCACTTCAGTTTTGTGTTTCCTGGTTCGATTGTACTGGCCTTGCTTCCTCCTGTCCAGTTATACCTCTCCTTTATTTGATAATTATTCTTGCCTTAATAATAAACAATACCTTTTTAAGTGTCTTACAGAGCACTCAAGGTCTCAGTACAAATCAAGTAATAAACAATCATAATAGTTCCTGCACAACTAAATTTCTCCTACAGAATAATTCCAGATCTGCTGCCTTTGTTCAAAGTGAAACCATTGTTGCTCATTGATTCTTGTTATTCCAGATTTTGTTAGCTTTAGATAAAACTGTTAGCTAAACCTTTCTGTAAATTACAATTACAATAATCTTTGAATTAATTTGCTATCATTTAGACATGTCCAGGTAATTTCTCAAGGGCTGTACAAAAGTTCCTCCCTCAAAAAACTAGGATCACAAGTAAAAGGAGATATTATCACTACAAAAAGCCACTTTTAAAAATGTTATATGTGGCTTCTCTATTACTCTGCGTCTGTTATTGATGCTTATCTTTTTTACATGATGAAGATAAAGGCCATGGACACAGTCCAGGTAAATACGGGGGTTATTATCGCTCTATATAAACATTTTTGACCAGTTCCTGTTTGTTCACACTGCAACTTTATGCCTTTTATGTGTGCTTTTCTCTTTTTTGTGATGCACATGAAGAGTTAAGAGGCAGTCCAGGTAAAGAATGGATCATTATCACTCTATAAAAACATTTTTGAACAGTTCCTGGTTGTTTCATCTGTAGTATGATGTCCTGAGAAGACAAATTATTAGTTTACTATTGTTAGTAGCGTGTTCCTTCTTTTGTTTGCAGGCCTGATTGCTCGTATTTTGTGTACTGTCTTGATAGTGGTGGTTACTGCTGTACTAATACTGTGTAAAAGGAAATTCTTCAACGGACAAGGTGAGGAGCGGCTGGTTGAAAATATTCTTTCAAAGGATCTCCTATTGAAACACATACAAATCTAATTTATATACAGTTTGATAAGCCTGTTTTTTCATTTAATAGTTCGGTAAATTAAAATTAATTCTGTGCCAATAGATTCATAAAATCTGGCTGTGTGAGATGTTATTTGCAAAGTCATAAAAGATAAAAAGTAAAATGAAAATGCACTGTAGTTATATTTAAATGCTCTCTTACTTAGCATCTTGTGCTTCGGATGGAGCATTGGAGCAGAAGACAAATGCTGTTCAAGACACAGAAGAGCAATCCAAAAGGTGTAGCACATCCTCCAGCAGTGACAACTGTTTACTTGTTCAGATAGCTTGGAGAATAGTGCAGCTGGCTTCATTTGTGTTTTCTCTGGAACATCGTCTTCTTTCAGCTTTTCCCTTTCAGGGATCACCACAGCAAGTCATCCGTCTCCATCTAACCTTATCTCCTGCATCTTCTTCTCTCAAACCAACTCCCAGCATGTCCTCGTTCACTCCATCTATACATCTCTTTGTGACACTCACACCCCACCTGTGGGGCATAACCACAAACAACACTGAACATCACAATTTCAATTTCTAACTTCAGACTCCTCACCCTATCACCTTTTCATCTCCAGAACATTTCTCCAATTCCTCCTTCAAGAAAACTCCTTCAACATTTCGCTTCCAATCCACAACTTGGTAGAACAGCTTGAACCCTGTTATTAAGCTTCTAGATGTACTACCTATCAACTTGGTCTCCTGAACACAAAGTATGTCCACCTTCCTCCTCTGCATTATGGCAGCCAGCTCTCTAGCTTTTCCTGCCATAGCCCCTACTTTCAGTACTAGACTTTTGCCTTTCCCTATCTCTTTCTGCCTAAGGACATGTCTTCCTCCTCTTCTACCTCTTCTTCCTTGCTGACCAAAGTAGCCCAATTTATACTCGTACCTGTGGGAAGAGCAGTTAACCAGATCTTGACTGATCAGGTATGAAGATTATGTTACTGACTCGCATTGGGAAAAGTATTATGCCGGATGCCCTTTCTGACGCAACTCTCAGTATACTGGCTCAGAAACCCTTTTTGTTGTACTCTGTGAAATGGTCTGTCCATCCTGACAATGGTCAATACATTATATATTAAGAAAAGGGATGTTAAAAATGTTATATCTTTGAGAGCTGCAGGACTGTAAAAACTCTAACCAATCCCTGCCATTCGGACCGATGCCAGGGATTGGTCAGAGGATTGGTCCTGCCCACGACACCTTCTGTCCTTAAATTCCGGGGTATCACCTTATCTATTGGTTGTCCCATTTGTCAATCATTAATACGTGCTCACATAACGCCAATGTGCGTCTACGTTCATTGTTAGTTTCTGTTTCCTGGCTGCGCATGCGCACTTCTAGTGTTTATGTATCTGGTTAGCTCAGTGGTTAGCTTCGGTGTTAGCCGTTCATTGTAGCTCCGCTGCTCTCACCGTATACTTTGAACATGTCTGAGTCGCAAGAAGCAAACCGCGTACAAGTTTATGAAAAGAAGAGGAAGGCCTCAGTGGAAAGAAATAAGGCCAGAGTGGATTTATGAGATTTTTTTCATGTGATTCCCCCAGAGGAGGGTGTTGTGCCATTACGTACTGTTTTAAGTTATTTAATGTTCAAACAGCTGATATTAAGAGAATGGTTAAAAGGGTGATTCCAGCACTGGCATTCTTTTAACAGCAAACTCTGCCAAACCTCTGCTTTTGTGTCTGCTCGGTTGACTTTGGGCATCCAGTTGGAACAGGGTGAACCTGGTTCTTCTGCGCAGTGAGCAGGTGGCTAGCTTGAAGGGGGAAATAGCCCTTGTTTGGGAAACCAGACCTGGGCGAGCTGTACAAGGCTCCGTGCGGGTGCGCTCGGGCTGTGGACACGGAGGCCTCTGCAGAGCCTTCCAGGTGTGGTTGCGTCTTGTGGGGTTTCCTGTGCAGGTTGCAGCGGGTGACTTCAGATCAGCTTTCTTCAGCTTGGCCTGGTGGCAGGAGAGGAGACCACTCCGCCCTGTCTCGACTCAGCTTTCCTGCAACAGCTGAGAAAGGTTACAAGCAGACTGTCTCCAGGGCAGTCGGCTGTTAAGTGCTGATGTTGGTTTCACAGAAAACAGGCTTTACATAGCCTGGCCGGCACTGCATATGTTCGTGGGTGTCCGAAACCCATTCGGACCCAGATGGTCGAGCCTGTAAAAGTCTCATATCTTAGTAGCTTTAAACTTAGTCTGATTTTCCCTCATGGCTGGATTGCACAACAAGGGGAAAAATTGCCCACTCTACCTTTAAGTCTAAGTCTCTTTAACCCACGCAGCAACACCTACTACTACTAATGACCAGGGAGTTTTTTGCACCTACCTATATATACCTGTCTCTCCCTATGTGTTGCTGCTAGATTCTTGAAAGCCTTTGTGTGGTTTAACAATCCAGTGGTCCTTGTTTGCATGTCTGTGCCTGATCCTGTTTAGTTCTGCGGATTCTGCCTGCTTTTTCTTGCCCGTCAGACTCTCCAGTTGGCCTTCGTGATGGCCAAATATAAGCCTCATGAAGCAATGAAACTTTCCAGCCCACTGCTTTGCCTAACGCTTCATTACTTGATGCTTGATTCATAACTCACTAGTGACATCTGCTGCTTCACAGACACCGTGACACCCTTCATATTTCAAACATCAGAAAATAGCAGTGTGTGTTTATTGTCACAATAAAGTTCTTTGTTAAACCTGTGTGTCATTTATTTTTAGTTCTTAAAATGATTTATACCCAAAATAATCCTGCTAATATTTTGACTGTAATATGTCATGGACTGGTTTGGCAATGAAGATGCACACTGTGCCTGTGAGTTGTTTCCTGAAAATCTTGAATTCTAAATTCTTCTTGAGATTCTTTATAGTTAGCTGCACACAGAAGTTCATTCTTCCGACAGCATTCAGCCTGTTTCTCCTGTGAGAGACTGGTGTGTCTTTGCTGATCAAACACCAAAATATAAAATTTCTAGGGTATTTGGGTGTTAATTATATTTATTGAAGAATATGACTTTTTTCACAGTTTCTTCATCAGCTGATTTCCTCCCCATCCTTAGAAAACACTCTCCCACAAGACACTGAGGATGCTGGTGAACACAGCAACATCTGTGCCATGTGGTACAAGAGGGGATACACATGTTTCTGCTTATGCCAGTACTCCAGGGGGTCCTCGTATCTTCTCAAGTGGACTTCTGCCAAGTATCACTCCACTTCTGCATTGGCATCTGCTGTGGCACTGCAATCATATTTGATGCAGTATCTGTCACTAGGCAGTTCACCTTATTAGTAATTCCCCACTCCTCCGTGTGTGTACGTACTTCCCTTGGAAGATTTTTTGATGTGTGACTCTGAGAGAAATGCTCAGAGTCACAGAGAGAGAGAGAGAGATAAACACAATGGCACACACACAAGGAAGAGATACTGAATCAAAATACACCAAATAATTTGGTGTATTTTTTTTTTTTAAGGAGTGGGACTTGGGGGTGACCTGGTTGCCAGCTAGACCTGCACCAGAGGGACAGACCGCATCCTTCTGTTTCAGAGACAGTTAAGTTGCACTGAAGAAACAGCTCCTCCTATAGTCACTAAAACACAATTGATGCAGAATAATGGGCCTGTATATGATCACCTGTTTTTGTTTTGTTATTCATTAATGGTTTTTGATGAAAAAAATCCAATTACCAAACACATGCATGGGCTTAAAGATAGATGGTTTCACATATCGAATACAAAAACACCTAGGAGCAAATTGTTGAAAGCCAATTAATGACACAATACATGTGTCCTTTTGGCGGATTCCTTATTCAGCAAGTCAGTACAACATGCACAAAGACTTGTGAAGACGCGGAGTCGCTCCGCTACACCACAATGGGACAATTAACAAATACAGTAGAGTGCGTTAAAGATATTAGATCAATCTGCCTCACAT
Organism: Fundulus diaphanus; assembly: GCA_037039145.1. Lineage (NCBI taxonomy): Eukaryota > Metazoa > Chordata > Actinopteri > Cyprinodontiformes > Fundulidae > Fundulus > Fundulus diaphanus. Next base: position 22,516,762 of record CM073123.1, on the reverse strand, counting down.
CACTGAAGCCATTTGAACATACAGTAAACCAGAGTTTTTTTCCTAAAAGACATTCAGTATTGGTGACGTGACAGCGGTGCATAAAATAAATGCATAAAAACTATAAAATACTCCATTGATGTCAGTTTCAAAGGTAGGTCTATCACATTTACTGACATGTCAGCTTAATCTCCATGAGCATCAGCTGCCGTATTCACACAACCATTAATGCTGCATACTTTTTAAATCACAGTGAAAATATTCTCTTAAACATATGCACAGCAGTGTTAAAATACAAGGATTTGTGATGTTAAAAAAAATTAGACCATGAAAAATAACCACCATCTACCGCCACTTAATATGCCTTAATTATGCAGAAATTTTCTGAAAATTCAAAAATTTTGTTGGATGTAAAACATATATAAAACATAGTAAAGTTGTGGTGATCTAATTGAATAAGTTTGCACATCTTCAAACAAATATTTGCTGAAGTACATTTGAAATCAGATTCAGTATTCAGTTTTCTTTGGTAAGAATCTCTGTCTGTGAGGACATCTTTTGTCCACAGCCCTCTTAAGATTTTTTGTCAGATTTACTTCTGGACTCTGGCTGGGCCGTTCTAAAACCTTAACTTTCTTCTGGTGAAAGCAATCTTTTCACTGATTTGTATTCATGCTTGGACTCACTGTGATACTGGAAAGTAAATTCCCTCTTCATCTGCTTTCTAGCAGTTAGTGTATCAGTTGAATTGTACTGGTTTGTGTTAGATAAAAGGATGAAAAATATTTGGATTTTTTTTTCATTATCTAATATTTTTACATCACAAAAATTAGGCATTTTAATGGTGAGGTTTTCATTTTTAATAATCAGTGTGCGCACTCATCAGTAACCAAAAGAGACGTTGATATTCTGATGGGTTTTGTGAGTATTTTCAACCTTTCAACAAATCTGGGATCACTTCAAAGCCATCCCTTAATACGAGATGTTTTGTCTTCTCAATAAGCCTGAGTCAGATATAGGACATTTTTCCCTCGTCGTCCTGTTGAGGCATTTCAGTTATAGACTACCATATAAAGATGCTGGTTGCCTACCTGTGGCAGGGCAGATTTGCACTATAAATTGGATATTTGACTGTATCCTAATTGCATAATTGACTTTATCAAATTGAGAATCGACTCCGCATTAAAGTAGACAGGCCACATAAATGTAATAATAACCTGTGTTTGTATGACATTCAACAACTTGGATCAAATCTAAAAGCCAAATTATCATTTTTGCCTGTATTCATTTATTTATGACTTTAATTATAAATACAAATATGTACACACTGCCTTTATAAACCAAAAAATGTGAAAAACTTAAAATGAGATGGATACTTTCCTGACGTTGTAAGCAACTCTGATTTCACTGATCTAAAACTGCCTTTGTCTGAACTGATCCGTTACTAATTGGAATTGCATCAGTACACCCCATGAAAAAAAACTTTCTTCAAATCCAATATTAATATTTTAAAATGAGTGCATGCGGGATCTAAACATTTGCTGTTTCTATTGGTAACTTTGAATCTGATAGGGTACACGTTAATTAAGGTGTCCCACAGGGAGCCACTCTCGGTCCTCTTCTGTTTAACCAAGAATTCCTCTTGGTTCCACCATTAGACATTATGTCTCCTAACATGGCTATGCCGACGATACTCAGCTATACGTATCTGGTTCTGCTCATACCATGAGCCTTGTTTATAAGCTCTGATATCACAGAATGGTTATCCAGGAACGTTCTAAAGTTAAATGAAGACAGAATTGAAATACTTCTTGTGGGCCCTGACCAGAGATGGGCAGTAACGCATTAAAGAAACATTATTGTAACCCAATTACTTTTTTTAAGTAAAGGCTGGTTCACATGTCAGGATTTTTAGCCCGATTCTTGCCCTGATCTTCCCATTCCGAGAGATGCAGATAATCGTCGTGTCTCTTCAAATAATCTTAAGAGATTATCCTGCCATGTGTGGTGTGTCAAGAGCGCTCTGTGAAACTTCGGGACTGCTCCAACCTCAAATATATTCAACATGTTGGATTGTCTTGCCCCGGTATCCTACCATGTGTGGTGTCCCCCAAGGATAAACAAGCATGCAGCCTGTTGAATGTGACATGTAGACAATCAGAAAGCGAGGTGCATTGATTTCTTTTAAAGGCAAAGGCAAATTTATTTATATAGCACAATTCAGTACAAAGACAATGCAAAGTGCTTTACATTATTAAAATATAGCAAAATAAAACAGAATAAAAGCAAGTAGGAATAAAATGTAGATAGAAAAAAGAACAAAAAAGTGGTGATTCAGTTAACTAGAACAGTTGAAGGCAATCTTAAACAAATGTGTTTTAATCTTGATTTAAAGGAACTCAGGCTTTCTGCACCTTTACAATTTTCTGGAAGTTTGTTCCAGATAAGTGGAGCATAGGAACTAAATACTGCTTCTCCGTGTTTGGTTCTGGTTCTAGGTATGCAGAGAAGGTTGGAGCCAGAAGACCTGAGTGGTCTGGAGGGTTGATACACTGATAACAAGTCTGTGATGTATTTAGGTGCTAAGCCATTTAGGGATTTATAGACTAACAGAAGTATTTTAAAGTCTATTCTCTGAGATACTGGGAGCCAGTGTAAGGACTTTAGAACTGGGGTTATGTGTTCTACTTTCTTAGTCTTAGTGAGGACGCGGGCAGCAGCGTTCTGGATCAGCTGCAGCTGTCTGATCCACTTTTTAGGCAGACCTGTGAAAACACCGTTGCAGTAATCAATTCTACTAAAAATAAACGCATGCATTAGTTTTTCCAGATCCTGCTGAGACATTAGTCATTTCATTCTAGAAATGTTCTTCAGGTGATAGAAAGCCGACCTTGTAATTGTCTTTAAATGCTTTTGAAGGTTCAGGTCTGAGTCCATCACTACACCCAGGTTTCGGGCCTGATCAGTGGTTTTTAGCTGAAGCGACTGAAGCTGTGTGCTAACTTTTGATCTCTCCTCTATTGGTCCAAAAATTATTACTTCTGTTTTGTTTTTATTCAACTGAAGAAAATTGTGGCACATCCATGCATTGATTTCTTCTAAGCATTTACTCAGTGTCTGAACTGGTTCATAGTCACCTGGTGACATGGTGATGTAGAGCTGTGTGTCGTCTGCATAGTTATGGTAGCTGATGATGTTGTTTTTTATGATCTGAGCTAGAGGGAGCATGTAGATATTGAAGAGGAGGGGACCCAGGATGGACCCTTGGGGAACCCCACATGTAATTTTTGTCGTCTGGGATGTAAAGTTACCTACTGACACAAAAAAAGTCCCTGTTCTTTAAGTAGGATTTAAACCAGTGGAGAGCTGTACCAGCATTTAAGCATTTACTGAGCACTTGAATGGGTTCATAGTCATCTGGTGACATGGTGATGTAGAGCTGTGTGTCATCTGCATAGTTATGGTAACTGATGTTGTTTTTTTATGTTATTAAATAGGACTCTACAAGTTCTTGTCTGCTCTGCCAACTGGGCTCTACTTCCCTGTTCGTGTTCAGCCCACACTGATGTGCGCTTCCAGCGTGCTGCTCGAAGTCTGCCTAGTTCCCCATAAATTTCAGCTGCTTGCTCTGCCCGTTCTGGTTTTTCCTCTGTCCACACCATATGTTCTGGTCAGCACCCGCCATCATCATTGATTCTGGTCTGCCACTGTCTGCAACCCCCTGATTATCGGATTCTCCAGCAGTATTCTTAACAGTCCTTTGATTAGGATTTAAACCAGCTGAGTGCTGTACCATTAAGGCTATACTATTAAGGCAGACTCAGCTGCACTGATGTCCAATAATACCAGCACTGTGGTTCTTCCACAGTCTGCATTTATATGGATGTCATTAAGCACCTTGACAAGGGCAGTCTCTGTACTGTGGTGAGGATGGAAATCTAACTGGAAAATGTCAAAGCAACTGGTAATTTTTAAGCTGTTCAACTGTTGAAACATAGCTTTTTCAATAATTTTACTGAAAAAGGGAAGTTTGAGATGGGCCTGTAGTTCTGCAGTAGTAAAGGACTTCTTGCAGCAGTAACTTGTCCCAAGTTCAAACCTGAATGGCTGAGAGATGAGCATAGAAGAGATCATGTTAAGGAGCTTCTTATAACTGAGAGCCGTAAAGATACTCCTTAAACTGTCATTGTTGTGTCCCAACAATTGCCGGCCAAGGCAGCTGAAATTTTGAGAATGCTTCTCAGCAGAAAAATAAGTAACTGACTATTTAAAGAGAGGGGTTCAGCTGTAAAAGCAAACTTAAAACATATCTATTTTTTAAAGCCTTTAGTTAGGCTTATATTTTTTACTCTGGCAAGTTCTATACTATCTATTTTGCTACATATTATTTGTATTTCTTTCTGTTTTTTTATTTCATGGTATTTTATGTCTTTGTTTGTTCTTTAATGTTTTTATTACTTTTTCATTATGTGTAGTAGTTGTTTTATTTATTTTTTGTACTTTCTCCATTAAGTCTATGATTGTCATGTAAAATGGGCTTTCATTGAACTCATATGAACACATAAATCTCACAAAAATTACATGAACATAGTGAAAATTCAAACTTGTTTCTTTATATAGACTGAGCTTTGAATCATCCATCATTACCTCTAGTTATAATACGTACATTCATATAATATTCATATGTGCTACATGTTTGCTGGGTCAGCTGACGTCACTTCCTGTTGTTTTCACTGCGTGAGCAACGATTTGTTGCTCCAGATTCTCTCGCTTTTATCTTTAATCTCTTTGCTGTAACATCTGTTTCTAACACATAAGCACTTTTAAAACATTTCTGTTGCTGCACATCACGCTTGGGAACTCCTCGTGTTTCACGGTTTGCTCTCTTGGCGTGGTAGAAGGGCGCTAGCCTAGCTTTAGCCTAGCCTAGCTTTAGCTCCACAATGGCTTCCTCTCCTACTATTACTTCAGCTTCTCCGTCTCTTACTAAGTCTCCCCTTATCTCCTGCTCTCTGTGTCAGATGTTTAGCTATTCCTCTGCCTCCTTTAGTGATAATGGTACTTGTAATAAATGTAGTGTTTTTGTAGCTTTGGAGGCGAGGGTGTCAGAATTAGAGACCCGGCTCCGTGCTATGGAAAGACCAGCTGATAGCCGCCCCTTTGCTAGCGCGGAGCCACATAGACCTAGCGTTACTTCACTTAGTGGTCCTCCAGAAGCACCCGAGCAGCCGGGTAAGCAGGCCGGCTGGGTGACAGTTCGTAGGAAGCATAGCTCTAGATTTCAGCCCCCAGTTCACCACCAACCCGTCTGCGTTTCTAACAAATTTTCCCCACTCAGCGACACACCCGCTGAGAAGCCGACCCTGATTATTGGGAGCTCAATAGTCAGAAACGTGGCACTAGAGACACCAGGGACCATAGTTAAATGCCTGCCAGGGGCCAGAACGGGCGACATAGAATCTTACCTAAAACTGCTGGCTAAGGATAAGCGTAAATACAGTAAGATTTTTATTCACGCTGGCGGTAATGACACCCGGTCACGCCGATCGGAGGTCACTAAAGTTGGTGTTGCTTCGGTGTGTGAGTTTGCTAAAACAATGTCGGACTCCGTAATTTTCTCTGGTCCCCTGCCTGATCTCACCAGTGATGACATGTTTAGCCGCATGTCATCATTCAACCGCTGGTTGTCTAGGTGGTGTCCTGAAAACGACGTGGGCTACATTGATAACTGGCGAACTTTCTGGGGAAAACCTGGTCTGATCCGGAAAGACGGCATCCATCCCACTTTGGATGGTGCAGCTCTTCTTTCTAGAAATCTGGCCGGATTTATTAGTTCTCCTAAATGCTGACAACCCAGGGTCCAGACCAGGAAGCAGAGCCGTAGTTTAACACACCTCTCTGCAGCTTCTGTACTGTTACCCACCCATTATCCTATTGAGACGGTGTCTTTCCCACGGCCAAAACTTAACAGATCAAAAACTTATCTAAAAGTAACAAATCATAAAAACCTAATAAAAATCAATACGGTTCACCTTGAACCTAAAAATAAAACAATTAAATGTGGTCTATTAAATATAAGGTCTCTCCCTCCAAAGACTTTGTTAGTTAACGAATTTATTTCTGATAAACAGATTGATTTGTTTTGTCTCACAGAAACCTGGCTACAAGAGGACTACGTTAGTATAAATGAGTCAACTCCCTCCAATTATTCAAATTTCCACATTCCCAGATCTGTGGGAAGAGGAGGAGGAGTGGCAGCCATCTTTCAGTCTGATTTATTAATTAGTCCCAGGCCAATTAATAACTACAGTTCTTTTGAACATTTAACCCTCAGTTTCCCTCATCCAAACTGCAAAGCAATAAAACCTCTTCTGTTTGTTGTTTTGTATCGTCCACCAGGCCCTTATACTCAGTTTTTGGATGAGTTGTCAGATTTCTTATCTGATTTGGTGTTAAATACTGATAAGGTTATTATAGTGGGTGATTTTAACATCCATGTTGACACAGAATGTGATAACTTTAGTGTAGCCTTTAAAACTATCCTAGATTCAATTGGTTTTGCTCAAAATGTGCATAAACCGACGCACTCTTGGCTCCATACTTTAGACCTTGTGCTGACATATGGCATTGATTGTGAAGAATTAACAGTATTTCCTCACAACCCTGTCCTATCTGATCATTTTTTAATAACATTTGAGTTTAATCTAACTGAGTTCTCCACCCCCAAAAGAGGGTTCCATTATAGTAGATCTTTATCGGATAATGCTGTATCAAAACTTAAAGAGTCTGTCCCCTTTTTAATAACCTCCGTATTGCAGAAATGCCCTGTAGATGGCAGCAATGTTGTTTCTTCCAATTCACAAATAGATGTCTTTGTAAACGGTATGACTTTGTCATTGCGTTCTGCATTAGACAATGTAGCTCCCTTGAAAAAGAAGGTGATTATTCACAGGAAGCTGGCTCCTTGGTTTAATTCAGAGCTGCATTCCTTGAAGCACAATGTTAGGAAATTGGAGAGAAAATGGCGCTCTACACACCAAGAGGAATCCTACCTAATCTGGAGGGACAGTCTATTGTTGTATAACAAGACCATTCGCAGAGTTAGAGCAGCATATTTTTCATCATTAATTGAGGAGAATAAGAATAATCCTAGATTTCTCTTCAATACAGTTGCCAAACTTACACAGAGCCACAGCTCTGTTGATCCAGCCATCCCCTTAGCTCTTAGCAGTAATGATTTTATGGGATTCTTCATAAATAAAATTGATTCCATTAAAAATAAAATAATTGGCATCCTCCCAAACATGATTACCTCGTCCTCAGTAAGTGAGGCAGCATTGGAGGAATCCTTAGAACCTGCGCAGTGTCTGAACTGTTTAAAAGCAGTAGAGCTTTCTGAGCTATCTAAAATCTTAGCTTCATCTAAACCTTCTACCTGTATGTTAGACCCAATCCCAACCAAGTTGTTTAAGGAGGTATTCCCTCTGATCAGTGGTCCTATTTTAGACATGATTAATCTATCCTTAGTAAATGGATATGTACCACAGGCTTTTAAAGTAGCTGTTATTAAACCTTTACTTAAGAAACCTTCTCTTGATCAAGATGAGCTAGTAAACTACAGACCTATATCTAATCTTCTTTTCTTATCTAAAATTCTTGAGAAAGTAGTTGCTAATCAACTTTGTGAACATTTACAAAGTAATGACCTACTTGAGGAGTTTCAGTCAGGCTTTAGAGCTCATCATAGCACTGAAACAGCTCTGGTGAAGGTCACCAATGATATTCTCATGGCCTCAGATAATGGACTTGTGTCTATACTTGTCCTGTTAGATCTCAGTGCTGCATTTGATACAGTTGATCACAATATTCTCCTACAAAGACTTGAGCATACTGTAGGGATTAAGGGAAAAGCATTAGGCTGGTTTAAATCTTATCTGTCGGACAGATTCCAGTTTGTTCATGTTAATAATAAATCTTCTTCAAACTCTAGGGTCACCTGTGGAGTACCACAGGGTTCAGTCCTTGGACCAATTCTATTTACTATATATATGCTTCCGGTTGGCAAAATTATCAGACAGCATGGGATTAATTTCCACTGTTATGCTGATGACACTCAGCTATATTTATCCATAAATCCTGATGAATCCAATCAGTTACTTCGACTGCAGTCATGTCTTGATGACATCAAAAGCTGGATGACTTTAAATTTCCTGCATTTAAATTCTGACAAGACAGAAGTTGTAATCTTTGGGCCAGAGTCCTCAAAAAATAAACTTCTTAATCAATCACTTAATCTGGATGGCATTAACTTGGCCTCTGGTAATAAAGTTAAAAACCTTGGTGTTGTTTTCGACCAAGACATGTCATTTAAATCCCATATTAAACAGGTTTCCAGAGTTTCCTTTTTTCACCTCCGGAATATCGCCAAAATTAGAAACATTCTGTCCAGGAGTGATGCTGAAAAACTAGTCCATGCATTTGTTACTTCAAGGCTGGACTATTGTAATTCTTTACTATCAGGAAGTCCACAAAATGCAGTTCAAAGTCTTCAGCTGATCCAAAATGCTGCGGCAAGAGTCCTGATGAAAATCAACAAGAGGGATCATATTTCTCCAATTTTAGCTTCCCTTCATTGGCTTCCTGTTAAATCAAGAATAGAATTTAAAATTCTTCTTCTAACGTATAAAGCCCTTAATAATCAAGCTCCATCATATATCAGAGCTCTGATTACCCCGTATGTTCCTAACAGAGCACTTCGCTCTCAGACTGCAGGTCTGCTGGTGGTTCCTAGAGTCTCTAAAAGTAGAATGGGAGGCAGATCCTTTAGCTATCAGGCTCCTCTCCTGTGGAACCAACTCCCAGTTTTGGTCCGTGAGGCAGACACCCTATCTATTTTTAAGACTAATCTTAAAACTTTCCTTTTTGACAAAGCTTATAGTTAGAGTGGCTCATGTTACCCTGAGCTATCTCTATAGTTGTGCTGTGATAGGCCTAGGCTGCTGGAGGACATCAGGGTCTAATTTTCTCACTCTACTGATTTCTACTGTTCTTCATTCTACGGTTCTCCAGTTTTGCATTGTATTACATTGAAATGACTGTCGTCATTTCAGCTTTTAACTTTTTGCTCTCTCTCTTTTTCTTCATAGTAGGTACACCTGGTCTGGCGTTCTGTTAACTTTGACATCATCCAGAGAAGACGGCTCACCCGTTACTACCATCTAATGTAGAACAGATTACTAGATCAATGTGTGCTTCTGTGCTTTTTGTCTCTCTTGTTGTGTCTCTGCTCTGTCTTCTGTAACCCCAGTCGGTCGAGGCAGATGACCGTTCATACTGAGCCCGGTTCTGCCGGAGGTTTTTTTTCCCCGTTAATGGGTGGTTTTTCTTCCCACTGTCGCTTCATGCTTGCTCAGTATGAGGGATTGCAGCAAAGCCATGTACAATGCAGACGACTCTCCCTGTGGCTCTACGGTTCCCCAGGAGTGAATGCTGCTTGTCGGGACTTTGATGCAATCAACTGGTTTCCTTATATAGGACATTTTGACCAATCTGTATAATCTGACCCAATCTGTATAATATGATTGAACTTGATTTTGTAAAGTGCCTTGAGATGACATGTTTCATGATTTGGCGCTATATAAATAAAATTGAATTGAATTGAATTGAAGGTAAATAGCTAGTATTATAACTTTGACCAAAAAATAAGAAGTACACAGTAGATTGTTCAGTGTAGCAGAATTATATTTAGTGTCATGAACCAGCTGGATATTCACTCTGCATAGAAGTCAGCACATGCCTTTCTCTTCTGCAGTTATTTTCTTCTTGCTATGGATTCAGATCCTTTTTTACAAGCATTATGCAAATGCTTAAGGTTCTGTGGAAGAAAGGAGAAGTTGAAATCATAATTTGAATCAAGAAACCAGAAATGATTACACATTGGACTTACTGAAGAAATACTTAAGGACAACATTAGTTTCACTTCAAGTAGTGAACTCAACAATGAGGATATATTTTACAGCTACTGCCTTGTGGCAATACTTGATGGGTAATGCAATTTTTCTTTTACAGAGTGAATTTATTTAGGGCTTAAACATGTTAAGTATGTTAAAATTGTTGTTACATTTTTCATTACAGTCAGTGGAAGTTTACCTTTAGTTACCGGGAGTAATGGAGCACCCCTCAACACTACCTGTAAGTACAATGGCCATTAAAACATACCATGAAATGCCTTTACAAATGTTAACAAAAGTTAAGGGAAACTTTGTAAGAACACATTTATGGCACTTAGACTGTAAAATGCCTTGAGATGACATGTATTGTGTATTGGCATTTTATAAATAGACTGAATTGAATATATTCTTTTTACTAGAATATGTTTCAATGCTGCAGCTAAGCTCTTAACTAAAGCCAAAAGGATAGAGTATATCAATCCTATCTTAAAGGGACAGTGTGTAACTTGGCTTTTATTCAGCAAAAGTCAAGTCATGCTTTTATAAATACATATTCTACTAAACTTTAATAATGTCTTATGCGCTGGATAAAACCTTGCTGGATGAAGTTGCTAATTTACTCCATTCATCCTCCCAGGTATATTCCATGTTATTTAGCCAGTTGTGGATGCAGTTGTGTAATTTAATAAAATGGTTTACCAGATTAAATGTCTGTTTTTAGTCTTGGATTGTGTGAAATAGATGTCTAAATAAATGCATATAGTCTGGTGCGATGTATAGTCCGGTGTGACTTATAAATGTTTTTTTCCTCTTTATGACGCATTTTTTGACTGATGCAACTTATATTCAGGAGTGACTTATAGTCCAAAAAGTACGGTAGTTATTATGCGCTTGACGGTGAGGTTGTTTGTAATTCATTTAGCACACCACTAGCTGGTGTGCCAGTGTGTATATCTTACACACTGGGGCTTTAAAATCTCTTCACCGACCACTAGTTAAACAGAGAACTGATTTTACAACACTTATGATTATTTTTAAATTTCTTAAATGGTCCTTCATATAGTTCTGACGTGGTTGTTGATTATATCCCAGACAGGTCTTTGAGGTCTTCTACTAAGCATCTTCTAGTCCAAACGTGAAATATCCACGTTGGTCCACAGGGGCAAATGTAGTATTGTCACAGTTTGGCTCCTCAATACGTTTCAATACTACCTTTTATTTGGCCAATTCAATTTCACATTGGCTTGCAACCAGGTCACATGACTATCACATTTCCTCCAGCAAAAAAAAGAACATAGATGCCGTTGGCTGTACTTTATGTGGAAAAGTCAACGTTTAAAGAAAACAATTGAGTTTATGCATTTTGATGACATTTCCAGAGAAAAGCATATTATTTTCATATTCTTTGTGCATGGAAGATAAACAATCTTTAATTTATTAGTTTTGGCGAAGAGTTAAGCGCGTTCTCAGATGACGTTGGTGACGCTTCCTACCATTGCTCCGCTGGTTGCTATGGACGCAGTTTTCTACATGACTGACATGCGCCAAGATTTATTAGAAACAACGTTTAAGCAAAACATCGCAGTTATATGCATTTTGATGACTTCTAACAAAAAGTATGCATAATATACATCATCTTTGTTCAGGGAAGGTAGTCAATTTTTAATTTATTAGTTTTATCGAAGATTTCAGTGCCACATGTTCTACTGCGTGTAGGCTGGAGCCAAAGCAGGGTTGCATTCCATTTCCTCTGTAGGCTATCCATGCCCGGCATTTGTAAAGTATAACCAAGGTGTTTGTGTTTGATCATGATTTAGTGAGACTGGCTTGTCTAGTCATACTCAGAATGGATTCTCAATCAGCTTTCAGATAAGTTTCTGCAGTGTCCAGCTTTAAAAACAAACTTAAAAGATATCTATTTTCTGAAGCCTTTAGTTAGGCCTATAGTTTTAACGCTGGTCATTTCTGCACTTTTACCTGTTAGCTCACTGCAGATACTGTATAGACAATCTACTTTGTATTGGTAATCTACCCCTATTCATAAATAATCTGCATATACTTATTATTCTCTATAGTCTGTTTATAACCTTGCCTATTCATAACCTGTTCATAGTTTGTACATCCATAGCCTGTATATAATTGTACTTACATTTATAGTATATTTATAGCCTGTATATACATATACTTATAGTTATAGTAAACTCAAAGCCTGTATATGGTTATATTCATTTATATTTACAACTGTAGCACAATCATAACAATGTTATTGTGCACCATTGAAACAATTCTGGGTGGATGCAAATCCATTCTATCCATTTTGTTACCTATTATTTTTATTTCTATTTTTTAATTTTATGGTATTTTACTTCTACATGTTGTCTCTTTCTTTGTTCTCTTTCTTTATTCTTTAATGTTTTTATAGCTGTTTCATTATGTGTAGTAGTTGTTTTATTTAGTTAGTCTTCTTTCTCCATTGAGTCTATGATTGTCATATGAAACGAGCTTTATAAATTAACTGACTTAACTTTTAGTTACACCACATACAGGACAGAATTATATTTAGTGAACCAGCAGGAAATTCACTCTGCATGAAATAAGGACACACCTTTCTCTTTTGCAGTTCTTTTTTTCTAAGTATGGAGTCAGATCCTTTTTTACAAACATTATGCAAATGCCTGAAGATCTGTAGAAGAAAGGAGAAGTTGAAACCATGTTTTGATCCAAGAGACTGGAAATGATCACACATCAGATTTACGGAGGAGAAACTTAAGCAAATTAGTTTCACTTCAAGTACTCATGCAACCTGTCATTTTAAACTGTTAGAATGTGATTTAATCAAACATGTTGTAAGAATAATTTTTTATTTTAATGGTGATGCATCATTTTAAGATTAATCAATTAAAATAAAAGTTGCAAAACATTTAGTCAGCTTACAACAACAACAGAAACACACATTTTAACAGAAATAAACAATCATAATTGTGCTCTTTAATTCTCTCAAAGGCAACAGAGCAACAGTGGACCACACAGCATATGTTGGAGGTTCTGTTTCCATCACCTGCAATTACTCACAAGCAGATAAAAGCAGCACCAGAAACTTCTGCAGACACGATGGAAACTTCAGCTGCACAAATATAATTTCAGCGCAGCGTTCAGATTACACAAAACTGCCAAGGGTTACCCTCAGCGATGATAAACAGCGAGGGGTGTACACAGTGACGATCTCCACACTGACTCAGGACGATTCGGGAAAATACCGGTGTGCCTTGAAAAGAGAGGATTCCTTCACATGTTTACAAGACATCCTCCTTGATGTTCTGAGTGAGTACTGATCTGAAATCGGTGTAATCACCCTGTTTAAAATATGATCGATATAACAGCCTCATAAATACAGAGACCAAAACTATATTTTTAGGTATTTTTTTATCTTTCAGATTTGGATGATTTTAAACCAATAATAATGTCTCATGCTGAAAAGGAGACGGCACAGATTAGATGTTCCTACCCTAAAAGTGAAAAGAACAGCGAAAAATCTCTGT